>CM029117.1:23256779-23929279 GCA_016859345.1 Istiophorus platypterus
ATCCATTTAGTGAGGGCAGTATTGGGTAGGATTGCGTTCTTATATCCAGTGCCATTTTGAACCTGGTTCGGGGTCTGCAAAAATACCCTGATTTGTTAAGTTCTGATTCTAACAGATACTACTCAACCTTTTATCTCGCTTTGTTGGTTTGGGTTTTATTTTCAAAGCTGGTAACATTAGTGGACTTCCCGGTTTGAGCCTGCACTGACTTACTTTCTCTGGCTAAAATGACCAATTATATCAACTCTAGCTAATTAATGTTAACCCTGTAACAGCAACACTGGAATTTAAGTCTGCTGGTTAATTTGTTCTCTCCAAGTTGCTGACTGTACTCTGCCAAAGATTGTTTGTGATTGAAAAGACACAGCACTCTGGCACATTACACTACAACCGCCGTTATTTAGAACTAAAATTACTGCAACTCGGTAAGGGATTCGAAAAGATAAGGATTTGATGGATAAATTGACTTGATACTGGGTTCAGGTTTGATAAAAAAAAAATAAAAATGCCAAGACTAACCCTAGTATTGGGGAAGATACTGATCCAGTGTATCAGATAGTTGCGTTCCTATTAACAAAAAAAAAAAAAAAAAGAATTTAACCCTAATAATGTATAATAACGTCCTATTTACATTTTATGTATCTTCTCTTGATACCACCTGCATCTGGCACCAGCAGCACTGCTGGAACTTGAGCTGCAATTTAATTATCCAGAAAAAATAAACAAAAGCAAACAAACCAGTGGAAATGTATTTTGGCTCTCCTGGAAAGTCGAGACTACTTAAATAAACATTTTTGTCTCTAAGCCCCTAAACAATTGTTCTCCGAGCTGCTCTGTAATCTCCTGCATGCAGCATTGTGCTCACTTAACCTTGGAGTAAGCTGTTGCTTTATTCTGTGAAGCTTAAATATTGAAGGTCTGACAGGGCAATCAAATACTCACTAAGAAACAGTCGGCAACAGAGCCGAATCTCCTGTGGGTCAGTCTGTGCAGCTTGGACTTGGCTACAGGATTCTTATAGGCCTTGAAAATTTGGAGTTTCAAAAGCTTCTAGATTGTAATTCATCTTATCACCCTACTTTGTTTTCGCTGACTGGTGGGTTAGCCATTGAATTGCCGTCCACGTTGGACTGCTGCTTGTAATCCATCATTGCAAAAAGCAGACCGCCTCCTTCCCAACACTCCCAGCAGCAGCTTGCTGTCCTAACTCCTCACCCAGTGCCATTATTTCAGTGTTCAGGCTTCATAACGGGGTTTGGCTTCGGGGAGATGGAGGAGGGTCAGGTACGAGTTCAATGCGTGCTTCTCTAAAATTAGAAACCTTCAAACACACTGAGAGAATTTCCAAACAGCATCCGGATAAGGTCCTTCTTTTGTCCTGCACTGAACTGTTATTCATTAGTGGCTGTTGATATTTCAGTCAAATCCAATGTGATTTCCCCCCTGTGTTTCATGCTCATTCTCTTTTAACAGATTGAGAAGATCATGAACTTGATTGGTGCGGGGATCGAAACGTCCAAAAAGAAACAGCCCACACCAAGCTCAGGTAAAGCTTCACTAACCTACTCTATTTCCATGATGAAAGACTTGAAATTGTGCCCTATGGTGTGATTGTTTTTTTTATGACCTTGCTCTATGAAATGTATCGGTTGGTTAATGCAAAATGACAACTGAGTCTTGGGAATTAAGTGAGTCTTTTTCATCAACCATTTATCAAGGTCTTAATTGCTTTGATGCTGCATCGATGAAAGTCCTGTTGAGTTTATTGTACAGGAATTAAATGTAACATTAACAGAAACCAAACATTTTATACCCTGTAACTGATTACATTTATGCAAAAATAGCTTTTATGGCAGCTGCTATTCCATTTTCAAACACACCTTCAGAAAAGATGAAGGGTAGTTTTGTTGTCCTTATAAGTCACAGAGATTCAGGTTGACTTTTGTTTGGCATCATCAACATAATTATTGTTATTTGTTTCACACAAGGTTTTCACTCTATGGGAAATCTAATTATAAAATTCCCTCACTCTCATGTTTTCTTTTTTTCGTTTTTTTTTTTCTGGAGTTACTGTATTTCTCAGTAGAGCTTGAACTGAAGTGCGCTTCGTTCAGGAGTCCTTCAGGCAGTGCAGGGGGAGAGGCCAGCTGGCATCTACTCAGTTTGTTTAGATAACACTCCTGAGATGATACCGTGTAACCCTACCTCCATTAGATACTCTGCCATAAGGAGGTTTCATCATACGGGATTGTGTAACAGCCTCTCTGGGTCTGCACAGGACTTCTTTTTACAAGTCTCGTCAGATTTATTTAGGCAAAAATCTCATTATCATTATTACTGTTATGCACAGTATGCTTCACAGATTACCAATCTGTTGACCACGGCAAGGAGCAAAGCCACCAAAGATGAGAGACTAAACAGAAATTAAAAAAAAAAAAAAAGGGTAATTGTGATAAAAGAATTTGAAGCAATGATGCCGGAAAAGAGAAAAGATTTGACATCGGAATTCGGAGAATTAAGGCTTTAACTGCAGCAGCATGTGTCTCTGTGCCACAATTAGGTAATTATGTTGCATCGTACATCACTTCTTCCTGTCAGCCCATTATAAAGGCAGACGGTGTCTCCTATGCAGTTAAATGTTCTTAATGGGGAAAAAAATTAAGTTAGTTTGACCTATGCAACCAATTAAATTAAATGCTGAGTACAGAAAATAATAAGAACATCTATTCATTTAATCAACTCTCTTAGGGATTTCATACAGTAGATTTTACCCCAGCCATGAAGGAGAAATGTAGATGAGTGCTGTGAGGAGAGTTAATGTTCTTTAAAGTAAAGATAACTATGGATATTCTCCAATTTGATAATATATGATAATTTTTTTTGTGTGTGCGTGTGTATGTGTGTGTTACCAACCCCCCCCCTTCCTCAATCTTATTTTATCATTACACACCTTTAATGTTTTGTCACTGCACCTTGCACAGTTGTGATGCTATCATGGTGACAAAATCTGTCCATCAATTGAAAATGATACCTGCCCTGCTGGGGTGGCTGATAAAAAGTTAACTTTATATATTTATACAGCACATTTTAGAAAGAAAATGCAACTCAGAGTGCCTTAAGAAATTAAAAAAAAGACCAGATGATTTAAACAACTTCCAAAAAATAAAGCACATTTAATGGGAGGAATAAAGTAAATACCTTAAATAATAAGATAATAATAGGAAAAAAATATAATAGAAGCCGCAACAGTAGGTATCCTTACCATAATGACTTTCGCCATCATCATCATATTAAATTTTACAATCTATATCAGTTCCTCCCAGGCTGCTTTAACAGTTCTTTATATTCATTAAAATTATTTCAGACAAAAAGACATTACATTAGCAAGATAATCCTGGAGCAGGGCTAGTTTCCATGGTAGTGTTGATGAGTGATGTTAATTGTAACTTGACTTCCAACACACCCAAGCATTCGTAGATTAATTACTATCCCAACAATTAAGGCCTGAGGCGATTTCATATTACATAAGAGGAAATATGTCTTTCTTTCGTTCACGTATAGGTGTGTGCTATTTTTAGACCGTGTTTGTAGAACGGCATACTGAAAGTGTCTCAGATTCAGCTGAGTCATGCAGTTGCTGCTCTGATTTTAATCGGAGATTGTGCACAAGTAGCTCCTGCGGTTGCAGGGATGCTTTTGTAGCCGTTTTTGTATGTGTTTGTGTTAGTAAAGAGGTCATGTTTCTGTCTCCGCCATGTACTCAAAGAAAACAAGCAGGTACCCTTTAGAGTCATCAGCAGGAGAGAGGAAGAAAAGGGGAGATTACAGAAAGATGGGAAAGTAAATTGCCGCTCCTCGTCCGGCCTTTATCTTTCTTTTGTGACGGACCCGTGAAAACCTCATCCTCTGTCCCTGTCTTCATTCCATCCAACTACTTTTCCTTGTTTACTGTCCCTCTCATATCAGGAGCCAAGGACAACCAATCCATCTTCGGGGAGCAGGTTTCTGAACAACAGATTTTTCTGGCCGCAAAAAAAAAAAGAAGAAGAAAATAGCCCATCAACTTTGTGCTATTTTGCATGCCCAAGGATGAGATTGTTTGTGTTGTGTGCCCATCACGGGTGCCTCGATTGTGTGCTAAGAGAGCACTGAGTAAATGAGCTTAAAAAGAGAGAGGGAGAGGAGAGAGAGAGAGAGCTCAGCTAACAGCACACAGGAGGCATCGGCTCGGTTTGTGTACAGGCATATACTGACGTTCAAAGGAAAAGAGTCCGCCTTCAGTTTCCCTGAATTAATTCAGCTTTGCAGCTCATTTTCTCCAGTGCTTGGGTGTGTTGACAAGGAGCTAGTGCTTTTCCCCGGCTCCGATAAAGAGGTAGAGGTTGTGCCGTTATCTAGGCTCAACCTCTGCCTCTTCCTCTGTGAACAGGTCTTTCTGGGCGCTTCTCGGAGCCAAGTCTAGACCTAGCAGTGCTCAAACCGTACAGAAACCCACTTGGACAGATTTGACAGCTTGGCCTGTTTAACAGGGGATAAGACAGTGACCCAGTTCCCCCCCACGGAGGAGCATTGGATACTCTGTCAGTCAGTAATTAGGTCCTACTACCGTGGGAGGTGTTGCTGTCCCAAATGAATGGAAGTAATTGGATGGGGTGGCTGGTATTTTTAACAGTCTTTGTCTGGATATTGTGGCGTAAGAGCCGACTTCGGTGTGAGGTTCAGAAGGAAAGAGTAAAGAAGAAGGAGGAGTTGTGGGATCCCGTAGTGAATCATAATTAGTCAACTACAATCCCTCTTACTTCCTAGAGATAAGATGGTAAATCTTATCTGGCCCATATGTTTCAACGCCTCCCCCCTCTTTTAGTCTTTTTCTGTCCCTTATCTGTCTTCTGCTCATTCTCTCCCTCTTCCTTTCTCCCTCACTCCCTCCTTCCATCATTCCCATGCTCAATCAGAGCAAATCTTTCAGCAGCTCCCTCCCCTGATGACGAATGATGAGCGCCGGCCCTTGTGGATGACTGACGGGTCGCGGACGCCTGACCCGGCCTTTTAGCTGATCATTAACACCAGAGCAGCTGGCTTGCAGGCGGCCAATTACGGGGGGGGGGGGTCCAATCAATAGCCCTTCACTTTGCCTCCCTCTGTTGGCACCGCTTCGCCCTGGCCTGACTGCCTTACTGACTGTCTGACTGCCCGTTTGGGAACGTGTCAGGTGATTGTAAGAAGCTTGAAAGCCTGAATAATTACGCTCTTCCTGCAGCTGTGCCCACATAACACCAGGGACGGTCGCAGTGAGTAGCCCTACATAGGTGTGTGTGAAAGTATACCACTCCGTCTGTAGACCGTGGCAGCTCTGTCAGAGTCAAATGGCACCGTGCCAGTCTTTTTGCCCAAAAATCTGTCCGAGTTTTACATCCTCTCACTTGCTATTACGGGCTTTTTCCTCTAAGTAGCCTCTTTTGTGCCCTAAAACTGTTGATGTCACATGAGCATCTGGGAATACATAATGGAATTTGCCTCTTTTCTGTTGTGCAGTATGACTGACTGAGATGGAGATGGACTTGAAATGTGTCTCTCCTCTCCGCTCCTCACCTCTCCTCTCCTCTCCTTTCCTCTCCTCCTCTCTCCTCTCCTCTCCTGTTTGAGTCCATTAAAGACTTCTGCTGACTTGAATCAATGCTGCCCCCCCTCGTCCTATCATCAAAGTAAGATGTAAATGAATTAAAGCCATCTGTTAATAAGCAGCGGCTTGAGGAGGCTCTTTGTTTCAATATCCCATGTTAGCCTAAAAAATTGGCGTTTCCCCCTGCAGAACAGGATCAGGTCTCCCTCATCCCTTTACATTCAAGTCATTCTTTGCAGAGAAGGACTGATTTCGGGCTCTCAGCATTTGCTCCTTGTCTCAGATGGTAGTGTCCTTTCTGCACTGTCAAAACCAGAGTGCCTCTGTGCAATTCTAATCAGTGTGTGCGTGTGTGTGTGTGTGTGGGGGGGGTAGTTGTTGAAGAGATACAGACAGAAAGAGATGCGCAAGTATACATGCATTTGTATGACAAAGAAAGGGGGCATGGTAGGAGGGGTAAGGGGTAGAGAGACAGATGATGAGGAAAGAGACAGAGCGTGTTTGCATCTGTCTGTGTTGGAGAGAGAGAGAGAGAGAGAGAGAGAGGAGGCAAGGAGCGAGACAGAGTGAGGGAGAGAGAGGCAGAGGGAGGGGAATTGATATAGAGGGAGAGTAAGGGAGAGGGAGAGGTGGTTACGTGGAGCAGCACCCCACTTCATCAGGCAGCATACGGCAGCCCTGCAGTGCGATCACACAGTATGGGAATGGGGCTATGAGATCGAGGGCGAGAGAGAGACAGCAGAGAGAGACGGGAGCGAGGAGGAGGAGTGGGGGGGGAGTCAAAAAGAGGAGCTTGGGGGATTTGTTCAGACGAGGACGGGGGGGGGGCGATCACTGAGTCCGTCGGCTGCGGTGGATGCGGGAAGGACGCGGCAGCGGGGGCTGAGGTTGAGGCAGATCTGCGGTCTCCCGTTTAGAAGTAGCCGGCGTTCAGGACGTTGTGCCCTGTGAGCAGTGAGGGGTAACGCGTGTGTGTGCGTGTGTGTGAGAGAGAGAGAGAGAGAGAGAGGGAGAGAGGCAGGAGCAGCTGCTGTGGCTGCATCCGCACTGCCCGCATGTCTCAGACAGGCAGGGGATGCAGCAAACCTCTGCCCTGAGCGCAGAGGCTGCCGCCCGCTTTACCCAGCGAGGAGAAGAGCCAGGTGGGCTGGGGGCGGGAGCGGGGGGCGCCTGCCTCCTCCTCCTCCTCCTCCTCCTCCTCCTCCTCGGGAAGGATCTAGCCTAAACCCCGCGGAGGTCCTCGCCCGGGAGTCAAGAGGCTCGCCTGCAGTTCCATGGATCCCGACCCGGATTTACCGCTGCCAGAGACGAGAGGCACGTTCCCCGGCGGAGCCGCACGGCCGGCAGCCTGCTGAAGAGCGCGGATGCTGGGCAGCGCAGGGCGCACCGGCTGCACCAAGGACACGGAGCCTCTCCCCCCCACCGGCGCACAGCCCGCCCGGAGCTTTACCGAGGGATCTACACTTGGATTTGATGATGAATTGAGGAGTTTTGGAATTAGCGCACTGTGGAAACCCTAAGCCAACATTTTTCCCTTCTTTTTTTTCTTCTTCTATGTAGGATTTACAATATGTCCACCTGACTGTGTGCTCCGTGTTGGCTCCGGAGTAAGGACGAAAACATGATTTAAGCGAAATTTGTATCCCATGATCAAACAACAAAAAAAAATAAATAAATAACGCGAGTACCTCAACAGTACTTTAGAATGCTGCTACCTTCATTGTATGAGCCGTGTCCTAGCTCTCAAAGAGGTTGACCAATGAAGCCATGGGACTCAGCCAGAGCTTTACAAGTATGTGGTGAAAACCCTGACAGATTCTTTTTTGGGGGAAGCGAATATTTCTGTGTTACACCCTGATGGAGGGATTTTCAGATTTTTAGGAGGAAAAAAAAAAAAAAAAGAAATGACAGGGAAAAGCTTTGGCAGAGTAAATAATGTGTGATGTATGAAAATGTCTGATTTGGTGATAAATAACTTCCATTTTCCCTCAGCCTAAAAAGAAAAATAATAATTTAGCTAGTCTCTTGACTTGTAGTGTTGAATATTGTTACGATTCCGGACTAGATAGGCACTTGATTTTACACTCGCTCATCTGCTCACTAAAGGAATGTTTAGTGAACCCTGTTTGTTGGAAGATGCCGTAGTGGCTCAGTCCAACATAACTGAGAATACCGAGCTTCAGATGGGCTTCCTCCCCTGCACTACCTCCACCCTCGCCTGACATTTCCAGTCAGTCACACTAACAACAGTGGGTGTATATTAGCCTAGTCAGTCCCCTGCAGGGCTTGAGCTGGGCCTGCAGCACTTCCTGTCCTCCTCCTGTGTTTGAGTTTAGCCGGGCCCCCGCCTCTACCGTGGGAGCCCCTCACCCCCGGCCTGGACCCTGTCTCCCCCCCACCCCGCCTGGTGCTGCTGCACTCGGCTCTGCCTCTGCTGGCCGAGGATGATGTGGCAATGCCATGTGTCGTCCTCTGAGTGCCGCTGCTACCGGCTGAACGGCTTCTCACTGCTGAAGCGCTTCCCTCTCTCGGCAGATGGGGCCTGTGGTAAAGCCCTGGACCAGCCGGTGGGAGAGTGGCTGGAGCACGTGGGGCTGCCGCAGTACGAGAGCAAGTTCCTACTCAATGGCTTCGACGACCTACGATTCATGGTGAGTCACCTGCAGCACGTCATCTCGGGGGTCGGTTCCACTTAACATCACTCTGCCTCTCCCTCTGTCAACCTAGCTACATTCGTCTTTTTATGTGGCCCCTCTGCTCTCTCACCCTCCGTTTACCTCTCAGTACCTCCACTTCCCCCTCTCCTCTTTTCTCTTTCACGCTCACCCTTGGTGCCCTCTCTTTCCCTTCCCACTTTCCCGTCGCTCCTACACAACTCCTCTTCACCTCCGTGTGGCGCATGACCCTGCTAAGATTTATGGCCCCACACTGAATCCCTTTAAGGAATGTGGGCTGTCACCAATGGCAAGATAAATGACAACCAAAACCCATTAACTTTTTCTCAGTATTCCCAATCAGGCTATCTCATTTACTGTACAATTCTACAGCCACCTCCTCCCCCCTATAATGAAACCTCTGATTTACAGTCACTAGACTTGAACTCTGTGTGGAATCGTTCAGATAACCTGGAATAGCAATCCTCAATCTGAGCACACTCTAGTCTGTTCTGAACACACTTTGCATGCTTGCTCGCCAAATCTCACTAAACCTGCTGTCACTTTTGCTCTTTGCTCTGCCTGTCGTGCCTTTTTGAAAATCTTGCACAAACTGCACAGTGTATGAATACACTGCACCGGCATGCTGTAATTGTTATATTTGATATACTGTATAATCATGGTCTTTAGATTTTAATTACACGTGATGGCCACATGATTTGTTGACCGTGATGTAATGGCTGAAAGACAGATTAGTGTTTCTCTAAGTCATTGACACAATTTGCACGAATGTTTTGCATGCCGCCGTCAGATTGCATATTGATAAATTCATTTAAGTGCAGCTCCAAGGATGTCTTCAGTTCTGACTAAAAGCGTTATCATGTTTCTCGAAAAAGAACATGCAAGGATACTTGATATTGCATGCGGCAGTGATTGTAGTAAACACCATTACGTTTTCAAACCCCCGGTCATGTTACCCTGAAAAACATGGCTGTACACTGTAAATAACTAGACCCAAAGGGTAAGCGCAGACATGTCTCAGACCACAGAGCTGTATTAGCACTATGGGCTATATGTTACATCAGTTTGTCACAGCTGAGCACGGCTAAGTGAGACCAGTAAGCTCAGAGGGTCGGTGATTGTATTCACAAAGCGTTCCAGCGGAGGAGTGCTACTCTCTGATCTGTTGTTCTTTCTGGAAAGACATGACATCACAGGGTAATGCTGGCGGTCCTTATCGACATGTGATCACGCTTACTATGAGGTGCTGTGCAGATTTTAAAAAAAGAAAAAAAAAAATCTAGACTGGTTTGTATTTGGATGCGAGGGGACACCAGGCCCAAAGGAGTATACCGTGCAGTCGTAACATATAGTCATAGCAGAGAGACTACGATAGATGTGTGCGTTATGGATTAGGGCAAGTCTGAGAAATCATCCAGGCAGATATATCAGCAGATGTTAGCCTACAGCACATATACTGTCATCGTCTATATGTCAGACGGTAAGTAACCGAACAATGCAGTGCATGAACCCCAAAGATAGCCAACATAGTGGGTTCATCAGAGAAGAGTAAAAACTTTATCCTTCAAGCGTAAAACGTGCCGCCCTGTGATTTGTGTATTAAAGAATACCTTTTTCTTTTTAAGTAAGTAATTATCATATATATTATTAATTAATATATATTGATATTAAATAATTGTCACTGTATATGTAATATTATACTTTGACAAAAAATATGTATATATATAATTAATATTAAGAATTAAATTGATGAAAAAATCCTAGAAATCAATTTTTTTTCCATAAATCAGTCCCGCTATCGACTTTGAAACATAGTCCAAAACAGCCCAATACATCCAGAAACAAATAGGAATCTCAGGTTGATTCTCAAAATCTTTATCGGCAAACAGATACTTATCATCTCATGGTATATACAGTATATTTTATATAACCCAACACTATGTGTATAATTATATAGACAGTAGTTAAAAAGAAAACAAATCAACCTTCTTGTCATTACAGTTGGGTTGGAAGATTGTGTGTTGAACAAGATTGCCAGGCAATAATGTGATGAGGACTATGGGTCATTAGGCTTTCTGATGTTCATTTTCATGCCACAACTAATGTGTCTGCTGGACTTGATGCATCAAGGAGATAAATCATTAGCTTCACAAGGCAAATTACCCATGGATATTTACAAGGATGTGGAGGTTGCAAATAAGGGAAAAGGTCAGAGTAGTCAAGCAGACATTGTGAATGTTTAATATTCTGCCCTTTTAGATTCTGCCAGACTTGCTTCAGATGTGATCAATCTAACCGAACTTGAACGCGCAGTAGGATTCACAGCAAAGAATGGTAGACTTATCAGTGGAGGGCAGTATACTGTGGCTCATTTTCAATTCAGCGTCATGTTTGAATACATTTGCGTAACTAGAAAACGCGCTCAGTGGAGCACAGACCTCCGCAAAGGCCATTGTCAAACAATATACACCAGACTACAGAGGGAAAAAAAATTCAAATTCACGGTGAATGATCCAGATCTGCAGCAAAATCTAATTGGCCCTTCCCTGGCCTATGCCCCTCCCCTCCGTCTACTTCAGTGCAAGTCGGCTGAGTAGCTTTGGTGCAGTCCTGCGGTTAAACAAACGGACAAACAAACCAACAAACAAACAGACTCCGGTTATCACGTAACCCCCTTGGCGGAGGTAATAATATCATATTGAAGAACAACAAAAAGGAAGACCAGAAAAAAAATGATGTACCCAGTCATGTCAGAGACAGGCTGCATATAAAACCATGTTCAGAGTAAAGCCAGAGCAGATTTTTTTTTTTTTTGAATTTTTATACACCAGAGGAGCGTGAAAACCTTTCACTCTAATTCTGCAGTAGCAGGGATCTCGGCATGCGGGCGATACTGTACCTACAAACCACCGCTGTCACAGCTGAGGATCCGCGGTGCCGCTTGAGAAGTTTCCTTGGGCCCGCCCACCAGAGCAAGAGAGCGTGCACTCACATGAGTCGGCATGGCTCTCTGCATGTGATGATTGCTCTGAGATGCAGCTTTTGAGGGATCATAAATTATGAACAGCTGTGTGCCCATTCTCATAATTTTTACACGATGATTATCATTTTGTGCTCCTTTCATGCTGCCAGAAGTGGGGCGCCCGTGGCTTTCATTCTCTTGGCCTTCATGCCCTCACTTTTCATTTACAGTCAAAAAATTCCAGAGTTATTTATTTCTTTATTTATTTTTAGCACCATGCTTTGTTTGCTCTGATGACCAAACTAATGTGGCAATGAGGCTAAATTGTCTAGTGCACAACATCTTAGGAGTTCCCCATCATGCATTTACATTGCATCTACCCTGCATTAATATTGCATCAGATTCTGCAGCCCCCCTGTCTCAAATGTTGTAATGTGGTACTGAACATACGTACTGTAACACATAAAATAAGCATTTTTGTTGTTCCTCTTTGTTACCAGATTACTTTTAAGCCTGCTGACTCTTGGCAAAGTAACAAAATTTGATTTTTTTTTTTTTCTAAACAATTCCTCTGTGGGGCAGAGCAATAGAGCATTTCTAATTCACTGTTGCATTAACTGAGTGCATTTAGTGAGATGAAGGACTTCTACCATGGCTACATCTGCAAGTCGTATCAGATTAAATCAAACTACCATAGCTCATAATCTATGTAAGAACTGAACCATACATTTCCATCACATGTTTCAAATGCAGCATGAAATAATAAGTTTGCCGCGTCTCCCGAGGCATCATCAAACTTCAAACTGTGTTAATAAAAGTGGGGGGATCTATTTTGGTCCTCCCTTACATCAGACCCTGCTTCATTTTGACCTTTATTCTAGCGATCAGTGAGTAATCTCCCAACTGCACCCTGATACAGGCCTGTGAATACTGCTGCATTGTGCTCTGAAACCAATCCAGTGAGAGCAGATTGAGTAAAGACTACAGAACATTTTAACATTCTTGGCCAGGAAGAATCAATCTGCAGCAGTCCACAGGGAAAAACGCTTAGCTCCACATTTTCAAGGTTCTCCTTGTATCTTTATTCCTGCCTATAAACTGGAATAAGATGACAAAGCAGCTGGAGCTGTGAATATGAACAGCTACATGAAACAGACAAGAATCTGCTTGTCAGTCAAGATTTCAGGAAGTGGAAAAAGGATTATTGTTCATTGTTTCTACGTCCCAAATTAGGGAATTGTTACAAACTGTAGTGAAATATTTTTGTTTCTTCAATGAAACGCGGCGGCAAAGGGGTTCGTGTAGATGCGGCTGCAGTTATGAAGGCTTTGTTCCCTCTGAGTCGCACCAGATCAGATTGATTACTCTTGGCATGCACAGTTTATTTGACTTCATTGTCCTCCCACTGTGATGTTGCTGTTGCCTGTGTCAGAGATGTGCATATTCTGCGTGCGTGTGCATGTTGTGTATCTTATGAGCAAGTGTGTGTTTTGCACACCCGGGTATTTACACTGTAGAATATGTCGTGATACTTTTATTGGCCTATATTCTTGAGGCTAGTTGGCATATGTCAGTATAGTGCCTTTATATGTAAATACTTTGTGTGTGCGTGTGAGAGTCTATAATAGTTTACTGATTTATTTTCTTGTATTGTACTGTTGTGTGTCTGTATTGTATATTGTCATGTGGGATGGTTTGCGCCGGCGTGTATGGGATTATTTGTCTGCATGCGTTCTGGGTTTGAGTGTGGCTGTGTGTGCGCCTGTGAATGTGTTTATCTGTGCTCGTCACTTGTGTTTGTGCACATGCAGGGAAGTAACGTGATGGAGGACCAGGACCTCAGAGACATCGGGATCACTGACCCAGGACACAGAAAGAAAATCCTCCATGCGGCACGCAGCTTGCCCAAGGTGCTGAACGTCATAGCTTAACCTTGGCTCAGAAGAAGGGCTGTGACTGAGAGCGTCCCAGAGAAAAAAGTCAAAATATCACTATCTTTGTAAAACTTGTAGATAAGCTAAAAAAAAAAAAAAAAAATACGCAAATAAAGGGAATAGAAGTTTTGCAATCATAGACAGACACAAATTTCATAGTTTTCACCTGATCGGTAGTTCATCAGAGTTTCAGGAGCAAAAATCTATTAAAAAGAAGTAAAGAGAAAAACTTTTTTTTGGCCAAGACACTATAGATTTAGGGGCAAACAAGTCAAAAGTACACGAGGGTAATAACATTAACTTAATTAAAAAATGGAACCAAACAAAGTATTACATTATGTTGCTAACTAGGATTTTATGTGGTGCATTATATCTAATTTGATTATATTATATGATATTTTTAAATGAAAATTTGTACCTTTGGAGAATGGTCTAATAGAGACTGGTCTGATTTATACCGTAAAAGTAACGTTCGCACAAGGGCATAGAAAAGTGAAAGGAAAATATTTCTAGTTTCATTTATAGTGTCCAGGCTTGGGAAGGTTGCAGTTAGTCTGAAGTCATGCTAGCAGCTCTGTGAGGCTGTGCAGCGCTGCTTTGAGCTAAATGCTAGCGTCAGCGCGCTAACATAATCACAACGACAACGCTGACGTGCTGATGTTTAGCCGGTATAACGTTGACACCGTTCATTATCTTACTTTGGCCCGTTAGCATGCTAACATTTGCCACACAAGGCCAGTAATGGTGCTGGTAAAGGGACCACATTTATACAGCGCTTTTCTAGTCTTATAAACCACTTCACATTTCACCTACAGCCACATTTACACGTTCACACAGTCATACGCCGCTTTTTTCTATACATCAGGGGCACGTTGGGGTTCAGCCTCGTGCCCAAGGACACTTTGGCATGTGGACTTGAGTCGCCGGGGATTGAACCACCAACCTGCTGGCTAAGGGACGACCCGCTCTACCTCCTGATCACAGCCGCCCTATTGAATCACATTATTTAAGAATTAAAAAGTTTACCGTGAAGATGACTCTAGATCTAGATGACTCTAAGATGGAAAGGCAGTGGATCACGGATGTCGGAATTCATCCTCTGGGGCTCTGCTGCAAATTTCCATTTCCAGTCCATCCAGTAGTTGTTCACACTCAAAACCTGAACCGCCAACCTGCTGCTGGCACAAGAGAAAAAGTCAGTAGCATTAGTCCTCTGGGGACCATGAACGTCTGAACCAAATTCAACGGCAATACACAGCAACTTACATGGCTAAAAGCAGCTGCAGTAGCAGCATCAAGCATTAGTGAGGTGGATTTACAGCTGCCACTGGGAAACAAGTTTACTGTATATACCCTACATTCCTATTTAATTCCTTTTCTCAGTACAAAAAGTCACAGTACTTGCTCTCTTACATGTGTCTTTCTCTACCCTGCAGGTAAAAGCCCTGGGCTGCGATGGGAGCACATCTCTTGCCTCATGGCTGGACGGCCTCGGCCTGCATGAGTATCTGCCCAACTTCCTTTCGAGCGGCTACCGAACACTGGAGTGTGTTAAGAACCTGTGGGAGCTGGAGATCGTCAACGTAAGAAGTCATGACTCACATCACTTTATACAATACGCTTTTTATTTTTGGCCCTTTCAGATGATGGATGAGCGGGTTAGTGCGTCATGTCTCACGTTCTGGCGAAGACCCACAACTGCTTCTGACCTTTGACATACTGGTCGTACTTGACGGTCTCCTTATGGGTCGTGTTTGAGGTTGAAAGGCAGTTTAAAATGAAATGCTGAAATAACACTCAAAATCACCGATTAATTGCCAGATACAGAACAGATCAAATGTAAAACTAAGGAGCAATGTGGTGAGTGATGACAGGAAAATATGTAATTTGGTTTAATCTCTGTGAAAATAGTTTTTACATTTTATGATCATTTGTGAGTACAAAGGAGTACTAATGTTATTTTGTTTTAAAAGCTGTGGAGGTTTATAGAAACACACATGTGTCAGTTGGGTTGTACATGTGAACAGGAGTTGACTTGTGTGTTTGTGTGTGTGTTTGTGTGTGTGTGTGTGTGTGTGTTTAGACTACAGCAGTGGTAGATAAATCAGATGGTTAACAGGACAGGAAAGAAGAAAACATATTACCCCCCTGCTACAATGAGTTTTCGCCAGTCTTTAATGTGAAATACTGGATTGTTTATTTCATCTGGCTTCTAAAAATGATTTATATGAAAAAATCTGAGAGGGAATCACTCTTTGGTTGAACTTTTATAGCCCGTGATGAAGGGTTGTAAGTCGTATTTCTTTTTTTTTCATTGTAGGAGTCACAAGTTTAGATGGTTGGGGACCACTGAGCTACAGAAATCATTTTCACTGTGTAGTCCCAACTGGATTTGTCGTAGAACACCAGCTCTCAGAAACCCCTGCAGGTTAACTGGACTAACGCAACTCTTTTAAAGCTCAGTAGATACAAAAGAATCTTTATAGACGGACTCAAAAATACTTTCTAGCCTAGCGAGATAAGATAAGATACAAATAACCAGGAATGCAACACTGTGTAAAAGACTGTAGTTACACTGGTACCTCCTCCATTCAAAAAGAATATCTGTTGTAATGAATGAGCATACAATTGACAAATCCTAAAATATAGGACAGCCCACACTTTTTTATAACCCCAGTATACTGAGTTTTTTTTCATTCATCTGGTTTGAGCACTGCACCTAAGTCTTATGACCTTGATTTCCATATGTGTCTGATTATAATCAACATGAAAAAAACAGCAGTGACAAAATGGCAGAAATCAGCAACAGCTGCAGCGGCAGCAGCAGCTGCAGGAAAGCATTAACCAAACATACTGTATATGCAGTGTTTGAGGGATGGTGTCCAGCAGACTGCGATGCAGCACAGAAAGATGGGTGTGAGTGCAGGGCACATTACTTTCAGTGTGCAGAGGAGCAGAACTGCCTCTAAGCATCTTGGCAGAGCTCACTTTGCCCATTACATTCCCCACATCCTCCGCAGCGTCTTTCAGCAAATCAAGATGATCTACGAGCTGGTTTACATCGTATAATCACAAGGCTTTTTATCGCTATTCAAATGATCTTACTTCACACACCTCGCGCATACTGGTCTCACTGGGATTCGGTACATGAGAATAATGAAAACAGCACCAGAAATCCAGAGCAGAAACCAGTTGCCTCTTCTGCTTCTGACTCTCACTGAATAAATAATTGAAGCCTTCAGACAAAGAACCATATGAGCCTGTTACTGAATATTTTGTACCGGCAACATAATTGCAAATGTAACATTAATCACTTGACATCCACCTTTACCGGATGAGCATGAATGTTAGTAGCCAATTATGCAAATATACAGTATGGAGATAATGAGGTTTTACCACGTAAAATTAACCTATGTTTCTTCCTCTGAGGATTTTAGCAACAGCAGTTGGAAAAGCATTTGTAAAAAGGTTTAAAGAGACAGACACCATGGATCAGTGTGTGCAGTGATAAAATACCGTAAATTAAAACCATATATTGAAATAGTGACAGACTAGGTCTGTGCTATATAGTTCATATCTTCAAACCACTATTTGCATATTACCTGTTACCATCCGATAAATCACCATGTTCTTCTGTGTTATCTAAGCGCTACGTCCAAAACTGGATTGTGAATTATAGAGTGTCCTGGGAAGGAGACAGTGCTGTACTTAAAGCTTACGGCAAAACAGATTGAGGCTGAATTATTGACGAGAGTCATCTCTGTTTGCCTGTGGATGCCTGCCAGGGAGGAGTGCAGGCCACCAACTCCGTGTCAGCGTATCTGGAATATATCTCTATTAGCTTAGTCTAGGGAAAGAAAAAAAAAAAAATTGTATATGAGATATTGATGTCACAATGCACTGGAACGTCTGTTTTTATATCGTGCCCTGACGCCGTCCTCTACAGGTTATTAAGATCGGTGCCCTGGGCCACAGGAAGAGGATCATTGCCTCCCTGGCGGAGAGACCTTACGAAGAGGCTCCGACTAAGTCCCGTCGCCTGTCCCCGATTATGGTAAGACCGGCCGATTGGCACAGTTCACATTCACCGGGGGCCTTCGTCTTTGGCGCTGAAACTCACGCAGCACGCTCTCAAGGGGGCCACCGAGGAGCCACGCGGGGCCGGTAAAAACTTGATGGATTTTTTTTTTTTTTTTTTTGACGGTCCAGCGGCCCCGGCTGCGGCCCGCCGGGATTGCATTTCGTTGCGCCGGTCGACGGGTGATTCTGCTGCGGCTCCTCCTTACTAACTGACGGAGCTGATCTTTATAATAACCTCATGAATATATAATGTAAAGCTATTTATGCTTTCCTGGATAAGCGGGAAGCAGCTTCTTCTGCAACAGTGAAGTTAAAAGGGCCGTCACACTGTGTGGGAAGGGCTTCTCTCCCCCCTGTGTGTGTGTGTGTGTGTGTGTGTGTGTGTGAGAGTGTGTGTGTGTGTGTGTGTGTGTGTGTGTGTGTGTGTGTGTGTGTGTGTGTGTGTGTGTGTGTGTGTGTGTGTGCGTGTGTGTGTGAGTGTGTGTGTGTGTGAGAGTGTGTGTGTGTGTGTGTGAGAGTGTGTGTGTGTGTGCGTGTGTGTGTGCGTGTGTGTGTGCGTGTGTGCTAGTGTGTGTGTGTGTGTGCGTGTGTGTGTGCGTGTGTGTGTGAGTGTGTGTGTGCGTGTGTGTGGCAGTTTCATGACCTCCTGTCCCAGACCACATCTCCCCTCAGTCAGTTGGATCCCTATACCAGTCGCTCCATGGACATGCTCCTGCCCCTGACCCGAGTCGGACGGAGGCGGAGGAGCCGACCAAGACTGTAGCATTTCTCATGTCTTATAGTGAGAGAAGTCACGCCTGCAGTGAGTTCCCTTATTTTCCTTTATGATGTTCAGTAGCTCTCGATTCTCCTTCCTGCCTCAGTGAGAAATGCATCAGGGGGATGAAAAATAGAGGAGCATGTTGGTACAAGCAAATGTGTCAGGTGTCTCATCACAGTCGGAGCTACTCAGAAGCAGAGCGAACTTCCGGTTGAGCAACCTTAAAAGAACCACAAATTTACATTATACCAGATCATCAGAGGTAGCTATCAATATTTCAGACTTTGGTTAATATGACTGTAAAACCGGTCTTAAATTGCATTCTATGTGGTATTAGAAAGGTCTTTAGTCTTTAGTTTAACTTGGTGAACCCTGCAGAAACCGTGTTCATGAGATGACACTGATGTGATGTCTCCTCTTCCTGGAATGCACAAAAAGACAGCACAATACAAGATGCATGTTTTTATCTAAAGCACTCCAGAGCAGCAAGAGTGTAAATCACACTGAAGCAATATTACTGCTACTATTTCACCACTAAAGTGCCGAAACACACAGGCAGCGCTAATGCAGTTCATTGATTTGATATGCTCAAGATGCCCAATTAGATAGAAGGTTAGTTGTGTGTATGCCCTCAGTATAACCCTTATTTAGTGTCAGTGAGGGCTTTGTAAGATATATAATGTTTTCAATATAAAATGCTCTCAGATGTGTTTCAAGTGCTCAGTATTTCAATAGAGATTGATGATAACACCCTTTTACTTTACTTACTGAACAACAATCAAAACGGCGCTTGAGATGGAAGTTAAATGGCATCGCATCTCAGGCTGTGCTTCTACGCCAGCGAACAATTTGTGAGAAAATGGATCCTCTTTCTTTCTGTGGCGGATATCTAATTTTGGAATGGGAATCTTCAATATCATTATGTTCACAACAGTTAAATACTCAGGGCTGATTTCCCAGGCAGATTAATCTGGACTAAAAAGAACGGAGCATCTCCATGGAAGAGGCTCTTTTGTCAAGGATTAAGCTTGGATGTAGATCAGGGAAACTGGCTCATGTAGACAGTGCTGTCAAATCATTAATCTGAGCTGTGTCTGTGATTTGTTTGTACTCTTTTGTGCGACTGTGTGTGCGTGTGTGTGTGCGTGTGTGTGGCAGTTTCATGACCTCCTGTCCCAGACCACATCTCCCCTCAGTCAGTTGGATCCCTATACCAGTCGCTCCATGGACATGCTCCTGCCCCTGACCGAGTCGGACCGGAGGCGGAGGGGAGCCGACCAAGACTGTAGCATATCTCTGCGGTCTTATAGTGAGAGGCCGCGCTCTGTAGTGAGTTCCTCATTTTTCCCTTTTATGATGTTCAGGAAAAGCCTCCCGACTCTCCCGCTCTCAGTGAGCGACTAGATGAAAAATAGAGGAGCATGTTGTACAAGGTAAAATGTGTCAGGGTGTCTCATCACATGTAGTCGGAGTTACTCAGAAGCAGAGCGAACTTCCTGGTTGAGTTAAATCTTAGTGGGCAAAGAACTACAACGACATTATACTCGTACCGTAGTAGCTATCAATCTTTAGTATTTGACCGTTGTGATCAGTGTTGAGAATCAATGAGCAATGAGCTTTATAACATTATATATGTGGAGTTTGGTTGATCAGGCATTTCATCTGCTGAATCAGCCAAAAAGACACATCCTTGCATGATATTTCATCCATTTATCCAACATTTCTCAGCCGATTTCCGAGAAAAGGTTAAGATAATTGATTTGCATTACATCAGGCAAAACTCTTCAAACATGCAAAAAAAAGAACTCTTGTATGGAATCTGCATAGAATCTTGAATTTGGACGAATATAGTTTCACCTAATGTCAAAAAATGACAGTTTTGAATCATCGATTTACCAGTTAACTATTATTAGTAGCCCTGAGCTAATCATTTTATCCCAGTAGATCGATTTTAGAAATATTTGAAACACTAAACATGATAAAAAATCCAATTACCTCCTCCAAGACTGGCATGAATGCAGGTCTCACGTGTGTCTGCCTGAATTTCTTCACTTCTTCTTTAGGAGAATGAACTAAGAATAACTCAGTGATCAAATTTTACCGTTTGCTAAAGGTCAAACCACGACACATGCACAAACAGTCGGGCTGGCATGCCTGGTGTCTGACTCACTGAGGCCAAAGAGAAAAAAAACAACCCCACAGAGGACCGTCTATAAGGGAAAGGCTTCATGACTGCTCTGCCCAGGTCCTTGATATGTAAAATCAATACTTTTTCCTAAACGCTTAGTGGATTATTGTCATCAGTATATTTTACACTGACAAGTGACTTATGAAAGAGCCGAGCCAAGCCTACAATGACCTAAAGGCCCAAACCGAGCGCATGAATATTAATGAGTGTACAGCAGATCAAAAAGGACTTATATCAAAGTGCTGACCGGGCAGACTTCTGTGTCCCTCGCACTAATGTGCAGCAATCAGAACTCTTGTACCTTCACAGCTTGACTGAGTCATAGATTTGCACTTGGACTCCAGTGGAATCTGCTTTTCATTTATAGTGTAAGGCAAAACATGCCGTGAATAATCCCTCTTTTTGTTGTCTGACCTGACTGAAATCAGAGGTTTCTACCATCTGTCCCTCAGAAGAATCCGATTTGTCCAGTGGTACAGGGTCTTAGTCGTGTCGCCTCTCTTCATGGCTTTCAGCAACCAGTTGTTTTGCATCCCTGCAGGACAGACAGAGCGAGCGACACAAAGAGTCCCGCTTGAACCTCCGGCCACCGAGCCACTCTGCTACCTACGCCACGGTGTCCGCCTGGCACCACCAGCCTGAGAAACTCATCCTGGATTCCTGTGGATACGAGGCAACCGTAAGTCACGTTTTACCCTCCTCAAGTATTGCAAGAATATTTAGGACAATTTACCTCCTGTTTATCGTGAAGTAGATTGAGGGAGATTGTTGTATAACTGACTCTACCCAAACCTTGGTTTCTCCTAGTACCTGGGATCAATGATAATCAGGGATCTACGAGGGATTGAGTCCACACAAGATGCCTGCGCTAAAATTAGGGTAAATATGACTGAAAATCTTCAGCATGAATACCAGATAATAAACCATGATAATTTCAGACATGGAAACCGTGTCTGTAAAAAAACAGCTGACAGTCACATTTGTCAGAATCGCATTTATAGCACATGAATTACTGTGCTCCGCATAACTACATGATGTACTTGCCTTTTACTCTTTTTACCGTTTCCCCCTCCAGAAATCAAAGGATTCAAGAAAGGGTCCGGTCGTCATACTGTCCATAACCTACAGAGGGGTCAAGTTCATTGATGCAGCCACGAAGGTAATGGGAAAGTATGTCTGTGTGTCTCTGCGTGTTTTGGTCCGTTGACCCTCAACATTGCGGTCGACTCTTTCGGCCTCCATTAGCAGCTGATTTTCAATGAGCACTCGCCTTCCTCCCCTCCTCTGTTAGACCATAGTTGCGGAGCATGAGATCAGGAACATCTCGTGCGCTGCCCAAGACCCAGATGACCTCTGCACTTTCGCTTACATCACCAAGGATCTGAAGAGTGGCCACCACTTCTGTCACGTCTTCAGCACTGTAGAAGTGGTAAGTAATACATTTCCACAATGTTAGAAACACACACACACAAAACAAAACAAAAAAAAAAAATTGGTCTGATCAAGCATCTCATCTTGTGCTCGTTTTGCTCGCTGTAAGAAAAAATATGATTTAATGAAATAAACACTCCGTTCCATAAAATCCATTTAGGAAACCATTGAGTTTTTCTGCAATTCTCTGGACTTGAGCTTTTTCAAAATTCCTCATTGAATCATTTAGAAAAAAAAACAGCGTCCCTTGCAGGATGTCAGGAATCCTGCCGGTAAAAACTGGACGCGACATCCAGACGGACATTATTTTCCTTATTGGCTCATAGACTGGCTTAATTGAAGATCAACTCCCACTATGCGCAGCATTTCCATGTACAGGCACAGATTATGTTGTAATTAGTGTCTCAGCTTCTGTAAAGGTCGATGACAGTCATTCGTCTTCGACAGATGAACGACTGCGGAGCCGCATTTAACCGCAGGGAAGCGGTTTAAGCTGAACAATTAACCATCAAAGTTTTCCCATGGCCAAAATGCAACTTTTAAGCCTCACTCATTTGTATTTAACACAATCACTTCCTGTGCGGCATGTTGTGCAAAAACGGCTTATGCTTTTCTCTAAAAACACGTTTGATATTCAACCAAGAGCCAAACAAGTAATTATCCTACCAATGTGAAGAAAAAAGCTTTTGTGTGCTTTCAAAGGTTTTTTTTGTGATTCAAAACATAGTGTGTAAAACAAGATTTTACAAGCCTAAAAAAATGATGGTAATTCCAAATACTGAAGTGTAAAATATTGAAAAAGACGTCATTAGAAAATTATAGATGCAGTAGATTTTGAAAGGCCAGGCTACTTGGTTTAATCCTTCCCCGCCATTAAAACTAAGACTTCTAGCACCTCTGTGAAAACAGGCTTTACCTGAAAGGTCATTTAGGAATCTGAGCCCTTTGTCATGGCCACAAACAAAGGGCCCATAAACTGAGTCACTTAAGTTTAATGCGAAATCAGTTAAAGTCCGTCGTAAAACCAAATGACAGCCACTATGAGAAAGTTGTTTTGTGTCTACACCAACGGAAACGGACGCTGTCAGACTTTTCGTTTTTAATTTTTTTATGACCCCGTCCGCTGACTTGAACGCACTTGAAGACCGTTTCTGTCATCCACGCAGACGCAGACCTACGAGATCATCCTAACACTGGGACAGGCGTTTGAGGTGGCCTATCAGATGGCAATCCAGTCCAGGGCGAGACACTATGTCCCCCCTTCGTCTCTGGGCTCGGAGGTCATTGAGACCAAAACCAGCCGCCCTGTGTCTCAGTCGTGGAGCAGCATGCGGAGATCAGCAGTGAGTACCACCATACAAACACTGTAAACAAACAGACAAACAAACAAACAAAAGCCCACAGTGCGAGTTTGTCTGCGCGAGTGTTGAATTTTCTTTACTAGTTAAAAGGACAGAGAAAGAGCAGACACGCGGCATTGTGCAATCATAACTCAAAAAGGTACACAAAGCCCCTGACCGACATTTTTCCCCGCCACTGGTTGCCCAATGGGCCGCCAACGAAGGAAGATTTGCTGCGTGCATGTGTGTGTGTGTGTGTGTGTGTGTACCAGAAAGTGATGAGTCATTAGTTTGCCACCAATTTCATCTTGTCCAGCCCCCCCAACACCGCGAGTCACTCTTATCAGGGGAGATTTTCTCTCCGTGCATATGCGAAACATGACGAATGAATAGTTTTATTTCATTCGTCGCTCGCGGGCGGGCAAGCGATTTCTCCTGCGGGGCTTTTTCCTCGGGCTCGGCCGAACCGGCCGGGCCCACCCGCCGCTTCCCCCACCGTCGACCGAGTGCGCCGCGTAAATGTTCACGCATACACCCCCGTGCCCACGCGTTGATGCATTGGCCTCTCAGGCTGCGTACAATGAGCATTCAGTGATCACCGTCACCTGAGAGAGCTGCACAGCTGGGAGCATGCGCACTGCTGGCCCACACGCTTATGCGGAGACACAAATCACTTTGTTTTACTGCCTGCCTGCGAGGATAATATATGGAGTAATCACTGGAGCTGAATAATGAGCGTGGCTGGTTGTTAAAGTTTAAATGAAGACGGGGGAGAATCCTACCAGCAGCAATTCATTTTGCTGCTTTTTATTGCTTTGTCAATGCTACCAAATCTACTTTGTTTAAGCAGAAACTGTTACGGCCATAAGGTTCTTCAAAATTTTCCCAGAGGAACGATTGACTGTGCGCTAAGCCCCCCCCCCACCTCGCTTTAAGTTACTAACCCTGTCAAACTTTGCATTCTCTCTTGCCTTTTAATGTGGAAGTGATGGCAAATTTCCCGCTCGAGATTCTTAGTCCTTTTTGAAACAGCTGGCTCTCATCTCCAGCCTCTGTCCTGTCGGCTGCCCGACAATGACAACTGCCCCTGGCTCGCTAGCTAATTAAGATAAATGCTGAATCTGGCTGAGTCTTATTGTTGTTGACTTATCTTTAGACAAAAATCCAATAGTCTTGGTGACTACGCACCGTACATGGTATTGTGCTAAAATACAGATCCGAAAAGGTTCATTTGTTTGTCTTTTCAAACGATGCTTTTACATCTAACATTAGAAGAGAATAGTTATGTTGAGGACTAACCGAAGTGTTTAATGCAATGCTAACAAATCTCAGGTAACTTTGGCTACGTTGGCCGGAGCGTACTCCAGTAAAACAGCAGGACAGACCCTCAAACGTTAGCCTAGCATCCAGAGTGGGGGGGGGATGATCGCCACAGGTGATTGGAGCAGACAGTTTAATCCCAGTTCCTCCGATTTCGCTCGAGTTCTTGGTTTTTTGAAAGGCTAAAAAAACAAAAAACAAAAAATAAACAGAACCCTCTAAATCTCCATCCCTATCAGAGCCACATGCACCACTTCAACATGTGGGAGGATCCAAAGCTTGACAGGCCACAGTCGCGAAGCTGTGATTGGACAATCACCGTTCCTGGGGGGGGGGTTCAGCAAAGGTGAATTACAGCGACGCAAGATGTGGGATGGTTTTACTGAATAGCATCTCCTCTCTGTGAATCTCAACAGCTGATGAAATGCTCCTGCTGGACTTCTCCACTGTCCACTTAGTGCATTTAAATGCTCTGTCCCTCTCTTCTCTCGTTTATTTTAACATGTCTTTGTTCTTGTCTTCTTGGTCCTCCTGCCTCCCAGGGTGCCCCTCTGCTCGAATGCCGCTGCTGTCACTGTCACACGTGTACTACCCACCGTCCTTCCTTCCTCCCGTTGCACTCTGTTAGCCCTGGAGTCCAGGTCCTTCTCTTTCCTTTCCTCTATTCAACCCTTAATCATCACACATTTGCTTACACACCAACTCCCCCTTCCCCTTTTCTTTTTTTTCTTGTCGTCGGGGGCGGCCGCGGTGCACTTTGTTCCCTCGTTTTGTGGTTCCTGAAGTTTCAGCCATAAACGTTATCGTCATCCCTTTGGTTTCCCATCTCTCATCTTCATCTTACATTTTTTGAATTTTTCCAGATGCAGTTAGTTAAAGTTCTGTGGTTAAACAGGTTAAGGGAAGAGGGTTTCTTGATGTGACTTAACTTCTCTATATGAGGACTGTTGGCTACTGTTGGTCATAAACAAGATGGTTGAATTGGTCTTCGTTGGATGGTTTATGCTTCCTTTCCCATTTGGTGTATCTATCTTTTTAGGGCATGTTGAACTGAGGGCGTCATACATAAGCAGGGAATATGAAATTTTACCTTTGCCTTTGCGATTTTTTTAGTTCAAATTCATATGTAACGCTTAAGTAAATCAATCAGCATAATGTATGTAGAACGGTGTGTTTTGACTGCTCATGTTAGGACAATAGCCACTGGTTTTAGAGCACATGTTGCTTTCTGAACTGCTAATCGGTATATTTTCTAATCTACCAGAGGGTCGTAGCTTTGGCTTACTGCTGCGGCTTACACAGGCTGAGTGTGTTTTCTGTCAGGCATCCTCCATGTTGTGGATTGAGCCCTGAGTGTCCGTGATTATTACATGATCACTGGACTGCACCTCTAATCCACATGCACGTGTGTGAGCTGAGGACTTGTCAGTGTGGCGCAATGGCCTCCGCTGCCGCCCGTCTCACGCCCTCCTCTCGTCCCTCCTCCCTCCCTCCCCCCGGCAGATCGACCCCCTGGAGATGGACGCAGACATGCAGTCCCTGGGCAGCACCACCTGGCTCTTGGACCAGCGGGACTCCAACAGGCGCCCCGTCAGCACCAAGTACGAGACCACCATATTCTGAAGGCCGGATCCCCACAGCCGCCCCTCTGCACCCCCCTCGTACTTTCCTCTCCCCCTGCATCCAGTTCTTCATTCATCTCTCTCATACACAGTTTCTCACACACACACACACACACACACACACATATATATATACATATACATGTGAGCCCCGTGCCTTCTCACTGTGATGGTATAGCACCCCTCAGGGCTGCCTGCTCCTGCACCCTCCTTGCCCTGCCCAGCGACCCACACCAACCTCCCACCTGCCATGACAAACACCCCTGCGGCTCTCCCGTGCCTCCCCAACACCCCCTGGCAGCCTCCCTCGCCTGTTGCTGCTGCAGCCGATTGGCGGAGCCCTGGAACGGATGATCCCGGACTGATCTCATTTAACAGTGGCCCTGCTCTATCAACCAAACTGCCTCTTCCTCCTCATCCTCCTCTTCCTGACAACTTGCATCTGCCTCCAAATCCCCGATAGCTCCCAGAGGTTGCATCTTTATTATTTTTCCTCTTTCAGGCCATTTAGAAAGAAAAAAAGAAAAAAGATTTCCCAATAGGCAAAACAAGCATGATCATTTTTAGTTTGCGCACTATCTAGACTCCTCAATGACTTGACCTAACAGCAATTTGAAGAATTTACAGCAAGATTGGGTTTGTAATATTGAGAAAACTAAAAAGTTTTGTCATTGCAAAGGGGCCAGTGTGTCAAACTGTTAAAGGGACAGTTTCACATTTTGGGAAATATGCTTATTTGCTCTCTTGCAGAGAGTTAATGAGAAGATCAACACCACTCCCAAGTCTATGCAGCAAATATGAAGCTACGACCAACAGCTTGGCATAAAGACTGAAAACGAGGGAGAACAGGGAGCCTGGCTCTGCCTGAAGGCAGCAAAATCCCCCTACCAGCACCTCTGACAAACTGCTGCTTTTGGGAGCTGGGTCACGTGCCAAAATGTTTCCTGGTCCTTTGTGTGACGGCAGATAGCTCCCAGAGGTTGCATCTTTGTTCCTGTTTCGAGCCATTTTTGTAGGGAACCGATGAAGAGTCAGGACTACATAACCTCGAGATCGAAAAGTTACCTAGTGAGCTTTAGAGGGGTCGTTGGGGGGATTTTGTTACCTTTCGGACAGCTGTTCCATCCTGTTTTCTGTGTTCGTACTAAGCTGCTAGTGGTAGTTTCATATCTACTGCACAGATATGAGAGCAAAAAAGCGTTTCCCCTAAAATGCAAAATGTTTCTTTTACCAGCTCCATTTGAAATCTCGCAGATTGAAAATTCAGACTCAAAGTCTGTAAAATAAAAGTTTGATTAGCGTTTTAGCTTTGTCATTATCGCTCTTTATTTTAAATTTACCAACTTATTGATTGTTTGGTTGGTTTGCCACAAGACAGTTATTATTTTTTTTCTTTCTCCATCTGTAGCCTGTCCTGTCTTACCAGGCATCTACCACTGTGAGGCACTATGAGGAGGCTGCTTTGCTAGCATGGGATGCAAGACGGACAATTAATCAGTGAAAGACAAAACAGCAACATGCAGCAAACAACCAGTTTTTGTTTTCTACGCATTTGTACAATACTCATAATAACAACACAACGGATGGGTCATGAATCTATCACTGATGTCTGAACTCAAACGGACCAAGAACTACTGAACCCTTGTCCAAACACTTACGAACACTAAAAAACACACAAGAGGACAACTTTCCTACACTTTACTGAGGACAACAGCCTTACTTTATTTCGAATTATCTATAATCGACTAAAGCCCCCCTCCCCCCGTTCCCCTTAACTCCCTGAAAAACCATGAACCACCACCCAACAACTGCACGCTTCTAAAAGACTAAAGAGGAAAAAAAAAAAAAAGACACCACTTCTGATTACCTGTTGTATTAAATTGACTGTGACTGGCTGGGATGACGTTGTTCTTTTTGATGGTACAGTTTCGTCCAGATGAGAGTCTTTGCTCTGGCCTTGTACTGCCCTGTGCCTCTCAGCATTCATGGTAGCACTGAGAGACTGCAAATCACAGCATCTTCTTCTTGTCAATTAAAAAAAAACAAAAAAACATAACAAAACAAAAAAAAAACAAAACAAAAAAAAAAAACACTGTGTTTAAAAAAAATGGCACTATCCCTTTTAATACCTTCTTTTCTTTTTCTTATGGTGCAAATAGGACATTAGTGCATTTTGTGATACTTTTTGATAGATGGGGGCGGACTGGAATACTTTGGGACAGAATGATTAAGAAGGGATCATGAGGGGATCCCAGCGTTATTACAACCAGAGGCAAAAAAAAAGGATACCACAAAAAACTAACAATAATAGTAAAAAAAAAAATAAAAAAATAAAAAATACACAAGCATATGGAGTGTACTGACATTGGTTCCACTCTAAACAAAAAACATCCTGAACAAGATTTCATACGACTCAAGTATATTAATGAGCCCTGAGCACAATTTGTCGCACATTTTCCCAACATAGCATCTTATTATCATGATTACATGGGTAGGTATCCATGCTGTTTCACACCGATTTAGAATTAGGTACAGTACACGCAAAGTATGTCACGAGAAAATGAACGGCGGTGAAAAGATTTAATTCCACGACATTAAAAGAGCCAAGTGTAAATGTAGCTCTGGTGAATGGATTTGTTATGCTGAGAACGTGATACTATTTTATTTTTTCTTTGAAGAATTTTACTCCTGCACTGTGACTCAGAAATGCTCGTTTGTGGAGTCGACGCATATCTGCGGGTCCCCACCTCCCCCCCCACCCCCACCGTGTGCACTACCCGCTGTGCGTGCTTTATGCCTTGTTTCTGTCTGTCCTCGTGGGAGTTTGGACTGTTACTGTTACATCACCGGCCACCGTCCTTGTTTGTGTGTGCTGCGGGAGATGCGAGGTTGTCGAGCTCCTCTCCAGAAGACAGTGTGTCTGGAGACTGTTGAGATGTAACCGGTCTGTGTGCGGTACCGTGGCTGTGTCATTGACACTCTGTTCTGACTGTTAACTGTTAGCTTCTCACTGACGATGCATGTTGGCAGTGTTTTGTTTTATTTTTATTTTTATTTTTGTGTTTTGTACCCTTTGATGCACTTGGCCTGAGCAGTCTCTGTACGTACCGTAGCAGTGTCTCGTCTCCTCTCACTCATCTGCCATGTGCTTTTTATGTTCCCTCTCTTCGTTACACAACCGATACAGCGTTTCACCTTCATCCCTCCTCCACGTTGCCATCGTCGTCATTCCTCCAACATTTATGTCACGGATGTTCTCCCATTTTGTGTGTGTCACCAAGACAACCTGCTCTAGTATGGATGCATAATATATTAAAAAAAAAAAATCATTACACTTTAATGAGCAGCAGCTATTTAAAGCAAGTTTTGGTGGCATGATAATGGCTGTGCATGTACCAGTCTTTTTAACATTGGTGTTTTCCTTGTGTAGCTCACCCCGGCGTTCAAGTTTCCGGATACCAAGCTGTGAGTTGAAGGGGAGCAGCCCGATGCGAATGTGTTTGCGTGTGTTGAGTTAGTGGGCAGAGCAGTGGAAAAGAGGTAGAGAGAGAAAACGAGAGGTAAGCCTTACGCAATGGGCAGGGCCAACCAGCGCTACTCTGACATTCAGATCTCACTCTTTACAAATCACCTTCTCCTCCACTGCCCCCCCCTCCCCGATATGAATTCCCAACACACAGACGAAAGGTAACCTGTTGTCCCACATCATTGGCTAAACAGGACGGTGGTGTTTCACTCCTGTCTTGGGAAAGGTCAGTCAGAAAGGTCAAGTCTATTTCCTGGCCTCCATGTGACTTTCTGATCTTGTCATGTAGGTACTGTAATGTTTAGAACACTGTAGACCATTAATGATATAGACCATTAATGAGCATTTCTATTGATTCAGGTCTATTGGAGATAGAAACTGTGGGGATTGATTAAAAGGAAAAGAGAAATGTAACAAAATGTAGAGAAAAAAAAATACTGTACCAGCATACAATGCTTTGCCCATGTTTGTGGACAGAGTATGGTTTGTCAATGAAAATGTGATACTGTTTCAAATTTCAAAGCAATATTATATTAATGAAATTAAATAATACAATGACAAAAGAATCCCTCTCAAGTCTGTTGTCAGCATTGATTTTGTTTTATGGTTGAGTGATAAATGAAAATAAAGAAACATTACATCAGCCGTTCAAAATTTAAAGTGACGATTATGACAACAGGGTAATTATTGTACAATTATACAAACAATGTTTCCCAAACAATAGAGATTAGTGGGGGGGGGTGCAACTTAAACAAAGGAGCAGCCCCAGTTTGGGCCTCTCTTGTGTAATATTACAGTAAAGTCACAGAGCTAAGCGTCTGATTTTCTATGGTCAGGTGCCTGGCAATTTTCAGTATCCTCACAAACTCCTCTAACCATCTGGATTTAAAAAAAAATTAAAAACTGACTATTTGTCACATGATATAATTAGATTTTCAACCAATTTCCTAAATTACGAGTCTCCTAAACCAAACAGAAGCGGTAGCAGAGAATGACGTGTCCTTGCTTTATTGTATGATTAAGAAAGGTTTCACATTGGTTATATTCTTTTATACTAATGTTACTTTCAGTTATATTGTATTTTTTTTCAACAAAATCCTGCCCTGCTATTTTTCTTGTGCTGTACTAAATGTGGAGAAATTATATTTCTGGCTACCCAGATCAGTAATTGAGTTGAGCAATATGGGAAACATGTTAAAAATCCTTTTTAGGATGCAGCAGACTAATTCTTTAAAAAATTAATTTATTAATATGGTAAGAAGAGTCTTTGAGAATCCTGGAAATGCCTTCAAAGCAGCAGGAAGTGTTGTTAAGAGACCTTATGGGTTTTCAAAAGATTTCTGGGCATTTATCTTTCAGAAAACGCTTAGCTCTGTGAAAGCTTTTTGGCCTGTTTAACTGATACAAATTAATACAAACCCCTCATACTAACCACTCTGCCAATTACACTACAGCTTTTTAGAAACTCTTTGTATTTTTTGGCACCTATTGCAGGTGTTCACTGGTGTGTATTTATTTCTGTATGATATGAATGAATGCCAGCTGACTCTTGAAACTTGCCTGAGGAGTTTTACCTCTTGACCCTGGAAACTTTCTTACGTTGCATAATTCATCCCAGTGAACATCCCGTCCGCCCTACTGTCAGAGTTACATCATTTTTGTGACGTGATGCAGCGCAAACTGTTCATATCAATCTGTGTTTAAACTGCATTGCCACGACATTATAATGTAACACTGACAGAAGTTAACATAAACGTCTAGTTCACTATGAGGGATTAAACAACACACTTAAGAGTCTTATAAATGATTTTCATCATGCATTGGAGATGAATGAAAACTAATTAGCTTGTGGAAATTGAGGAACAACACATCAAATCTTGCAGGGTGCGTGAGCACATTGCATTTTTAATTTTTTTTTTTCGCAGCCGGCTACAGCACAGGTTTCACAACCATATAAAATTTTGTATGTGAAGGGTTTACTAAAAAAATATAGATGAAAAAAAGAATAAACTGAAAACTCTTTTCACACACAGCAAATGGATTAAAGACTCTCACTTAGCTTAAATAATATAACACATAATAAAAATGAAATAAAAATCATCTGCACATTATTAATTACTGTATCAAAAAACTACAAAATTACAGGTTTTCAGGGAGAGTAATCTGCAGGGTTCTGTGTGAGCTGTCAGTTTATTTGCTTGTGTTCAGTTGTAAGTGTATCCAGTGACTGTTTTCCCCAGAACATTAATTAAAATTCAATGAGGTGAGCAATGACTCCTTACAAAATTTCGATGCCTGTATTTTCATTTGTTTAGGTGTTGGTGTGCGCTGTTTGGATGGCTGCCTGAAAAAATGGAATATTGATATGTTTGGGATTTGTTTACAAATAAGCACCTGTTTAATATCCCTGCCCTCACTAATGCTAACTACTGTGGGGGAAACATTGAGTAGATTTTTTGGTTTGTGATCAAAAAAAAAAAAAAAGAAAAAACAAAACAACCAACCATCAACCGAGATCAGAAAAAAGTGCATACTGTCTTTACATATACATCTGTCAATATAAAGATAAGAAACCAGCTACATATTATAGCTTCAGTATTATTTACAAACTATTAGCAGATTTTCTTTGGTACTTTGTTTTTCCTGAGGCTGTTTATCTTGAGAGTGAAAGCAGTGAAACCTGACAAAGTTGTTTTCCAGGTGTTGAATCAATTGAGATTCACAATTGGTCTTGACTAAATCTGATACACGCAGAGTTTTCTCATTACCAAACCACAGACTATTTATTAACCCTGTCGTTCCATCCACACAGTCTATTTCCTAATGTTTTTGCGGTTAAAAGACATTCTAGTAACAACTCAGTATATGCCTTAAACTTGGAATTTTTTTGTGTCTCAACATCTAATAAAATATAATGATATAAAACAAATTTCCTTTTCAGGAGACTTTATTTGTCTCCTTTAAAGAAATAACAGTTCACCAACAGTTAGTTGCTCTTTGCAAAAAAAAGCAGCTAAATTGAAGCGATTTGTTTCATAGTTTTTCACCTTACTACTCGAGCACCCTTCGATATTTTCACTCACTGTATTTGCACCAAAGCCACATGTTCAATGCCATATGGCAGCTTATGTTAGGGTCACCGGTGGTCACCTGAGTAGCCCTCATCCTAGCGTGAGTCCTCCCCGGCCTCGGCCTCTCCCGGTGGGAACAGCAGTTTCCTGAGGATGGGCGCACAGAAGGGACCAAAGACCGTTCGGTTGAAGTGGACGATTCGCCCAAAGGCCATCCCCAGTTCAGCGAGCTCAGCGCTCACTAGCCTGAGGGGAGTGGGCAGCTCTGGACTCCTTTTAGCTGGGCCACCCTGCAGCATGGCCTGGAGGAAGCCCTGTACCCTTTCTCCTACGTTTGATCGAGAGAGAAAGAAGTCATCTTCAAGTTTTCTTCACATTCAAGTTTAAAAACATTGATGTAGACAGAGATAACCCACATTAAATGAGATTATAATGCTCCCTTCAAGTGAAAAACTGTGAGGCGAAGTGAGTGAGGATGCACAGACCGAAGCATGCAACCCTTTCTTTATCAAAAATTAATTTTAGGTCTTGAAGGATTTTTCTTTTTATCAACCTGTAATGTCTAAATTTTCTCAACCATGCCTTAAATGAAGCAAAAGCCCGACGAGGACTGACCAGAGGTTATCTGAATTCAGTTTTCTGGTACAACCAAATGTGATCAAACTAAAAATACACAATTAACTTAAATCTAATATTTGAACATATAGTATTTTCCCAATCGTTCTCTAGGACTGCAAAAATTAGTCAATAATCAGTTCATAATTTTTAGTCATTTCCTATGCAAAAATGCTAAACATCCTCTGGTTCCAGCTCCTCCGATGGGATGATTTGTAGCTTCCCTTTGTCACATAAGACAAAGTGAATTTAGCAAACTGATTTATTTATTTATTTATTTTTGACGGCTTGTTTTATAAAACAAACAATGTGATGATGCCACCGTTGTCTCTGGGAAATTGTGACAAGTATTTTGAAAAGAATATTAGTCTTAATTTAAAGGGACATAATTTGTGCTTCAAGTAATCATTCATCTAGTGTCCTCTCACTCATGTCCTGACCTATGAGAGTGCGGACAGGATTGTTGTGTTTCCACAGGTCAGATATTTGTCCCCTCAGCAGATCCTGGCTCTCCTGAGGCAGCGCCGCTCCTCCCTGGCTGCTCAGAGCCTCGTTCACCTGCTGCAGCACAGTCTCCCCGAGCCCCAGCAGCGTCCCCTTCAGGTCAGCGTCCCTGCAGCACCAGAAGGCAGCCTTAGACAAATTACCCGCAGGCTTCATTAGATGTATATCAGGTCACAGGCAATTTATAAGCAATGTTGAGCAGGGAGTCCTGGGACTCGTGGAGGTCAATAAATAAGGCTCTTTAAGATAGCTAGGCCTCTCAGGAGGTTTAGATTAAATAAAATTACATTTTAATAAAGGTGATTAAGGAAGAAATGGCCTGTGCTACATTTTATTGCAGCTTGGGCCAGAGTGTGAACAGACCTCGGTTATCACAAGCTGCTGTTCCACATTTATCCACTAATCACGACAGGCCTTCTCTTGAACGGAAAGAATGAGGTTAGCGGGATCCGTCCTGACAAGCTAGTTGCCTCCTGTCACCTCCATTGGTTTCCTTCTCATACAATACCTGTTCCCCATGACAGCCAGTACATGCATCACCACGTCCTCCCCTTACCTGGTGTGACTGCCCTCCAGCAGGGCAGTGACGGACTGCCTGAGTTTACCTACAAACCCCTGCAGGGAGAAAACGGCTGCCCCACACTGAGCGTTGGTCAGGAGCAGCACCGATGCCTCCAGGACCAGCATCTGGAGCTGCTGGCCCAGAGCGTCCAGACGGGCCCGGTCCATCAGCACAGTCTGCGTATGGAGGTCAGGTCGGGGTCAAACATTGTTTGATTTATCACAGGGAGTTTTCAGCATAAATACGAACCTCAGCTGAACACGTGTTAGAAATGAGTTTGTGAAAACTAGTTTATCGAAAGTAGCCTAATGGTTGAAACATTAGGCATCAGCCACTCCAAAGGGTAGTTTGTGAATGCACACAAAAAACAAACATAAATGATGACAGTTCAATTGTACAAAAACATTACTGTAAGCTAACAATATGTACTTTTATAATTAATATAGGCAAATAAGAGTCAGTTGAAATTAACACATATGAAACGTGACAACCGATGCTGATGAACAGATATTTGATTTCGTCTGACTGGTCTGTGTGGGTGCATCTGACAGAAAAGGTAGAGAACCAATGTGCTACAACACCGAGCTCTAACATCTTGTCACATGCTGTACTATGCAGCAGGGTGAGGAAGAGTGCGTAGGGAGACTGAATATTCCCTGATAATCAATAAAATATCACTAAAATGCAAAAGGCGTGGCGTGATGTAATTTCACAGGCTGCGGCTGACCTCGGGATATTTCTGGTCCTGTGGGTCCCAGTGCAGCAGGCGCACGTAGGCCCTGTTGAGGACGGCGGTGGCGCTGACGGGACCTCGGCTGTCAGGACTGGGAGAATCAGACCGAGCTCTGTTGGCCGACGCCTCCTCTGAGACTGCTGCCTTAAGCCAAGCGGTGGTATTATCCAGAGAAGCTGATTAAAAAAGAAAAGGGGGGGATTACGGAGACATATACTTAATAATAAAAAACCGATATGATATGCAAGATTGAAACTGAAATGTGACTGAATTACCAGAGGTTCCGCAGGGTGTTTTGAGCGATACAGACGTACTGTAGACGGAAGCACATTTCGAGGAGAGTCTGACGTGTCAGTTTAAGTGTATGCTAACGTGTTAAGTGTTGTGTGTGGTATGTTCAACTGTAGCAACTAAAAATTTCTGTTGTAAGATTCTCTAGAAAAAATTGCCTTATTCAAAATCGACAGCTACAAAAAATAAAATATCACTGTTACTAAAGGAGAACAAAGAATATTATTCCACTTTAGAGCTGAAATTATTTGTTTATTAGTCTTTTTGTGACAAATATGCCTAAATTTCTCTGGTCCATCTTCTCAAATGGAAATATTTGCTGGTCTATATGGAAATAACCTTAATATCTTTTAGTTTTGGGTTATTGCGGTTTGAAGACATCACCCCAGGCTCTGGGAACATTTTTCATTATTTTCTGAAACTGTATACACCAAACAAGCCATCAAGTATCGAGTAAATATTGTTGACTAAATTGTCATATGCAGCACTATTCTACTTATCAGCCAAATAACTTAATTTGCTAAAAGAATGAAATTTTGGAGGACAGAGCCAGGAGAAAGTGATAGAAAGAAATTTCCATGAGGAATATTTAGCAGCCCCGCAAACATCAAGGGCTTTGTCACTTAGCCAGTGACTAAATTGCCAGCTGCACTTACACCAATATCTGAGCCAAAACAGCAAGAGTTCACCACTGACTAGCTGTTGGCTCCTTACCCAGTCAATGAGAAGCTGAGAAACTGCAGGACGGTGCTTTAGATTGACACGGGTCAAATTTGTTCAACTGCCAAACTGAAATGACCGTTGATCATTAATCCCACAATCACAAGGTCACCTTTATAATCTTTCACTCACACTGCAGCAACCGGGCTAGAGATTTAAACACACTGGGGTGATGTCCATCACATTTACCTGGCTGCTGATCCAGAATCTGCTGGAATTTGGCCCTCTCGTACTGCACGGCCTGCTGCAGGAGGTGAGGCCTCAGACTCTGGATGGTGAAGTTGACCATGTCGGCCTTCATTATCCCCAAGACACGGAAGATCTCCCTGAGGGAAGAGCGTTGAAACTTATTGGGACGCTTTATGTAAAAACTAAAACTGCAAGCACACAGGCAAACTTTATTTTTATAGCACATGTCAAGGTTGTGTTACGCTGCCCCTCACCTGAGGAGCTCCACAGGTTCCTTGAGGTCCCTCAGTGCTCTGACCTCTGGGTCACGCACCGGCGCACACAAGGACGCCATGGTGTCGACGATGTACCTCGCCAGCCTATGGAGGTCCAGAGCTCCGTGCTCCACCTCCTGCCGGATAAGCTCCATGTCCAGGACCTCGTCCAGCTGAGATCTGAGTCTGACATGACCGGGCAGCAGCAGGGACTGAAGCATCTAATGGGAAACGTCAACACTGCATTGAGTGGAGTTTATATTGCAGAAAATTTCGCTTTATCCTTCAAGGTTTATGCAGTGATGTGAGCATGTGTCATCTTGATTATTAACCGGTCTATTCTTCTCCTTTACACATATGCACAGTGTAAAGGGTTTCTGTCCAATAATATAATCCATATTAATACCAGGACCTTCATTTCAATTTAACATTCATTCTCTAGGTTCAACAGGTGAAAAAGGCTACAAGCTGGTAATACATTTATTGACCTCAGTTAACACGTTCTGTGAACCGCTTTCATGATAAGAGCACACAGTTCTGGTGAAGTAAAATCTGTTCAAATAAACAACCAGTGATCAGGCAGAATTCAATTTAGAGATTGGTTGTTAGTGGTGATGAAATTACTTAAAAAATAGAAAAACTAGCAGCACTTGACCAATAAATCAACAGGCCAAGATTATTGGATATTTTAATGCTATTACTTAAAGCACTGAGCTTAATCACAATTCTTCTATTGCTAGATTTGAGGGTTTTTATTAAATCTTTATGTTGATTCTCTGATATACCCCCCACATCCCCCAACAATAATAATTAATTAGAGCACAACCTGAAAATTCTATATCACTATCTGTGCTATGCAGATACTGTGTTCTTTCATGCAGTTTATCAGTATGAGAGATGAATCAGCTCCAGGTTTTTGTTATTACCAGCCTTTTTTTAAATTTCATATTTATTTTCACCATGAATAGGAGATACCTCTAATGAAATCTGACTTTCCAGATTTTCCCCCTGTGCAAGGTTCTCATTGTGTTTGTGTTTATGTGCAATTTGTCTACACTGTATACAATGATTAAGAACTTTTTAATACTGTACCAGTTGAATTTAAATACCTTTTCAGTGTTAAGGTTGAATATTGTTAATACTGATTATAATATTTTATATCTTATAAAATATTTTAATGAGATTTATATCTCATGTTTGTCAGAACCTCTCAGCTGTGTTTAACAATAGTGCCTATTAAGTGTCAGAAAATTGATTACCCAGTCAAAAATAATCAATTAGTTTAGGTCAATTAAAGTTTTTGCTGACACAGACATTTTCCCATAGTCAGAGAGCTTTTGTGGCCACTGTGGCTAATGATAATAATTATTATAATAATAGTAATAATAATCATAGTAAATAACAACTCTACCAAAAGAAAAGATTAATCAGCCTCCTACATGCACAACCTGCTATTGCACCAACCTCACTTGTAGTTTATACACGTAAACAGTTTCTCAACAGCCAGCAATCACATATTAAAAAAAAGTTAGAAATAACATTATAGTCTGCATCACAAATCAAAAGGTGTTCAAGACTTCTGTAAATTAAATTTTGGACTTTTTAAAACCTTCTAAGGCTTTTTTTTTTCTTCTTCTTTCTCGGGAAATGAATTCTGTGCTTCTGGAAGACTTTTCAGACCTGCAGATAGCCTGACTTACAGCCTTGACCTCCTGCAGCAGAATGACAGCGTGGCTGTAGTTTGGAGGGTCACTGCTCAGCTGCTCCTGAAGACTGTCCCAAAATGCCCGATGAACAACCTCCTTCACTGTCCCCTCCAGGCTGTAGAGAAAAAAGATGGCTCAAAAAAAAAAAAAACTTCAAAAAGAGACTAAACTGCCATTTAAAATAACCGAGGCCACTCTAGCTGTGGCAGAGAGTTTGGGTTTATTTCTTGCCTGTCTGCAGGAGGGCTCATGGGTTTGAAGCAGAAGTCTCTGTTCACCACTATCTCATGTGCGAGGCTCAGGTTGGAAACACAGTTTTCCAGCTCCATCAGACTGGATAATGAGGCAGTGGGTGGGCTCCCTGACACCACAGACAGGACACACACACCCACGGATAATTAAAACTGCCATGGTGCTAATAATTCAATTACTAATGGTCCCTGAACATGCCTGAAAACAATAACTGCTATAATAAAGCTCTGTACCTGTAGGAGAGTCAAGTTTTTCCAGGCAGGGAACGTCAGTGGAGGAATCATCAGCCGCCTCGTCCCCTTGATTAGGCATTTCGGCAGCAGTCTAAATATTTAAATTACGCTGTAATGAATGAACTCAACAAAGCTTGGTAAATCTAGTCATTTTGTTTCTTTTCAGACCATTGTATACGAGATAATTATCTAGAGCTGTAACGAACAACTGATCAATAAATTGTCAGCTGACAGAAAATTAATTGCCCAGTACTTCGGTAATCAACTCATCCTTTTTGACATTTCCTCAAGCAAAAATGCCAAATACTTCATGGTTTCATCTCGTCAAAAGTGACAATTTTCTGCTTTGTCCTGTTTTAAGTTACAGCAAACTGGAATTTTTTGAGGTCCCGACTTTTGGTTGGACAAAACAATACATCTGATGCTGTCACTTTAAACTATTTTCTTTAAAACAACAAATGGTTTGAAAAATAATCAGCACCTTGATCTATAATGAAAACAACCATTAGTTACAGTCCTATATAAAATAGTCAAGAACAGCTCCAGCTAAACCAACATTTGAATATCAGTGCATGAGTAATAATAATCTGATTTACTATATGATAGTATACTGCATTTATAGTATATCATCAAATATACTATATATATACACTCACTGTGACCTCTGGGTTTCTTTTAGAGCTGTAAGGATTAGTCAGTTAATCAGTTTGTCCAATGAGAGAAAAAAATAGCAACTATTTTGACAATAAGTTAATGTTTAAGTCATTTATCAAGCAGAAATGCCAAACCTTCCTTAATGGTAGTTTATAATGTGAGGATTTTATGCTTTTCTCCGTTTTAGTCAAATTAAATTGATTATTTTTTTAGTTTTGTACTATTCGTTGGTCAAGACGTGTTTTTTGAGTAATGGCTGACATTTTAAAAACCAAAGGATTAATCGATTATAAAAGAAATCGTCTTGGTCGCCCTAGTATTTTTACTTTTGACAGTTCAATAACATCTCCCTGATATTCTCAGGTAACATTATCAGTGCATGACTTCAATTTATGATGGAGCTGTGCTACAGCGTGAGATTGGTACTTAAACACCTGAAATACCACCACAACTTTTCATAGTTTAATCTTTATACTATGTAGTTCTGCCACTCTACTTGCAAATTGCCCATTGTGGACAAAGTATGTTGAATTGAATCGTTCCTCCATCACTGGTCATTTATGAAATTATCCAAATATATAACTTTAAAAAACAACAACAACAAAAAAACAAAAACAAAAACATACAAGTCAACATTTGAGTTAGAAAAAAAGACATTAGCTGAATTATAGCCTAAAATTACACCGAAATAAACACACGACACTTTTATTTTTGGCCAACTCACCTGGCGTTAATTCGGTGACGTCAAAAAATACGCGAAGTTAATCGCTGCGGGATTAAATCGTCACGTAAAACTCGGGCAACAAAGTATCGCTCGACAGTTTAAACCCACAACGGTCAAGTTCAAACCCGGGCTGAACCATTCCCGCCGAGACGCGGGGGGGGGCCGGAAACGACAGGGACTCGGTTACCGTTCCGACACACGATCTAAAACTATTGTTTTTCGGGTCATATGACGTGTCGCCGTAAACACGTCTCACCGCGTTTCCGTCTTTCCTACGTTTTGCACACGAATCGACGAACAGAGCGTCGATTCGTGTTGGTTCGGTCCGTTCTTGAACGTAAACAGTGGGCGTGTCCCCCCCTCGTGTTGTCTCCGCCCCCCCCCACGACTCTAACAGCTGCAAACGACGCAGCGTGAGATGGAGGCCGCCAACATCTGTCCGCCAACATCTGTCCGCCGCTCGTCCCGACGCAACAGGAAAGCGGCGGAAAAAACCGTGCGAACAGCTGGAAACGGCTCGTTTTCCACAAACTAGAACTTCTCATAGCGACGAGAACCAACAGAGGGCGAGAATAAGTGAACACAACGAGAGAGTGAAGGGTTAATAAGAGCAAAGCCCTGAATTTACCTGAGACGACTTGTTGATCTGATTAATTCCACCACCAGAGAATCAATGACTGACTGGAATATCTTCCTGATCAATGACAGACACAAATCACTCAAAATTTTTCTTAAGGCACTGAGATATACCATATATGAAAGGTGAACATGATATAGACAGAGGAGCATGATACGCACCCAAGCCCTAATATAAATAAATACTTTATAACGACACCACCACAAATTCAATAATTCATCACTGGGGGAGAGGATACAGGTGTTTTCGCACTCCTAGTTTTGATAAACTCTACATCAACATAATGAACTGTAAAATTGTCCAAAAAACAATAACTTCCCCACAAAAAAACCATCCCAAGACAGAAATGTACTGCAAATTATTTATAATTGCAAAATGTTGTGTAACAAACTGTTTTGATAAATACAAGCATTTAACAAAGCATTATCTAAAAAAGTTGACTTTCCTTCACAGCCACAACACAAATAGATATGATCATATTTTCATTAGGAAAAACCAAAGAAAACAATAAAAAAAAAAGAACTCCCAGGCCATGACATTTATATATTTGCATATTTAAAAATATTGAACACCATTAAATTTCTGTTTTAAAATAAGGATAACTTAAAGAAAAAGTTTCACACTTAGTCATGGTCTCTTTCCTCATTTGAGCTGCTATGTACAAATAAACTTGTTTGAATGATGCCAAATGCCACTCTCACTTTAGGTATCTCATTACATTAAAGCAAATGAAAAAGAAAGTAAGTGCCAAAAACAGGGCTGTGCGGAGTGCAGCATACCCAAAATGTTCCTTGGATAACTTAGTGTCCTATGAAACAGAGACAAGAAATCGATCATAGTCATACTTTAGTAAATCATTTTGAAAATGCATTGGGGGGGGTCATTTGTAAGCAGTTAAAATCTACAAGAGAAAACTGGCGAGTTCGTCATGAAAGGTAAATCAATGTCACAGAAGACACAGCTTAAGCGTTTTCTCTGCATTCAAGCTTTGTATTCCAGAGCGGTGAGTGTCTTATTGTGAGAAAAGGCAAAGGAGCATCTACTGAATGAAAATGAGCAAATTAATGAATGCAATCGTCTGTTCTCTCTCTCTCACTCACAGACACACACCTCTTTCATAAACTGTACAAATAACATGTCTAATAATATAATAATTATAATGAACTCAGACTTGACTCATGTGTCTCAATGCCTCAATTCAGCAATGACTGTGCTGCAGCATGACCCAACCCAGACACAACTGAACATGCAGTACACTTTGGCACTGTTTGTTCTTTCAGCCCATTTTCTCCACTGCATTGAACTGGCCCCATTTACACCTGTCATTATCATGGAGTCCGTGTTTTGATGCGTTAGCTGACATTTGGTAAAGGTCTCTCGCTGCCGCCTGCATCCACTCCTGGTATTAATGAGTCCTCTTGTTGTCTTAATTCTGCCCACGTTATGATCAGATATTAATATGAAAAAATACGTACACAGCACAGCAGCAATGTGGTATCAATGGTGTTGTATAAGCGCTGCTAACTTTTTATGTCATGGGCAGATTGAGATAGCAGGAAGAGACTTGTGTGATCTTTCACCTTGGGGTTTGTTTTTTTTCCCCCAAGAGTGTGGCTGACCTTATCTCCTTCTCCCTTCATTTCCTGTCATCTCATTTTCTGGATGGCATTTACACCTGGCTGAGATCTGATCACAATGTGAGCTGGACCTACTCAAAATTAAGTCTGGTGGAACTGATAGCAGTGCCATTACAATGTGTTCTGCATTCATTTGCACCTGCATTAACACGCGTTTCTTCTGCGGATCAGATATCCAGTTACAGCTCGCATGTGTGAAAATTTGTCCGTTCTGCCACATCAATCAAATATATTCTTTCATCTAATGTGAGACAATGCAGCACAGCTTTCACTGTGGGTCCTGATTTCATTCCAGTCTACTGCCTATATTGTTTCTAATTAGCAAAGAACTGCTTCACTACTGTGAGTGCGAGTAAACACAGACTAACATCTTCTATGCACTGCAGGCCAGTGTGATTCTAGTGCTCATACCACCACTCTGGTAAAACCACCATCAGTTCCAGTAGCCAAAGCGGTAGTAGTCCATGAATATTGAGCTGTTGCAGGTGAGTATGAATCTGTAGTGGGGAGAGGGCGAGGTCATAGTGCAGTCAGTGATCAGTGCTGTCAGTGCTACAATGACACATCCTTTGCCCTGTGCTATGGTTTTACACGCTGCTCTTCTCTCTCCGTCTCTTTCTTTCTCTCTCTCTCTCTCACTCACAGACACACACCTCTTTCATAAACTGTACAAATAACATGTCTAATAATATAATAATTATAATGAACTCAGACTTGACTCATGTGTCTCAATGCCTCAATTCAGCAATGACTGTGCTGCAGCATGACCCAACCCAGACACAACTGAACATGCAGTACACTTTGGCACTGTTTGTTCTTTCAGCCCATTTTCTCCACTGCATTGAACTGGCCCCATTTACACCTGTCATTATCATGGAGTCCGTGTTTTGATGCGTTAGCTGACATTTGGTAAAGGTCTCTCGCTGCCGCCTGCATCCACTCCTGGTATTAATGAGTCCTCTTGTTGTCTTAATTCTGCCCACGTTATGATCAGATATTAATATGAAAAAATACGTACACAGCACAGCAGCAATGTGGAATCAATGGTGTTGTATAAGCGCTGCTAACTTTTTATGTCATGGGCAGATTGAGATAGCAGGAAGAGACTTGTGTGATCTTTCACCTTGGGGTTTGTTTTTTTTCCCCCAAGAGTGTGGCTGACCTTATCTCCTTCTCCCTTCATTTCCTGTCATCTCATTTTCTGGATGGCATTTACACCTGGCTGAGATCTGATCACAATGTGAGCTGGACCTACTCAAAATTAAGTCTGGTGGAACTGATAGCAGTGCCATTACAATGTGTTCTGCATTCATTTGCACCTGCATTAACACGCGTTTCTGCGGATCAGATATCCAGTTACAGCTCGCATGTGTGAAAATTTGTCCGTTCTGCCACATCAATCAAATATATTCTTTCATTTAATGTGAGACAATGCAGCACAGCTTTCACTGTGGGTCCTGATTTCATTCCAGTCTACTGCCTATATTGTTTCTAATTAGCAAAGAACTGCTTCACTACTGTGAGTGCGAGTAAACACAGACTAACATCTTCTATGCACTGCAGGCCAGTGTGATTCTAGTGCTCATACCACCACTCTGGTAAAACCACCATCAGTTCCAGTAGCCAAAGCGGTAGTAGTCCATGAATATTGAGCTGTTGCAGGTGAGTATGAATCTGTAGTGGGGAGAGGGCGAGGTCATAGTGCAGTCAGTGATCAGTGCTGTCAGTGCTACAATGACACATCCTTTGCCCTGTGCTATGGTTTTACACGCTGCTCTTCTCTCTCCGTCTCTTTCTTTCTCTCTCTCTCTCTCACACACACACTTACACACACACACACAACAAACTAACATACAAATACAAATACACACACACTCTCAGATCAATGCATGTACACACTTTCCTGCTATGAGTCTTTAAGCATGTTGATGCGTGCAAAGATCTTAAGTGCAGGCCCCAGTTTAATGTTCATGGTGCTCATGAGGTGGTCCTCCTTTAACAGGAGCAAGGCCTGTCCGTCGATCTCCTGAGACCGAAACTCGTCTGCTATCTCCTGACAACCTGCATGGACATTGAGGGAAGAAGCACAGGCTGCAGTTAGAGGTTATAAAACAGGGTTCGTGAAAGTTGGGCAATTCAGTATTTAAAGCTAATGAGTGTGTTTCTGAACAAACGGGGGGTTCTCTGTTTACTCCACTGACCTGGCAGTGAACGAATGAACTCATAAACTTCCTCCACGTTCCACTTGGCGGGGTCGTTGGGTAAGAAGCGCTGACAGAGTGAAGGCGCATCTCTCCCACCGCAGCCCTCTTGGTCCGAGGCCCTGCTTGGCTGCCGGTGGATGGGGATCTGAGCCGGGGCGGGAGCCAGGGGTCCTGAGCTGGCTGCCGACAGGGGAGACGGCGGCTCCTCGTAGCTGGACATGTCCGAACATGGGCTGGACTCCTCCTGACTGGGCTGTGAAGGATGCGGTGAGGATACAGACCCGCCCTGAGTCTGCTGTGGGGAGGGGGACAGCTTCTGGAAAAAGAAACATTCAGGTATGACTTCAAGGTTCAGCATTTGAGAAATTAATGGCTCATCAGTAAAACCCTGCTGGGACATTGTGTTAGTCACAGCGGAGATTAAAGGGGTAACAATTAAGATTTATACTGTACAAAGGCTTTAAATGACTATATTATACCAGCAGGCAGTTGATAGGGGTGTTGGATCAATACAATAGCATCAGTGATTACTTTGTCAGCTGCTGAACCCTCTGGATTATAAAACTCACTTCTGGTCCAAACATGAGACAAAAGCACCTCCCACTGGAGGGTCCAGACCCAACTCGCCGGACATTATATAACTCACAAAACATTTTGGTTTTAAAACCTTAAAAAATGTTTCTTGACTAAAAATGTACTTCTTAGTATGAAATATTATGATGCATTACATCTTTGCTTGATTTTTCCGTAGAATGTATTCTTAAATTATCTTAACTTCTATAGACTGTAAAAATGTAAGTTTGTTGTGTTATTACAGGCTTCAATATTTTAAAGGGGAAGGGAAGAACTGGTGGAATTACCTAGAAGTACTATGTCAAAGTTTACTGGATAAGTGGTAAAAAATAGCAAAAGCAGTTGCTTCTGATGTCTACATAAGATGTGCAGAGGGCAGAAAATCTCTACAAATGGTTTCCCATTTTTGCCGGTCACCAATAAAGGGTGACAAGGATCGTAGAGCACGTAATGACCCTTTAAAGACAGAGGGAGATAATCAGACACCGACACAAATGATGCTTAAGTTCATTAAAAAGCATGGGGCGTGAAAAGTGCAGGGTATAAAATGTGCAGTGGAAGCAGTATATGATGGGATTGTTGATGAGGATGTTTTACAGCAGTGAAGGAGGAAGAGAGTGTGTGTGTGTGTGTGTGTGTCTGGTTACCTGCTTCTTAGCCTCTATACTAGAGCGACCTTGAGATCTTCTACGCCAGCGATTCGTTGGTTTACTCCTCTCTGGACGGAAAAGTCCTATCCGCTTGGTACAGCCCACATTATACCTGCTCACAAAAGGTCCATTATTAGTTATTAGGCCTTTTTTTTTAAAAAAAAAAGGAGGAGCAGTAGCTAATAATTTAAAAGAAAACCAGTATAAATCTAAAGGGGTGTCTTGCCTCTTTGCACAAACCACAGAGCAAAATCTTTTAGAGCCCTTGAAGGTGTAGGCAAAGTCGACCCAGCCGCAGTATTCACATGTCAGCTTCGGTTCTTGTTCTTTTTCTTGGGAAGAGGAAACAGTAAAACCACAAGACAAACACTAAATATTAACATTGCAAGTTCTGCTGTACTTCACGTGGATGCTTATTACACAACAGTAAAGTGACTTTTTCACTTCTGCTCCAGACAGTTGAAATTGTTGAGGCCCAGTGTGTCATTCACATCTTTATATACCGGACAGCTTTCTGTGTAATGCAGGTACATATGGTAAGTAGCCAAATACAAACAATCAAACCACAAAACACTCATGAACCTCTTTGTTTCTGTGTGTTTCAGTGGAATCTAAAATGATCTGCTCTTCTTTATCTATTTACAACAGTGTTCTAAAGTGTATAAAGCTGCTGATGATAGTTTGCCGCTTCTTTCATCCATTTCACTTTGACTTGAGGGCAGTGGTAACCCTGAATTGTAAAACCAAAAGTGGAAACAATGACTTTGCAGACTCTGCTGTTTGTTAATGTCATCAAATATACAATCAGGGAACACATTTTATGTACACGTATGAAAACTGATGCAATCCACTATAAGAACTTGTCTATAAGAAGCTGACTTTATATTATGAATATGATGCTCCTTTTTGATTGACACTGTCAGAGAGGTAGGTATTAATTTAACTATTAGTTCACTACTTTGTAGTTGGCAGTTATGTTGTACTGGACTAAATTATACTCAGAGGTGTTTTGCCGACCTCATTTAGAAACACAGGGGGTGAAGAACATGATAAATATATGTCAATATAATGCAGTCTAGTGCAACTCCACCACTAACTATAACCTCTGTAATAAACAGCACCAGATTGAACCGGTGCACTTATGGGAACTGTGGTTTTCTAACTGCAGATTCAGGTATATTCTGCACTTTTTATGAGATTGGAAAATTTGGATGGATAGAACACAGTTTGTTACATGTTTAACCAGCTTGACAGAGTAAAACCGACCAAAAAACAAGGACTGACACTTAATTAACCGCAAATTAGCACAGAATGGAGTTTAAAAAAAATAACTACTAATGGAGCTACATTTTTAGCAGGTTGGTTCTGGTAGAGGAAAAAAAAAAAAGACGGAGCAATGCAGAAATTTAGTGGTTTGGTGAAGAGACGCAGAAACTTGTAGTTACACTGAAGATAACCTTTTCTGAGCAGAGGATAGTGAGTGCAACATTTATCACAGAGGGTCAGTGCTATTTGTCGAGTCTGTCAGTAACTTGACAAACGCGCCAGTAACCAAACTGCAGTGAATGTGAGTTAAGAATAGGATGGTTTGTCCGTCATTATGATGTTGATATGATGTAATGTCTCAATTTTATAAACCATCAAAATGGTCACAAACTGATACACACAGCCTACTGCACATGTCGAGTTCTTCTCGTCTCACCTGGCTGATTCATGTCCTCCGGCTCGGAGTCGGTGTTTGCTGCGTTGCTGACCGGAGTTTTGTCAGGGTCTGAGGAGAGCTGATGATCCAGCTTCTTTGGGCTGTCGATAAGAATGGGCAGACGCTCCACCTGGTGTCAGACAGAAAATATTTACAACTGTAGCAAAATAAAAGGGTACAAGCTGGTCACCTACAACAAGTTGGACCACCTCATCTACACAATATTACTCCAAAAATTTAATAAAATAAACAAACACATTGAAACACAATGAAAAAATTAGCCTTCAATTAACAGCAGAAGCTGAGGATAGCATGAATGTCTTTTCAATATAGATACTATGGTATTTCATAATGAATATAAATTAATTATCTTTTTGTTCTGCTCTATATGTATGTATAGCGGGCATTAACACAAAATGTCCAGTAGGAGGCAGTGAGTCCAAAGTCTAGAAATCACAATAGATACGTCATTATGCTACACTTTAACAAAACGTTGTTCAGTTAAACATATTTGTTTTTTAGCGTTTGATAAAGATGCCATGATACAAGTGTTAACAAGAGGCATACAAATACACTGTATAAACCTTGTAAGATGTAATAAAAATATTTTAGGGAGATGACAGTAATTACTGAGGGAATTTGGTTTCGTGAGATTACAGACACTGCAGTGTGGCTCATTATACATACACCTTCACCCATCTGTATTCCTCCACAGCTACAGTTCTACCTCACTACAATTAATGACTAAATCAAACACAAGCTGTGAGCTGTCACTACTAGTAGCAACAGAGGGTATGTGTTTGCCTGCTGATGGCTCCCTGCAGGCATGTACACTGGAGAGGCTGTCGGCTCTGGGTTGTTTATCGTGTTTCTCTGCTGGTAAAGCTGAGATCGGGTACTTACGCAGACCGGGAACGGCTCGGCTCCCTCCTGGATGACAAAGCCCTCGATGACATGTGTGAGGACCTGGGGCTTGACGATGGCCTGGGGCGGTTTGTTCTCCCCGTTCTGTGGCGTGCTGCCCGTCACACTGGGCGCCTCGCTTTCATTTCCTGAGGTCATGGCTGGAGGTGGAGTCCCAGGTGCAGCGCTCGGCCTCTTGGTTGAGCCCCCTGCTGACAGAGAAATAAAAACAACACAATTCAGTTAACGTACGAGAGCGTGGTCTCTGTTAGAAAAACGTCGCTGCAGGGGTCCGTTTTAATAAAAAAATACAAAAATTAAAATTAAAAAAAGCAAAACATTTGTCTATTTTCTTTTCATATGTGATCGTAAACTGAATATTTTTGGACTGTTGGTCGGCAATTATCAATCAGCATTCTTGGATTCCCGGAGTCCTATTTTGAACAGAAATCCCAGATATTATCCGTTTTCAGCTTTTTGAAATGTATACATTTGCTGCTTTTCTTTTTCATATGTGACAGTAAATTAATATTTTTGGGGTTTAGACTGTCAGTCAAAACATGAATATTATAGACATCACACTGGGAGTATTTTGTGACATGTTTTAGATCAAGAAAAAAAAAATCACACTTTCATTATCTGAATTACAGTTGGTCGTCATGGTCAAACAAGCAACTTAAATAACTACTGCATAAATGAATTTACTTTTGTTATTATCTACAAGATAATAATTTATCTTCTTGTGATCAGACTTTAGCTCTGAAGCATCAGATACCAGGCTACATATGCTTCTAACATTAAAATATGCAAACTAAACACATAATCATCGCATTATAGTCATCTACATGGGGATCCGAGATTGGTCATAGCCACCTGCTGCTGACGGTCTAACAATAGACAACAATAAACAGGCAGTAAATTAATTATGCATCACACCTAAAATCAAAACAAGGTCTCATAGATAACACCTACAAAACGAAAGTAAACATCAAGCCGCCATGCTTCGTCATCTTAAAGCCCACAGCACTGGATGAGGAGAGTTCTCTTACCGCTGCCAGCTTCCGCTCCCTTCAGACACAAAACATGTGCGGTTTGGTTTGTGTTAGTGCTGTAATGATCCGACTGACACACGCCAACTTGCAGCTGCTGCTTCCGCCGTTTGTGACTGATCAGTTCTAAGCCGCTGCAGCCTGCTCAGACCCGTAAATGTGAAGCTTTGAAACCAGGGTCCGCCTCCCCGTTTCCTCCCACAGCTGCTAACGTCGGCAGCCCTGATCCTCCTCAGGCTGCTGCAGCTGCATGTCAACATGTTTCAGCTGCGATCTCAACATTAAAATGTTGCCCTCTTATCCCAACGCCTCTGACCAAATTTCCCGTGACATTTCATTAAAGCGTCAAAATGAATTGACACATGGGTGCAGTGGCGTAGCAGAAAAATCTGGGGCCATCACTGGACGTTTTGGTGCCTGAGTGGACACGTCCTGAGGGTCTGATATTTTTCACTGGAGTATCTTATGATTATTATAATCAATTTTCTAATACCTTATTATAAATTTAACTCTATTGAATGTCTATTCTGTCTGTACGTCCAACCATCAACTTTATCTGTCTGTAAGTATTTTTACGTGCAAACTAACCGTTTGTTATGCATCAGCCTGGTTTTAACCATATTCAGGACATTATATGCCGTGCAACTGTTCAATCGCTCAGTATACATTTTATTAGGCATGCATAGCTAAAACAGATGCAGGCAAGGAGTAAATTCCTCCTCCATGATGGTTCTAATGTTGTTTGTGTTGAAACGGTTGTTTGTGGTGCTGGTGAATTGTATTGTTTTTGTACAGACAGATTGTTCTTGTCAACATACTGTTTGTGTTTATTGTTGTAACAATGTTTATAGTATGCTGCCCTCTTCGCCAGGTCACTCTTGAAAAAGATATTACATTCTCAATGATGCCTATCTGTCTCAAAGAGACTTTTGTCTGGTTAATAAGGGATAAATATATAAAAATAAATAACAACCACTTGCTCGCCTCCTTCACCGAGGCTGTTACAGAACTGATAATTTAACTAATAGCTATTTTCAATATACTTTGTGGCTCAAAAGCCTTTGATCCATGTTTTAATAGCTTTTGACAGCTGTCTTTCCAGGAGCAAACATCACACTTCTCAGTGTCTCAGTGGGGCTCTAGCAAGAACCGTTTTTTGGGGTTTTTTTGTGGGGGGGGGATGCTTCAGCCAATCAGAAGAAAGGATTGCCTTTGTGTTTTCTGAATGATGCATAAGGTAATAAATCATAGCCTACTATTGGGGCTTGGTTAAACTCAGCAGTAAATGCAACCACCCCATGGTCAGTCAGTGCTTAAATGAGCTGAGCATTCGGTCAAACTTGAGACTTAAGTGCTCTGGATGGATTTTGTGTAGAGCTATACAGTGGAGCCTCGGGCCTGGTCCTGGTGCAAACTCAAGGATCAACTGGCGGCCTAGGGGTGACCGTTCGCGGTTTTACAGCGTCCAGGTGCAATGCAGGAGTGATGGAGTCAACTATATTTGCCTCTAGCTCACTCGGTTTGGCTGGTAGAACCTTTGGCTGGACAAACATAGTGCCAGTGTGTGTGAAGGCCAGCCAGGGGAGCATGTGTAGCCACAGAATCAGAGACCATTGGGGATATCAAAAATCACTTTAGAAAGAGCGTTGGTTAGTTTTCTGGATACGGGCAAAAGTTTTTTTCTCTGCATCAAGTAATCTTTAGTTTGTTAAAATCATCAAATGTTTCAGTTTCCTATGGATGTTGGTTTGTCTAAGGATACAGAAAGTAAACCTCAGGAATACAATTCAATTCTTCTGAATAGAGATGGAAGAAATGTTAAACAAGACAATGTATTGATTTACAAAAGCTAGAGGAACAGAGGCTAGCCCACATATGAAATCATGACTTTGGCTCTCTATATTGGAATCTTACAAAAAAAAACCCAAACACCCATTTCTAAGGTTGCATTCAGACAAAAAACAGTCCTGTGATTAGAGGAAAATGCAAGGGGCTATGTTAGTGGAGGCAGATTCTTTTAGGTAATGGTTAGATGTTGAAATATGATCCAGGAAGTCCAGTTAGTTTTATTAGATGCTTTAACACTGCACAGTAGTTTAATAATATGAGGTACGATTTCACGACTCTGCAAAGCTATCAAAGGGACAACTATTTTGTCATTTCAATTCGATAAACCTAAGGTAATGAATGTTACAAAAATAACTGAGTCTTGTACAGGTTGAAAAGAGTCTTACTGAGATCAGCACTCTTCCTTAAATTCTTAAAAAAAACAAAAGCTACGTTGGTGAGCTACAATCTATATTTTCTATATGTGTGTACAGTGGTGTGCCATTATTGTAATGCCCAAGATTCTATTTATACGCTTCTACCTGAACCCTTCAAAGAGACATGACAATTTCTCTGAATGCGTGTCAGCATAGAGAAGAGTGGAAGTTTGACCAACTAAACAAACCAGCTTTTGTCTAAAGCTGGCTCTCCCTTTAAATGTTAGATTTTTCTATGGTAACAAAGGTCAAACATTTGGTACATTCTATCTTAGCAGTCAGCAGCCACTGCAGAGAGTGGATTACCAAATCAGTTTCCTGCTCAGGTGGTGAGCAGTGCACCTCCACAGCGCATCACACCCAACTCACTGCCAGCCAGAACAACAGAAATTTGTGGTTTTTCAAAGAATGTTTCATTTACCAAGAAACACAGCAATAGCATTTAACCATTTAGGAGGATTTTTACCTACAGAGGCTGATCTATGTCAACATTAATAAAATACTCCCAAAATAATGTGTGCTCAGCAAGAAGAACTTCACTGCTGAATAATCATCCTCTTACACTATCTCAAACCATTTGACCATGTGAGTCAAGTCACCGATCAGAACAGTCTGTATCGCTTTTTATATAACACTTTCAGGTCCAGCCATATTTTGACACCTAAATATATTTTGACACCTGGGATATCAAATCTTTTTTTTCCAAACTCTTAGAAACTCTGATTTTTCCAAACAGATGTCATATTAGTCTATTACACAAGCAGGCCTCAGACAATGACTAATGTACAAAAGCTCTTCTATAAAAATCCCACTCCCAAAATGAAGACTAAAAGGTCATTGGTCTCATTCCCAGAGGTGGCAGGTTATCCATGTTTTTTTTTTGGTTATATATCCAACCTTAAAATTGCCAAAGGCAGCAAACCTGTTAGCCAGCGTGGTGCAGGACAGTTTTTTAGACTGTACACTGTACTGTACAATAAATCCTATGTTTGTGATACATTTTGTATGTTTTGTCAACACCTTTTCAAAGATGCCTTAGTGGGAGGTGACATGTTTCTAACTTTTGTCCACTTCATGTATGTGATGGGTTTGGACAAAATATAAGTAGAAGGTTCCTAAATCACTGCTGACAAGGTCAATTATGACACACAAAACTGTGCGTGTCAGAAAGTGCCCTCTATCATTTGCAGATAATTTCTTATTATCAAAACAATACACATCCCTAATCATTCTGGTCATATTACTGTATTCTTGCCTTTAATTCTTTAAATACTTTAAATTGTTTTTTCATTAATGTCCAGGGCTTTTTATTTGGGTATCTAATTGTTGTGCATGGGACTGCTGTCTCAAATCAAAAGACAGCAGAGCTACATGAGAGAAAAAAAACAGTGAAACTAGACAAGATGCAGACGCAACATGTGCTGAAATACAATCATCCATCACTACTGATTTTCTTTTCCTCCACTGAAGATTGCAAGAGTTGACCAAATCAGGGAGAGAAGAGCAGAGATAAACTTGTTTTTTCTGTGTCAAGGAGAATAGTTGTAGTGAGCACTCCTTTCTCTTTAAACTGTTACTATTCTTCTTGTCTCAGTAGCTAATTGGTTAGAGAATTTCTTGACCAAAACATTTAAGTGCTCCATAGAGAGTAATTTAGCAACTTTCAAAAAAATCATGCTGAATCATTACCTTGTGGCTGAACAGCTTGCGTAGCTGTGTCGACCTTGGGCTGCTCTGCAGGCTTGGTGGGGTGCAAAGGCAGAGGGGTAGCTTGCTGCTGTTGTGCTTGTTGTTGCTGCTGTTGTGCCTGTTGTTGCTGCTGTTGTGCCTGTTGTTGCTGCTGTTGTTGCTGCGGCTGCTGCTGCTGTTGTTGTTGTTGTTGTTGTTGCTGCTGCTGCTGTTGTTGCTGTTGCTGCTGTTGCTGCTGTGTGGAGGGGGTCGAACATGTCTCTCTCACCACCAGTGAGGTTGGCTTATCTTTACTGTCCTGAACAAGTCGAGAGGCCTTAGATGTGCAATAGGAACAAAAGGTGGAAGGAAAAACATAAGAAAGTACGTCTGAGACATTCATGAAGAGACATCAGGGACTGTTAGTAATTTTAATATCAGTGACTCAAATATTGAAAACCAAAAGGCTTGGAAAATATCACAACAGTAGGAAAATATTTCACCGGGAGTCCCAAACTCAGAAGATTCCTTTTTAACATGTATGTCTTGGATTTGAAATTGATACTGTGGGTGTTGTTGGAACAGTAGTTTTTGTTTTGCTGGTTACCAAATTCAAGGAAGTGAACAACACATAAAGTCAGGATGTTAAGTAGGACACAAAGCCATGCACAATTAGAAACAAATGGAGGTAAAAAAAAAAAAAAAAATCATTTACGCAATCATGGAAACATCAACAATGGATAATGTACGTATGTTACTGTAAGACTGTAAGGGAGGGATAGAATCTCAGATGTAGACTGACACAATGGTATCACATCATGATAACCAATATTTTACCCCACAAAACCTTCAAACAGTTTAACATTCAATACAGTCTGTTAAAAATCTTAATAGCACTGTTTGTACATACAGTAGCAGTACTCACTGTTGGCTGTATTTGAAGGTTGATAGCAGTGAGCTGGACAGGCTGAGCTTTGGCTTGGCTTAGGGAGGAGTGGAGGGCATGGGGGCTGATGGTGGAGTGGAAGATGGTGGCCTGCTGGCTGGGTGTAGAGGGCTGGTGTGGAGCAGGTTTGGGCAGCACAGGGACAGGGTGCTGTGATGGCTGAATGGAGGCGGTCTGCAACAGCTGGCCAGTGGTCTTCTGGGAGCCTGGACTCTGATGAACCACAAACTGCTGCTGCTTGTGCTGCTGAACCAGGGAGTGTGGCTGAATCTGGGTATACGCTGGAACGAGAACAACACTTATTTTTTTAAAATCATCCACAATATGAAAACAATTCTTTGTCCTAAATTGACTATATGCTGACTGCTCATAAACTAATTTACCATTAAATTAGGGTCTACAAGTCATATCTGGTTCCATATCAGTGTTACTCGTATCAAACATTGTAGTATATCTGCAGCTGACTTTTGTGGTGGACAGTGGGGAAAAATAGGAAACAATCACAGCAGGAGACCTTCAGTCCCTGCTCATGGGTTTTATGTACTGATTGTTCAGGAAGTGTTGGGGAGGGGCCTGAAGCACTTGCAATGTTTTCCACAGCACCGTTACACTACCCGCATTTTTGAAAAACGGCAAACACATTATCCCTGCAATTTGCAGCCAACAGCAATCAGGATGGAGCATCCCAAGAGATTTTGTGACCGATGGATGAACATCGAAATCCAGTCTTTTTTTCATCCATTTTGTACATATGAAATGAACCACTGAACTTTTGATACATCAGCAAAGTAATTTGGTTAATCTTCATGGAACTTTACACTTGGGAAAGTTCCTGGACATAAGTTCTTGGGAAATTAAAGTTCTTGGAACTTTTGATGGAACAGCATTAAAGGTTAGAGTCTGATTTTTTTAAAATGTCTTTTTATAGATTTCAAGCCTCACATGCCACATGTACATTGAAAAAAATTAATGGTTGCTGTAATGATTTTTCCTGCCCATACTTGCTTTGAAGTGATTTGTAAAATAAATCTGAATCCACTATTTAAAAGCAGTTATTGGACTAACTTTGATGAATCAAAAATGACTGGTGGAACCACTGTTGGCAAAGGGCAGAAGATGATTTTTGCTCAAACAATTAGTCAATCTGCAACAGTTAAAGTAACTGATCAACCAAACCAAACCAAATAACCCTTCGCAAATATAATTATCATTATTCTTTGTTTGATAATCATTTTACACCCTGGAACCTCTTTGGCTTTTGGGCTGAAAAAAAAAAGAAAAAACAATTAGAAGACATTACCTTGGGTTCCCAGAAAACTGTCAGATTAATCGATAAGAACTGTTATTTACAAGTATTACACAATTAACATTAGCTGCCTCAGTCTTATCAAATGTAACTGTCTACTATAAGGTAAATAAGAAATATGTTAACTGTGTTTCATTGAGACTTTCTATAAACCATGAATATTATAAATTTTAATATGTACTGAAAAATGTCCAAACTCAGTGTATATCAAAGGCACCCTAGCTCAGACTCATAAAAAGGTGGAAAATGTAGACGTCTGCACAACAGAGATTGTTTTATAGCGTTCCCTTCACCTGTGTGCCCCCTGTTGACAGGATGTAATATTAAGAGCTTGCTGAAAGGTGCACAGGCTCCCACTGTTGCAGTTTTGGCCTAAACATTAATCACAAATCGCTTAAAATGGCCTGTCACCACCTGTCAGAGCTGTTGTGGGTAAAAGACATCCTGAGCTCAACTTACCCTGAAGCCCAAGACACAGCACATCAATCTTGTATTTTGGGAGCGAATGTGTGTGGGTGAGTGTTCAGTGGAAGTAGCCTGAGGCTAGACTAATATTAGATGAAAACATGCAGAGGTAACTGTCCACGATACTCTTTACACAGTTAATGTTGAGTCAGCAGGTCCCAGCCCCTCTGCTTCATCCTTGATCTCTTACAACTCTACCAGCAACTAGGAACTAACAGATTCAATCATATTTCTGAAACCCAAACAAGAAATGAGTTTCCCCTGCAGAGAAGTACTGTACAATGGCCTCTGCTGTATGAGTCACGTGAATGTGGGGTGTAATTGGTTATCTTAATAAACCCACCCCCAAATTAATCTGAGCATGGAAAACTGCCAAGTACATCAGCATTTGTCCAAAGTCCCCATCGTTCTCACCCTCCCCCTTCTCCCGCCGTTCTTTTCATGATGTTTTGTGTGGGATAGGCTCCATCTGGTTTCAAAGTTTCCCTGTGAGAGACTAACCGCAGTCTGTACCCTGCTGTGGAAAATGTAGATGTTTCGATCCAGCAGAGTTTGTATGTCATTAGTCCTTTTAATGCTACAGGATCTGCTGAAAAGTATTTTCTTTTTCAGATGGTGAGACACAGTGGAACACCACCAACAGAAAATTTGGTTAGCTACGGTGTACACAGAAGGCTTTCAGTTAATATTTACAATGTTCAGAGCAGGATGGATGTGAGCCTTGGCTGGGAGGATACAGCCAGCAGCATGATAATCAAAGATGACAGCTTCTAAGATGGATCACACATAAAAACAAATTTAAACAGACACTTTAGGGGATAACAAAATCCATCAGTTGGCAAGCTACACCAAGGGGTGGCAAAATGAGTTATTATCAAATGCACTGTGACTTTGTCTTGAAAATTAAGAATCAATGCACACAATTCCTTAATCTGAATATTAAAGTAGTTCATTATAAAACGTTTGTTTTTTTGTTTTTTTTTTTTAAATTGAGGAGCATGATACACAAGAGTAACCACAGCAGTAAACATGAAGAGAACAAATAAAAAATATCGAGACTCGAGCTGAAACAATTATTTGATTAATCAATTAGTTGTTCAAAAGATAAATAAATTAGTAACTATTTTGGTAACTGAATGCTTGATTTGTTAATTTTTTATTAATTTAATTTCATTAATTAAATCTGAAAATAGTCAGTTGCAGCCCTTGATGAAACAGCCCCAAATCAAGTTTCACCTTTCTGATTTTTCTGGACCTTTAGGGTGTAACCCATGGTTTTCATTAGTGGATGCAGTTTGATCAGTTGTCTTTTTCGTAAACGCAAAATTCACCATCATCAATAAGAAAGTTCATAGGAGCCTAATGGGACTGTCATTACTTTAGCAGGATCTTGTTATAAACTAAAGAATTGGACAAATTCAAATTTTGTCATGATGATGGCAATGGATAATATTTGAGATATTGCATTCAAAACCACAAATGTCATCCTCATGGTGGTGCTAGAGAAATGGCCAGAGAATATCAAAGTCAGTCAGTTTAATTCTCATTTTCTGTCACTGAGAAGCTGGGTTTCCATTCAATATAGCAAACACAAACTAAAATTAATATTCCCTCGTGCCAGCAACACACACACACACACACACTGCAAAAATAAACCAGATCTTAAGTAAATCCACTTGATTTTCCCATTATGAATATTAATGATTATGTTGCAGAAGATGCAGATGTAAAATAAGAAAAAACTATGGAAAACTGCCATACAAGAATCAAAATGCTTCATAATTCAATTGCAAAAGCTTAATCAAAGTCAAATCAAATCGTGAGGTAGATAGAGATTCCCAGCCCCAAGTCTCAGAGAAGGTGGGGGATTTTTGAATCAGTGCACACCGGATACAACTAGCCCTCCACATGCAGCCTGACAACTTTCTCAAGCCACTAATGAGGAACAGAGAGAAGTCTTGGAAGAAGAGGAAGACAGGGGAATTCATTTAACTGCTATTCTGGATTAAGGGCTGGGAATGACTCAGCCCCTCACGCCTACACACATATATACACATGTACTCATACAATCTGCAGTATGTGACACTGGCCTCCACTCCCCCCTTGAAGTGCACATATCTTACTCTATTTGTGCATAGTTGTGCAATGTCCTGAGGTTGAGGACAGTATACGTTGCTGAGGAGTTTGAAACACCAGGCCCTGGAAAATCCCTGAGTTTCCACATTCTCACTGGCTGCCGCTTTGGCTTACTTTCATGAAACACATTCCAACCTAAAACAACAGAGCAACAGCAGGCCTTTTGCCATCTTTCCTCACTTCAATACAATTCAAAGTCATCTTTGCAGATACTTTATCAAATAAGGATTAGCATTAAGAAAACACTAGTTTAATTTAAAAAAAACAGAGCCTGTCTTATGTTAGTGAAAACATAGTGTCAGGGCAATCTAACTATAACTTTGAATAAAAATGACTGAGGGAAAAGTTCAGAATCTCAAGACTGAACAGAAATAAAGTAGTCAGAAAACCAGTGATGGACTTCAGCATTAAGGTACACTCTGACCCTTTCTATCCTTTGAATAAACCAATGGTGGACATTAAAAAAAAAAAAAAATAGACAAGGGCAAACTGGGTGAATTATTCATACAGTGAGAGAGTTTTACATAAAGTTGAAGTCCAGGTTTTCATTTTGAGAAAGGGTTACTTAAGCACTTAGTCTCTGGTCTTTCCAGGGTTTTTTTGTCCAAATCATATTCAAGTCAAATTGGCAACTGATACTGCTGCTAGCAGCTAAATAACTCTGCCAAGACACAGGCATCATGTGCAGACCTGCTCTTTGATTCTGTGAGTGTGGTGCTTTCGGGGGTTCCCTGCTGTGGTTTTTTATAGTAAGGTGGCTCCTTCCTGCCAAGAGGAGGTGATCAAACACTTATTGCAATGAGCCAGACAGCCTAAGATTGGTGTCCAGCCCAATTCCTATTCAAAAGAAAATGACTGACTCTTAATGTTAATAATGTAACAGAAACGTTGCTCAAAAAGATCTGCCATCTCTTGGTAAGCAGGAAAAGAACTAATAACCATAAGAACACAACAATTAATCACTTTTTTGAGTCACGTTAAATGCATGTAGTAGTAAAGATAGTAACGATGAGGTTGATTCACAATACAATTTCAATAATCACATTAAGGTTTTCGATATGGTTACCATTAAGTTTGTTACTTGCGAAAAATTTCTGGGCCCTGTTAATTCTTTACTTCTGTTCATCAGTTTCCTAGGTTTTATTATGTCTCCAGGCAGTGGTACACGTTTACTTAAGTCAAAGAAGTATTGCCACATTGTAGAAACAGTAAAAGTACAGTTTTATTAGCAACATAATGCCAAGCATCAAAAGGAAAACGGCAGAAGAATGGTCCCTGGCAGAGTGACTATTTTAACATATTATCAGATGAATATTACTGATAAATTAAGCGGTATTCAATGTTCTAGCTGGTTTAGATGGAGCTAATGTTAACTACTTTATATAATGTTATGTAGTAATTACAGGTTTTTCTGTGTAAAATCTTAAGCTGAAATGTAAAAATTAAAAGGTGTCAGATAAAAGTTGTGTCTCTGAAATTCATTAAAGTATAAAGTAGCATGAAGTGAAAATACAAGTAATAAGTAATACAATAATATTATAATTAATTAACTACTTCTGAAATCTAACAATTATGGGTTATTTTCTACATTTTAACAACATCAAAAGACTAACTAATTAGACATAGGGTCTAATTACATCTACAGTCTACTCATTAAAACTATGGTTATAGACACGGTACAAACTTACCACCTAGCACTAACCACCAGGAAAATCTCTGGTCTCCTGCAGCTAAATTACTGGCTTGTCCCTTCTGTTAGCTGTAACAGGGCACTAAACATCACTCATGACGGCAGTTGGAAATCCAAGTGCATAATGATGTAGTCACAATCATGTCTATCCAAGCTTTTATCCTAATCTGAGCCTGATCAGCCAGCCATACTGCGTCTCTTCCAGATCCATAGTGTATTAACTTCCCAGCTCCTCACTTGCACACCTGTCCCTCATGGCCTGCTGCTATGGCAACTCATGTTAATTTTTTCAGACAGCATGCAGCCAGATTTTCAGCCTCCATCCTCCCTTTCATATTATGTGAATCCATTACTGCAACAAAGCATGACACAGTTGTGCACTGACACATTCAAATACCCCCCCCCCTCAACACATACCCCAAAACACACACACAGAATGGGAAGGACCCCCCCCCCCAAAAAAACAGCATGCATTAACACAGTGTACAGCAGTGTATATAAGGTTTACAGTCATGTTCCAATTTACTAATGCCAGTAGATAATACCATATACAGTAGAGTCATACTTATATTTTTAGGCTCGTGTACTATCCAAATTATAAACTATTTAGTAAAATATGTTGTCTTATCAGGACCCTCTCGAAGATGAGATAATGCCTCTGAAGGGACTTATCCTGCAAAACAAGCTTGACTTAATTTGACTAAATCAGCTTGTACTGCTGGCATATTTTCAAACTAAAAAGGAAGAGAAAAAAAATAGCTGCTGACTTCCAATTACACAATAAGTGGTTTAGAAAGACTCTTGCTTGGCATTGTGCCATTCACAGCTTCTAGTTCACAAAGCAGCTCGACTGTTCCAGACACAACTCAACACACTGTCTTTAATACAGCTGGTATCACCCCTATAGTGAGTGAATAGGTTTGTGATGCCAGCCCTGATGTGTCACATTAACAAAGGAGGGAAAGCTCTTTGAAGTGCACACGTTAAAATACTCTTTTCTCAAATCTAATCTTAGTATAAACATGAGAGCACATTTCTACTTTATATCTGACAGCAGCTCGAAGCCACACGTCTATTTTAAGTTTTGATTTGTACATGTGTTACAAAAAAGTACACAGCAGCTGGCATGTGATTTGGCAATTTATTTCATCTGCCAACAGAAAATAAAACCAAACTTCATCCCGACTTTTTTAATTTAAAATACAAAGCATTTGCTTTGTAACCAGTGTGGACTACCTGTGATAGAATACAAAAACTGAAAAGGAATGCAGTGATCTGATAGCAAAATTAGACTTGGGTGATATTTTGACGCAATTCATCAACTACAACCAATTCGATTAACCTGAAGATAATCATGATTTAAAGATTCCAAAATATGTGATTGATGATTATGTAGGGAGGTCTGGGAACTTAACCAGGCATTCAGTGTTCACTTTTGGTTTGGGACCACAAAGAAAATTTGGTACTACAGACAAAGTAGTAGCATTTATGTTCAATACCCAGTACTGCTGGAACTAACAATTTAGTTCATTATGGATTAATAAACTGATTATTTTTCTGGTTTAATCAACAGGTTAAAAAACAAAAATAGAAAATAAGTAAAAAACGACTATTAAAATTTTCTAAAAGCCAAAATTATGCCTTGATATGACTCAATTTGTCAGGCCAAGAGTCAAAAACATAAAAAACTCAGTTTACTATAATGTAAGAGGAGGAGAGGCAGCAAATCCTCACATTTCAGAAGTTAGGACTAGGGAATGTTTAGCTTAAAAAGTAACTAATCAATTAATCAACTAATTGCTTCAGGTCTAATACCCGTATCAGTAATATCCTGTATTTTTACTACTTAGATAACATTTTTTTGCAGGGGTCTGGGCCCTTCATTTCCTTTCCTACTTTTCATGCAGTGGAATTGAGAGTTTTACTTACCCGGAGCAATCAGAGGCTGAGCACTGACGGCCGTAACACTGCGGCTCATGTTTATAGCTCGGACTTCTGTGACTGCTGCATTATCCCCCTTCTTCCCTCCATCAGAGGTGCTGTCAGAGGAGCTGTTCTTCCCTCCTGTGGCGGCCTGCATCCCCTGGCTTGGATTCTTGATCAGTGAGGTGGGCTGGATGGGTACAGGGCTCTGCTTCAGACTGAGAGCCTGCAGGGTCTGAGTCTGAGAGGCAGACGTGGTCGCCCCCTGCTGGCCACGGATGGCCAGGTTCTGGACCTGATTCTGGACCGAGAGGGAAGACTACTGAAATGTTCACAGTGGTTGAAGGAGTCGATTTTATTACTTTGTCCGAACCGTGTTTATTACAAAATTAATGAAAATGCATTGTAACAATTCCTTCAAGGGCAAACTAATGTAGCGTATGAAGAGGATACGGTTGATAAAAAAAGACTCAGGTGCCTAATGTTTCTATCTTTTCATTAATTCATTTTTGATCTGCTAAATGTTTGAAAACATTTATACTGCCATATATTTACTAGAGGAATCCAGGCCAGGACATTAATAGATTAAAGACTGTAAATACAGTTAGATATACAAGTATTTAGACAGTGACAATTTTCATAATTTTGCCTCCATACACCATCACAATGAATTTGAAGCAGAGCCATCAAGATGTTATTGAAGTTTAGACTTTCAATTTTAATTCAAGGGGTTTAACCATAATATCAAATTAACTATTTGGGAATTACATCAATTTTTATAAATAGTCTCATTTTCAGAGGCTCAAAGAAATTGGACAAACCAATATAATTACAAATATAGGGATCATTTTTATTTCTTGGATGAAAATAAATTACGGCCTCAAGTCTGGAACCCATGGACAAATGCTGAGTTTCCCCCCTTGAGATGCTTTGCAGCCACCATCATTTGATGACCATTTGTGGGTCTTTATCCCCACAGTGTTGTCTTCAGGGAGAGAAAAGCATGCCCAGTTGGGCTGAGGTTAGATGACTGACTTGGCCATTATCCATTTGTACTGTGAAGCACTGACCTCTCAGTTTTGCAGCGTTTGGCTGAACCTGAGCAGATAGTAGAGCCCTATACACTTCAGAACTCATCCAGCTGTTTCTACCAACCGTATCATCAGCAATAAACACTAGGGATCCAGCTCGATTGGCAGCCATACATGTCCATGCCATATTACTGCCTCCCCCATGTAGGACAGATGATGTGTTGGCTTTAGATCATGAATCTTTCTTTTACCTTTCCAAACTCTTCTCTTCCCATTACTCTAGTATAAGTTAATCTTGTCCAAAAATATATTGTTCTAGAACTGGGCAGGCTTTTTTTAGAGGTTTTCCAATATGATGGTTTAAACTGGCCTTTCTGTTCTTGAATGTTTTTTGCACCTTGTAGTAACCCCTCTGTATTTACATTCATGAAGGCGTCTTGTGATTGTACGCCTACCTCCTGGAGACTATTCTTGACCTGGCAAGATGTTGACAAGGGGTTTTTCTTCACCACTGGGAATGTCTTCCGGGCCTTTGGTGTTGTAGAGCTCACCAGTGAATTCCTTCTTTTTAACAATGTACTAAATTGTTGATTTGGCAACTCCTAAAGTTTCTGCCATCTGTCAGATAGGTTTGTTTTGCCCTAATGATAGCCTCCTTAACTTTTTATCTACACTTCTTTGGAACGCATTTTAAAAGTTCCATTGAACAGCTATCAAATGCAAATTCAATACGTTGGATCAACTCCAAACCTTTAAGATGTTTCATTTATCATGGAATAATGAGGGAAAAGGCCACATCTGGCTATGAAACTGACTGTCAGTCAGCTGCCTCATTACTTTTGAGTCCCTGAAAATGAGGGACTATGTATTAAAACAGTTGTAATTCCTAAGCCCATGAAATAAAGCTCAAACTCTACACTTCAATCACATCTTGATTGCTTCAAATCCATTGTGTTGGTGTACCGAGGTAAAATTACAAAAATAGTTTCACTGTCCACTAGTCACTTATATACCTAAGTGTATATTTTTATTAAAATAACTTCCTATGAGCCTACCTGTGAGGAGGCCTGAGTGGAGCTCTCTGACTGGACAGCTGTCACTGTGGCTGTTGGAGTGAAGATGAGCTGAGGGGACAGAGGAACAGCCCGGCCCAGGCTTCTAGCCACCTGCACCAGGTTACTCTGCTGGGCCTGAAAAGAGTCACACACAAAAGGACAAAAAATGAGAACTGAATGAAATGAAACCGAATGAGAAATATCACTAGAAGGCTATATCATAAATAAAATTCATGGCAATATAAAGTGGCAAATATGTTTTGCTGCCTGCCAGAATGACCAAACATACCCGACAATGCTCTGTACTTGGTTTTTAAATTGCCGCCAGTTGTGCAGCTGACACGCAGACTCTTCCTGCCACCTTATTATAACCAACAAGTTACTCATAACCAGCTGTGTCAAAATAGACCAATAAAGACTTTATACTCCTTCAGAAAACTCTTTGAAAACAACTGGATCTTAAGTCACAGCTGAGAGAACACCTGTGACTTCCCAGAAATGCCTTCTGAGCATTCATTCATATTCAAGGCATTCCCTTCTGTGTTTGTAATGAGCCCTCTGGGGCTGGACAGATTATTCTGACCACCTATTCTGGTGGCAAGATGAGAATAAAGCACACCAATTATTATGGCAGAGTACATATGCATGCATAATACACACACACAAAGCCCAAAACACACTCATAGCCTCAAGAGGAAAAAAGTCTGAGCTGGAGTGTGCTTATTTATTCAAGCCGTGTGTGTTTGTGCTTGTGTTTATGCACATGAATGTAAATGTGCCCGCGGCTACTCTCCCGGTGTCTGCGGTCTCACCATCTGTGCGCGCAGGTACATCTGTGCCTGGCTGGCTGTGAGAGTGGGGCTGGATGGGCTGCCCAGCAGAACAGCCTGCTGGGAAATACTGGTGGGGGTGGAACTAATGCTCTGGGCCCGGCTGATCAGCTGAGCTGCTGCTGGGGAGGTGGTCAGGTTGATCTATGTAGGAGAAGATGAACAGGACAATCAGGTTACATGCCTGGTAAGTATAATCTATACACCAGTCTCTTTCTTCTAAACAACATGTCAAATATACGAGACAGAGAGTATATTAAACTTGTTTTTACCGCTTTATTATACCAGAAGTCGAGCATCTTGGTACTAAATCACCTCAGTTCCATGATAATCTAATGGACAATAAGAGGCTTTTAGAAGACAAGCCCAACACTCAAAACTGTACTTACTGTAGCTTGAGTAGATCCTGTTTGCTGAGATGAAGTGCCATTCTGTGAAGGGTTTTGCCGCCCAGCTGCGATACTGGCCTATTACAACACAAGACGGAGAAGCAGGGAAGAGAGAATTTTCCATTTCCTGAAACATGGCTTGCAGCAGGTCAACAATAACAAAGAATGATTATCTCTGCACCATGACTATGATTCTTTTATGGCTGTTCGCTGACCTGCTGCACAGCAGCCAAGCTCTGGAGCTGAGCGGTGCTGAGGCTGTGCTGCTGCTGGAGGGCTGCAGTTTGCAACATCAGATGCTGCTGCTGAGCAGCATACATCTGCTGCAGGTACTGTGCTGCTGTGTTAGGCTGTCTGTGTAGCGCCTGCTGGAATACCTGAGTGTACAAACAGATGGAGACAACAGTGGTTGAGTAATGAACTCCATACAAAAGTTTGCATATATTAAATTTAGTCAGAAAACAAAGGAATCAGAGATTCAGCTACAGTGATATACAACCACATTTCTGTACCAAATCCTGCATGAACTATCAATACAGCGGTCATATACACATAAGCTCTATGCCTCGTGTGTGCAGGTGTGCATTTCTGGGCCATCTTCCACAATCATAAAACCTGCTTCCAGCTATTCTCATCACTCCCACATTGAAGAAACTATGTATACTACCTACAACCAGATATCATTTCATTGTATTTGCGGTCTTCAAATCATAAAACAGTATCATAAAATCTGAAAAACCTCAAGGTGAAATGTGCAACAACAGACAAATCACTAGTTTACACAAGGCCACAAGTTATATATTCGCATTAGCAGCTAATGCAGCTTCTAACTAGCCCAATCTCCTCCAGCTTTAAGGTAAAACTGTTACTGAATCCAAGTGCTGTTAATTTTACAGGGAAATGCGCCCATATGGCTTTGTTCAAAATACCAGACTAACAAGGATCACAATAAACCAACAACTGAGACGAACAATATCCCATCAGCTGCATGTTTGATTAGTCCATTAATCCATTAGTTGACAGACACAAAATTAATTAAATTAACTATTAAGTCAGCTTTCAAGCAGAAAATACAAATTTGCTGCTTTTACTTGTCTCACTTGTTTGGATTTGGACTATTGGTTGGGCAAAAAAGGAAATTGGAAGAGGTCATCTTGAGACTGAAAATGTCACCTTGGGAATTTATGATGGACATATGTGACACCTTTTTCTGATTTCTTTATAGATCAATTAATGACTAATTGAGAAAACAATTGGTTGAATAAACAATGATGAAATAATCATTAGTCGCAGTCCTGATTTCATCATTAAAAAAGTAACAATAACAAATTGACAAAATGTATCAAATCATCACCAATTTATCCAAAAGTTGATCAGATTGTGGACTGTGTACGTAGATTTGTATTGATCGCCTGAGACTGAGAAATACACTTTGTGTTACAAAATGTCTAAAACTTGGGAGGATTGCTAGCAGAAAGACATAGAACCTTTCTCTCAATCACTGACAGCAAGAAAAGTCTCAATGGTTCTTTGACCTAATTATAACAAAGCAAAACCTCTGCCACTCAGAATAACTCCCCTCACCCTTCACCTCTGAAAGTGCCCCCTCCCTGGTTTCCAAGTAACCAAAAAGGATGTTGACCTGTGGTCCACAGTGTCAGTGGGCCATTCGGATCCACACCTCTTGGAATGAGGGTAAAATTAGCAGAGATGCAACATAAGCATGCATTCATCTCTCACTGACCATAAATGACCAGCAGTCCCTTAAGCTCCAAGGGTCTTTTGGTGTCAATAGTGTTTGCCTTTTGACTGTCAGCAGGGTGCGTACAAGAAAAGAAGGGCTCAAAGTAACAAAAACCCTGCTGTTAAAGCCTCAGCACTAAAAGTTGAGTGGACCTTATTCAGGGAGGGTAAGTCTGTGTAGAGGCTTATCCCAGGGGCAAAGGGTCAAGAGCACTAAAGAAATGAAAGCATTCTTTCCTTCAACTTGGACACATCCCTTGAAATTACCATTTCTTTAAGTTTCCATCATCTGTATAGTGACCTGAAATAAAATGCCTTGTCTTTCATCACTTGCTCAAATTAGAGAATTAATCAATCATAATTTTAGGAGTACTTCAGAAGCCTTTATGTGGCTTTATATACACCAACAGAGAGCAGTGGAGCAGAGGAAGTATGCTACTTTATGTGGAGTTTTGTGTGCATGTGGTCTTAATGTGTCTGCAAATCACCCACAATATCACAAATTAATATCAAGCTGTCAACAATCTTATTAAAGCCAAGAAACTCACCTGCACTGTTTGTCGGTCAGGTATGCCACTGTAAACAGATATCTGAGGCACCGCCTGTCTTCCTGTTGTAGTACTACTACTGGAACTACTGCCAGTGTTACTACTACTACTGCTGCTACTACTATTACTACTGCTCGTAGAAGTGGTAGAAGTAGTAGCAGTAGTGTTAGAGGTACTACTACTGCTGGCAGCTGTGGTGCTAGAGGAGCTGGTGGTGGAGGAGGTGGTGGTGGTGGTTCCGGTGCTGCTGGCTGTGGAGGCAGGGGCCCCTGGCTCACTCTCCATGGTGCCCTCTGCTCTTCTCACCTTTGACCCTCGACTCTTCTGAATGGCTCTCCTGTGCCTGGAAGAGAGAAAAAAAGAGAGAAAAGTGAAAAGGAGCTTGCTGTTTACCTTCTTTATACCCAAACCCAGAAGTTTTTCTTCAGCCATAACAACATGTCTGACAAGCTAAAAAACAACTAGACAAATGAAGCCAAAATTCCCCTGTACATGACAGTTAAGGAACTGTTCAACCTTCAAGAAAATTTAACTCAACCAACACATGAAACTTAGGAAGAAATAGATAAGAGCTGATAAAGAAATCATGTGGGGTAGAAAAAAATTGTGTGTTTGACTAAAGTATTTATTCATTCAATTCAATGTAGCAACATAGGCAATTTTGAATAAGCAAATGTAAACTCCAAGATAGCCTTCCAAAGTTTTCCATAACCACAAGTACCACCCAATTTCATCAAAATAGCCAAGATTATCATCATAGTGATTGAAATAGATGTTTTGTGCATGCAAAACAGCTAAATTAAGAGCACTTGGGAATATCAATAAAGAAACATTATCAGATTTACTGTAACCCTTTATTAAGAACACTTATTGAGTTTTAGAGCTGAAAGGTTTTGTCAATTGACGGAAAAAATATGCAGTAAAAACTTAAAGAATTGATTAATCATGTTAACCATTTTCAAGAAAATTGAATTATAAAGTTGAACTGTTTGAGATCAAGACCTTTGAAGTGATTACCTTCGACTCTTGAAAATCGGGAGTGACAATTTTTACAGTACTTTCTGACAGATCATTGACTTTAAAAAAAAAAGATTTAAGATTAATTGATGATGAAAATGCTTATTAGTTGAATTTTTTCATTAACATAGCTGACTGTATCTTTAATGCAACCTGTTATAGTAAGGCACATGGTTTAAAGGCTAACTAAAATAATACTAAAGTTAAAATGAACAAAAACATCTGCGAAAGCTTCATCTATAAACTGGATTTATTTCAGGATAAAGTCTGTGTGACAAACCAAACAAAACATTTGTCTGTGTTCTTTCGTAAAGCACCCACTTTATACATTCCAACAGTGAATCCAAAAACACAAAGCAGTTTGGTTTCATTATTTCACCACTGTGTGTATACTAAATCACAGGAAATCAGTTAAAGCCCTGAAACATAAATGAATATAGTGTCTACTTGGATAAGTCTACCTGCCATCTGACTGCAGATGGCCAAACAGCTTTAAACACTACAGCAAAGTAAACGGCTGCAGTACAAAAATCTGTATAAAATCTAGGACCTGAGCATCAACTGGGAAATGAATGAAGTCTGAATCAAGAATGAATGAATTTCATTTGAATGCACAAATTCATAACAGAAATACGACATCCAAATTTAGGAGCCTGGTCAAATAAACTACCCTTGCAGTAGTCTAAGCTTACAGGCTCTAACTCTGACACACTAGACGATGCGCCTGACTTTATTCTTAAAAAACAAGAATCGACACAAGGCAGAGCAAAGCTGGTTAGAAAAGCATACAAAACTGTAATTTGGAGAGCTAATGAAATCCATTGATTTGGCATAAAAGGAAGGGTAGCTGGCTAACACCAGTTACCATTCTAAAATGCATATTAGACACTGGAGCATTTCGAAGTAAAGGCTGGTCTAAATATTCCTCAAAACTATATTAAAAACAGCCAAAACCAAACACCATGTCATCAACTTTAATAGGAGACTAGTCTACTTTTTTTTTTTTTTTTAAATAGCAATTGGTCTTTACAAAAATGTTGTGTAAAAACAACATTTATACGACATACACTAACTCAGATCTCTATATCCATTTGTTCTTGTAAATCATGACCATGGATGGGAAAAAAAAAAGAACAAATGATTTAGGCCCACTAAATAAAAGCCTTTTTAAGGGTTGGTCCCCTGGTGCCTTGCTCTCCATTAGCACAGGAGGAAAAGGTTCTGCTCTCCAAGCAGAGGGGATGGATGTTAGCACAGCATGAGAGGTGAGAAGATCCAAAAGGATGGAAGGAGAGAAAATATTACTTAGTGGAGGCAGAAAGCAAAGATTAAGCTGTTAAAAGGATATGAAGAAAATTCAGAAGTCTTTGATGAAGCTTCGCTCTAACAGAAAAAGAGAAGAACAAGAACTCATCAGGAATTTGAGATGCTGGTTGTGTAGAGAAGAGGTTGGAATTAATGAGTGTGTGTGGAGGAGAATTCAAACAGCCTGACAGCTGATGTAACAGAGCTGAAAAGAAAGGCCAAAACAGGGAGGATGGAATTTCTAGCCTCGAGGTTAGAGGTGCACAAATTATGTTATTCTGGAGGGTTGGCGTCTGGAGGGGAAAGAGAGCATGTGAGGGGCAGAGGTTGGGTGAGCAGGTTGAGGATTTCAAATGGGCTGGAGTAGGGAGAGGGTGTGATGGAAGTAATCTAATAAGGAGCAATGCTGCCGCCATGCTGCAATTCTTAAGCTATTTCTTCCTCCACCAAATTATTCTTTTGAGTGGATTAGGGGGCCAAAGCACAGCCCCACAAAGCAGACTTGGAAACAAACTGCAACCTCCAACCAGAAAAGCCCTTGATAGCTCTAAAATGTTCTAGTAAACAAATCAGTCCCTGAATGAGAAAAGGCTGCAATTCGAGTTTGCAGAACTGTATGTGGTCTAAATGAAAACATTCCATGATTCAGAACAATGACAAAAAAAAAAAAAAATATATTGGGCAAACAGTGTACCAATATGTATAAATATTAATTAAAAAAAAAAAAAAAAAAAAAGCTTTAACATGCAAAACAGGACAACTCTTAAAAGCCTAGCAAGAATCTCCAGGATCATTTGGAATCAGACAAATTAAAACTAAACACGAATAATAACCCCAGCCAAAAATGAACACATACAGATATAAATCGTTGAAGTAAAAATACTAACTACTAACTAATGTTAATTCTATAACTGCCCAACACAAGCAGACCATGAGTTTACATTCTCCGGGACCTGTCATGACTTAAAAATTTCACATCTACATATTTGCCTCCGTGAAAACGCTGGAATCCAGTCAAGCAGACTGGGTTCATGGTTGTAAACAAAGCACCACTACTGGCAAAGCCTGCCTGCCTGGATGCAATCATTAGCCTACATCCCTACTGCTTCCCAGTACCTCCTCGTGTGTGTAGACGGGAGGGAATCCCCTCTGGTAATGATGCCTTCAGCCCCTGTCCTTCTGCGAGGAGTCACCCATCCATCAGTGAAGGGATATGATAGACATCCCCCCTCCTCCACCTCCGGTCCTTAACCCCTACATCCACATCTATGACTACAATCAAGCTTTGAGTCGATTTCAGGAAAAATCTGGTACCCATGAAAAGTGGTAAAGCTGGTGTGTTTGAGAGCACATCAAAGCCGTGCCAGCAGCCTATAATACATTGCAAAGAGCCGGTCAACACCATAACAACACAATTTCAGCTCTTTGCACTCCTCACAAGAGCATGAATTGATCTAGTCATGCTGGCATTACAAAACTGCAAGAACCCAATGTCAGATTTGTGTCTGGGGGATATGCATTGCCTGCAGGAAGATGAGAGCTGTTAAGAGTCTGTCAGACAGACTGGCTGTCTCTTCAGAGCTTAGATCTCAGTAAGGAAATGCAGGAGCCTCTATCAGTGTCCAGCCTTAGGTCTACATATAGGAAAGCTCTGATGACCCACATTTAAAAAAATACCAAAAGAAAATGTTAGTCAACTGTTAAAATCGACTGATGTGTGTTAACAGCATTAATAGCCAGGAGATCCACAGAAAAATGTATGTCTGGTGTGTGTGGAGGGGTTACTCCGCTGCTGAGACAAAGCCCCCTAACCCTGGTGCTCCTACCTCCTCCGGCCCCCCCAACGCGATGCAGGGGTATGATGCCCCATCCCCCGGGAGCGTGCTGTCCTGCTGCAGGATGTTGTTGCTCTTCTTTGTCTGCCTAACTGAGTGGCTGGCTGGTTGGCTGGTTGAGTGAAGGAGTGAGCGTGTGCGAGTGCGTTTCTGTGCTGTATCAAAACCCCCAGCCCCTCTTGTCTACCCCCAACACATAGCGAGCTCGTCGTCCCAGCATCAACAACCCACTCCACCAACCAGGCCGCGGCCTGCCTCCTGATTATGTGGTATCCTAGCGACAGCCAACGGGGTGCCTATGGATTCCCCGTGCAAAGCAGCATGCTGATTGGACAACAGGATCCTCTCTAATGAAGATGATGGTAATGATTTTACCCCTTTTCTCCCCTCCCCCTCTTCTGCTGGCTGAATACTGATTTTTTTTTTAAGGATACATAGACCTTCCAACATAAAGCAGACTGTAATCATCACCTAATTTTTTTTAAAAAGCCACTATTCTAAGTTAATGAGGTTTTTCATTAAAATGACAGCTCAGAGATAGCATACTCTACATTTTGCTTAGTATTGGTCTGGACAGCTGAACCCTGAAGGCTCCAGTCCTATTTCAGTGCCTAAAATTTGAAGAATACAGGTACAAACCATTTATACAAAGCACTTTTTCTACAAATAACCTGCAGCTCTGAGTGGGCCAATTTTATATCATACCATTCAGCTGAGAACAGGAGCAATGACTTTTGGCAGGACTGAACATCTAACCCATTATCTTACTAGCAGGGCAGTAATAAGCATCAATTTTGTGACATGTATGACACCCAGATTAGAGAGTGGAAAAGAAAATAACGAAGAAAAAAAACAACTGAGATCCACCAAGATATCCATTACCAACTTACTAACTGCTATGTGAGGTGATGGTAGTCTTTAACAAAATTTAGCTTAAATCTACAAAAAAACAAAAAAAAAACAAACAAACAAACAAAAAACCATCAAAGCCCTTTTGACTGAAATCAGAGCCTATAAGGGACATTCCACCAAATCAAAGCAGTAAGTGACAAAGCATCTATTTTTAGGGCTCATGGAAATGAGATGCAAAAAATAGAAGTAGAAAATTGCAAAACCCCTCATAAAAGTGAAATGGGATAGTTTTGCAGTCGAATTAAAACCTCTTTACTGACAACAGAATTCATTTATGTGGAATAGGGTAGATAAAACCAGAGGATAATAGCATACTTGTGGTCTGCTCCTCCACATTAACACACCACCAAACTGTCTGGCTATATGAAATGTAGCCATTTGAGTCGTTTTCTGGTGCAATGTGGTATTGATTGGGGCCAACCGTGCGTGAACCTCATTGATTATTATCTTCTCATTAGCATATAGATTAGCTGGCAGTGTAACCAGACAGGCAAGCCTCGAGTCTCACACTTGGCTAATAGAGCTGTGCAGCAGAGGGGGTCCAAACAAGAGAGAAATAACAGGGATGAGGTGGCTCAGTTTGATATGAGCTGCTTGATGATGGACCTTTAATGATCTAGGCACCATATGAGCCTTGCTATTATATTTGTACATCAAAGGCACTGCTGGCCAATATACTAAAAACGTAGCCAGTTCCATTCTCATTATAATTCATCAGCAATTAAACAAAACAATGTATGTTTCTAGGAGCCATTAAAGAATGAATTGTACAGAAATAGCCCTACTCAGCCCAATAAGGGCTGAATATATTCTTCAGATACTTGTGTCCGTCTATGTATGTATGCAATTATTTTTTAGAGTGTGTTGCCTATTTATAAAAGCACACAGGGGGGATGTAGCATCAGCCGGCAAAACTCATCAAATTTTATGCATACAGCGTTCAGACTGGTTGAAACTTTTTTTTTCCCCTTTTCTTTTTTTATTAAGAAAACGAAGATACTGTAAGTCCCATAAGTGGTGATCCAGGCTTGGTCTTGAAGGAGACTGCAAAATGCAATCCTTTGTCTCAAGCATGAAGGCTAAACACTGACTGGATCAAGCAAATTAAATTTGGGAATTTGCTGTTTTTTATGTTTTATATTTATATATTAAATTGAAAATTTGGGGGATTTGTATTGTTGACAAGAAAAAACAAGGAAATTGAAGGATTGACTGTTTAATCAAGACAATTATTATGTATTTTTTTTGTTTTACGACATCTCATAGACTTAATAGTTATTATTAAACATTATTATGATGATTATTATTTGATAATTTATTTACATAAATTAATTTGCTCTCAAATTATGCGAATCTGAATTAGAGCTACAACAAAAATAACAATTATTTTCATTATCGATTAATCTACAGTTTATTTTCTTGGTTAATTGTTTAGTCAAGATGTCAGAAAATAGTGAAAAATATCCCCACTTCTCTAATGTCTATCCCTGTCTCATTTGATGTCTTCAAAAGTCTTGTTTTTTCCAACCAACAATCAAAAGTGCAAAGGTTTTCAGTCTAATATGATAAAAATGGTTGAATTCATTAAGAGCAAGATAAAAGAAAATGTTATCTTAACAGACAACACTACATGTAACCTAATTTCTAATGGATGAGAGGGGCTTGCCTATGAATCCCTAATGTAAAAGTCAGCTTCCACATCCTGTGCTCTGCAAAGCAGCACTTCCTCAGTGATGCTGGGGGTCATCCCCTGAGGCTGATGATGGTCGATGGGTCTTGTCCAAACACAGCAAGCAGGGCAGTGCCTTTGTTAGGGTGTGTAAGACAGAGATACCCTCTGATCCCCAGGCAAGATTGGTCGGCTAGCCGTAATTGAGCCATCTGATGGACCTCGCCTTCCACAGCTGAGTAGACCAGTACAAAGAGACTCTGGCTGCTTTCCAGGTTAAGTGTGCTAAGCCTGGGTGTGCATTCCTACACATGTAACATCAAGCTGTGAAAACACAAAACACTTTCACTGGACTTTCCCGAGAGGACTATTGTCTTTTTCTGTTCAGCTTCATTTAGTAAGACCCTAGCCCTCTAGGTGCAAATTGCTCCACGGATGCTAAAAAATTGCCTGAACCGTTAAAAACTCTCAAAATAAACATTGGAGAAGCAGGCAGAAGAGCACAGAAACAAACTGAGAGGGTTAGTAGAATGACAGATAAAATGAAAGATTCTCCTTCTGATCTATAAATACCACAGTTAAATAGTTCTGGCAAAGCTTGGAGATTAGCAGCACACTTCAATCGAGACTGTTCAATCAAAGCAGTCTCTGAGGCATCATTCTCAGGCGTCGATTGCATCAAGAGAAAAAAAAAAATAGGTCAGGTATGAGCTGAGATGAGCAGCAGCATTGAGAAATGTAGTGCTTCACAGCCACCATCAGAAACAAGCACTTTAAATTTATATAAATGCCAGCAGTAGAGCAGCCAGACATCAAAAGTTCAACAAATTAGCTTCTGTGTCACTGGAGACTATACTTTTAAGTAGCTTGGGTAGCTCAATCGTGATACAAGCAAAAATAAATTTCTATGGACAAGATGAATGTGCATAAAGAGATAGTTATTATGTTATTAGAAATAGAGGCACTCAATTTCTTTTCCCCTTATGAAAAGTTTTCTTCTTTGCACAAACATTATTCTCATAACGAAAATACTACATCCTGATAGTGGTGATATCTTGATTGAAACTTTGTTGTCCGTTTAGACTGTTACAACACTTTATTGAAGGTGCAAAAGTCACCCTAATCATCTATAAGCCTCTTCCCTGAATACAAAGGCCATCAGTGGGTCAGAGTCGTCTTTGGCCAATTTTGACAACGTGATAAGATATGTTGTTCTCCTTTTATTATCTTAATATCCAAAGCATTTGAAAAGACGTCAGGTTTCTCAAATATGGAGAATCTACACATGTCCATATTAATAAGTGGATGCTCATTTCAGCTAATCCAGGTACTTTCAATTTTAATGTGATACCTCTAGGATTCTATTCTCCATGAGTTGAATCTTCCCATCTTACCTTAATCGTAACCATGCTGCTCAGTGCAGATGCTGAACACATCACTGCTTTATTTGTACCGGTATGGAGATGAGCACTTTTACTTCATCTCCAGAGCAGAAAATATGTGACATTTTCAAACATCTCTGTTCTTGCATTTTTGCAGCGAGGGGATCTTTGAAAAGCTTCCCCATATCATGCTGACTGCCAGCACATGAAAACAAGCTTTATGAATGCGCCGTTAGATATTGACATCACCCATTAAACCCTGGGTATTAACTTTCCCATTTACACAGAAAAAGGCTGTGCTTTTGTAAATGTAAAATTAACTGTCTACTCGAGAAATGAGCGCAACATAATCAAGCATGATTTTCACATCAATTTTGACATTGACAACTTATCTTTTAACAATGATTTCCTTTTACCATGCATGCCTGCTGAGAACCTGTTTGACTATAAATGGAAACGCTGGCAGTTGCTGGAACTGAAACTGGCATGTTGCACATACGGGAGCACAGCTGGAGAGCATCTTGCCAACAAAAGCATGTCCTGGTATGCTGATTTTCACACAGGAAAAAAAAGATTAGTCCAACTTCAGCCCTGCTTATTTGAGTGAATTCTTTACTTGGCTCTCATGCTTATCATGATTAACTCTAACAGATGAATGCGAGTGTATGTAAAGTGGGTATGGATGAGGGAGCATTGAGGCCCATCTGCCATGTGAATTATCATATGTCTAAACAAAATATTAGAATGATGTGTGGCTGTCACACTCAGATATATAGCACAGAACAATCAATTTGAACAGTAACTTACTGCATTAGACCAGGTGCCAGGTATGAGAATAGATGTGCAATTAATTGTCTCCGGCTAATTTTTCTAGGGTGCATGGTCTCAGGTTCAAAAGGAGTTACTCTATTCCTTAATAACAAGTTGCCAAACGTTTGAGCAGATAAAGCAAGCATCCTCATGAAATTCATCCCTGCAGTCTTGAGGAAAGCCTATGAGCTCCTTCACTAAGCCTGTCGCTGCTTTTTATTCTGAAATGGACAAATTAGTTGGCCTTCTTGGGTGAATATAATACATAATGAGAAGGAGGTTTCAAGCATATGCAACAATTAGCTGCACCCACAAACAGTAGTGATCTTAAGAATATTAACATTGTCCAGTGAATATAAATCCAGGACAGTACTCTGCACAAAACTTGTATCCATTCCTTTACTTAATTTGGTGTTGTCAGGCAGTCCGTTATAGGTTTTGACCACTCAGTAGTTTCATAAAGTGGTACCAAGCTCATAATTTTACATCACCTTGTAAAGTGGCCATCTGGTCTAATTGGCTCCAGGGAAATGAGTGTTAAACAAGCACAAAATAACTTCCAACCAAGGCTACTGCAAAATGAGTTAACCACAACAAACTTTGTCCATTAACAAACTGACCTTAAATAAAAAGCGTCATTAAAAAAACACAGGTAAAGGCTGTGGCAACTTGTTCTGATTGGTGATGTGACGTCAACGAGGCCATGTAATTAACAGCAACAATTCTACTTAGCAAGTCTGCAGCTGTAGTAGTTTGTGTGGATCAAAAGTGTTTTTTTGCCCACTGCATTACTAATTTAAATATCCTCTAATATAACAATCCAGTGTCCAGGTGTGTCTCTAGTACGTTGAGGCCATTTGACTTAACAAATATTTGGTGCAGCCAATTCAATTCTTGGTTTTTTGGTGGTTGATTATTTGTGGTTGTGTTGACTGATGAACTGACTGACCTAACCTGTTTTGTACAGATTTGTTATGGGCAATCCCCAAAGGAAAATGAAATACATTTTGTGCCTATGGTGTGTGTCAGAGCTGAAACAGTTAGTCAACCAATCAACTTGTTGTTCAATATAAAAAATATATTGACAACTATTTTGATAATCAATTAATTAGCCATGCCTTTACTCTGGCATTTTCCAGTCAAAACTGCCAAACCTCTACTGGTTCCAGGTTCTTGGATGTAAGAATTTGCAGCTTTCTTTAAATTATATGATGCCAAAGTAAATATCTTTAGCGGTGAGACTAGTGATTGGACCAAACAAGAAATCTAATTATGTTACCTTGCACATTGGGAAAATTATACTGGGTACTTTTCTCTATTTTCTGGCCCTTTATAGACAAAACATAACTATACGCTTAAGCTAAGCACAGACACACTAAAGGGGAGGCAAATGTTTGTGTGGTATGGCTGTAACTAACAATTATTTTCAACATAGCTTAACCTGCTAGTTATTTTCTTGATTATTAATTTGGTCTTTAAATTGTCAGCAAATAGTGAACAAAAAAATATATATATATATATATATATCCATTACATCTTAAAGTCCTTTGCGATATTATCAAAAGGTATCGTTTTAATCTGAGCAACAGTTTCAACCTCAAAAACGTTTGGCACTTTTGCTTAAAAATAAATACATTTAAAAAGAAACCCAAACATTTGACTAAGTCGACTAATCGTCGCAGTTCCACACATAAGCGCACTGTGTCTAAACACAGACACGCTGATGGTGGCGGGGGTTGGGGTGGAAATAGCTCCGACCGTGGTATTATTTTGCCCGCTTTGGGGTCATTGGAAGGCCATGGCCACACGGTATCCCAACCCCAGTAAAAGCATTAGGACCCCTCCACGGCTATGACCCACACTTGTCAAAATATCTGCCTCCTTAATCGTGCCAAAGGTCATGACCTAGGCGATCCGAGTTTCCCATGGAAGCCCCCCCCGGCTAACTTTAGCTAAAACCAGAAAAAGAAGCTGAAGACGGGACGTCCCTGCTGTTAACGACGTTTCATTTGGTCGTTTTACCCACAAGTTACTTCTCATTCACAGATAGATTTTACCCATGATCGCCGACACTGAATTCCATTACAACATTTAGCTAGTGTTGTTAGCCCCGCTCGGGTAGATATTTGACACCGTGTCGGTGTTCGGAGTTGTTGTTTTTTTTTTTTGTTTGTTTTCTTTTTGACAACATGAGGCTGTGAATACTAAACTTAGCCGTCTAACGTCAACGTTAGCGAGCGGGCTAGAGCCGCTCGCCGCGGCCGCCGTTGTTTTGGGGGCCCCGAGTAGAGACGCTAGCTTGTGCTCAACGATCAACCTCACGCGTTCCGACACACACACACGCACACACACGGTTTATGACCCCCGGTGCAAAACCGTGACAGCCCGCGCCGGGGAGCGGGTCGGACGTGACTTTACCGTCGTCGTGTGAGCGTCGTAGCCTCGCTCCGCGTTGTGGCCGCGCTCCCTCGCCGTTTTTTATTTTTCGCCGACGGATCTACTCCATTTCTGGACGAAGGCTCCGCTGCTCTTGTGCGGCGGCGGCGGCGGCGGCGGCAGGAGACGGAGCCTGGGAGCGGGGGCGGGGCCTAACAACTCTTTTCATTCGCGTTCCGAGCTGGCAACGTGACCCGGATCCGGCCAATGGCGAGAGAGGATACGGGTTGACCCCGCCCCTCCTCCGCTGTCATTCAGCGGTTGCCCCGCCCCCTCCATCACCCCCACCCCCACATCCTGTTCCACGCGCCTGTCAAGTAGCGAGCGCGGTGCTCGTTGCCATGGTAACAGTCGCCATCGTTGTTTACTTCCTTGTTTATTTACGACGGTGTTTATTTACTAAAATTACGAAATGAAGAACACGGCGACATTTGCAACCACCATTATAAAAAGAGGTGAGAAAAGTCCTGTTAAATTTGAGTTTTGATTTAGTACAACTTAGAACTTTTACCCCTTTTTGTACAAACTACAGTGAGATATTATTTCAAAAGATCACAATCCGGAATTTTTATTTATTTTTCTAATTTTTTTATTTTTAATTTACTCTAAGTTAAAAAATGACTCCGATCTGTTTGCTCTACCCACTTGGAGCTATGTGGTTTATAAATGAACTTCTGTTTTTGGTTTTCTTTTTTCATAATGATTCACTTTATTTCATTATTATCCCTCATGAAAGCTTTTGCTTTCTGCTCCCTACTTTGGATAAAACACATGTTTAGAAAAAACAAACAAACAACAGCCTCCTTCAAGTATTTTTTTTTTTATGTTAGGAAAAAGAAGGATTTCTGGGGAATTTTTAAACTTAATGAATGCATACTGGAAAGTATATGTGAATAACAGTGTTTCTAAATAACTTGACGAATTAAGCAACAACTCCATCTTACATTTGATATTTACTTCTGGAAGTCATAATTAAACGATTCAAACTTGAAACAAACAAACAAACTTACCTAAATACGCTTAATAATGAATCAAAGTTTTATTCAATATACCTAATTCTGATATATTTAAAACAAGAACATGTAGTGAAAGTTGTTTTTCTATATTCCCCAATTAAAGGAGACATGTTAGCAGAACCTTTTCTCTCTGTAATTAACCACAAGTTATCAGGACTCCTCCACTTTTGTCGAAATAGTTGACTAGTTTCATTTGTTGGCACCATTTCAATTTTTTAAATGTTGATAATTTAAGTGTCTGGGACCTAACTACCTCTAATTGTTATTTATGCCAAAGAAAATAAGTCGCAGTATTCACAGCGAAGTCTTCCAGCCTAAACATACACTGTTTTTTTTCCCCCTACCCTCTGATACGACCCATTGGAGCGTTTCTGATTTAAATCAGTTTAAATCCCTCAAGAATGAAACTTAAAGGGAGCCTAATGAACTGCTTGCATCTTTTTGTTTGTTTGTTTGTTTGTTTGGTTTTTTTAATGGGAGGAGAGTCTCAGACATTGTTACAGATCAAACCAGGGGTTTAGAATATTTTTTGGATTTTGACCTCATACAAGAAAATAGTGTCTAGTTGGGTTTCCGCAATTCAGTTGTCAGTTTCCACCCTAAAGTTTTCACATGGTTTAATTATAATAACATTAAAATCCAATATCCAATCCTCTTCTTTCAGATTTTTTAATGAATGTATGTGTGTGTGACAAAATATTCTCAATTTTAAAACTTACTTACAAGCTTTTCAGAGCTTTCAGCTATGTCTCCTGGTCTTCATCATCAAAATGCAAATGGCTTAAGTGTCATCATCTAGCCAACTCACTTTTAAAAATTGCAATTTTTTTCTTATCTAATATTCAAACTGTATTAATTTATTTCTATTTTAGTTTTGTTTACATCTTTTTATATTTCTTTTAAGTGTGATATTTCATTTAGGAGAGGAATATGATTAAAATGCCCCTTTCAAAAAACTGGATTCACTCTCTCCACCAAACCTTAAGTTGGAAGTTGGTCTGAAAAAGAACTAACAAGAAACTGTATTTTTGGTATTAGTATTGAATATAGTGAAGTTATGTGTGGAAATTCACAGCAGACATTCTGAGAGGTCATAAGAGGAAACACACAGGTGGAACTGAACACATTTATGAAGACTCCTGTCAGCTTAGCTATGAGAAATGTCAGTGAGTTAAGAAAATCATTAATAGTACTATAGCCACAACTGTGTTTGATAAGTAAAAAAGTCCACTGTCATAAATCATATCATAAATATCATATCATCATCATATCATAAATCATAAATCATAAATGCCTGATGTAAATGGATGACCACAAACAAAACAAAACAAAACAAATTATTGCACCCTATGTGTTTCTTTTGTTGTGTTACATACATTACATACATTGCATGGTTTGGCAAAATCTGAACATTAAACTCTTGTTTGTTCAAATACAGAAGAGATGTGTTGTTTATTTAGCAGGAAACAAAAAGCAAGCTTTATCTAGATGCAGTCTGCAACCTGATCCACCCTGATCAAAGGGAAGCCCCACTATAAAAACATTCTTTTTCTTTCTTATCAAGGTTTAATGCTTTTGTAAATCATTTGTTTATGCAGTCATTTTGTATTACAACTGACTCATGTCTTGAATCTTTACCATCTCATTACCACAAAAAAGTGTTCTATGTTAAGTTCAAACTCTTGTGATGTGTATACATATATCTTTCCCATTATACAAAAGGCATTGGACTCTCTCACTTTCTACATTTTTTAGTTTTGGTCTTGTTTCAGCTCTATTGTTTTAATTGTCTTGCACTAATCCATTATACTGCGCAAGACAACATTGAAACGTGAAATCTGATCCGGATGCAAATGACCTGGCATGGCAATAGAACGGACAGCAATGAATTGCTAGTGTTTCAGTATGTCACTATTGTTTTGCCCACAATATGAGGAGGGAGGGCATTCAACTGCCTGCAAACGCTGAATAATTTATCAGAATATGACTTATTTGGTTGGCGCTTGAGTTAATTATCTGCTCTCTCTCATAGGTCCCTTGATACCTGGCTTGCAGCATCAGCATGAACACAGTGTCGTTCAAGTAACTTGGTTAATCCCCAGAGACACGTTATGGGCTGGCAGCCAGGTAGAGTGTGTGATATTAATGTTGTGGCAGAGGTAACACTGAAGTCAGACACCACTCTGCAGGGCTGGAACATACCTTCAAAGTGATATTTATACAATATCATGGACCAGATGTAATGGTGTGTAGCTAATACATGAGAATCTTAATGGATTATTTATGTGGGCTCCTGTTCGGCTTTGTTGAGCCTCCGCTTCAACAAAGCCAGGGATGGGGTGTTTTGTTCTCTAACGCCAAGCTAGTGTCTTCTCAGAGTGGCTCACTGCTTTTAAAGCAGAACAGCACAAGATAGAGGCCAAATAACAGCGGCATTTTTGTGCTTAAGTTATATACGCTCTTGATTTGCTATATTTCATGGTCAGTGCTGGAGCAAAGCTTTCAAGCTCTTGAAAATTGCGACTATTTCGCAGCGACAGAGGCTTCTTTGTTGTTGTTGCCGCAAATGTCTTATGCAGAAGTGCACAAAATGTCCTCTAAGCATTTATAACTTTGAATGAAAAAAGCAGACAAATAGTGATGGTTTATCACTTAAATCAGAGCTGCCTGTGCACAAAGAACTCTCCCTTCCTCTTTGGTCATGTGGTTGCAGTCTCCTATCCATTTATAAGATATGCACTCTTTAGTTAATTATTTTTTCATCTACTTAATTCCTTAAAAAATGTCTTTCAAATGCCTATTATATTTATTTAAACATTTAAACATTTAAAGATATAAACAGCGAGGGTTGTGTTAAAGTATGATGCAACTCAGGCCTGACCACAGCATGCTGATTACCTATCATAATTTTCAAATCACTTTGTGAAGAGATTAGACAACGAGATGTTGGGAAGGTATACATTTATGATTGTAATCTGAATTATTCATTGCTGATGATCCAGGAGAATTTTGAGAAAATTACTGGTGTGAGTATACACAAACAGCACAGCCTCGAGATGGTGAAAGATACGGGTACTGATACCGATATTTTTGAGAAATGATAAGACTAGAGAAAACACTTTTCTGTCTTACAGAGCAAATATTTTCAGGTTAATAGATGTTGAATCCCCAGTGAAAGTTATTTGAATTTACAAGCCTTGATTGGAGAGTTGTCAGGGAATGTTTACAGGTCTTGGGCAGTACTACTGCAGACGTGGAAAAAAACAAGTTGTATAAACTCTTTTGCAGCTCCAAAAGGAGCTGTGTGAACTTTGATGCATTGTGTTAAGTGACAGAAGTGAAAGTCACTTGAGAGAGTGTCAGCTGGAGCCGAAGTTTACAAGATTTAAAATGAATCATATTTCAACTAGGCAGGTGGTTTGACGCTACATTAGATGCTTCATAATATACTGTCCATCATGAATTGGACCATGTTCGAGGACTAATTGGTGGAGAGCCCCTATAAATTATCCAAAACTGTTAAAATCGCCTGTCTTGATTTTATAAGAACTAAATTAACCTCACAGATTCAGCAGTATACCACTTAGTATCTAAACAGACAGAGACTAATTTTCATTCACAGTCATGAATTTCACTGTTTTCTGGCAATGTTAATTCAGTACCATCTTTATCACAGCTTAGTGTTGCATCTTTCAAAAGGCCTACATGTAAAACAGCTTCAGATTAACTTTGGCATAAGGTAAAATAAATAAATAAATAAATAGATAATAAATATCTGCCTATATCCCATAACAAGCCAACTCTTATTTGAGACAGATACTGACTTTATTATGTTATATAAGGAAGAGGGCCCTCTGAGGGAACGGTAAAACAACTGGGACACTAAAACCATAACAGTTAATACACAACATAGGTTTGTGCTGCTTTGAAAGGCTCTAATGATGGGCTTCTTTTCCGCCATTAATTAAAATCAAATATATTCATGCAGCAAAAAGGGAGGCACAGTCTGGTATTTGACAGTAAAGGAAAGACGGTGCTTATGTTCTTTATAGCGATGAAGAGATGGAATTGTTTCGGATGGTTCACCATGTATTTCCAACCCACAGTGAAGATAATATGTCACTAATGTCTCGCAGTTTACAGATGTTCACCATCTGGGGAAGAGTTTATTCTCCTTTGGTTGGACTTGAAATAGTCCCAGGTTGATTCTGGTTTTGAATTTAACATGAAATATGCATTAGATTCAGGACAAAAGTCAGATTTACAGTCTAAAAATGATTCTAAAAAAGTTCTGTCAATATGTGAGCAACTTTGTCAAACTATCAGGGGGTCTCTTGACCAAATAGTTATGCAGAGCATGGCCAGAGACGTATTGCACAATGTTTATATGTGTTGATGATTATTGATCATACAGCCTGAAAATGAATTGCAGGGCAACAATTCCTCCCTGAGATCTTTGGCCCTATTGTTGCTGCATGAATCAGTCCCTACCCCAACAAGTGACTTTATTTTATTCCATGTGTTTATGTGGCAACCTTGCGTAAACATTTAAACAGTGAGTATTGTTTAAAAGTATGATGCAACTCAGGCTGACCAAAGCATGCTGATTACCTATCACCTTTTTGGTTTTCCAGAGTGATTGTGCCACATATCTAGGTTTAGGCTGCACCATGGATTAGATTACTTACAGGGTGAGACACCAGTCACACCAGAGTCACACCACGAAAGCAAACATATGAACAGTGACAAAATCTAGTAAAGGGTAAAATGTGTGCCCTTTATTACTGAGTGGTCCAGCTTTTCAGATTTCTTACATGTTAGTCTGATATTTGAGTATTGATATGTTATAGCATGTATCATCCAGAAGAGTGCGCCATCAGTCCTCAAATAGAGTGGGCGTGAAACAAAAATTCATTTGTTTCTTTTTTTTTTTCTTAACTTTATTTTGAGAAAATATTCAACAAGAAGTTTTTGTTTAGCCTGCTCTGAAACCTGAAATGGCCTGTTGGATTTTTTTTTTTTTTCTGTCAGTTGTCATCACTGAGGTTAGTGAAAGGTGTTTAAAATAGCATCTAGGAACGAGGTTAATTGTTCCCCTGAAACAATGAAAATTCCTGAAGTCAAAGCCTGTGCGCGGTCACTTCCTCACTGGCCAGTGCTGTTGTGTTTGCTTTTATTATCGTCTTCAAAGGGGGTCTAAACCACCACCTTGATGCCTTTTTGTACTGTTTTTCCTCATGAAAGAGCTTGGGAATGACGATAGAGTGGCCTCCCTCATCAAAGTTTGCTTATTAGTTCAAGAATTTCTCAGTTTTCTCCTCATTGTTGATTTGTCTCACTCGGTGTTTGTACAGCAGGGATGACTATTGTGAGGAAGGATATTTAGTCTGATTCAGCCCCAGCAGACATCCCCTCCCTGCTGTATAAGGCAGACTTCACAAAAAAGGTTTGGGGATTACAGACATCCTGTACACTGACCTCCACATTGGACACTTAATCATAGTGCAGTTGCACCACTATTACGAATATTTTCATCTGTTCACAGGCAACGCAAAGAAATCAAAGAAACTCCCAAGATTATAGGGAACAATCAAGGGAGGACGACCAGCTGTACATGTTCTCCGTCTGATATTTAACTAAGAAATGATCATTTTTTCCTTGTCTGTTTACTGCTCTTGACCCGTCCAAATGAATTAAGCCTCCTCTTTGGCATCCTGGAAAATGTTAAGAAGGATTTCCTCTGCACCATGTCCTTTTCAGGTCACTCCTTTCTGTACTTGAGCAGCCACATACCTTTTCCTTTTATTTGCTCTTTAATAAGACCACGTGGTTCTTTAAAGAGCCATTAGTGGGAAACCTCGGCACCAGTGGCTGAATTACAGCAGCTTACAGGAGTGTCTCCGCCTCGTTGGCAGAAGCTGAATGGCCAAACACATCGAACAAACTCATTACTTCAATTCCCTCACACCCGATCAAAATAATAGGATTTTTGCCATCGACATTACAACACACTGGGCAGTATGCAGTGATGTGTATGGGAGAACAAGGGTCCACTGTTTTGAAGGGTGTTTTGCTGCCAGTGAATGGCCCATGGAGCTGTTTATGTGCTGTGGCTGCCCGTGCTTGTGTTTTGCCTTTTGGCTCCACTTGCTCTTATCATTTTCCTCTCAGCTGTCAGCAAATTATACCAGAAATTAAAGTCATATCAGTTCTAACAAACTCAATAGCTAATGCTGACAAAGAGATATGTCTACAATAATAACAATAGCACATGTGAATGTGATCATTGTTTTATATCTTTACTTTTATTGATGATTAGTGTTTGTCTGTGATTAAAGTAGACTTTTTCCTGCTTCCCCTCTAGTTGAATACCAGTCATTCATTTACATGCACAACTTCATTTTTGTGATGTAAAATGGTATTTAAACCTCACACTGTTCCTGTTCTCTTGGACAGATGATTGAATTTTCACATAAAACTCAAGAACCTGACAATATGCTCATTGGCCCTGTGGAAACATCTTTAAATAACTGTGAAAGTTGTGCTATGAAGAAGAATCAAGAATCAGTCTTTGTGGTAGTATTATTAAAGTAAACATTGTTGTTGGGTTGTCAGTTTGTTCAGATTGGTAAGTGAAGTGATGGAATATGAAGAAATTTTTCATGGTGGCAGAACTATAAATCACTGGCCTGTCAATCAAAGGTTTCTAGATATGTCAAATTATAAATAAATAAATACCACCAATATAGTAGGCATGAATATACAGCTGAAGAAACTTCCATCTGAGAATTTTAATATGAAAATGTGATTATTATAGACTTCATAATGTGAGATGTACTATTTGGTTAGGTGAGTGTTAATAGTTACATGTTAGTTTACATATGTAAGTGCATGTTAGTCCGAAGAAATGTTTAGGCAAGGGTTGCCATTTTCTCATTTCTTCTATGTGGGTTTGTGTGTCACACTATGAACTTTCTCTGCAGTGACTGAATGAGTAGAGATGGTGGAAATGACAGCAATGAAACACATCCTGAACGTCAAAGCACAGGCAAACCGAAAAGAAAACAAAAAACAAAAAAAACCCAACCCCTTTTAGAAACTTTAAAAATTTTGAAGATTTTACTGTAATGTGTCCATGTAAGTACATCATCCTTCATAACAGTGGGTGTATTACTTGATATAACATGTGGTAATAGCTTTCACTGTTTATCTAATTTCCACTGAACTCTGACATGAAAGGGACCAAATGCAGGAAACCAAAATAGCTTATTTTTAGGGTTGTCATGCATATCAGTTTGCATAAACCAAATATGGCAGGAAACATCTGGCTTTTGCTGTATTTCTCAAGGGTGACCAGGCATGTTAGATAATATTAGGGACTTACTGATTGATTTTAATCATTAGAAAAAAAATCTCTGGTTATTCTTGTGGTTGCGAGTGTGTCGCAGTGTTGGAGGTTAAATGAGGTGAGCTGATAGGAAGCATGGAGGCGGGACATGTAGACAGCCCTTTAATGCCAGACCTGATGATGCGTTTCGACCAAGAGGGATAATCGCTTTCATTTCCCCCCGAGTAGGTTTGTTCACAGTAAGGCTTATATATGTCTTCTGCAGGGTACTGAGTGAGTGCAGCATGCCTGCCTGCACGCACACATTTTCTATTTACAGTCTGTCAGTGTGGGGGACTGTTGAGGGTTAAAAACCACAGGAGCTTGTGATCTGTGAAGCAGCAGAGTGAAAAAAAAAAAGTTTTCAAGTGTTTGGCACTCTGGTAACCATCAGTGACTAAGATAGAAAGAATGAGAGACTGAATATTTGAGCCGGTGCACGTCCACCATGGACGCTTAAGAGAACCAGAATTACATGGAAAGGGAAGTGCCTGAATCACTGATTTATTCTCAGAAGTCATCATAAAACCCAGTGAATACTATTAAACTTGATCAGAAATGAGCTCAGTTACATTTGCCTGATCTTGTGATTTGAATTATATCTAGGATTAGTAAATGCACATTTAACTAGAAGATGTCAACACAATGGGCAGGGCCACACATTTAACCACACCCATCCGTGCCAAATTTTATTTTTTAAAGTTAAAGTTAGGGCACAAGTATTGCCCTACATGTCATTTTTTTCAGCCAACGCAATTGGTTTCTTGCCAGGAGCCAGTGATGGTGTTGGTGTTGTTAATGGTTGCTTGCCAAGAGCTTCAGCCAACATTGTGTTTACACGACAGAGAGTAAAACAAACCCCTCTGGGCAGTGCTTCTTCTTCAGCCTCTCATGTTGGACTGGACACCACAGTTACTCACCATCACAAAGTAGTGTTTTTCTAGCTCGTTATGATACTAACATCAGGAGGAGAAATACCACGACAGAAATTGACACAAAACAACAGTTGAAACTGACGTTGCAATCCACCACTGGAGACAGCTCATGGTAAGTAAAGGGACAGAGTTTGATTCTGAACTCACGTTTCCAGACTGATAATTAAACAGCTGGCACACGTTGGTGGTGTAGCCAATAGAAACTTACATGCAGCACCTATAAACAAAGAGAAAGAAAAAATGGGAGGAGGTACATGAGACATAGTTGGTTGCATGGATGCTCAAGTTAGAGCTGTCGTTTACTGGTGCTGAACAGTATCCAAAGACAATTGTTCAGGTGAAATCATCATCAAAATCATAAAAAAATGTTGTAGATGTGTATATTATCCCAGAATAAATTACTGTTGGTTGCCTTTCCGCACATTATTTTGGTGACCAACCCATGTTAACTCTATTTACACCACCTCTGTCAAACCTGAATGTCCCAGTGTGAATGAATGCAGCCACTTTTAAAAAGGAACGAGGAAGAGAAAAAAAGAAGTGAAAGAGTGGCTACGGAATCAAGAACTACAGGAGGAAATAGACAAATACAAACAAAAGATACAAAATAAAAAGGAAGAGATGTGCAGGCCGATATGTAGAGTGAGAGAGACACAGAGTCGGTCTGTGGAGGGTCATAGTCACAAGACAGTGGCAGAGGCTGAACCAGGTTAGTCCTTACTGTGTTGGCTGCTGCACCGGGCCCCTCTTCTCCTCTAATGTTTTAATAATTCACCATCACCCAAAGAACAGCAGCCAGCCTCAGGTTTCCCGCGAGTTCACATTTACATGGCTCCCACCACTTTTCCTGATGAGAAATTGCAAAAACAGAGTCCTTCAGACCCTGAAAATTGTTGCGTAATTTTGGGCAGGGCCTCATGATCGTGATGTCAGTCATTTCGCCGGAAAAATTTGCATCCTGTCAGTCTGTCCAACACTTTGGTCCAGAGGAAGATAACCTCACACTAACCGGCTTGGCAGCGGTAAAATTAGGTCTAGGGTTGTATGATCCTCAGCTGATTTAATGGCACCATAGTGTTGGCCAACCTTTCCGATTTGTCATGTCACCATTGTACTGTGCGACATAACGGCTGAGATCTGGGAAAATGTTGACATCAGACACAGGCCAGTTGTTTGGCCAGCTTTTCACAACCACTTCATCTGAAGCTAAAAATGAGAGTTTGCCCTTCTCTTATGTTGGTAATACATCATAGTCAGACCAGGAAGTTTAAAAAAGTTGGCTCATAATTTTACATTTCACTTTTGTTCTTTTTTTTTTTTTTCCTGATTAAATTTTGATCACCTGGGGGTTTGTTTGCAACCTTTATGATCAGCTGGCTTTGCATGTTTCCTCACCCTTAAACCTTGTTTCCAAGATCACAGCAATTGCTTTGTGAATAAATGTTGTTATCATTGGGGATGATGGTCAAAGGTATTAAAATAAGACAAGTAATAGATGTGATGAATTGTTGTGATGCTCGTCTGACATCCTGGTGCCCTCTTGTGCCACATGTTCAGGTTAATATTTCCCTTCACCAACACACTGATCAAAAAACAGTAGTCTCCATACTGCCCTGAGGAATTCTGTTTGGGATAAACTCATGAAAAGAGTTTGTAAACTCCTGATCTATCTCATAGTTCCTTGGGATAAATCTGACCATTTTTAGAATTACAGATCATTTCTGTTTTGTTTCTTAATTTCAACACCTTTTGCATAGTGAGGTGTAAAGAAAATTTCATCCATCAACATCCATTAACAATGGCTTTTTCTGGCGTTTAGTCTTGTTTATAGCCTGAAGCCACAGACTGCTGAAAAATGAAAACACAGATGTTTGCGTGAAAGACAGTTAGAGTTTGCTCACGGGTTGTTTTAAACCCTGGGCATCAATTTTTCGGCTTTATGACATCATATAATATCATTTTGTCGGAACCGGGATATAAAAATCCAGTGAACAGGGTGAGGTTTGTTAGCCTATGACACTATACAGACCATGATATCAGTCAATAATTTAGAACAATATCTGTTTTCACCTTGATGCCAAAAGTATATAGAAGAAGTGTAGCTTACCTCTAAGATCCAATACATGTAGGGGGGCTTGTATTTTGAGTGAGAATTTGGAGATCTTTTCCACCCACTTTCATGAGGTCAGTGGCCTACATCTCATCTGAAAGAATTCCTCCACTGAATCAGATTCTTTCGACAGAAGAATTAATTTGACATGCAGGGCACACTGATGCTGTGAAATGCTTCCTCTGAATTTGATACTTGGATGAAAGAACTCCCATTCTGGGGAAAGGACGATGGATTATGGTGTTTGTCTTGGAGCTCAGTACTGGAGGCTCTGCGGTCCAAATTTAGAGTAATAAGTGAGGAGAGACTCGTGGAAAACCTCACTGACCAGCTGCTGCCAACTCCGTCCCCAGTTTACGACCTTTCTGTTCATGGTGGTACTGTCTCAAAGGGGGAAGACAGATCATTATGTCAGGTTTACATAAGTAAGTATTTGATGTGAGTGGATGAAGTTTGGATCTCTCCTTCATTCATGGAGCCGGTAAGAGGTGTTTTTGCATTTCAGTAACACTAGTAGCTTGCTAAGACCCTAGGATTTTCTCTACATGTGTAAGGGAAGTAGGAGTCCTGCGGAGACGCAGATATTAGGCTGAATGTGCGACCAAGCAAAGCTTCCAACAGGCAAATTCTACATATTTGCACTTTTTCTTTCACCTACAAATTGACTTGCTGCTCTGGGGTTGGTGGTAAATTAAACTTGATTATCCTCACACCTACGGGTCATGTGACAGCAGGCGGTAGCGGAACGGAAGACAGTTCCAGAGGAAGACACCAGCCCACCCGCATGTCCTCTGTTTGGCTTAAATCCCCTCTTACCTCATTTGGTTTGGTATGCAGACCTCGGGGATGCTCCAGTGAATTTCAGCAAACACTGCAGCACCACGCTGATGCTATGTGACAATCTGTTTTTCTATTTTGCACGGGTTCAGGAGGAAGCAGCGGGAGTGACGTTTGTCTAATTGGACATAATGATAAATCAAGACGGAGGTGGGATCCCTGTTTGAGATTATAATGTGCTCACCCCTAGTGCTTTTTACGAAGAACAATGTATGAGTTTTAACTCCTAGATAATGCTTACTCCCACTCATATCACTGTTTTGGGAGACAAATGTTGATATTGACCTAATGTAAGCTTTTTCATCTGCACTATTTTGCAGAATTACAGATCCCTACTAAACATAGATCAGGTAATAAATATATGACCCTGGCTCTGTGTTTTTCAGGTGCTCTACCTCCCACCTTCAGCCCTTCTTGCTAATAAAGAGGAATTTATAGTTATTCAACTGCTCTACTGCTGTACAAATTGGTCTGGAAAACTCTTCTCTAACTTCAGTATAAAAGGAATACTTCAAATGCAGGTTTTTCTGTATCGTTCAAGGGTGTACTGGACTATTTGGTTCGAACCAATGAGATATTTTAGGTATTCCCTTTTTCATCGAACAAGAGTATACAAAGCGTGTGTAAGTGCAAGCATAACCACATGCATCACACTGACTTATGTGGGTAGACTAGAGAAAGCCTTTTTATTGCAAATACTTAGAAATTAACTCCCTCAACACTCCTAGCTCCATCCATCCAACTCCATCACCACTCCTTAACTCCATCAACACTCCTAGCTCACCAAATGGATGTACAGGAACAAAAATTCATGAACCAATAACTCTGGGTAATGTCAGTCACAGACAAAGTCAAACAATGGCACAAGGGTCATGGGAAAGTTTACCACTAAACATTTACATTGAGGTCTATCATTTTATACCTCCCTGCTTTGTTTCTGGCCGTTTCATTACTGTGGGATTAGACACTTTTAGACCTCCCCAGCACTCTCTCCCCTCCACGCACCTCATGGGTGTCTTAATCGGGGCGGACTTAGGAGGCCTGTGGCACCAGGGGTGCAGCCTTTGTGGACCCAGCAAAGAAAGGAAAGGAGTGTGTCAGCGATTTAGCTGGCAGCTACAGCCTCATTTGGCCTCCTGCCTGCTGCCTGGTCAACTGCGTTTACTGCAGGGGCACTGGGCCGAGTTACACTGAATCAAGACCTTGCTGTACCAAGGTGAGTTTGCAAAGACAGATGAGGCAAGATGGAGAGAATGGGCATTTAGGACCCTGTGTGGGGATTCTGTCTTCTTCTGAAGCAGCCGGTTGATTCCAGTTGGTTCCTGGGTGGTAATTGGGGGCCACGGTGCCAAAAGCCGTTGTAGTGCTTGAAGCCATTTGTTCCTCTTCTCATGGTCTGGTTGGTACTGTGCTGGCACAGAGCAGTCTTCAAAATGACATCTGCTCATGAGTAAAACATGACATATCCTCTTATTATCCAAACTGGTAAAGGGCTTGATTAAATTTTAGATTAATTTGATATCCTCCTGCATTTCTGTGCCCCATATTAGTAAAAGAAGATGGATTCAGGAGCTTTCACACATTTCTTTGATCAGTGACTCAGTGCTGATGCTGCATGATGCACCAGTGCTGATACGGACACTTTTTCCTGTGCTCTTCAGATAATCTGATTCACACACATAGATATAATTTACCTGAGGAATTTACTCATACCACTTGCAGTATCTTTTTTTTTTAGAATTTAAATACATTTATTGTATACTGGATGTTACATGTTTACCAGTTAACTGATGGCTGGCATTAATCAATTTTATCTCATTCTTCTGATTATTTTGTTGTTGTTTTTTTGTTGATTCATGATTATTATGTATGTATTTTATCTATATTATTACCAATGTTATATGTTGAAATAATGAAAAGAAAAATGCAGAACAATTCACAAATGAAACTCATTCTATTTGATAGAGGCCTTTAATATCAGGAGTAAATGTTGCTTCTCACTACCTGCATGTACTTCAAGTGATCAATTGCTCTGCATGTAGCCAACACTTTGACCTGATATCACAATCTGTCTGGTTGCTGATATCTATCTTTTACATGACCAAAGAGATGGCAGAGTGAAGGATTTAAAGAGTGAAACCTCAGTGAAAGGTTTTACGGAGGGACTGATATATGAGCACAAAGTATAAAATTGATATGATGGAAAAATTGGCCTAGTTTAAGAGCCACACAAGGATGTGGTTTTTGACTTTTTTGCCTGACATGACCTTTTGTTAGCTACTGTGCTTTATCTTTCAGTTTCACAACCTCTCAGACAATGGCTGGAGTGAAATGAATGAGACTGAAAAAGCCTCGGGACTATAGTTACCAGGCCAACTCGCTCAAAAGCCTCCACTCACTTTAGCATACTGCAACTCTCTGTTGTCTGTTGCCTTGGTGAATATTGGTGTTATTCATTTGTCCCAGGTTGATGCCTGAATGTTAATTTCATCAAATCTATAGTGAGTCACTTAAGCTGCATCTAAAAAAAACTGTTACACAAGATATTTGAGCCTCTGGGCAAATGATCTGATGTTTACATGTAGGTATTTAATGGGATATGATGGTTTCTTTAAAAAAATAAATAATAAAGTCCCCAATGATGAACGAATACATATTTATAAACAATACTGCTCTTTTTCCCACATCTACTTTTCTTAGACTTTAGAGTATTGTCCGATGCCACAAGACTTGCTAAGCAGTCAAAAACACTGGCCAGTAATCTGGACCACTGCCATGTTGTCCAGAGGTCTGAACTAGTCTGCACCAGTTTATGAAATGTTCACTAATATCCTTTGAAATTAAATGTGAAACTTACATCTTGGTTAAATGTTGATTTTATTTTGGAAATTTTTACTTTTCTGTGTAAATACAGCAATAATTTTTCTGTCAGAAATAGTTCATAAACCTTTTTGGGAATAAAAATCTTTCTGCATGAAAAGACAATTAAAATGAACTGGTTTAAAGTAATGGAGGAATAATTTATTTCAGTAAGCGTCAGGAACTTTAATTTACAGTGACTGTGATGATTCACTAAACATACTTTATTGTATACAATAGGGAATAGATGGATTAGAGCGATATGGTGATAATAATTAATCTAGAAAAAAAAACATTTTATCAACCTATATTGGGAAATTTCATTCTTAAACTGCCTGCTAACTGATGATTTGCAAAAAATTTAAAATTTAAAAAAACTACAATTTTTAAAAATAATGTGGTCATATGTTATTTTTATGTGAAATGCTACACGAAGGAAAAAAATAGAATAGTATACAATGGCAATAAAAGTTTGTCTGACGACTTATCATTACTTGTAGGAATGATGAACAAAAATATCAAGAAGCAGATAAGACTCAAGTTTCCCCGCTGAAGTATTTTCTTGGAACATTGAATATGAATTAATCTGAGTCATTGTTACTGGAAACATCAGCTGATGCATTCACACTCAACTTCTTCTTCAACAGATGAATTTGATATGAACTTCCTGGGAATATGCAACGTAAATCTCATAACTCCTGGCATCACACTACAGTTTTTAGTGCCAACTGCTGCAGCTGTTATTCTGCTTTATTATTGTAATACCTGACTGTACAGGAAAGACTTAAATGCTTCAGCATCTCAACAGTAAAAGGGAAAAAAGTCACAATAAAAAAGCAATAAAACACCACCTCTAGTTTATAAGAATCCTTTTTTTGTTTTCAGTACAGATACAAATTATTTCAAGATTCCTATTGTATGTATCATGTGACAGTGAATCTATACAACTACTTCGATTTTGAGCAATACTCTTTGGCTGTCTAATCATCATGTGATCTACTGCAGGGGGAGAAGTCCCTTGCAAGTGACATGGACTGACTTTTGTAACTCTCATAATGACTCAGTAAGTTTCCTGCACAAATACAAATCAATTGCTTCCTGCCCCCCCCCCCCCCCCGCTATAGAACTGTAAGTGTGGATTCCTTCCTCCGTTGTATGTAATATGGACCATTAACCACCATCAGGCAATAGAGAGAGATCCCAGACCACAGTTACTCAAAAACAAATGTATGAGGACAAAGACTGTCTCTGTGTTAGCGATAAGGGCTTAGTAGACTTGGGGTAAACAAATACAGAAACAATGCCCAAGTGTTTCCACATGAATCTGTCCATTGGTCCACCCTGCACTTATAACTAAGCTGAATTATAGCAGCCGACATACAGGAATATATCAAGAAACGAGTCCTCGAATGGATTATTCCTGTCATGTCAATTAACAAGATGCTTTATGGAAACAGTGCACTGAAAACAAAATAACGATTATTTTTACTCAGCCGCACGTGAACATGCCAGACATTGGCAGCAGTTGCCTGTCAAACCAAACTCATTTGCATATCCTCTTGAAATGGGTGAAGCTGGAAGTATGGTGATTTGGTGACTATCAAAATAAAAAATCACAGCATTAAAGAGGAAAATCTTCTCAATGAGAACCTGGTTCCATGTGTTTGCAGTTATACTGTTTAGAAATGAATTTATTTTTTCCTAATTAATGTCACTGTCAAGATAAGAAACTCTGATGAGATAAACCGACATAATAATAGTGTGTTAATCCTGTACTACTGCACTACTTCTTGAAAACATCCCAGTATTTGCACTCAAATCTGACTGTTAAGTCAGGATTCATCATAACTGATAAGAATAATAACTAAAGACTAGGATACCTGGGAGGGTAATTCTTCCAAATCGATATCATTTTGTAAAACACCCATTTTAATAAAAGGATGATGAACGATGATGGGCGTCATTTGAATGATCATGTGAGTTTGGCTTCTACGTGTGTTAGAAATGATCCTGTTCAACATCAGGCAAATCATCTGACTGTGCAGTGACCACAGAGCAGAGACTTGGCATTTGTTTTCAACAAAACTTTGCCAAAGAACAGCTTTAGCCCTCTTACATCATAAACCATGGCTTTGGCACAAGTCATAAAAAAATCTTTGTAGATGCACATGTTTATGCTCTAAATGGTTCCTTCTAATGGAGACAGTTATCTCAATTACCAACTTGCTAAACTGCTTCCCAAGACAGGTGTTAATGAAGACAGTGGCAGTGAGAAAATTATAATGGCTCTTTATACATGAAAGGAATCTGCTGGTGTGCCACAAAAATGTAGTTTCGCGACGAGCTGCAACACTCTCAACAATTCATTTTCATTTCAAAGTAATATCTGATGATGAAAATGTAAGCTGCTGAAAGCGAATGCTGTGGCCACCAGTGTAATTTTGGTGCACATGAGCTTACATTGTTTTCCAGGGCGTCTGAATTCCTCCTCAGTGACGTAACATATTTAGTGTTGATCCTGCGACTCGAATAATACTAACATGAAAACAAACAGGCAGAGCAGGCCTAAAAAAATCTCCAGCTCTCTCCTTCTCTCCAGGAACAGCAGCAGAGTAACCCTGTTGGCAATTCTCCATGAAAGAGGTGTCAACTTAAAATTAAAATTTGTTTTAACTTAAGGTTTGAAGTGGCTGTGTTCCTGGAAGAAGGCCATAGTATTAAGCAGTTCAGAAGGATTCAGATTTGCATGCCACAGCTTTGGAAGGTCACAACAGAGGTTCAATTGTATGGCACTTCTGAGAAGAGTAGAGGATTAAATCAAAGAGAGCTTTTTTTGAGAACTCCTTTCTCATTATTTGTATTGTAAAAGCTGTAAAAGCAGATAAACATTGTCAGCTGAGGCCAGGCGCAGAGGTCAGCGGGTAAAAGGTTATCAGTGCTCATCAGTGCAGCAGCCTGTCAAATGTATAAAGACACACCTCAGATTCCACAACTCATTGTTGCCTAAATGTCTTATGCAACACTTGAATTACACAGTGTCCTAAAGAACTTTCAAAAAGCTGAAAAATACAACAGATTATCAGTCTTTTTAACTGGATTTGATTTGTCGCTGTAGCTATAGTTACAGCATTTCACTGAGGTTTTTCATTTGTGTTGGGTAAAGATGACATTGCATAATGGTTGACTGATTGAATGTCTTTGAAATGACATTTAAATGTGAAAAGACATTTAAATGTATCGGAAAAAAGACTGGACAATCAGAATGGGAAAAAAAAAGCAGAACTTCGAACAGGAGGCGGCCTGCTACTGAATTATAAAACACCTGTGAAACATTCCTTGCTTAGAAATGTCAGTCACACTACCCTCTGGAAAACGTGACTCCGTTTTTCATTCATGTTGCCCCTGGCTGTTAGTTCATTAGTACCTTTTTAGCCACAGTGACATAGTACCGTCTGTTTGTTCACCACCTTGGTCCAGACTGAAATATCTCTGAAAACTGGATGGATTCTCATGCAATTTAGACAGACATTCATGGTCCCTAGAGGATGAAATCTAAATGGTGATACCCTGAATTTTCCACTGGCGCCATCATGACCTTGATCTGACCATGAAACAAAACATCCCCAGTTCATTGGGGATTTAAAGTGTATGTCATTTGCCACATCTCTTTTTTTTCAAAAAAGATAGAGATGTGGTATTTTAGACTATTATTAGAGAATGTCTTGTAGTGAGAAATTATAGGATAAAAGGGGAGAGACTAGTGGAACAACATGCAACAAAAGCCCCTGGACAGTTTTGAGACAGGGTGTTGAAGTTCATGGTCGGTGCCTCAACACCTAGACCCCCAAGGACATCCCACTTCACTGATGGCACGGTAATAAATAAAAAAGTCCACAAAAGTCAGTTTTTCCCCGACTTTCTGTAGTTTATGACTAGCTATGTAGACCAGCCTTGTTGCTGACTGAGTAAGTAAGTGAGTGAGTGATGAAGTAACATCACTGATAAGAAAACAGTTACTATTTCTCAATAAGGGGGTGTTTACAGGCAGTGTTGCATACCTAGCACATCTTTTGCTAGATTTACAGATTTTTTCACACCCTTTTAGCGACTTTTCTTCACAAAAGCACCCAGCTACAAATCTTGCAACTTTTTGGAAAAAACTTAGCTACTTTCCATAGAGGAGAGTGGTCAGTAATTCCTCATGAGTGTGAGGTTGGGCTTCCCGTCTGATGGTGCACCTCTCTATGTGTCTTATTAAATAGACTGCAGTTGACACAGACATGAATGAGCCTCTAACTTTCTCTCCAAGTGATAATTTTACATGCGAATAAAACTGAAATCATAGCACAGTCACGGTCTTCAACTTATCTATATTGATTCCGTCAGGTGACATTGTGATTATATAATCAGGATTTTAGCAGTGCATAAGAGCAACTTAGAAATAGCTTGGAAGGGCCTGTCTGTTGTCTGACAACAGAAACAGAAAAACATATAAATGAGCGCAGCTTTATTGGGAATTTGGCTGCCTTAAATTAATGGTTATATGAGCACAGACAGTAGGAGAGAGGAATACAGATTAAGGGAGGTCCAGTAATTTACCACGTTTTGACCTAGTCCTGTTTCTAATATCCCATAACCATTATCCTGCAACAGAGGCTGCGGTTGAATGCAATGTGCAAGGTTCAGTCAGTGCACAGTCCTAAAATCCATTTTGCTTTATATTTCTGTTTATTGTAGATATATTCTGTTGTGTTGCATAAGAGGTATGCTGCAAACACAATGGATAGGTTTATCTTTTTAAGAGTGACAGATAATGGATGTTTCAATGGGAATGTGTGAATGTGTGCACACATACAGTACAGGTTATCGGTGTCTACTGAAAACCAAGGCACAGGAGAGATAAGCCAAAGACATGTCCCAATTTTAGACGTGTTGGCATTGTCCTGCAGCAGCTCTGGTTTCTCTCTGGCTCAGTAGGTGAATGAGGTGACAGAGTATTACAGTGAAGCACTCCTTTATCATAGGCAGTTGGGAGTTTCTACTGTTCTTTTTTTTTTTTTAATAAAAGAGATTTTTGAGCCAGAGATTTTTGATTCGGATGAAAAAACATGAGATGTTTTGTACGTGGAAAAAAAAATCCATAAACGGTTAAGTGTTACTGCTGCAATTAATTGAGAGAAACCCACACTGAAAGAACAAGACTCCATCCTCTGTGGAGCATGAGTAGCTGTATAGAAATTTCATTGCGATACATCCCGAAATTGTTGAGATATTTCCGTCCCGACCAAATTGGTGGTCTGAGCAACAGACAGATATTGCTATCTCTATCCAAGTCTCTAAGCATGGCTTAAAAAGCTGTCCAAATTACTGTGGCTCATTCCCTTTGTCCCAGATTACATTTCTTTGGATTGGCTGTATCCATGGTTTTCTAAGCAATGCCCCTCAGAGTAATGGCTATACCTTGTACAGCCCCATTCAGAATGTGGCCATCTCTCACTATTTTACCAGCAGCAGTAGTAGGCCCAGCTTGGCATGAGATCCTGCCAGGCCAATTAGATTCCAAATGCTTAACAAGATGAATGGCAGGTCAGCCTATGGCCTTGGCCAACCAGACATGTTAATGATGAGCCAAGGGAAAACTTTCACCAAAGAGGCCAAGTCCATAACTCCTCAGTTGTGACAGACAACGAGGTTCAGCGGAAGGTCACTGCTTGATTACATGGCTTCTGTGGTTATTGTTGTCTCAATTATGGGAGTTCCACTATGGTGACAACATAATTAAATCATAGAAGCCACAAGCTAACACGTCATTCTGCAGGTTTTAGACGTAGTTTGATCTTGATTGATGTCTCATTGGATGTTAAGATCTGATGGCAGTGTACTGGTGTACCAACTATCAAAATATTTTATCCATATATTTTTTTTTATGTTTTGTTAATGGTTTGAAGATTCATTTATGGAAAAAAAATGTGCTTGTTCTTAAAGAGGAACTGAAATAAATCCCTAGCAGCAGTAGAAATTACACCATAAGGCCCGTATAATATTTTTTGACTCACCAAACTTGACAATGGGGATGTCGTAATGTGGGATGTCCGAAACCTCGTTGCTGGTTTAAGGCCACTAGGGGCAAATCTGACATCTTGGGTCTAATCTCACATGTACTGTAAACGCCAGTGACAGGAACAACAGGCACCAGTGATGTACTGTTGTGACCCCCATGATGAAAGAGGGCCTTTGATGCATTTGTGTTTTCCAGGACCACAACCCAGGCTGTGCTGAGCAGGAAACAAATTTGTTTTTTTGATAGAAGCCCAGGCTCTTGGGAGAGTCCGTATTGCGTCTGCACGTTCAGTTTACGGAAGTGCTCCAGCAAAGATGCAAAATGTACTGAACAGGTGGATGCTGTGACATGCATCCTGTTGTCGCATTTCCACTCACAGACTGAATACCTCATCTCGGTTCATTAGTAATACCAGGTTTGAATGGTGTAGTCAAATAAGGTAATTTTCAGAATTAGTATGCATTAGTATTTTCTAGTACAGAAATAGTATATCTCTGCATTAGTTTGCAGAGATAAAATCTGATTTGGTTAGTTACCATAACTTTACAGCAGTAGTGTGACATTTTAGGAATACGTTGTTTTTTTTTTTTTTCCTTTTCTTGCCGAGGGTGGTACGGCTGATACTGCTCTAATGTTGGAACAGTAAATCTGAAGTCTCTCCCAGTATTTGAAATAAAGTACATAATTCCCTGTAACACCAAAACCCACTGTTTTTACACTTTGTTCTTTGTCTATACATACACCATACAGCCACAACAATCAACATTAAAACTAGCAACTGGTTTCAGTGTTGTAGCTGATGGGAGTACATTTCAAAAATCTTCCAGCCGTGTCCTTTGTGTTTTAAATATCCATTCTAAATAATCACCCACAACACTGCCCTAGCAACACACCCACAACATCAATAAAACAACAGAGCACGAAATGACAGTTCATTTTCTCTCGAAATATCTGCATGATTATTTGGCTTTTGTGTTTGACATTGTAAGGAACGCGTCATATGTTATTTGCAACTGTCACAGTTCCAGTAATAGTTGCAAATAACGTCCGAAATGCAAAAAGACCCACTTGAGTATATGCCACACACACACACACACACACACACACACACACACACACACACACACACACACACACACACACACACACACACACACACACAAAGCTGTAACAGCGCACCAAGAATTTTGGGGTCACTCAGAGTTTGAAGATATGAGGGTGATGCCTGCTGCTGATCACTTTCACCAGGTGATGAGTGGATGTAGATCGCTGTTTTTACGAGGGATACATACAGAGGAGTCCACTGAAAAGCGATCGGGAGAAAACTCTGAGCTGCCACAGCACTGAAGACTTTGTCCTGAGAAGAGTATTAGTGACACAAAGGCTGGTGATGGGCACTGACTCGTGAGAATACCATAGCAGGGGAGCCTACGTGCATGAGGGCACAGACTGAGTCCCAGGTTCTCATTGTGAAAAGGTAAAATTTGAGCTGCCAGTTGAGCCAGCATCAAGTCTGTGTTGTAAATAATAAGCAAGAGCGTTTGTTTAATCCCTAATGTAAAAGCTACCAGTTGTACCAAAAAAATACACAACATGTTCATTAATGAGCTTCAAGGTTACTGGTCGGCAGATACTGTCGCTGTTTCCCCTTGTTTCAGTCTTTATGCTAAGTTGAACTAAGCTATTTGCCTGCTAACTCTAGATCCACATTGAACGTATATGACCCTGGGTTGTGTGGAAAACTTGCTTTCTTTGTTCACAGAAAAAGCCCTCTTCAATACATACGCAACCAGGGCAGAAATTCAGAGGAACAAAGTGAATGATTTCAAGAAACTGTTTTACTGTCAGGGAAATATACTTTTTCCCTTTCCTGTTATATGAAAATAGCGACACCACTCTTGCATAGCTTGGCTTAGTATAAAGACTGGAAATAGGGTCAAACAGCCAGTCTGGCTCTCTGAAAAGGCAACAAAATCCACTTAACAGCACTTTTAAAAGGTTACTAATAGACACTTAAATTATTGGATATTTACAATGTCAAACTATTCCTTGAAATTTTTCACTACTTGTCTCTTTAAAATTATTTTTGGCTGCAGGCCCAGAAGCATACGGATCAAAGAGGATTCCTCCGAGAAAGAGGAAGGTGATTCTTCAACCAACAGCTCAGGATTATTAATTGTGTGCTGCAAAACCCAAGTTTTGAACAGTTAATATTGCCATGTATTTTTTTTTTTTTTTGCCTTTGCCTTTGTGCAGCAAAGGCTTTGCCTAAACAGGACAAAAGTTGGGCTCCTTGTGACTGGCATCCTGATTGTTTGATATGGCGCACAATACCATCCTTTAGAACATTGGCCTGCGTCTTTGTTCCAGAAAAAAATGTCTGTTATTGTTTTCGTTGGGCTTTCAAAGGATTTGCATGTAAAAACCAAACATAAACAAAACTGTTCCATAATGTGTCACTTTTTTCCCGTTGTCCCCTTGCATCTGCTGCTGTGTGAGTGCAGGCACTCTTCCTCCTTTACCATGATTATTTTCTTTCTATTTCAATACACAACCCTCCATTTGTAGCAAGAGGCATGTTCCCCATGTGGAAACCCATGATGTCACACTGATTTTGCTTGTTTATTGGATAAAGGGGTTCTGGACAGGTAGAGGAAGGGGGGGGGGTAGATTTTATTGTTTCAAACTTCATCATTTAAATTTTTGTGTATGAATTTGATCTACACGTGTAATCAAATCCATATGTTTGTACTTTAGGGCCTTAAAAAGAATGGAAAAATTTATTTTTTTTACCAAATGTCTGACTAATATGGAGGAAGCGATATGAGCGAGGATATCAAGAGCGGTTTCTGGAAACATTTGGTGGGACAATGGGACAGTTGTTCAGTCCAAACTTGAACATGTTTGTCATATTTTTTGTTTCTTTTATTTTAGGCATTTGGTTGACAAAAACAATTCTGTTCATTTGGGGTTCACACTCGACCTCTTCCCTGAGCATTTCCCTGTTATTGTTTTCCCAAGGTTTTCAAAGGCAGAAGATAAAATACGAAGGGAACAAATTTTGACAAATTCAAGCGGTCACCCTCCCTCGCTTCTGTGCTTTCATACTCTGTGCAAACACATGCATTTCCCTTCGGGTGCTGGTAATTATTTTCTCAATTCTTTTTACATACGCTCCGACCGGACACCTCCCCTCAATCCCAAACAAAAGGTTGCGCTCAGTTTTCATTTTTGAAATTTGTTTTTTCAAGCCTTTGGCAACAAACAGCCCAGATCACAGTACAGAGGTTGAATGGAGGGCAGAGATGTCATATCAGGAAGCTGGTGAAAGATCGCCAGATCGCACATGTGGACACAGTCAAAAACTTATTGTTAGAATGCTGAGAACTGAAGGTAAGAAGATGGATGGCTCCAAATGCATGTTTTTAAAATACCGTGTACAGATCCAAAATATATTTAAAAACAGCTTTGCTCTAACCCTTGCAGCCTGGCCATAAACTCATCAGGGTGTCATATGTAATCCAGTACATATCAATATTGTGCTATAACATTAGATTCACTGTAATGACCCATCTCTACAGTAAATAAACACAACACTTGCTCTTCTAAAGTGAAATACTACAAAACATGTGAGAAACACAATGAACTATGTATTTCAGAGTATACAATGGCACTTAAGCACAACACTGAGGAACTTTACTATTTCCATTTAATGCTTATTTATACTTTCAGAGGAATCTATGGTCCCTTCTTTTGGTCTTTTTTTGTACTTTTTTGCTACACTATTTATATTTGAAAGTTGTAGTTATTAGTTGCTTTGCAAATTAAGATTTTTTTTTATACAAAACCTATGGTTGGGTAATGAAATGTAAAGCATTGTTATCTTAAACTACCAACAGTATAAACAGAAGTTAGAATTAGCTCCTTTTCCACAAGTCCCAACATGAATTTGTTGCTCATATGTAGATACATCAGTAAAAAATTATAATATTTTATAATATATAACAATGCACTGCAGTAATACTGACATATTCCAATTCATCTGTAGCCAGGTATTTTTACTTTTGATACTTTATGTACATTTAGCTGATAATACTTCTGTAGTTATAATTAGGTAAGGGTTATAATGCAGGACTTTTATTTTACTCAGATATTTTATTTGTGTAAAAAGTAGTAGTATCACAGTGTAGAATTACTCTCACTAGAAAAAAACCATGAAAGTAAAGATATAAGAGTATTAGCATCAAAATATACTTAAAATACCCAAAAAGAAAAGTATTTATTATGCAGAGTGGCCCATTTCTGAACAATGTATATTATATTATTGGGTTTGAATTATGGATGCATTAATGTGTACATCTTTTATGTTGCAATTGGTAAATGTGGTGCTATTTTAATTACTTTACATACATACATGGTGTGTACAGTGAATTTCCCCCCTGGGATCAGTAAAATATAATAATGACTATTTCCATTATCCATTAATCTGCCGATTATTTTCTTGATCAAACAACTAAAGAATGAAAAACATCCACCGGTTTCTCAATGTCTGCAACGTTTCGTTCAACCAACAAGTCACAACCCAAAGATGGTATTTTAAAGGAAGTATCCAGATCCTTTTGTTAAAGGAAAGTAGCAATACTACAATAAGTGTCAAGTAAAACTACTAACAAAATGTATTTAATGGATCAAAAATACAAGTATTCATCATTCAGAAGAAAAAAAAACACCTAACTGCTATATTGGACCATTATTCTGATACAATAGTGTGTATGTGGCATTTTTATGTCTTATACTGTTGGATAGATTCATTTATAAAAACACATCATGTTTTATGAACCAATCATAGGGTATAATGTGTAAAATCCTGATGTGCAGTAAGCAACTAGTGACTACAGCTGTTAAATAAAACAGTGCAGTAAAAAGTACGATATTTCCCTCGAAGTGGAGAAGAAAAAGCATCAGAGAAATTGAAATACCCGAGTAGAGAACACGCAAATGCAAATGAATCGACAACAGGACTCCGCTCTGCCAATTGGCGTTAGGTGGGACGGGCTTCGGACACACCCCCGCCGAACCCCACCGAAGCTATATTATAGCATCCGAGTCAGCGGAGAGCCGCGTTAGGAAGAACCGAGCCGACGGACCCGGCTCTCGGCCACCTGACGGAGGAACACCTGGGACAAGAGCCGAGCTCCGACCAGAGAGCCGCCGGGCTCTAGGGGAGAAAGCGACCGTACGAAGAGAACTGGAGAAAAACAACGAAGAGCAAACAAACAAACAAACAAACAAACAGGGGAAAGAAAGAAGGAAGAGAGGGCCTCTTCTGTTTAATAATAAAAACAAAGAGAGAAGTAAAAAGAACCGACCACCCGACCCACGCTCCGACTCCGCCAACGGGATGCGTGACTTCTGAGCGACGCAGCTGGGAGACCCCCCCTTCCTCCTCCTCCTCCTCCTCCTCCTCCTCCTCCTCCCCTTCCCCGCACCCCCGGCCCCCATCGGCCGTGGCCCACAAGGAAGTTCTTCGCGTCGCAGCTCAACTTTGACAGGAGGAGAGAAGGAAGAGGAGAAAAAGGAAAAAAGGAAAAGGAAAAGAAGGGACGAGGGGAGACGGAGAGTTTCGCACCGCCGCCGCCGCCATGGACTCAGGAAAGGTAAACGTGTGGCCGTGGCTCGCTTCACCTCCGGGTCCCGTCAGACCTGAGTTTTGGGGTTTGGTTTGGTTTGGTTTGGTTTTGTTTTGGTTTGGTTTTATTTTTAGATCCGCGCTGTTAGACGAGTTCTGCAAGTCCGGTTCTTTCTCTCTTTCCACATCCCTCTGTCTCTATGTCTCTCTCTCTCTCTCTCTCTCTCTCTCTTCCCCCCATGAGACGTTTCTCCACATGTTCCCTGAAGGCAGCGGCGTCGCTTTGCTGACGTTTACGCTTCGCTCCGTCGTTTTTTTTTTTTTTTTTTTTGTTTGTTTGGTTTGTTTGTTTTTTGTTGTTGTTTTGTTTCTGGCGCGTTTTTTTCTTTAGAAATTGGCCCATTTCTGTCTCCTTTTGCGGTGTTTTGTGTTTCATGCGCTGCAGCAAGAGTCTGCACACAAGATGGCGCGTTATTGTACTTTTATTTTTGCATCACCATTAGATTCATATTTTTATTTTTTTTTTTAAATCACTAATTCCGCAGTAAAATATTCTTATTTCCGTCTTTTTATTTCCCCGTGTAACAGCATGAAGGGTTTCATCGTGGCTCTCGTGTGTTTTGGGGGGTGTGTGTTCGTGTGTGTGTGTGTGTGTGTGTGTGTTTGTGTGTGTGATGCAGTGTTATTTCTGCTTGGTGGGCAATCAGCGGCCCCTGGACCAAATCTCGGTCTTCAAACACAAACATTCTCCATTTATCACAAATAACAGGGTTCCTGTAAATAGTAAATATGACAAACAAACACTGAGCGTCTCAAACACAAAAAGGTCACTTGTGGGCCTGGTTTGCTGAACTTTTTACTAAGGCAACAATAGCAGCAGTATTTTGGTTTAACCGTTGATGGAACGGGTCTCTGTGTATTGAGTTTTGATTGTTAAGTTGTGCAGTGTGACCCAAAACATATATTTGTGGGAAATGGTGTTTCATAATAACATAAGCTGCAGGTATCACTCAGTGTCTAATGGTAGATACATCTTTCCTCAGGTACAACCTTAAACAAAAAGTGTTATAAAGATAAAGCCCCGCAATTAAAAAGTTAGTAAACTTAAATGCTGACCCCTGCTATAGGCTGTATTTAAGGTGGTCTGTTCCCATTAGAGGCTGCATGACTAAAGTTTGAGATGTGCTGTTTATATTCTCTTTTATAGGAACCTCTTAACATTATCTAACTGTTATCTAGCAGTTATTTAACAGCTAGATACTTCTCTCTAAGAGCAGATGAGGAAGAAGTGTTCGGAAGTTTTGCCTGAGTAAAAATACCAATACAACACTTTAAGTTCTTTTGTTTTAAATTTAACATAAGAAATAGTATAAGAAAAATGTTTCTTCAGGTATAAAAGTAAAATTACTCTTCAAGCAGCAAGAGAATATCCATCTTTTTATATTATTATATTTAATGGGGCTAGAACTAGCAAATAAACTTTTTTTAAAATTTTTATTTTAGCTTAATTTTTTACCCATCAGGTTTATAAAATATCAGGAAATAAAGAAAAAAGGCTCATCACAGTTTCTTCACTGCTGGCGACAGCTCTCGGCGAGTAAAGGAATTTAATGCCGTGCTCGCAACATTCCTTCTAGACAGCTCAGTTAACAGCTGTTGATGATGATGTCTGCTATGTGTGTATGCACCTTTTTAAGACAGAGTAAGCAAACCCTTACTTCTGAACAGCTGGAGGCATCTAATGTTTGGCATTTTTTTCTTGTTAATTCCTTTTTGTAGAGAATTTGTCGATCTACTAACTGGTTAATCAATGTGCTTTGGGTATTGAACTGCTGGTCGGACAAAACAAGACATCTGAAAAGATTGTCTTAGGCTCTGAGAACTTGCGGTGGCAAACTTTTCTCTGCTTTTTAAAACATTTTATAAACAGTCGATCGCAAAAATCAATCGATTCTCTAACAATTACAGTTGTTAATTTTAGCCCTGAACTCAATGCTGAGTATCAAAGACACATGAGAAGTGAAATTTCACTGGTAATTAAAAAAGCTGTTATTGTCATGCTGTGGCTTGTGGTCCCTGTTAGATGCAGAGGAGTAAAACCCAAAGATGCGCATACACCCAAGACTTAATCCCACTTCTCTTTTCTACTTTCTAACTGATGCAAGACCAATTAAACACAGCGGAGTAGCACAGGGCAGCCCAGTCCAACATGGTGGTCAGAAAATGTTTTCTTAGCTGTTGATGTTTTATGACCCCATGCTATTTTTCATGTACACTATGCTGTCGTGGCCCTTCAGCTGGATGGGTTTGCCGGGGCTGTGATCTGAGTGGTTCTCTCCGTCCCCAGTTTCCGTTGTGACAGTGGCTCAGGAGATTTCCAGAGAGAGAATTGGAGCCCATTGAGGGAATACACCCCAACCAACCATTTTCCCCCTGAGGTTGTTTGCTTCAGTCCCTCTTTTCTCTTTTACTGCCTTCAGCAGCATTGAGCTGTTTGTGCTTGTCCGTAGTTGCACAGTAGTTGAACACAGGCTAATTAACATCCCGTGGTCAGGATTTTCATACCTGGCTTATGCTTAGTGTTACGTCTGGGTATGTAGAGATAGAAACATGTACCTGGAAAGTGTAGCAAGTGACTGAGCTTCGCAGACAAAGCCACCATACTGTAGGAAGTGGTATAAGTACAGTTTGAGTTCAGGCAAAGTGGACCCAATTCAGTGAAGTATTGGCTCTGTTATTTCATTCGCAGTGCTTACATTAAAACCTGCCCTGGCAACTGTTGTTTCAGAGAGGTGTGGTCCTGTTGATCCAAGGCCCTTGGCCATAGAATTGGGCTGCATTTGCTTCGGGCACAAGTACGGATTTGGACAATGTGATTTTATTTTTCTTCATAATGTTCTGTAACTTTGACTGGTTTTTAAATCCCCATTCTTCCAGGGTATTTGTTTTCTAATTATGATGCAGGTATTCTCGCCAGTTACACAGCTTCTCCATCAGAACATGACATTAATGACATTCAACCGCATATTTTTTTCCCACTTAAAGCCTCATTCTCAACAACAGTGAGCTTTGTTTGGGTCTGAAAACTCACCCCAGCCCCCTAATTTTCCTCAACAAAGAATAAAAAATGCTAATTGGGGTCAAGCATACAGTTGACCAGCTCTGTTTTTGATGAAAAAGCTCCTAAACGTTTGATTCCTGACGGACTCGACAGCACAGGTATTTTGATTGGGGAGCCCAGAGCCAATAACCAGCCTCCCATTGTACAGACTTAATTGCACAGGCTTAATTCCTCTCCATCCTCTGTCTTTTTGGCAACCCGCCAACTCCTGCCCGCTTTAAGACAGTCCAGTAGATTTACTTTCATCTGCATGACTACCTCCCTTCAGTATGTCCTAGAGTGTAACTGTCAGCCCTGTCCTAATGAGGTATAATGGGGCTTTACTGCAAAAGTTGGGATTAAGTGATCTAGGAGGTTTTTAATTGAGAGTGCACATTTAATTCACTTTCTTAAGAAACAGGATGGCTTTGTGCACACTGTACTGATCTCCACTTCTGATCGCTGTTAGATAAGGGCACAGCATTGGTCGAACATCTGTAACTTTTCATTGACAGCGCTGGGAATCAGTCCCCCTCCTGTCTAATGTGTTCTTTGCTTTTGACTGCATTGTGTCACCTAAGCTAAATTGTGCTACCGTATGTGAAAATACTACAGATAGATTATCTAGGCGGCAACATTTGTTGGATTTCCTGCATACTTTTGTTGACCTTTTGCATGCAAACGAGATTTTTTGAATACCAAGATATTTCTTTGTTTAAAGTTTTACTCTTTATCCTAATAATTATTGATTTATTAAACACTGTACCCCTATGCTGTTATATTTACTCGATCTACTGGTATATAGTGTCCTCTTCCTCCTTTCGAATGCTTCGATATTGGCGTGATATTGATAATCTTCTCAGACTGGCTGTCTCAGTCCTTTGTTAGCCTAAAAAATCGTGGCATGAACCTTAATTGATTACAGCTGTTCACACAGGCACCCAAACCTCCCTTATTCAATATTATCATTACAAAAATTTCCATGTACAGCGAATGCAGTCTCTAGTCTCTATGAAGAAGAATTAGGGGGACCCAGTCCTATTGTTAGTATTAGTGGCACCAACATTCCTAATCATAGAGCACAACTGTAAATAAACATTTTGATCTTATCCCACTGTTGCTGGCTGGTGCTTTCACTGCGCCTGAAAGATGAAGCAATAAACTCTTTTTGCAGTTGTGTTTAAGAGTATAGTACACAGAGATAAAAAAGGCACCTTTTTAACATTATGTTAAGAGAAAATATTTGTTTTTACGCTGCAATGTTTAAATAAAGATTACTAATAATCAGGAGACTTTGAACTCCTACCGGGAAACTCCTACAATTACAGTTTCTTCCTCTTTCAAGAATGGCTTCACATCTCTGTGGGTTAGACTTACCAGAAATTTAAGAGGAAGAAATTTAATTACAGAAACACAAAGCCTTTGTTATGCTTTGGATTTTTTTTCCAAAAATAATTTCACTTGTGTTTTTTAAAATCAATTTAAAAACCACAGGAAAAAAAATAGTTACATAATAAAAAAAGAAATTCTTAAAAACACTGAACTAAATATGTAATATAAGTCATAGCACCTCTGCTATAACTATAATGACTTAATGACACTGGTATTGTCTTTTGTTGTGAATCACACTCTTATCTTGTAAGCAGGAAAGGCCAAAACTATAAATCTAAACTGTTTGGGAACTGTCCCAACAGCTCGGATGACGATGAAGAAAAACTAGAACAGAGCAAACAGAGCATGAATAGAGCAAAGTGGGTGGAGGTGAGTTCGGGCCACATATTGGATTCCCCACAGCTGTGTAAGCCGAGACTGAAGAGGTGGCGTGCGGAGGGACGTGATGGTAGCAGCGTAGGCTATATCCACCACCCTGGCACACTGGCAAGGAGGCACTGAAACGAGCCCAATTGTGGAGAAATCGCCCGCCTCTCTCTCTCTCTCTCTTCTCTTATAAACTATTAAACACTTTCAGACCTGGTTCAGAGAGAATCCTGTTTGGCTCTGATGAGTCACAAACTGAGTATGGCTACAAATAACAAACACAAGACTGAGAGTCATCAACTATTGTAACGTGAAGTAGTAACTGTTAAAAAAAAAATTTCCTGCATCGAAATAGACATGCTTTATAGTTTTGTGTTGAAGCTAGGAATTTGCTTAAATATTCTCCCTTTGTCAGCTGCTTTTTCGACTTTACCCCTTGAACGAAATGCCATTTTATTCCTGGTTTGAGAATTACGAGTTTAAGCATACTGCGAGAGAAATTCGGCATTACACACATTTTATAGCCAGCCTGTGGCCAAACATTTGCCAATCCACCCACGTCTCAGAGAAGTACTAATGGTAAAATATCTTTTATAGTGGCTGTAAAGTGAGAGAACCTGGGGAATGTGCCTCGTCTCAACCAGCCTCAATGACATTTATATGTAGATTATTTGTTTCAGTTTTAGTTAGAAGTGCAACACCTTGGATTTCCTGTTAACATTCTTTGTTGTTGTGGCCAAACCCACTTAATTTTCTTCAAAGAACTGCTTTGCATAGACCTCATCATGTTTTAAAGAATTGACATCACAACCTCCGTTTCCTGCCTTCTCTGTCAAGCCACGGTCTCCTTTTTTTGACTCGGTGTCTACGCATTTAGTAGATGGAGAGACAGAATAATGTCTTATTTACGTTGAATATCACTGACCAAATTTATGTGAGAAAAAAAAAAAGGTTTTGGATGTCTGAAGAGGCTTGATTGAAAAAATGAATAGTAACATAACTGTTTACATGAGCTGTTGAACATATCCTTATTTGTAGAAAACTGCTCTTCTCCCTACGTTCCTCACTGTACTTCGGCGTCATTAACCCAGTTAAAGTGCCCATGGTTTGCGTATGTGGCGGTGAAAAGGGATAGTGTGGTTGAACAGGAGCTGGTGTGTAAATGTTTGCACAGATCTTCCACTAATTTTCCTGTATCGTCTGCTCTATTTCTGTGCTCCTCCTCAGCCATGTTGGCTGCTGTCAGTGTTTACCCAAAAAGAGTCAGGAGGCCGTGGTACCGAGCAACCGAAGCTACTATCAACAGTGTTAATACTGCAACGCGTCCACGACAGCCAACGCATTTCACTTCTCACATGCAAAGATGACACATTTGCATCGATGTTTATCAGTTCCAGGGAAGCATGGAAATGAAGTAAAGGCACAAGAGAATGAATATTACACTCATGAGTTCATTGATCTCAAAATACCAGGTGTTGATGAAGTTATTTCTGATACTTTTATATAGAGATTTTTTTTTTATTTTTTTTTTTTTACACAACTCCTACAGAATTTTCCATGTGTCAGGAAAATGCAACCACAGCCACACTGTTCATTGATTCAGCCTTGGAGGAGGTAATGTCGGTTTTCGGGGGCAGCAGGTTGGGAAAGTAGCACCAAAGTACAACCAAATATTGGTGGACTTTGGCAGCCGAGCTTGTGTGCTGACGCAGTGTTTTTCCGGTTCCAGTCAGAGGATTTTTCTTTCTTGCATCGCCAATTGGGAGGCGAAATAGAAAAACCTACAGACGGCGTTAGAAAACGGAAACCTTCCGACCCAATGTACGTGTCATACTCTGCACCCTTGTTAACTGCAAGGCGTTGACTTCCAATACCTCGGCAGCGGCCCATAGATATTTTTTTCTTTACGCAAATAAACCTCTTGTTTCAAGCCATGTGTGGTAAATAGCGGTGGTTACACAGTTTTTTAAAGCTGCCGTGAGCTTGGAAAATGCCATCCTTCTAACAGAGAGAAATCCTGCATCTCTAATCAGATTTAAAGCCACTTGTAGATCAGCGCGGTAGGTGGTGTAAAGCCAGGCCCTTGAGAATGGCTAACTAAGCCCTTGTGTGTAGGTAAATAAATACAAAAACACAATTTACAAATGTAAACACAGCTTAAAACTGCAGCTGAGAGAAAGGCGCCTCTGGGATCACGAAGGCTACTGAAGGGGATCCAAGATGCGGGATGAGGACTGGCCAGTAGTGCTGGCAATGAGGCTGTATTCATAAAATAGTTTGTTTGGATTTGACCTCATTGTTTCCCCGGCGAGGAGGTCATGCATTGTCCTGCTGCCTCTCGCTTCTCTGTACAAGGAAGTTTGTCTAGTCACCCAGGTTTTTTTTTTGTTTTTGTTTCTTTGACAACAGTCGCTGCAGGTCGTTGACTCATCACAAATGTCACCAACAAACAACGCCCATTTTACTAACAGCGGAGCGTTTGGATTTCCCTCGGTCTTAGATGTTAGCTTAACATGTTTATGAAATTCAAAAAAAGATGACCCCAAATATTGTGATTATCATATGTTGTCCCAAAACACAGTGGAGATGTCTGCTTGCATGTGGGTTAAAGGAAAAGATGTCATTTCTCATGGACACACACTGTTGTCCCCCACCTGAGCGCCCGGATTCAAACATCCACAATCGGAGGAAGTTTTCTCCAAATGATTTCAGCTCTTGCACAGAGACTTGCACAGAGTGTAGTGATTACTTCTCCCTGGGGAGGAGGGGGCAGGGCAGGATCTCTCTGTTTATAGTAAAAAGCAGCTGCCGGGACACTGGATCCTCATTTTTTAATCAGCGTTGGGGCTGTGGCTTTTACTAAATGACATCAGTTCCAGTTGGTCTACTCATTGGCAACGTGGCTCGCTATGAAAAGTGCATGTGTGCGAGTGTGTGCATTTTTGTGTGTTTGTGTGTGTGTGTGTGTGTGTGTGTTTGTTCACTGTGCCTAAACAGTCCTGTCATGGACTTGATGACCCTCTATAACAAGAGACCCTATTGGCTCAGTGGTGTAGGTGGGTCTTTTAGTCTCTCTAGCCAAGCCCATTTTTCTTTTTCTTTTTCTTTTTTTTTGACAGAGCACGCTGCAGTGATTGCTTCCAGTAACACACACAGGGTTTGTGTTACTCCCCCGTCCCTCTGCTCTCCTCTTTCTCCGTCATGCTGGAGAGGAATTCTGGCCGTCACTTACAAAAAAAAAAAAGTTTTAAACACGTGTGTTATGAAGGCTACCGCTGTCACAGCAAAGAGCATTGCTATTTAAAAAGTAGCCTGCAGCGGTTTCGTGATATTACAGTGGAGCGGACAAAATCTTTTCATATTGTTTCTAAGTACTGACTAAGTACTTTTAATAAAACCTGGTGGGGGCCTCTTGCTTCGCTTCTTCTCGGGGAACTTGAAATGAAAATTTTAGAGAATCGCCCTCAAGGTCTGAGTCGGGGCTTTGTGGAGACACAATGGCAGTAATCACTTATAATTTTGCAAAAAAGAGTACTTCAAGTGGCTTTAATCAAAATTTGATATTAACAGAGGATCAAAATGATTACCTGTAGGTGAAAGGGTTTGAATCATAGTGATGAGCCCATGGAAAGTAATTAACCCAGCTCTGCAGCTCTACCCCAGCTCCTCAGAGTTGTTTAGCATCTTTTCAGCTTATTGCTTTTTGTTTTTCGGCCCTGCCACTGTATTGTTTCGGTTTCTTACATTCATCATTTGGACAGCACTACGACTTTAAATTAATGCTGATGTTGCTTCGTATCTGCTAGTACCCATTAAATTGTTATCCAGTGATAGCACGTTTGTGAGGGTGCAAGTTTACAGTAAGCAAGGAGCGACTGCTCAGTGTTCTCAAGGACATTCTACCAGGCTGTTTTTTGTTTATACAGTGAGTCAACGCCTTTATAGGTCAGAAAACTTCAGGTACTTGTGGCGTTGTTGATTCGTGATCATTTTCACCGTGGTGCACAGGTTAAACTCCAAAAACAACTGTAAGTGCGCAAGTTTGATCCTTGCAGAAAAATGTCCTGTGGCAGTTTAGGAGAAAGAAGTTACATTTCTGCTCGTTTTGTCTGCGTTCGATAAAGAAAAGAGATCTCGAGGTGACACCCACCCCTGGGCAAGGTCAAGTATTTATTGCCATAACAAGGAACCAATCTGGTGCGAATCTCTGTTGCAAAGGACTTGTATGATTCACAAGACTAAAGGTGTAGCATTAATTACAGAGACATAATGACTGATGATACATTATCAAGATGGAGAAATAGTTGTTCCCTCTGCTTGTTGCTCTTCTCTAGATTTAATATGCAGTACATGCACTCTCAGGCACATCCGTCCGTGCACCAGATGTATGTCTGGGACCCTACATTCCACACTCGTACACTCAGTGCAAGTAGTAGAAGTAGAAATGACAGTAGGTTTGAATGGACAACAGCGGAAAGGTAAATGGTGGCTTGGGGCTCTGTGCCCGTCTGAGAGGAAGAAATAGACTGCGACATACCTCAGCTCTGGTTTATTAGCCTGTTGAAATGAGGAAAATCTCCACTAATCTACCGGCTCTACTGAGATCAAGCTTAAAATGAACTCTGTAATATCAGGTACAAGAACACGGACAATAACAAGGGGTTATCAGACAAATGAAAACAACTGGGGATAATCTCGGCCCGTTCCGAGAAGCAGATTTGCTCAGTTGTCTGGATAACTGAGTAAAACCCCCGGAACCCTCTCGGAGCGAAAACATCGACTAATGAAAAAAAACAACAAAAAAAAACAGAAAAGACAAATCCTGAGTTTTACACAATGCAGGTTGTCCTTGTTACTCATGCTTCTTGGACCAGATGTGTGTCTGAGTGTTGGCTGTCGGATGTGTCCAGTAAGAGACAGTAAGACAGACAGTTTCTCCGACCCATCTTCATGAGCCCGTCCCTTCAGGTGTTGTGTCTTTTATCGCCTGATTCATTTTCACCGTGCTGCCTGACGTGGCCTGATACAAAAACATTTTCAGGACATTACTCACGGTGCATTCGTTAAGCCAGTTTTGTGAATGTCAAATGAAATTCGATGCTGCCCATCCCAAATATTTGTTTTCACTTCCGAATATTCGAGAGGCACAACCCTAGTACAACTTAAAAAAAAAAAAAGAAAAAGCAACACGGGGGAAAGATTGCCTTTCATTTCATTCTGTTTTGCACCCTGTTATGCGTGGAAATAAAACTTATCGTCCAACCGGAAACGATGATACAACTAATAATAATGCTATTTGCAACCCATCCCAGCTCCCAGACAAACGAGTCCAACTGTGGGAGGGATAAAATGCCGAATAACTGGTCAAACTGGTCCTTTCACTGACAGCATTTCCTCTCCTCTCCTTCTACTTGCAGCAAATAACGTTCCCGTTGTTGATGAGTGTTGGAACGGCTGTGATCGGCTCTCTGCAGTTCGGCTACAACACTGGTGTCATCAATGCCCCTCAAAAGGTGAGCTATGCAAGTGTGCACACATTACTGCTCAAACAGCATCCGCACGGCTGTTGTAAGGCCTGTTTTCAGCCTTCTGACACACCACCACTCTGTTCCCTCATTTTTGCCAGATCAGAGAACAGAAGGTGGTGGGGGGGGGGGGGAGCTGGAGTTGAGATAATAAAAGCTGCGTTTAGGCCATAGTCTAGTGGGTCCATGCCCAAAATTGGACCTCTCCTCACCAGGAGGCTGGGAAAAGGTAGACGAGGAAATTCAGAAGAAATGAGATAGTCACAGAGACAGTCACTTATCCCCATGGTAAAACAAGGTAATAATGAAAGATATTTTTTATAAAACCCGAGGGATTAAATCTTCAGTAGGTTTTATTAACAGACAGGTACAATAAGGAAATACGTTTCCTGGGGATTGACCTAAGTTGCCCCCTGTATAAATAACTTCTGTCTGCACCGGTTGCGTCGGTCTTAACACGCCCTGTGACTACACAGCTGCCTCACCACGGGTCACAGGTGTGTCGCCAGACAGGCCAGAGCTCTGCCCTCTCTTTCATTTTCCTCCCCACACACTTCTGAGTCCTCTCACCGATCTGTGCCGGAGGCTGACTGTGACTGTGATCCACGGTCGCGGGGCGGCGCAGTCTTCACCGGGACTGCTCGTCCGCCGTCATCGCACTGTCAAAGCCTCCCCGCGCTAAGGAGCATTTGCGAATGAGAGGAGCCTCCGTCGCTTGCCTCTGAAACATAGGAGGAGACAGGATACAAGCAGTTATTGTATTTAGTAAGAGTAAAACAAACCAAAAAAAAGACTAGAAACAGGCAGAAGGAGGAGGCAGGGGTAATGATGTGGTCTCTTCTGAATTTCTTCTGGAGTCATAACTGGTGGGGTGGCTCACTTTTAAGAGGGAATTTTAGGCTGTGACACATTTGTACAAAAATTGCCCAGTCACCACAGACTGTGCAAAAAAGATAGTAATGAAACTAAGTAATGAAATTAAAGTATTAGAATCCTTTTTCATCTAAGTCCAAAATTAAAAAAACCCTCCTGGAACGTTGCAGATATAAAAAAGCACAGTGCAAATAAAAATTATTCAATTCATCTACCAATAATTTCCCAGACGAATCGTTTCCACAATGCAAGTTGACTTCTTTGAACATGTTATTTTGTCCAAGAACTGAAACGCATTGAATTTACGATAAAACAAAACAGAAAAAGCTGCCAGTCCTCACATTTGAGAAGCTGAAACCAGTGAACATTTGACATTTTTTGCTTAAATAAAAAAAATGTAACAATAACGGTTATCAGACTAGTGGCTGATTAATTTTCGTATTCACCGGCTAATCAGTGCAGCTCCAAGTCTGCCCCTGCTACCTGGAATAGTAATCAAGACCTACAGATGTTTCATAATATTTAATCCTGTATTTTGCCTCTAGAAGACCACGGTTGTTATTGGAGCAAAGATTTCGCTCCCCCACAAAAACAGCACGTGTCCCTCTGCACGGAGCTCGGTCACCCAGTGCATCATGAGGGGCTGCACCGTGGACGGGGGGCGGGGAGTCCGTCATCCGTCACACACTGGGCTAGTACAAGCCTGCCCTCTTAGTTCTTTATCCCCCTTCCCAATAACCGGTCTCTCACACACACACTCAAACACATACTCCCTCAGGTCTGAGCAGCGCCACGTGCAGACCGCTCAAGACTGGGTTCACAGAAAACCTGTTGCTCAACACGGGCTCCTAATCCTTTTTTAGTTAAGTACCACTTGAGAGGCCATAAAATGCGAGAACGCAGTTTTCGTATAGCAACAACACTGGAGATTATCGCCAGCACCTCCGACTCCAGCGTGTGATAAAGGATGCAGCGATCAGCTGCTGCCTATGACGCAGGCTTTTTGCACGATGTCAGAGCGTCTCTGATTAATTGATACGCTCTATCAGGGGCCTTGCTCTCACTCAATGTCCCGTCCTCCTCTTGCATGTCCGCTTGTCCCAAACCACACATAATCAAAATATCCTTATTTGGGAAGTCATGGTACAAAGAGTTAGGGCTTCTACAGTTTCCTGAGATATTCTTTTCTGTTGGGTTTTTTTTTTGTTGTTGTTTTTTTAAAGGTTTTCTTTCCGTGAGGTTACAGCTGTTCATGTTAACGACTATATTGCATCTCCTGAAGCAATACATACCGAAAATACCTCATACTCTGTGCTTCTTCTTTTTTTCTCCTTTTTTGTGCTCTACTTAAAATTCAAGACCGTCTTTTAGAAAAAAAACAGAAACTGCCCTGAAAACAAGAAACCGTGTTTTTAATGACGCTCGCTGAAAGATAATTACACAAGAGTTGGAGATTATTTCGCTTGTTAGCATCATTTCTGTTTAATCCCCGAGTGTGCTGAATACAGCGCTCACCTTGACAACCTGGCCACCAGCCAGCTCCAACAACTTATGCTGACAGCCTGACAGCATGAATAGACAGCCTGTTTCATTGTGTGCTTAGAGCCAGCTGGTGGTTTGGACGGCGCAGTCTACTCAGATTAGACTGGGGAGATAACACAAAACATTCAATTCATAGTTTACCAATCAGAGTAGGTAAAGGTGTCCTCCCTGGCACTGTCGCCTGATATATGAATGAAATGCCATATTGTTTGTTTTCATTCACTGTGGTTGAGATGTAGGCGGCAATTCAGACGTCTGGAACACGGGTACTTTAGACCCAGTACGCTGCCCATTAAAAGTAGCTGTGGACTGGATATAAAAGCGCCTGTGACTTACAATCTGCCCCGGCTCCGCTGAAGAGACTGAAAACTGCACCAGACAAAAACATCAGATAATCCACGATAACAGATTAAACAAACATAAGTGACGTGTTCTCATCGTTGTTTTCATTTGTTTGAGGTGTGACCGGCGCTCTCCTGCTGCGCCATCTTCCTCCACGATGGATTCGACGCAAACCCGACTGGGAACAAGGTGGCACCAACGTAGTGGATGGAAATTTGTCTTCAATTTTTAAAATTTAGACACGTTCTACTTTGATTGAAAGGGTAAACGTACAGTGTTCACTGCCACTAGATGTCGCGTCAGAGGACCAGCATCCCCCCGTAGGTCAAACATAGCATTATGTACCCATCAAGTTACTTACGCATCAAGGAGAAATCTCTAAAAAGCCAAGAAGAACGCGGTGTCTGCGGTCGAGAAAACACTTCATAATGCGGTCTGCCATCTCGCTTTCCCAGTGCTGGAGGGGGGGGGGTCATAGTCTTGGTCTCTCTAAACATATGATGTGAGCCAAACAACATATTGTGGAGAGAGGGTTTGGCCCAAGGTTGTATATTCAGTTATTATTGTAGTTACAAATGCTGGCGGGATTTTGAATGAGGGTTTCTCGCTTCTGGAACTGAACCCAGGTGTTGCCGTGTCCTTTCGGCCCTCTGCAGCCTCCCTCGCGGATTTACAAACTCCGAGATCAGTTCTTCTAAATTAAGCAGGTTTCTAAAGGGTAGATGTGATGGGATGAAGGTCAGGGATACAGTACAGCATATGATGACACACTTTTTCCATCACTAAACGAGGTCTTGTGAGCGTAAGCTGATAGCGGGTATGACCCAAACTCTGTGTCAAGAGCGTCAAAAAGGTGTCACACTATTCGTATCCCCGCGTCACAGGAAAGCCCTCGACAAGCGGCAGCCTCGTATCTGGTTCGCAGGAAAAACTGCAGAGCATTTGACCCACGCACCGTCGCCGACACGGGGTCATGGTGCCGAGCGGCTCCCCAAACAAACAAGGGAGACGTTAAACTATCGCAGGGGCACGCGACACAGCCGGGGGGTTAACATTTGGTAAAAGCAGTGTCGTGGGGGGGGGGTCAGAGGCATACTGGAGAAGTCAGAGAGCCACGGGAGGTCGCAGACAGGGTGATGACCTTTCTGAATAATTTGAGAGGTGTCGCCGTGAAACAGACATAAACAGACATGCAGGCTCTGCTGTGGCACCAGCTCTAAGTTCTTCTGGGTGTGTTTGTCAACTTACTCATCTGTAATGGGGAGGGGGGAAGGGGTTGTTCCTTTAAAAAAAAAAAAAAGAACAACTTCCTGGTTGCCAGGAAATCAGGAAGCGGTGACGCATACGGTGCTGCCATCAGCTGGTCGCACAGAAACGGGTCAGCCAGTATTACGTATGGGCGCACAATCTGATTCTGAGGAGCTGAAGCAACCGGTGATGACGTCAAAACGGGGACATCGCGATTATTCCCTGTTTGTGTTTCATCATGCAATATGATAAGATATGATCCTAATCGTAGTCCACTGCAGGATCCTGTTAGCAAAGCTAATTCGGGACAAGTTTCTTGCCGATTTATACCAAAATAAAGGGGCAAAATCTTTCTTCTTAACTCTTACAGATCATTGAGGGCTTCATCAATGAGACGTACATGCACCGCTATGAGGAGCCCATCACCCAGAACACCCTAACGGCCATCTGGTCCATCGCGGTCTCCATTTTCTCTGTCGGCGGCATCATAGGCTCCTTCTCTGTTGGACTCTTTGTCAACAACTTGGGGAGGTAATTAGTGAATAAAATCCTCGCCGGTATTAAAATGGAACAATAGCCTTGGAATTATGTAACATAAAAAGAATAAACTAGATCAATTTGCTTTGAAAAATGGAGAAAAAGGAGTAAAAACCAAAAATTCTAATTTTGATTGTAAGACTCAAGCTTTTTTTTGTTTGTTTCATGTGACGATTACAGTAATTGCCTTAGAGTTTTGGGGTTTTTTTTGGGGGGGGGGGTTGGTATTGCAGGATTACTTTATTTTCTGTGGAGAAATAAACAACCTCTCTTTTAATGAACACTGTAGAGAGCAGGGCCAGGCTTAGTTGATGGTAAAGTGGTAATTTAAAAAAAAGAAATTTAGCTTCAAGTTGCTCTTTGATAATGTCTTGAATTATATTTATTAGGATACCTATTCTTCCCAGGTCATCATAAAACACAAAAAGCGCAATAAAAGACTGTGCCTGATAGTCAAAAAAATAACTTAAGTAAAATACACATTACAGATGCATGAGCAGTATCAGAGGAATATATGAGCTATTCATGATTTTAAAAAGTCAGTCTAGCGCTGACTGGTAAGTTTGGCTGACAGCCTGCCTGGACTTTGTTAAATCCAACGTTTTCTTCGACGTCTGCAGGAAGAACTCCATGCTCATGGCCAACATCCTGGCCTTAATCTCGGCTGCTCTGATGGGCTTTTCGAAGATGGCGCGGTCCTGGGAGATGCTGATCATCGGCCGGTTTGTGGTCGGCCTCTACTCCGGCCTCTCCACGGGCTTCGTGCCCATGTACGTGGGCGAGGTTTCCCCGACGTCTCTACGGGGAGCCATGGGCACCCTGCACCAGCTGGGCATCGTCCTCGGCATCCTCATCGCACAGGTGGGTGGACGAGACCTGGCCCGGTAGATTTACTTTAAGACTGCGACGGGGATAGTGGAGTTTAGCCATCGTCCTGTTTCTAGGAATCAGATGAAATGCATTCTAAAAGATTGGCAGGGGAGTTCATGTCCGGGTTTGCGTGTGTCTGGGTCTGCTTTAGGTGTTTGGGTTGGACTCAATCATGGGCAACAGCAACTTGTGGCCGCTCCTCTTGGGCTTCATCTTCATCCCGGCCGTGATACAGTGCGTCCTGCTGCCCCTCTGCCCCGAGAGCCCTCGTTTCCTGCTCATCAACAGGAACGAAGAAAACAAAGCCAAGAGTGGTGAGTTCACACACACGAGGGGGATATTATTAGCTATAACTGCTGTATTGTCGCCTGAGTTATGATAGTAGTCTTGTAGTGCTGTGTGCTTACAGATGTATTTGGCTGTGAAGTGACATTTTGAAAACTGACAACTCTCAAGTATCAAGAGATAACAACAGTTCAAAATGGCCTCTAAAATGTTCAACGATTGCAATCAAAAGGAAACAAAACGACAAAGAAATGCAGCTTAACCCAGTGAAAGGGAATAGGTTATTTTGTCTGGCAAACAATCTGCCTCTTCTCCGCACATTTCAGTGCTTAAGAAGCTCCGCGGCACCACCGATGTGAGCGCCGACATGCAGGAGATGAAGGAGGAGAGCCGGCAGATGATGAGGGAGAAGAAGGTGACCATCAAGGAGCTCATCCAGTCCCCCCTTTACCGCCAGCCCCTCGTCGTCGCCATCATCCTGCAGCTCTCCCAGCAGCTGTCTGGCATCAACGCCGTGAGTTTCACACACCCGGACATTGTACCGCTGTACACTCTTTACCGAGAGCAGTCAGTTAGGTTCAGAGGAAAAGACACAGAAACCCGGCGCTAACGCTGTCACTCTACCCTGATATGCCATCTCATGCTAAGTGTTTGTGGTCTCTGTACTTTCAGGTGTTCTACTACTCCACCCGGATCTTTGAAAATGCCGGCGTCGAGCAGCCGGTCTACGCCACCATTGGAGCCGGCGTGGTGAACACCGCCTTTACCGTGGTGTCGGTGAGTTCAGGGTGAAACCGTCTCAACGGCTCACAGCACATTTCAGAAATCCCTGTACAGTCAAACAGGGGTGAGGATTTTTATACGTGATGCCAAAACTGTAAATGCAAAATCTCTTTCTGTGCTGTGCATTTTTCCCAAAAATGAAATAACTGGTGGCGTTTTAGAGCAGTGAATAGTAAAGCTTTATTAAACTCAGCTGAGGTTGAATCACTGTGTTTTTTCTTATTTTGTAGTACTGCACTGACCTTTTTCCTCATCTTGTTTGTTTTTTCTTTCTTTTTGTAGCTGTTTGTTGTAGAACGCGCAGGACGTAGGTCTCTGCAACTTGTGGGGCTGCTGGGAATGGCCGGATCTGCCATCCTGATGACTATCGCCTTGGCTCTGCTGGTAGGTCAACGAGCAAGTCAGCCTTACATCAACTTAGATACGCAGCGATTGTGCTAAGATAATCAGAACACATTGTTATTTTTTTTATTATTATTATCATTTTATCTAACGCCCTGCTCCTTGTAGGAAAAACTCAAGTGGATGTCTTACCTGAGCATCGTGGCCATTTTCGCCTTTGTCGCGTTCTTCGAGATCGGACCGGGTCCCATCCCCTGGTTCATCGTGGCAGAGCTGTTCTCGCAGGGGCCCAGGCCTTCAGCCATTGCTCTGGCTGGTTTGTCCAACTGGACTGCCAACTTCATAGTGGGGATGGGCTTCCAGTATGTAGAGGTAAGCAGAAAAAAAAAAAATGACCGGAGAAAACTTTTTGATTTAGTATCTGCGTTTGCGAAGGGAAACTATTTTTAATTTCTTAGGGACTTTCCTGAAAAGAATGAATTTGGTGCAAATGATACAGAAAACGAGATGCCCTCTTTTTAGTTAGTATTTGGTTAAATTTACAAGCAATTGTTGATTTTCAGAGGCGCCATTTAAAACCAAGTGGAAACTCATCATCAGTCATTAATTATTGGACAAACTTGCAGTTCTACATGCTAAAAAAAACTCTCTAGGTTGAAACTGGCAAATCGTTTGAATTAATTCATTGGAGGCGCAACAGCTGAAAACTTAATATACAGTGTCTAACCTATAATTAGTACTAAGTTCCATAGCTCTTTCCAAGATCTTTCCACAGGAAATTATTAAGAAATCACAGTCCCATTGCCAGCTAGATTGCAGGGTTTGTGACACAAACCTGATTCCACACATTAAAAGTCCACCTCCACCTACTTAAGATACACAGCGACCCAGTGATCGCACTGATTGCGTTGACTGACTGGTTGATGAGTTTGTGGTTGAGGATTCGGACCAATCAAATCAAATGGTATCAAATGCTTTGAAATTGTTGTTGCACTTCTTCCACAAGCAGCACTTAGGCAGTATTTGCATAAAATGAATCAAATAGAGTGTTATGGACTGAACCCTATAAGGACTCTACCAAACAACTGTCTCTCCCCCTCACGTCTCTTTACAGGCTGTGTGTGGCGCCTACGTGTTTATCATCTTCACCGTTCTGCTGCTCCTGTTCTTCATCTTCACGTACTTCAAAGTGCCGGAGACCAAGGGCCGGACGTTTGACGAGATCACGGCAGGCTTCCGGCAGACGGCTGCCGCCGGAGGGGAGAAGCACACGCCGGAGGAGCTGAACAGCCTGGGAGCCGATTCTCAGCTCTGAGCGACTGTGTTTTTTTTGGGTTTTTTTGTTTGTTTGCTTTGAATTGTGTTTTGTTTTTTTTTTTGTTTTTTTTGTTCAACTTTCTAACAAACACTCTCTCAGACCGAGGAGGAACTAGAAGGAGTCTGCTAACTAGAAGTAGACAGATCCATTTGTAGAATAATCATCACACTGTCACCTCATTTCCAGGCGTCATTACCAAACCAAGAAACGGCCCGACATCATTCTCCAACACGACAACTTCTGATGCCCTTCTCGTGTCACACAGAGGAAAAAAAGAACTCGGTGGGCACCACGTCACCTGATGGATGATGTAGATTGGGGGGGGGTTGAGGATAGATTGGGAAGATTTTTAATATTATAAAGAAGAAAAAGGAACATCTGCATCAATCAACCAACCTTTTTCTTCCTTTTTTAAAAAAAAAACAACAACAAACTTTTATTCACTGAATATATTTCTGATAACGTGCTTATGCGCTGTTCTTTTAAGCCTGTTACAATACAGTTAAGACGTGTTGTCATCGGGTTAAACAGAGCTGTGGCTCTAGGGATAAGTTCACTGTGCAGAAATACTTGTTTTTGTTGATAATACTGTAATGCTGTATCACTGTAGACTCTAGCACTGTAGATGATGATGCCCAGCTCAGCGTTGCCTCTCCACCAGATGGGGCACTTCCCTTTTAAAAAAAGAAAAAGGAAAAAAACGAACAAGAAAAAAGGTTTAGATTGCTGAGGAAGAATATGATGTCTGTACCTTCTCGAGTTACTTAGTACACAATCTAACATAGGTTGGTTTTTTTTTACTGTGGTCATTTTGATTTTATTCATGAAATTCGAACAGTAAAGCTCCACGTATTTTAATTCTTTTTATTCTAGGAAAGTATTTGTTACTGCAAAAATGTGATTTTTATTAATATTTATATTGGTTCTCGAAAACAAAACTCTGTCCAAATAATATACCAAGAAATTTCACTCATCATTCATTTGTTTTTACACCATTCCTTTTTAGCAATACAGCTGATTAAATTAATATCAACATGGGACTGTGCAAGATGAACAGTATTTGGGCAGATCATTAGCAGAGCGCACAACGTAGGAGTGACATGAACCATCCACCTGTTTGACCGTGACATGAGACAAGTACAGGCTCTCGTCATCAGCAGCCACAAAAAAACCCCAAAATCTGTCTCGCAAAGACCCGATCATTTGTGAGTGTAAGTGCCCGTGTGAAACAATCACGCCTCCTCTGCCTTGAGCCTTTATCAGCCTGTATCGCTTTGGAGCGTTTTCAGGTCAGACCGGTCTGATCCGGACTGAAAGCTTCTGCCGGTGGACAATCTTCCCCTTTCAAGAATTTGTGATGTGAAATTATCCGTCGAGCCTCCGTCGAGTCTGATGAATTGTCCCTGAAAAAGAACGGGAGCTGCATGCTGTTCCTCTTGGACAACTACAAAGCATCTTTAGAAAAAAGAGGGAAAAAATGAAGGAGAAAAAAAAAATAACGGGGACCAAAATGAATGTCAGAGCTCTTGGAAAGGTGGCTTTGTTGTCCTGAAAGTGCTTGTCACCCATGTTGGGTCAGACTCCCGGGGATCCTTGCGCTCCATAATGTCCATGATGTCTCACAGGAGGTGGACACTTAATGTTATGGTGCAAGGCTCATTTTTGGCCCCACGCACTGACTTCTGCAATATTGTGTAGCTCTCTCTCTCTCGTATACAGAAGCAGGTAGAGAAAAACCCCTCTATATTCTGGCTCACTTTGCCTAGCTGTATAAATCACTGTTGATCACTGCTGTATCACTTGTTTCTTCTCTTTAAAAGCGTTGTTGGGGGAGTGTTATCTGTTTAGCAGCACTTTATTATTCACAATGATATTTCTTTTTTACTGAAAACAAACATCTTAGGGGTCATCTTTTGTTATGTCTTTTTTTCTTAAAGTTAGCATGCGGTCTTTGTAACTGAGGAGAGACTGAAGTACTGCTGATGGATTACTTGATATTTTTAAAACAGTAATGTTTGAAATGTTACCGTTTGTTCGTATATATAACAGTTAAGATCACAGGTCAGTTGTGAGTAAATGCTTCCATTTTCATAATCTGAGGGTTCTGATCCAAATCCAACCCAGCAGTCAAAAACCATTTTAATCATTCCATAAATAGTTGTTAATTATTGTACATAGTAGAGCTTCATATTATATTTTTTGTAGTTCAGGAGGTCACCTCCCCTGACGCTGCAAAGCACTGTAACATCCACTCTCCATACCTTTTTGTTGGCGTTCACATATCTTCACTAGCAAACTCACGTAATTGCAGCGTAAGATGCCACTCAGATTCTCTCCCACGGAAAAATTGTATTTTGTGTACATAGATTCACTCCTCTGCTTGGGCATTTCATTTTTAATGTAGTCTATGAAATCTTCTGCTTAGGACACACGTAGCTGGTCTAAAGATACAGGATGATGTAAATATGAAACACTACAGCCTCACAAACTCCAAATTTAGAAAGTATTTTAAGTTTTAGGAACTTTTTTTTTTCTAAAATAGATAAATTAATTATTAAAACTGTAGATTTGTACATTGCTATGCATTTAGTTTCAACACTTGCTTTATACTCACTTTTTATTTGAGATCTGAGAATAATTCATATTTTCCTGTGAAAGACTATTTCAATGAGATACATTTTCACTAGTGCACGGCATATTCTAATGTTTGTAATATTAAAAGATGGATGATTTTCTGAATGCATCTAGTATTGTATAATTGATTTATTGGTTAAATAAATGAAATCATACAGTTCTCACATATTTCGGGTCATTTTTATGCTTTTGTTTGAATTTAAACTGCACTAACTGATTTCTCATTTTTTGCCCTCGTGGGGGCAGCAGACACAAAGGCGCTGAGATAAAATCATAGGGTGTGATATGTAAAGATTCTGCCATTCACTCACATAAAGATCTTTTGAAATAAACAGCTTCACCTGAAGTTTTACTTTGTTTTACAAAATGCATTCACCTCTAATTTGAACCTTTGTAGGCTTCACCATCCATGTTGCGCACACCTCTACATCTGGGATCTCACCGCAACGCTTTCAAAAAACCTTTTCACTGCTTTTTTTCGGGGGGGGGGGGGGGTGTTGCATTGCATTGCATATAAACCATGCAACTGGCTGAATGCTGTCGACACTCATGAAGTAGTGAGACCGAACCAAAACTTGCAACGGTTGTGGGCTGTAAAACCAAAACAATGAGCTAAAAGATGCTAAAAAAAAATAATTTAAAAAAAAAAAAAGCCCCAGAGAACTGAGGGGAATTTTCGAGTCGAGTGGTTGTTGTGTCTGGATTTGTCACTGTCTCCACAAGTCACGTCTTTCAGATTACATGTAGTGTAATCCATTAATGATTGTTCTATATTGCCAACAACTACATACTACTACTACTAATAATAATTATTATTATTATTATGTCATACTTTGCCATAATGGTATTGGCCATATTTTGTTGAAAAATAGGAAAATAAATCTGACAAATCGTAATTTATTTGAGTACAATTTACCAGTGACACAAAAAAAAGAAAAAAAGTGATTTCCCACTCTCTGAGTGCCCCCTTGCAATCCTTTGGCTTCAAAGATGTCTTTGAAGATGGCACCTTTAGAAATATAATCTGATCCCCGTGCGACTGATTCCACCATTCCTCTCCCACCTAAAAAGCATTCGCCGAACCTTGTCCGTGTCTCTTATCTGAGTTACAAATAAAAGGCCTAACATTTTCCTTTAACCTGTTACACAACAATTACGAGACCGGACAGGTCTTTAAAAGGTGAAATGTTACATTTTAAGGTTTATTTAACCACATTTGTGCAGCACATGGTCGGTGCATGACTTTCCCTGGCTTCTCCCCACGTTGAGGTCGGCGAAGAGGAAACGGGTTCACGCTGACCTCCATGGATGACCTGCAGATGAATGAGATTAGGGTTATCGTTGCTGGAGACACGCTTCACTTCACCCATGTCCTCCAGCTGTCTTTAAAGGGCACGAGGCTCACCTCTCACTTGTGTGCCCTTTTTTTTTTTTTTTTTTTTTTTTAAAGACATATGTGAAATCTCAGCGCTAGAATATCTCATTTTTACGCTGAACTGATGCACTTTTTATTTTTCTCTGGAAAGCACCTGCCACACACCTGCAGACATCAACAATTACCCATTATCTGTGACCTTTCAGGTTTTAAGTGATTGCAAACGGCCCTTTAACAGCAGGCAGCAAACAACCAAAACACATCCTGAAGCCCCGGCCTGTTCCTGTGAATTTTAAACAATTCTCAAGGTTGCCGAGAGCAATATACTGAATAATGAGATACAAGAGGGGCCTGGGCAAATGCAAGCATTTGAATATGTTTGATCACGCCTTGGCACATGAGCGTTTGTAGACCAGACAGCCACCGAGGCGGCCGGAAGCTCCAGGGAGGAACAAAGCAGAGACGACTTCAACGCCGGGACGCTGGGCGCAGCCTCCATATCTCCCGTCTGTGTTATTATACGTATAAAACCCTCCCCCTCTCCTTGATGGATAGGATCGGCCAGTTCAAAGGCATGTTTGCTGTTAAATATAACCATGACATCTCTTCATGTCCTGCCATTATTGATTCCAGTGAGGGGGAAAGAAGGGAGGGGGAAGAAAATCCTCAAAGGGGAGGAGGTGTGCTGTACACAAGGTTAGCCAACCCCTATTAAAAAGCCAATTTCCGCACTTTCCACGGATTACGTTGGATTTGTACTTGTGTAATTGTTTTGACCACGGGAGCCTCTGTTTTAGATTTTCTTTTCTGCTGTCTAATCCAATGCTTATGTGCTATAAAACACATCTTCACTCTTAAGTTTACTGATAAAAACAGATGTCTAGATATCTATCAGAAGAATTACTTTCTCTTAAACCGCTAATATAACAAAAAAAACAGTTATAAAGTTTAAAATTTAACTTAATCCTTGACACAACTGCTATGTGGGGCTGCAAATCAATATCCATCGGCCGAAGTTGATATTTTCTTTATGTTCAGTTCCTGCTCTTTGTAAAAACCCACATGCAAGAATCCACAAGCCACAAACCCGCAGCTGTGGACGAGAGGAGCAAGATTTGAAAATGAAAAGATGATGAAAAGGCAGAGATGAAATCGATAAACGAATAGTGATGCGGTGAGATGTAAGTGGGGATGTACGAGGGGCTGACTACAAGTTGATGCTGCAAGAGTATTACAGGGCAGTCAGATAAAAGATACAGCAGGCACTCGGGGAGCTGCCTCTGCAGAGCAGCATCTCCAACCTACCCGTGATCCCGCGGCGGCCGAGAAGAGGCCGCACCACCTTTATGTCGGTGGCTGGTGTCGTTCCAAAGCGTACGGAAATTCGGCTGTGACCGAAGTGAACAAGAGCAAAGTGAACAAGAGCCACTCTATCAGTTTGGCTTTGAGCAGGATGCCTGATCTCTATTTGCCCAGGCGGAAATCTCCTCAGCGGCCAACACTGACACACTGGTGGCTTCACAGGAAAAAGAGCATCAACCATGATGATTCTGACGAGTGAATGTGGACACAGCAAAGTGAAATAAATGGCAGGGTGAGGGAGGGTTGAGGGGGATGGAGGTATAATGTGATATTCATGCATCAACATGTTTTATTTTGTGAGGCAGCAGCTCCGGAGTCAGTTCCCAGACAGGAACCCGGTTCTACACTTGAGACAAAAACCAACGAAAAACTCCAGGACAAAGCTCGATATCTTGGTGTTTTGTTCGCCACCGCTTTGATACACAGATGTTGGTCCCCCGCAATATGATATGACTGATTCTCCAAATGAAGTGAAATCTTTGATGAATCAAGACTTTCTATCAACTCCACAATTTTCTAAAATGCAATTTCTCATTTCCAGGAAGGAATCTCATATCCTTGTTCTCTCAGGGCTTCATGCTGTGTTGCACTATTTGCTGCAAGATGCTTTATCATATCTCTGGGTACCAGAGGTAATTTTCAGATTAACAAAAGACTCCCAGTTGTTTGAGAAAATGTCTAGAGTCAGATTTTTGCCATCAGGCAGGGAAATTGCAGGTGTGTCTACATAATGACAAACCATTGTTTTGTCTTATGAAAGCTGATTTTCATCTGTGTAGTGCTAAGCACTGTTTATGATGCATCAGCCATGAATTCAGCTGTGTCCAAAATTCATATCACACATTTATTCCTCACTTATCTGCTTTAAATCAGGGCTTTATTCTAACAGTAGTACTCAAATATCAAGACAACCATCAGACCATGTATGACTGTGTTGTATATGCTAGATTTGTGCGAAGGCTACAAAACCGATTTCCTCTAAAGTAATAACGCTAATCAATCAATCAGTCAATCAATCAATCAGTTAATCAATCAATCAGTTATTCAGTCAATCGGTCTATCAATCAATCAGTCAATCAATCAATCAATCAATCAATCAATCAATCAATCCAATAATAATACATTTTAAGAAAGGCTGCAATTACCTATTTTTTCTGGAGCTGATAATAGTTAGTAACCAGCAAAAAGAATTTCTGTTAAGTAATATCGTAAAAAACCATAAAAATCATAAAATGATCACTTTTGTTGAAGCTTCAGTGTTCGACGTTTCTAACTAGGAAGTTTTTGGCCCAATGCCACTCATCCAAAACCGTGACCCTCAGCAGATTAATGATAAATCTCCTGCATATACGCAGGTTTTGACCTCCCACATATTATGAAGAGGACTGACAAATTGCACTAATGATGCACCGCTAAGCTGAGGTGCTTCGCTGGCTTCTGCTTCGCCTGTGATGTTTCCACCTCCTGAGGCTTTTATAAAGGCACTGCGCGCTGTTCCCAGGCTATTTTACACTGGATCCTGAACCGTAATATCACCCCCAAGTTCCCCCAGCGGACAATCAAAGTGTTCAGGGGAGACGAACCTGGTGAAATAACACCCTCGAGGAAAAGGTGCCCTTCGTTTGACGATAGAGGATAATCACCAAGTTGTATTTGAAGAGTGTATATACAGGACTCCTTAACCTTACTGAATATCCAGTATTCACAGGGTACTTTCATATTAGAAGAAGCTACTAAGTGAGTTTGAAAAGTTCAATATAAATATAAACAAATGCAAATGAAAATGCAAACAATCTTTTTCTAATATGTTTATGACATATACGGTGGCAGAAATAATTTACCAAAAAAGCATGTTGAATGAGTGACGAATAGGAAGTGAGCTACTCTGCTGCCATCTACTGGTAAAAGATCTTTTTTTTTTTTCTTCATTATATGGTACAAGGCAGAAAAGACAAGATTCGGGATTAAAGTAAACAAATTCATGAATCATCATCTGAAAATGTATCTAGAGAAATATAAATGAAAAGAGGTCATGTAAAGTTTGTGAAAATAATTTTAAATTAATGCATTTGCTGATTATTCTTCTAGTCTGTATGCCAATAATGCAGCAGTCTAGAAGAATGTCATCATGTATCGTTGTTGTAACAGATTTTGTACCTTTCTTTCATAAGAAAAGACGGAAACCAGACCTGTGAACTGTTTTAATGTCTCCCGAGCCAAACACATGGTTGGACAGAAGCGGAGCCATCCACGGGACTCAGCTGGCCCCATGTCGCAGACTATATAACTATATAAACTTAACCGAGGCACGGTTTCCCCTCAAAGCTTGAAATAAGAAATGAATGTGATGTGAAGTTGCACAAAAAAAGTTGGTCAAGGAAAAACCAGAGGGAGAATAGGTAAAACATCTTCGGCGTAGGGAGAGACGAGAATACAAGCGTCTACTGTACATATGGTGCTAAATCGAGCATATAATGGCAGATGTACGGTGGGTATCCGGAGTCAGGAGCCGAGCCCTCCTGTTGTTATCGTTATTGTTGCACCTGTGGTGTGCTCATTAGCCCAGCGACCCCGGGCGACCTTTGAGGAAACGTGCCAGTGAGTTGTTTCTCCGCCGACGTTTTGCTGGGAAATATAAGGGTCGACGTTTGAACGCTGCGTACGATACAAGGCTTTGTGAGCGTTGAGCAGGAACAGGTGTGACCCCGGAAATAATCTTCTCCTTACTCGAGAGCATCGAGACAAAGGCGTTGCGGTCTGGGTTGTGATCGTGGTGGGTGGGGCAACACTAGGATCCTTTTGAGGGAACATGCGCCATTTTCACAGGGGAGGATTTTGTTTTTTCTTCCCTCGCACAATGACACCATCCGAGCAAACAAACCTGCGCATTTTATTTATTTTTTTCTCCGTGAGCCTCCGAGTGACAGGAGCATGCCCCCATAGAGCGTAACACAGTATAAGAGGCAGATTTTCAGGGAAAGAACAGAAACATTCCACATTTCTGACACCAAAAAAAAATGACGAATAATTAATGTCACTTCATTCATTCATGTCACAGTGTAAAGATGTAGGCGACAGGAGCTGCAGCCTTTGACTGGAAAGCCTGATCTCAAGATGTGTCTCTCAGCTGAACCCTCGTCTTGCTCGTGGGTTCAGAATCACCGTGGCCACCTCTGAGCGCTGCAGGGCACAAATAGCTGATCTCAGATCAGCCGGTGTCTTCGGGGTTCGTCAAGCACTTGACTGACATCCCTGCCAGAGTCCCAGACTCAGTTTGCCTACTTATCAATCAAAGAGGCTGTTCTGGATAGTTCTGGACCACTTTAGCGCATGGCTAGAGTGATGGGTATCTGTCTAACTGAGCCTTGGCTTATGGTAACAGTGTCTGTGCCGGTCTGCACACGGCCTTGTCAGTACAGCAAGGCCAGGACGGCAGTCGGGTGGTCAGGTTGTGGGCAGGCCATCGGTTTAGCCAGACCGTGTCAGCCACTTTAGTTTAAAGTTAACGCTGAAAATGACTGCAGCCAAAAAGGCTGTTATACTCCCTCATTACACCGGAAAACTGCATATGCAGATGTCACAAAATGCAAGGTTTGACCAGAGGGTTTGGTCGGTGGAGTAGACTGTTATTACTACCGATGAGCATGCTCAGGATTATCGTTTAAAAAAAAAAGAAAAAAGAAAAAGAACAGCATTTTTATACATATTGAATTAATAAATAAAGCATGGAGCATGACTTTACATCAAACAGACAGCTCCGGGTGCAAATGCCAAGTACAGTTAATGTCCTGCAGTTTCATAATCGAAAAATTTGCAAGTTCGCTTCTGAGTCATCATTCTGGCGCCACGCACAGCCAGCCCGCACACACCCGGCGTCGAACTTCGTCGGCCTCGGTAACAGCGTGCGCACGAGGCGCTGCTCGTCTTGGCAGCGGTCGAGGAAGGGTGAAAGGCAGAGTCGAGGGCACGGCGAGCACTCGGCTGAGTTCGCCTCTTCACGAGCTGCGTGCATTTTATAAACTGCAAAACCCCCCCCTCCTCTTCCTCCTCCTCCCCTTTTGATACCAATCGCAATCACTTTGTGTAATCAAGACTTGGTTATGCAAATCCCCGATTCCTCAGGGTGATACAGCCCATGCTCCGGTGGCCTCAGTCGAGAGATGGAGCTGCTCTTCGGATTTCACCCTCTTTCTCTTGACAGTAATCTACGGATGCCAAAACCGCTGTTACCACAAGCCGACCAACAAAACTGACTGAAAATGAAAGGTAACGGAGATGAAAGCGCAAATGAGCGTCGGAGGAAATCCCAGAGGCCTTGTATGTGAAATTTCCCTGGGGACAGAAGACAAATTAATCAACAATGTTTTATAACGTAAAGAAACAGAGGGAAACTAAATGCTAATGCTGCCCGACTAGTGCGAGTAATGCCCCTATCTAGTCGACGCTGCCAGCTCATTTTGTGTGTTAATCACAGCGAAAGAAATCGCGTTCTAAAACAGTGAAAGGAACAGACAGGAGAGAGTCTCAGACGAGAGGACCCTCGTGTCCTCCGTTAGATATGAGTTTACAGTCGACTCAGCGCAAAGATTGGTAACAGGGGTAAACAGCTGGCCTGGTTCTGTCCAAAGTTCAAAAAATCCACCTCTAAAACTCTGTTAAATCTCATTTGTTGGAGGGATTTCTTTTTTTTTTTTAAATCCTGCGGCAGAATTATGTAGCTGCTTCCCCCTATTCCAAGTCTTTATGCGAAGCAAAGCTAACCATCTCCTCGCTGTAGCTTCATATTTACTGTACAGACACAAAAGTGTGAATCAGTCTTCTTATCTAAGTCTTTGTAATAATAATAATAATAAAAAATAGCATTTAAGAATATTTTCCAAAGTTTTCCCTTCAGCATCGACCAAGCCACGAAACCGCGAATCCCCGAATCCTTATTTTATATATATTAAAAAAAGAGGACAAAACAAAACAAACAAAAAAAACCTTCTTACTTCCTGTATTTGCAGCTGAATGTACCTTAGTGACCCCACACACTGAAAAAGAAGCGAGACGGAGTGGGAGAGAGGGGGAGTACGACATGGCCCGGGAACACGCTGCTATTCATTTTCTATCTTGAGCGATTATTTCTGACATTGCGCATCAGCTGTGACAAACTGTGACAGCTTGAGACATTCAGGACTGACACAGTGTAAGCAGCATGACAGCGAAATGAACCTTGAGATGAAGAGAGGGAGGGAGGGAGGCAGGGAGTGTCGGGGGAGGGGGGGGGGGTAACATAACACAGCAAAGTGTCGGAAGCAAACAGCCAAACAGCAGCGGGGCATTAGTGGGTGAACTTTGAGAAGATGACGTGGACATAAGAGGGGGAGAAGGAGGCTGTTGTTCGGGGGGGGGGGGCACATTATGTTCGAGGGGGGGAAATTATGATGCATTGAAAACACACCAGGAGGCGCAGCACCAACCCCCCCCCTCCACCCACCCACCCACACTGTGCTTTATGGCTTCATTTTGATTCATGGGCTAGAAAGATTAAACATGAAGGAAAAACTTGTGATGGCGCCGACCCGCATCTGAGTCTCAAGTTCCTGGTTCATAACTTTCAGACCCCGAATCACCTGAGCTGCTGCTCCTCCCCACTCACCTGCTCACCTGTTCCCCATTTCCTCATTAGCTCTCCAGTTTATATATATATATACACACGCACACAGACCAGTCTGTTTCAACCCACTGCTACTTTTCCATCTTGCCTGGCCATTTTCTATCCTGATCATGTTTTTTTGACCTCGCCTGTGTTTTTTTTAGATTCTGCTACACCCCCCCCCCTTCCAGTACCTGTGTGGTTTTTGTGTCCTTGTAGAGACCGTTTACTTGTACGTCCCCTTCCCCTTGAGTCGTGCCCTTTTCCCAGAGCCTCGGCATGACAAGGCCAAATCGAATGTTAGACTACGCACGGCCCTTTGCAGCAACACATGGAAGTGGTTTCTGACTGACGCCCCCGTCAGCAGGACGGTATAATTTGACGGTCGTAGTTTGATGTGAGTACATTGTTAAGGTCAAGGGACTGTCATCATCATCTCATTAAATATGGAAAAACTTCACTCATAAAATTCCTTGTTAAACTGGGGGTTTGAAGGCAACTTGTGGGAGGCCTGTCACTTATCTTTCACCTTTTCTGAAGCACAGTTGTATGAAATGTGCTTTCATCATTATAATTAGACACTTAAATGGAAACCAAATGAATAAACTCAACCAGACTAACTAAAGGAAAACGTTCTAATTCAACAAAAGCCAGAAGAATTGCATTTAAATCTTAAAAATTAATTAATGTCTGCAAATGCATTATGTTTTTTGTTTGAGTAACACATTCAGATTGCCCCTTTAGCACTAGCAAAGAAAACAGCTTTAATTGAAACAACAGTGCACTTGGTAAAAATATTATATCATATATATTTTTTTAGCTGTTCTTCTGTTACTGTGATAAAATCTATCTATCTATCTATCTATATATATATATATATATATATATATATATATATACACATCTATCTATCCATCTATCTATCCATCTATCTATCTATCTATCTATCTATCTATCTATCTATCTATCTATCTATCTATCTATCTATCTATCCATCCATCTATCTATCTATCTATCTACCTATCTGTCTATCTATCCATCTATCAATCTATCCATCTATCGCCAGTGGAAAACTCAGCATGAGAAAAAGTGGCCTGTGGTGAGTCTTATTAATAAGGTATACCCGCCTTCCTGTGACTCTGCTGAATACTAATGAAGAGCAGAACTAATTCTCATTAGGCGGCCTAACGCTGTGCTGGTGGACATGTACAGTCAAGGCTTTTGCGACTGCGAGGTGAAAAGCAAATTTGACATTTTGAAGGAGGCTGATGGGAAGGAACAAGTACAAGCGTTCCCTCCGGCAGATCCATTTTCTCCACAGTGTCTAAGGTCAGACAAATTTAGAGCCTCCTATTTATACGGAGGATAGCTCAGCCAATGTTTAACACTCAGCAAAGTTGTGTGGGTCTTGAGTGTGCATAAGTGTGTTTGTGTGTGTGTGTGTGTGTGTGTGTGTGTGTGTGTGTGTTGCTTGTTTATCTTGAACTTGACTTGACGCTTGTGGTGTGTGTTCCTCCAAGAGATATTGATTTAAGTGGTGTTTTTTGTTGTTGAGTTGTTTTTTTTTTTTTTAAATAATTAATAATATTAATATAAAATGAACACACAGACATATGGCGTAAAAAATAAAGGAGGACTAAATAAACTCAGTGGGAGATTCCTTGTGCCCGAGCTACAGTATGAATTCAACTCAATTTCAGCACCACACAGACACTCCACATATTCCATATAAATTCCTGCAAAAAACAACAAAGAACAGCCCATTTAAGATTTAGTGAAGGGTAGAGACAGATCTTTCATTCACACTGTTATGGAGCTCTCAGTCGATGCACAGCAGAGAGGAATTGAGGCAGGTAGGATGGAGTTGGGGGGGGGGGCATGAATAATTCAGCAGCTCTGCCACAGTGAGCCCCGGATTCCCATCCTCCAACCCCACCAACCGCAGTCCCAGAAGACCCGCAGTGGACTTATGGCACCGCTCAACCAGGACTGCATATGCACTGGTGCAGCACATCACGGCGGGGAAGACGACGTGGGAACCTGGGGTGGGCGAGGGGGAAATGTCCAGAAACCCGCGACTGAAAAACACGAAAGCTGGGCCTGCCTGTACCTCGACAAAAAAAAAAAAAAGAATCAAACGGATAAAGCTGCCCACTCTCAAGTTCAACCCTTGAACTTATGTACTGTATAATTAACATGCACCACACTAATGGAAGGAGTGGTGGTTGGCACACCAGGAAGTTAAGGAAATGTACTCTGCTCGTTCCCTCGGCGTAAGCTGCTTCGGATGAGAGCATCTGCTAAAAATGCAAATTTTTCCAAATGCAAACTTCCTGAAAAGAAATGTTCAGTTACATTTCAAATATACAGATAGAGGGATGATTGTTAAACCTTTTCTTTTACTGTTTCCTTTGGTATTTTGGTTTTAAAGTGCACAGGATATGCTTGTATTAATTGAGATGATGAATTGCTCCAGCCTCTGAACTGACTATATTTTAAGCCCACAAATCACACTGTCTCTCTCTTTCTCTCAAACACACACACATTAACTCACAGACACACACACACACGCACACACATAAACACAAAAATACATCAATACTCAATCACATCTCATTTAAAAAACAGGAACTAAGAAAAAAGCTGCATATTAACCGAGCTGTCTTTTCAAAGTAATTACTCTATCCATTAAATCAGGTGCGCTGCAAAGCACAGTCGCTTCTCTTTTAAATTGTTGTATGCTAAAAGTCTCTACCGCACTCACAGAAAAACACAAACAAGAGGGCGCCGTGTGTTGATGGAGGCAAAGTGAACTGGAGTGAGTATAATGAGACTGGCTTAAATATTCCATTAAAACAACAAGTGAATCATCTTCAGTATTTCTGTGTGGCTCATTTGGGACAGTACATGTATTCGGTTATTATTTTGTCTAGTGCCATTTATTAATAAACATCAGCCTAAGTCAAAAAGGAGCGCACATTTACATCACTGCTTTGAGCGAGGATCCATCTCTAGAGCTTTGCACTGTGGAGGAAACGTAAAGAAATCAGAGGACAGTCGTGCAAAGGTTGGAAGAAAATTAAGAAGCAGTTGATCCGTCGAGCCGTTGTTGAGGCATTAATGAAGCGGCCAAAGCCAACGAAAGGTAATATGGTAACATGGTGTAACTGTGCTCAAAGACGCATGTTCTGATATTATGTACATGAGGTTTGCAGACTTTCACCTGTCTGGTTGAACATGCCAGTGGCATCTAACCTCAACGTTCCATAGGATAATAACAGCGAAAAAGAATTGTTTAGCAATAAGGTCACGTCTCTTAGATACATGGAACAAACATAAACGCCTTATTTCCCTCGTGGTTCCTACCACATTTCCACCATGTGAGGTTTCATAAGCGCTCTCTCAATTAGGCCACCTTCTTCTGCAATTGTGTAATGACGCATGACGTGAGAACTGGTGCCACGCACTGTTTATCTCGATGAAACCAACACTAAATCTACATGGGTGGAAACATCTTTGCTGTAGTTTTACTTTTTTCTTAGACTTTTCTCTTGGGATTCTTTTGTATTACAGTAAATATCCATGATTAAGTGAGCCAAAATAAAATTATAGTTAAGAAGAAAACATCCTTTGGTATAAATTATTAATGGCTTAGCAGTCAAAAACTCTACTCTGCTTTACTTTATCGCGACTGCGAGGATGTGGTTTGATCATATTCGGTTGACAACATACGGTCAAAACCCCACCGCCGTCTTCAGATTTTGACTCAAATGTCACCACATTTCTTCAGCGTGGCCTCGCCACCTTCAATCCATGAGCGCAGATAGCATAGCGCACAGACGGAAACCTCCGTTGTGAAATCACCAAAACTGTTGCAACTCTGACAGAAAATGTGGGAATCAAAGACGTGCAGCATGTGTGAGGTGTGAGGTGAAGTGAGACACGATTGCCGGGGGAAGAAAATGCGGACGGGAGGTTTTTTTTTTTACGGTCTGCAGATTTACAACCTGTTGTCTGTGACACCGTGAAGTCAGGAGGCACAAACACGGAAGCGATACAACGATACTTTGGCACTGACCCCTGAACTGCAGGTTCTCACCGTCTCCAAACACCCGTGAAAATAAGCAGAGTCCTGCCTGATCCGTGTCATCCCAGTGGATCGATAACTTCCTGTGGTACACGTGTGATGTACGATCCCTGCGAATAATCCATCTTGATGGATGAACCTCTTGGCTCGTTACACGTATATATTCTGTGAGGCCAGCAGTTATAGGAGCAGGAGCAGACCAATGTGTGGCTGCAGCCTGAGGGCAGTTGGTGAAAAAGATACTGCTGATTAACAAAAAAAAAACCAAAACAACAACATAAATCTAGAAAAGAACTATTTTGTTTTTCTCTTCGTGAAAAGCCTTGGAGACGAACTGTGGTCGACTTATGGGCTCATCAGCGGGTTGTTAGTAAATTAAACTCAGAGCCGCGGTTGGAGTCATCTCTGTGCAGGCAACTTTTATCTGTGGTGACATTACACTGAGCTATGGCGCCTTGCACTGCTTCAGTTCCCCTGTCTTCATTGGATCTGTCCGAACAGATGACACGCAGTCCATTACTTACACCCCGAACTTATTCTAACAAGCAATGTATGCACAGGCACACACACATATGCCCCCCCACACACACACACACACACACACACACACCTGTTCTCTTTCTTCGCAGATCTGGTTTTCAATCATTGCATGGGGGGGGGGGTGCAAGAAGTGGGTGGAAGCTCGTTTCTCATGCCCAACAGTAATGCTCCGGCCTAATACACCAGCAGTGAGATTAAACTGGGTTATATCGATCCCACGCTCAATGGAGCTTGTGGCACGGACCGGCACACACAGATCTCACAGCCATGTCGCCCCCGGAGGAAAAAAAACATAAGGATCCTTCTGCGGCACCTCAGACGAGTGGAGATAACACGTCTTAGAAAAAAACAAGAGAACTAAAAATAAAAACTACTCGGTAATCTGATGAAATCATTAAGTGGGAGACTGTAGAGATGTTTTGTAACTGTGGATCAACACATCCCCCAACGAAATTTCAAACCTAAGAATCCTGAACATCGGGGTCCCTCTGTGGCCATTGGATGCAGTGGCGCAGACAACCTTCCACGTTTTTTAAAATTTCAGTCTGCAGGTGAAGACTGTGTATTTCGCCGGGAGCATGTTATCGACGGGCCACGTTTTGTTTTTTCCAATGCACGATTGACACCCCTGCTGCACCATCACAGCCTGGACTGTCGTCCGCCATCGATCCTGAAGAGGCATCACCAATGTGTCGGGTTCGCGCGGAGCTCAAATTGAAGCACATCTCAATCTTTAGGGGTAATATACAGCGTCATGCAGACAAAACAAAACAAAACATAGACACAGTTATGGCTGCAAATGAGCGGTACCAGCGGTACGGGCAGACATGAAGATGATTTGTTTTCCTCCTTTTTTTGTACAAACACGAACATTCATCCGATGTACCGCAAAGTGAAACTGAATCATTTCCAATCCGCAGATGATGGGGACTAAAAACAAAGCAGGGCTGACAAACAGAATTGTATTCAGTTTTCATCTGTTTGGTCAAAATGCCAAAATACATCAGACAAACTGAAATTCTGAGAAAAGTAGCAAATACTCCCACTAAAGAATCTGCAAGACGGTAATGTTTGGCTTTTTACCTGAGAAATTGCTTGAACATACTGGCTGATACATAAACAACAAGTTCTGGAGACTCCAGCGAGTGATTGTGCCTCTCGATGTGGTTCTTGTATAGTGTCAACATATGAGATGTAACATGTCAATTAGAGCTTTAGAGGCTCTCTCTCTAAGCTAATCAACACCTTGCTGAAGTTTTATATATAATGGACAAACAAACTATTCCTTTAAGATAATTATAAAATAGATTTTGGGGTTAACAGAAACCCCTTCTCCAAACATGTCAACACTGATATTCTGAAACTGAACTGGGGAAATAAGGAGGAGGCTATATGCTCCACACTAGAGCAGCTTAATCAGTTCATTAATGTGACCTAAGTCAGAGCTGCATCATTCAAGAGGACAAATCCTCCCATCCAGGTACTTTGGAGACGCATGTGGGCTTCACCACTCTCCATAGGTCAGCAGCCAGCTCTGTTGTTAACCAGGGAACATTATGTCTCTCCCAGTACCGGTAGCTTCTGTATAAATAGCCTCCCCACATGAGTCAGGAAGCACTTGCATTTCAGAGTGAGGGACATCGTGACCCCGGAGGACGGTGAAGGTCCAAACACAGGTCGCCGTTGTTACGTGCTAACTTCCTCTCAGGCTGTCGTGCGGAACGCTGCTCTACACGTGTGCTCCCGCTGGTTTATGTCATCTTAGAGATGTCGCGTCTGAAATGACACGTGGGATGATGGACGTGCTTATTGGCAAGTAGAATAAGAAAGAAACGTTTGAGAAACGTCCTTTTGTTCGTCTCTCAAATCGAAGGCAGAGCTGCTCATTCCTCAGATTATTAATGTCAGCAGTGTCAGCGTGTGTGGTGCCGTTGACTTTAATCTCAACGTGAGTCACGATTTTAGATTTTATTCACGTACGAGAGCAAGAGGCTGCACACCGACGGGGGAGGACTGATGACGAAGTTTTATGCGCGCTGGGTTTTCAGGGAGCATCGGCCGCCGTGATTCTGCCACCCTGCACGCACGCCTGTTTCTTCACTCGTGATCTGCCGTCAGGGAAGGCAATTCAGATCACTACGGTGTTACACGCTATACCTGCTAAACATCGGCACGTTAGCATCGTCACTGGTGACATGTCAGGATGCTTATGTTTGTATTTACCTACCTGTTAATCATTTACCTGATTAACAGCATAGCTATAGACTCCAGACAGTTGGTTGGAAAAAACACGATATCTGAAGACGTCACCTTGGACTAGGATGAGTATTGTTTTTATTTATTTTTTTATTAACATTTTTGGACATTTATTGACCAAAACCACAAACTGATTAATTGAATGAATTAACATCATATAATACACTAGTTGCTGTTGAGCTGCTGGTCGGAAGATCTCGTCAGCATTAGAGAGAGCCAGGCTAACTCCTCCCCCTTTTCTTGTCATTAGAAAAGCTAAGCTAAGCTCAACTAAGGTAATCTTCTGGGCTGACACTACGCGAATAGGCATATTTCCCAAAATGACATACAGAGGAACAATACAAATCAATTTAAAACACATAATTTCCACATAAAATTGAATACTTTAAATTTACAGAAACCGTGTAAAAGTTGTGTTTTCTTGATCCCGTTTCCCACCTGCGTGAGAAACAGCCTGTTCTACATGACGGTAAACCAAAAAAAAAAAAAAAACAACCAAACAAACAAAAAAAAAAACATCTTTTCATTGGCTCTGTCTCTGAAAAGAAATGACAGCGCAGCTCGTTATGGGCAAATGATGTTGACGTTTCCCTGGAAAATTTCAGTACAGTGTAGGGCCAAGGTCTGAATAATGAATACAGATCTATTAGGAAGCCTTGATGCCCTTCTCCCGACAGGCAGACTGTGTCCTCGCTCAGCCTGCTCAGATGCAGGCCTGCAGATTGTCGACTGATTTCAGTGTTCGGCTCAGCATCTTGTTATTATACCGCACTATATTGTGATCATAAAACTGGGCATTTGAATTGGCTCTGGGTCAACCTGGATAATCAACCCTCACTATCATTATATAACTAGACAACCGTAATGATGATGGTCTTCTGCCATTAAATAGGGTTTGTCAGGATTTTAACATGAGGTAAAAAAAAATAAAAAAGGAATATGTCTAATAATCCATGTAAAACTTCAAAAACAGCAAAATGATGTCATAACATAATGTTTAAAACATCTGTTTAACTTGTGAGTGCAGTTGAACATCGTACTAACTGGACCATTATTGTGACGGAGTGCCTGTCTCCTCAGGCAACTTCAACCCAAATGACATTCATCCATAACCGCGAGCCTTTGCTCCAAATGTCGCGCTATGATTTCTGAAATTGAATTTTCCCAGGCCACAGATATCTAATAACCTCCCAGCTAATGACAATTGAGTCAGAAGAGATGACTGAATTGCTTTCAATAGGCTTCAGGTGTTCCGGAGCTCAATATCCATTTGGTGAATATTTTGGATTCAGACCGATAGGACGTCATACAATATGAAAACGACTTAAGATGAACCTCTCTCAGGTGGGTGGGAGAAGGAGGCAAATCTCACCCTCTCTGACACAAACTTTATAAAAGTCGAACAACGTGAGCTTCACAATGTTAGTATCAGCGGAGTCATGCCGAAGTACATCATATTGTGTTAGTGTTATTTTCTTTTCATTCCCAATATGTTCAGTTCGTCTCTTTTCAGATCTTTATTGTTCTGCAAGAAAAAAATTCTTTGCAGCAGAGCAAACATAAAAAAATGAAATAAAAAAAAAAACAATAAAAATGAGGACTGTTATTGATTGTTCTTTTGGGCCCAGAGGGCAGGGGCTGAAGCAGAGGTATGGTTTAAGAGGGTTTATTGAAAAACAGGAGAAGGGTAGATGGTGGTGGAGAGTGTGGGGCTGGTCGTAGAAAGGAAGGGGGGAAACGGGAGGCTGGGAAATGGTCCCTGGAGAGGAAGAGATGGAGGCACTGGAGGTGGCGATGGCCCGAGAGGAGCACACTGAGAATCTCCACAGAGAAAGCAGGGGTTACAGAACCCAGAGCTGGAAACACTGAGGGTGCAGATTCCCAAGGTCCACTATGGCTGAAAACTCCAGTGTCACAGTGTCCTCAAACACAACATCAGGAGTTTTAAATTTGGACTGATCAACATTTGATTAAACAGAAATACCCATTAATATAAAAGCAATAAGGGCTACGACTAATTATTTTTTTTGTTAACGTGCTCGCTATTCTCTTGATTAAAAGATGAAATATCTTTGCCTATGGAAAAGAAACATAACAAATACCCACTTTTGAGCAGCTAGAACCATCAAAGGATTAAGATTTTTGCTAAATACGGAATGGTTATTCCATAGGGGCAGGTTCATTTTCTTTTGACCGACTCATCAACCAGTGCTCTACAATTGATATCGATATAAGTCTCTGACAGAGCTGACAGACGTCCCACCTGAGGCTGCTTCATTTGTACAGTTTTTCCATTACTGGAGCGTGGCGACGGCCCGAGCAGTAACTCGGATGTGCTCCCTACGGCCCAGTGGAGCCGTCAAACACATGGCTCGGGAGGAGGTTGAGGTTACGAGGTTAGAGCGTGGACGGATGGAGGAATCCATGCGCTGTACCTGCAGTCAGTCCTCGCTCTCCGAGCGGGCAGCACGCAGAGGGCTTTGCACTGCTCAGAAAAGAAGCTGTGGTCAAGAAGATGTATCGTGTTTTTTTTCCAGCGGGCGTGAATTAATCTGATGCCCAGCGGTGCTCAGCTACTCCTCGTAGGGTTGAAAGACAATGGTTGACATGACCCCGCTGTGGAAAGAAGAGATAAATTTTGATACTTGGATGCGTATCGATTTTTTTGCTGTGAGTGACGATCAGCTGTGCGTCTTGAAGAAACAAAAAAACAAAAGAAGAAAAAACAAAACAAAACACCGGGGGCTGAGTCGGTCGCCAACGGGAAAAATGAAGACGGGGGGGGGGTAAAAGAGGAGATAGACAGAGATGAGAGATGCCGTGTTAACAGCAGGTGGCAAAGAACACCAAGGAACCAAGGAAAAGAGGAGATTAAAACAAGGAAGGTGTCGTGTCCCAGCTTCTCTGGGATCCAGCACTTCCACACGAACGCATATATTCTCACTACGTCTTTTGACGTCTCCCACGGTCCAAACGTTTTCTGCAGCCGTGTGCAGCGATGCCCCCCCCCCTCTCTCTTTGACACACAGCAGCGCATCGCACGGGACCGTCTAGATGCAGCCTAAAGCACACAATCTGTTCACCGAACAGCAAGGCCATCTCCTAAAAACCGGTTTGGGACTTTCGCTAAGAAGCCCCCCCAGGCTTCATCTAGCAGCAGAGCTGGGACCACGGACAGGGAGGTCTGGGGTGGGGGTGGCGAGGTAATACGCTCCTCATTAAAATGCATCAAAATAATGCCATTACACGAGGGATGCTCAAGCGCCTCTGGCTGTTTGGCATGTATTATAGAGGAGAAAGTCACCAGTGGTTTTCCCTCCCCTCGCTTTCCTGGCTTCGAGAGGGAAGACAGGAGCTTGTGGTGACACTGCAGTGGCAGCGGTAACTGTTTCTGCCACAGGTTTAAGGTTTTGCGCTGTAAAAGAAAGAAAGCAGAGATTTCGTCTGAGGTTGTTGGTTGTTTCGCCGAGTTGTGCCGGCGATGCACGGACGCTGATGTCTGCCACAAGAAACAGGAGCTTATAAAACACTGATGCGCCTCTAGTGTAGTGTTTCAACCTACGAAGGGCGCGCTCACTTTGCAGTTTTCTATAGGAGAGGGTGCTTTTGATTCAGCTTTTTTTAGCAACTATAGACAGGGTCTTTAGGGAGTTGAGGTCAGCCTGTGCATCCATCTGTCTAACACTGGTTCTAAGCATGATCCTTTTTTTAAAAAACTACCCAGATTACTATAAAATGTACTGTGGATATTCATTGTCCCAAGAGGATGATTGCTAGAGAACTTAGGGATCAGCTGGCTTTTGGTCTAGAGTTGCCAAGGGCCCAAATTATTTCTGTGAAATTTATTCAGTGCATTCATGCTCCCCAGAGGATGAATCACTTCCATTTTAGTTGTTACTTCTTGAGTTTTCCTCTCTGCCAAAATTGGAACTTTGCACAGAATAAATCTCATAATCTAGTGGCCAGGCTGCCATGAAATTAGCTGAGCAAATTCATGCTCCGGGGGGGATAAGCATCATTTGTTGCTGGTTTTCAGCCAACGTTTCCTCTCGGAGCTGCCATCAGGGATTTTTAGACTTTTAATGGATGCTTCTCACTTTCTAATAGTGAAGACGGTGACAGGCATATATTTTTTTCCTATTATTACAAGTCTGGGCACATTCAAGGTGGAGGTGGAGAACCATAACTGACAGTACACTACTGCTACAGTGGTAGATAAATACTTTACTATCACGTCCGGTGAAAAAGACGGAATTGCAAACCAGAGAAAGGCAGCTTGTATCTGAGACACTACATCGGAAAAGGGGATAAAAGACAATGGGAAGGAATTAAATAAGGGTTACTAACATTATTGGTAGAAGAAAGTGGGCACTGATTTCCTTTATAATGTGTACATGACTAGAATAGTCAATAGGGGGTGGGGGGGGCTGTGTGACTGGGTTTATAAAATACTAATGTAGTCCCCCTAAACTTGAATGATTTTTTGTGTGTGGTTTATTCTATTAAATAAAAAGAAAACAAAACACATTTTCTAAGAAAAAGATCCTGCTCGTTTTGCTCCATAGGTGTGTGTAGTATGAACAGTATGAATAAGAGCAGATGTCCTTAAAAATCCCCACAGTTATTCCAATGTGTGTTTATCTTTTTCTTTTTCTTTTTTTTATTTCTGCTTGCAGTGCGCTCACAGGAACCAATTAAATGCAAATGTACTGTATATAGGGCGAACGTGTGTGTGCGCCCCCCCCCCCACCTCCACCTCCAGCTGTTGGAGGCTGCATGGTAAAGCCGCAGCGTTACTCGGCGTGTGAGACGGCGGAGGGCCGGTCTGCGGCAGGCATTGGACGGCGGCGGGCGGTCACATGACCGTGACAGCATGTGCGATTTAAAAAGAAAGGAAAAGGGAGACTCGGGCGTCAGATGCGGGGCCGATACGCGCCGAGGACCCGGCTGGACGTGCGCTCATCCCTCGGCTCCGCCGCCTCTCCGTCCGGCGGCCGGGGCAGCCCGACGCGGGGTCGGACCACGGCTATGCTTTTGTCTTTTGTTTGTTTCGCCCCCCCTCCCTCCTTTTTGCTTTTTCTTAAATCTTAAACCCACTGTTTCACCTTTGCAGCGACAGTAATTCCCTCCCTTCAGTTTCTGCAAAACTGAGCCACGCTACCTTTGTTGCTGATCCTCGGCGGCGTGGAGGCGCGTCCGCCACGGGGAGCCTCTCTCCTTCCTCCTGAAAGGTAAGAGCAGGTAACTTTTTGTGGTTTGGTTTTGTTTTGGGGTTTTTTTTTTTTGTTTGGCTCTTCACGCAGTACGTTCGTTTTTTGTTTTTTGTTTTTGTTTTTGTTTTTTCTTGCAGAATTTTCAAAAAAAAAAAAAGAAGTCCATTGTGCGGATGTGCACCTGACAAAGGGAAGCAGTTGGGGATGAGACCACTGCGCCAACGTTGTGCAGTTTCTCCAGCAGCACTGTGCGTGGACACATTGGGGTTATGGGATTATTTGCCCACAGTTACCTAAGCAACCCAACTAAACACTGATAATGAATTTTGCCTTTTGTTGGCAAATTTGAAAATAAATGAATAAATGAATAAAAATCCCCATTTTCCAAATTAGCAATCCTCAAGTAACTTACTAAATATGAGACAATACATTCAGTTGAAATGCTTCAACGTGCAGAGGTAATCCCTGGTTAAACTACCAGTGAGTCTCTTCTTCCTTTTTCCTAATCTGATTCGCTGCATTACTGCAGTAGATTCGTTCTCTATCCCGGAGGGTGTGTGTTTGAAACTCAGAAAAACTCACTGGAGAGAAGCTTGGAAGCAAACATCATCCATCTTTCTCTCTCTCTCTTTGTTTTTCCTCTCCAGTATGTCTCTGTGTTTTCCTTTAATCCGATGTATGGAGGGTTGCATTCAGTTCAGGGGACTGTCTGCTGGTTATAGAAAGACGCTTTTGTTTTGAAGGCTTCCGGGTTTGAGTCCCATCCCTGGAAAAATCTTAGCGGCCACGATGATGGTGTGAACTTGACAACGTTGCCAGATTGCTGTGCCTCTGAGCAAGGCATCGGACAGCCGGTGGAAAAGCTGTGGTGGTGCTTGGCAGCTGCCGTGTGAATATGTTAGCGAGAGCAATGAGCGAGTTGTTTTTTTGTTTGTTTTTAAATGTGATTAGAATAAATTCCAGAAACTTGTTGAGAGACATGTAAAGCCCATGATGCAGGAGCATTGACCATCTGGTCACATTGCTCCATTTCATCCCTCTGATCTCTGCAGCATTCGGCTGGAGCCAAATGCTCCGGTTTGTCCAATCAGAAAATGAAGGGGAGTGAGCGGTTGGTTCCGTATTAAAGTAATTGCTTCCAAAGTCCAACTGGGGTGCATGTGTCTGTCTGCAACCCGGTGACACCCTGCAGATGGATGCCCCCAGCAGGCTGCGGCCTGCAGGCTCAGACCCGTCACCTCGCCGCTCGCTGGGCAGTCCAGTCCATCACTTTTAATGAACGTCGAATCCGCTCCCCTCTTCACCCGACTTCGCTCTCAGTCTTCACAGCAACGTTAGGATCAGGACCTGAAACCGACTTCAACCTCTGCAGCTTTTTAAAAAGGGATTAAAAAAGGAATCACCGCGAAGCGTCTTCTATCCTCGGCTGAACCCCCTTAGAGTGATTTCATTTTTAATGTGCTGCTAAATGGAGGTAGTATGCCGCACTCATGTTTAGTTGATGCTCAGCCACCTCCTGCTGGGGACCTGAGGGTTAACTGTATCCGTCAGTCGAACAGGTATAACGCTTGCAGAATGTGAACAAGGCCGTGCAATTCTGCCCAGAAATTAAGCTTTAGTGCTTAATTAAGAATTGTTTGTGTCTTGATCAATTGTTTGTGTCTCGATCATTTGTTTCCACTAGAGGAGAAGCACAGTTGATGCCAGTGGTGAGAGGGTTGGGCCTGTATTTATTTAACACTTTTAAACTCAGACTGACGGAGAAATAATCATCGAACTAGAACGGCGCTCAGCTGAGCGCAGACCTCCAGCGAGGCCAAACATGTGAAACGTGGAGGGAAAGTCCGCGGTCCACGCCCCATCCCTCCACAGAATGCTGCCCCAATAGTGGGGGCAATTAACAAGTTGCACAAAAACCACGGATGCAACGATCTACATCTTTTTATTATAATAAATGTCGGCTCTCTAATTAGTTTTTAATTACTTTTGAAAGTTCACACTTTTTTCTTTGCCGAAAAAGAGCCAAATAAAAGGTACAGTAAAGACATAGAGCACTACCTCCAGAACATTAGACTTCATCTATATTAATACGTTGCACGTTTGGTTCTGTCTATGGAGTCTTATGGTTAAAAGAAAAAAAGAAAGAAATCGCACCCCTGGTCAGACAGTATTTCCTAGCTTGTTCCTAGCTTGTTGCTTCGTGTGCCATGTTTTGAATCCTCATGAAAGGAAGCCACCTAAAGTAACATCGAACCCAGGTGGCGAAGTAGCAGCGCTGAGCTGCGTTCACACAGGGAGCGACGCAATCAGCAGTAGAGTTTTCTCCACTGATTTTCCTTCTGCCCTTCCCACCCTGCACTTTTTGTTTGGCCAAAGCTCCGCTGAAATCTACGCATTTTGATCTCACGACGAATTATATAACATTAAAGGATTAAAACCGCGCAGCTCGGAAAACGGCGTCCGCTCGGTTGCCGCTTGTGGCCTAAAGCGCGTCGCTGAAAAGAACCGCCGAACTCTGGGCGATTTAGGTACGTTTTCCCACTACCGCTCCGTGGCGCTTGATGAGTAAAGAAGACACAAGGACGCGGAAATTCAGAGGAAACAATTTGCGAAAGCAGACGGACACTTGTATGAAAAGCGAGCCTTCTTGCTTGAGTGAAAGCTTAGATTTGTGCAGCTTTTCTCTAGCCTCTCTTTTGATCTTCCTGTTAACATTGCGGCGGATATGCTGTTGCCTCTCGACTCACATGTCTTTAATTTAAGTGGCTCTGATAATGTGATTCCAGTAATCCTCAAAGCTTTCAGACTGCAGCTCCTCCTCTGCCCGGGCATTATTCTAGTTCAGCACTCATCTCGGGGACCTTTCATACACCTCAGTTATATTATATTTGTGCTGTGGGCAAACTTATTTCATTCCTCAGGTCGAGCATTCATTTACACAACAGCATCCCTATGTAGATATCCTTTGATCGATCCACACCCAGGAACTGCTTACATTTGTGGGCTATCTATATTGTCTGTGTGGCAAATACCAGTAGCTCCCGTGGGCTGTGATAAAGGATATTACATGAATCATAGAGGTGCGTTTTGCTGCAACAAGACAATAAGCAGGGTGCAGCATGTGAATGAGACAAATACAAATACCTCGCAATGTTATGTGAATACGAATAAAGAGACTGTTCTGTTCATATTGTTAAAAGTAAAAGAAATGCCGCTGCCTGTGCTGCTCTGCAACTAATTTGCCTTTGAAAACGTCTGAAAAACATCACCCTGTCTCTGGGCTCCGACATTTGAGAGTTGCACATTTTGGAAGGTTAAGGTTCCAATTAATAAGGATCAAAATGTAAGACTCTCAGGGTCTTAACTGAAAAACCACTGGTCCGATCTTGATGAATCTGGGATTGGGGGGGGCGTGTCATTACCGACTTGCCAGAGGGGGCTCCTCCTTTATTCATGAGGGATGTCAAGCTTTTTCGTCGCCTTTCTTTTTGTCTTCTATTTTACTGTCTTTGTGATGGCAGAGCAAACCTGGGACTTGAGTGGAAGACGTGCCGGAGTCCTTCGGGGAAAATCACCCTACGTCATTGAACTTAACTTTAATTACCGTTTATCAAACAGATTCTCTTGCTCCACGGCAATGCACATGCAAAATCTGAACAGAGCGCTCGGCACGGGTCTCTGAGGGGTTTCTCCTCTTCCTCTCTCTCTCCTCTTTGTCTCCGACAACTGCATCCCCATGTGTGTCAGCTTTTTTTTTCCCCGTTGCCTCTGAGAAACTGTAGGATGATGCGCAGACGGTCTCAAGATACTAGATTCCAATTTAGCCCTGGAGCTCTAGGAAAACCGCAGGTTAAACCGCTCCTCTTTGTCTGAGAGTGTGGGGGAAAAAAAATAAAAAAATATAAATCTATTGTAAACAATGAACACATTTACGTAACTCCAGTGTTTCTCATTGATAAAACGTTTGGCGATGAGTGATATGGTATGCATTCGCAAAAAATGGAAAGAAATTAGGGAAGGAGAGAAAGAGACAAAAAAACAATGCTTTTTTGTTGTTTTCTTGTTGTTTTCTTGTTTTTTGTTGAAAGTATAGAAAAAGCTATAGTTGCTCACTGCTTTTTCTTTTTTCCTGAAATGTATAGTAGTACGCCGCAAGTGTCGGGGACATTAAATACATCATCATGGTGGACTCGGTCTGTCAGATGATGTAAATGTCTGGGAATGAGTCTGTTTTTGTGACCAACAAGTGACCTATCTCCTATCACAAATTGATATGTCACACACACACACACACACACACACAATCAAACACACACTGACTCACTCACTCACTCGCTCGTTCGTGTGCCTCTCTGCACACACACACACACACACACACACAAGCAACATTTTTTGATTCTGGAAGTTACCTCCTTCCAAAGTCCATTGAATCAAACCAATCTCACAGTTTGCCTCGTTCTTTCGGCTGATGGCGGTTTACACGAAGGATAAAAAGACGAAAGGGAAAGTTTTGTCAAGTCGATGAGCCCAGGACGGTAGAAACGTGAGGGGAAGACAAACAAAAGAGGTTCGGTTACCGGTGTGGAGCCCCTGTAATGGTAAATGGTAAATGTCAGTGCTCATGTCATGTCATGTTTGAACATTTGCCCCCCCCACACACTCACCTCTGCCAGCTGAGACCACAGACTTACGTTGTTTTCAGTCTATTGCTGCACCCGGCCAGCGAAGCCCCCCCACACACACACACTTTTTGCCTGGAGGTAAACAAAACAGTGAACAATGGCGAGACAAATCGCCCTTTAACCCGCAGCAATGATTAATGAGCCGGCCCGATGATTCCCCTGAAAGAGCCTCCCACTGCTAAACCGAAGGAGGATCGACGGGACGGCCCCCGATCGTGCAGCAAGTCTAACGCTTCGTAGGCCAACTTGTAGCCTTCCAGCCAAATGTATGTTGTAAGGTACAGCAAAAATTGCCTTCATGCTTTAGCAGAGAAAGAACAAAGCTACTGACACAGACTCTAACAAATGTGCTCAAGCTTCTCCCTCGTAAACTGACCGTTTTGAAAAACAAACATCCATTAATCTCCGAACCCACACCTAAACGCGGCTATCTATCAAATGGCACTTTTATGTTGTTATGTTATTTTGAAGGTGTTGATGAATATTTTACACCATCATCTGTCACGCTGCTCTGCAAAAATCAAAATGTTCACCGTTGGTTTTGTTTTGTCCCCCCCAAAAGGTATATTAGGATAGTTTATCTCAACGGCTGACAGCAGCTGATGAAAGTAAGCCTGATGAAAGTTTGGATAAATGACGAAAAACCTAACATCTAAATCAGGGCGTGATAATGAGTAAAAAGTGATTCAACTGATTTTGATACACATAGTATCCTTGATTTAGTTTAATCACAACTAAAATGTGCAGTTTATGGTCGTGACAAAGAGAATCTGCAAACAGGTAAAGCAACACAAACTCAAAACATGACCCAGTATTGTACTTCTGTGCTTATAAGGCCAGATATGTACAACAGTCCCATTAACGATTATACATTTTTAGACGCAGACATTTTGACTTTGAGTCGGAAAAGCGCAGTTGTTACTAAAGACATCAGCGATAGCACAGTTCTATTCAAGTGGCCAAATCTGTGACAGCGTGACGGATAGATTCAGTATTGATTTGTTATTGCTTTTCCTACCGTGACATGTTAAAATGTTCCCAGTGAAATTGGCCTTTACATTTAAAGAACACAGAAAGTTGCAGCATCACTAAGAAAACTCTAGGTTGCAAACATTTGCATCGGTAATGACGGAATCTGTTATGAAATGGCACTGCCAACAACTAAAACCGAATTTTGATGCTAATTTGATCTACTAACCAGCTAACTTCACATTTATTCAACTAGATAACTAGCGACTTGCCTGTGGGGGGGGGCCTTAGCAATTTTGAAAGTTTTCAATGTTGAGACACTTTTACACGTTCAAGGAAGCTTTTTCCGTTTTTGCTTTTGTTTTGTCTTCATTTGTTTTTTGTTTTTTTCCCCAGCTTCATTTGGAATAATACACTGTGGAGATAAATCAGCAGAGGGGATCAGAAAGAAAACAAGCACTTACAACTACATTCATTATAGTGACAGCAGAATGGCTGCAGTGAAATTCTAATAGACCGCCTGAGGAAGTGTTTGACGGCTTTGTGTCCTGCTGACACATTTTAAGAGGCATCAGCAAAATACGTAATCATAAAAGAAAATCTCAAAGAAAATCTAAGAGACAAAAAGAAAAAGGAGGGTAAACAAAAAAGATAATCCCAGCGTTGATTTCCTTAACTTCCCTCTCTGTGTCGAGCTGTTCCTCTGCGAGCGAAGCTCCGTAACGCAGCTCCTTGTAGTCTCTTGATGGGGTTGTAAATGTGAGTTATAAAGGCTCTCTGGGCTATTACAGAAAGACTTGTTTTGTATTGTGTGGCGACACCGGAGATTCCATTTCATGTAACAGCTTTATTGTCGGACGGGAGCACTAGACAAGTCTAATCATTTCCTCTTGCCATGAGAGCAAGGCTCTTTTTGTCTGTAAATGTAATGAATGCCCACCAGCCAACTTTGCACTCTCCCAAAGACGAGTCTGAGACAAGCATCTTCAGAGGAACCATTTGTTTTTTTTCCCCCGTGCGAGTGATTTGTTCTTGGATTGCTTTTGCCGCCGTGGCTCGCGGCAACATGGAATCCATTACTCGTCAGGTATCGGGACCCCGGAGGAGACGGAACATTCCTCAGCTTTCATTACATTCTTTTTGCCCGGGTATTAGGGCGTCGCTCGGCACGTTGTCACACTTTCACGTTTTTCCCCAAACAAAAATCCCTACGTCCTCACATTTTCGGCCGGAAAAATGGCCGGATGTGAGGCTTCGTCCTGATTTACAGGCAGCCGAGTCATCTGCCCCCCCCCCCAATTGAGAGTCAGCCTTCGAGCTCAGAGAGAAAAACCGGATTCTAATTTACGAGAGACGTATTGTGGAGGGGTTTTTAAGGAGCCGTATTGGGTCATCTGCTAAACACGAACTGCGGCAGTTCATTATTCTAATAGCTGAGACTTGGAACCGTGAGTGAGGATTATAAAACTGGAGAAAGTGATTTTGCAAAAGGTTCAGTCCGGGTTCAGTCCGGGCCACGAACCCCCCGTCGAACCTATTGCGTCGTCTCTCTCTCCTTGATACTGTTCCTTGTTTGTTCATCGTTCATTTAAAAGAGAAAATTCAAAAAGGACCTGGCTGAAAACTTTCCCACTCACAGTCCGGCTGCAGTTTTAATACTAAATAGTACCGAATTCAGGTTACTTTTACCTGAGCCGAACAATTTAAGAAAAAAGAACCCAAAACATCTAATTGAACAATAATGCAAATAGATTTTATATTGCAATCATGTGTTTTCTACCTGGGGCCTGTGCACAGTATGAATCAAAAAGCATATTCACAAACTGATCCTGTTTATACATGAATACTATCAGAATATATGCAGTCGCTTGATGATATAAGATATTACATTAGTGTTGATATTCAAATAGTATTCAAATGTAATGAAATTCAAAATTAGTTTTAGATTCTACGATAGCAATTTAATAGTTGAAAGGTCTTGGTGTTAATGACAATCTGATACCCGACTGAGGACAAATGATACCCACGTTGACAGCCCTTCACTTGCGGCTGTTTAAGCTAATGTTAATTTTCACTGGGAGATTCTGGCGGCTCAGTTTACCGGACCTCACCATTTTCACTTCACAGCTATTACGGATGGAAACAGGCTCCTGTCTGACGTTGATATGACGTGACCCTAGATTTTTGATGTGTCTTTCATGAACAGTCCCGACTTTTGTTCAGACATCAAAAACGATACAGAGCGAGCGGCGTTTTTTTTCCTGCATGCACGGACACCCGCGCCTCGGGAGCACGTCGACCAGACCATGGCCTGAACCTGGCTGGTGAAACCAACGGCCCCGCGCTTAAACTTTAACCTGCCGGAGCTTGTCGGGGCAACATTAAGGCCTGAGTTGTACCTAAAAACCGTGACTCTTAAAGTTTTGAAATTCGCACCCTTTCAGATCCCAATTTCGACGCTAAAAACGGGCTGGGAAGGACGGTGTAAAGACTGTGATAAATTTCCTGTCCACTCGTACAGCCAGTTTCAGATACTTTGCCGTGAGCGATGGCTCCTCTGTCACTGTTGGCATTGTAATTATGTCACTCCTTGCTACCAGGTAGTTCCTATCTGACCTTGGTGTGGCTCTGCCTTCCATTTTAAATTTGCCTGAGTGATACGCCTTGACAGTTAGTCTTAGTCTTGAACTGTATTTCAGCTGCCGCCTGGCAGCTTTCCTTTCCTTTCTTGTTCAGCGTTATTTGACTATACACTGACTTGCCTTTTTTCTTTTTTTTTTTGAGCCAAACCGTCTGTAGCTACTCAGCACAGCAATGCCTCAGCGAATCCAACTTTTATGACGCTTGTCATATTCTCATCATGTGCTTGTCAGTTTTCATTTAGCTTATGAGAGTAGTTCATTTGTTAAGGTGAAATCTAATTTTGGATGCTGTAGGTTTGTTGTTGTTTTGAATTGTATTTGGATTAAATCGGAGACAGTTAAGTGCGACTATTATTGAAGGGTTGCTCCGACATACACTCATCAATGTACAGTATAGCGATGTCTGGAAATGCTCTCTCTGTCTTGCTGCTTTTCACCACTTACACATTCACTCCCGAAGTATGTTCACTCGATCAGAAATGATTTTTCGTTTTTCTTTTTTTTTAAGAAGGCAGGACTCAGTGAGGTGCAAAATTGTGCAGGACAAAAGATTTGGGAGCCTCAAGAAGGAGTAGGCCTGGTTTGAGTTCCAGGGTGGTATTACATAAAAATAAAAATAAAAAAGAAAACAGCCTAAATCAATGTCCTCAGGAGCAAAGGGGGGCGGAGAATAAAAAATGACAAATGTGTTATGGTAATGACTCCTCATTTAGCCCTCATACATTTCCATGAGTAATCATATTTATCAGAATTTAAAATTTGCATAATGACTGGCAAATCCCAATTGGTTATGAAACAGAGGGTCACAGTGGGAGCCTTTAAATAACACAAACATTAGCAGCCTGCGGTTCTGTGCTGGGGCGGCGGATGACACATTCCATACGGTCTATATTTGTAAAAACTGGCAGATCCACAGCCACGCAGTACCAAGGCAGTGCAAAGTAGACTGATGGATTATAGGTTTGACCGCTATTGTTTGTTTTGTTTTTTTCTTTTTCAATAGGTAGCCGACAATTTGCAGCCTCGCATTAAGTACCTCTAACCGCAGTAACATTTTCACTTAAGTGCATTCAGGGTTATTGTGATAAGTGCGTGTCAGATTAAATCACTGCGACGTTGCACATAATTAAGCATGGCTACCATTCCTGTTCAGAACAACCAGTCGAGTTAATGGGCGCAGAGGGGCAGTTACGAGTTGTTTTATAGGTTCTGTCAATTATCGTGTCCGTATAAAGGTTAAGTGCCCTCTGTGGGTGCATGAGCCTTCTTCTCGAGTTTTGCTTTTGGGCCCCTTGTTCAAATCCACTCTCTTTGTAGCTCTGTTTTTGGTCTCCACCACCTCGTGGGAGAGAGATCTGCCTCTTTCGCTTTTAATTACTCCACCGCGTTCCCCTGGTTCGTCAGTAACACGGCGTGTCTGCTGTTTGACGCTGGCCGAGAAGCATTGTGCAGTGAATCTATCTGAGCGTCTGCACTGAGAGCAGCCGCCTGTGCTGTGGGAGGCGGCCCTGAAAGCGTCTGGTGAGACTGGAGCACAATGGTCAAATCGAAAGCCGTAAAACCGAAAGAAATGGTGGTAAAACACCTGGTAGAGCCGCGCAGGCAAGAGAAGGGAATTTTGGCACGAATTCACCTACCTCCATGATGCATGGTGCAATGAACAAGTCTGAAGAGGTAGAAATGCTCCAGCTAGAGACTTGTCATCAGACTGCACTTCTTGTCAGCTCTACAAAGTGTGAAGAGGTAAAAAACAAAAAAAAAAAGCCAAAAAACCTCCAGCAATACCGAGTATAACGAACAATGTTATTGTCAGCCTTCATCGTCAGACCTGACAGTAAAAGCATAAGAAGCAGCTTTATTCTCCCTATGATCGAGTTGTTCTTTGTTCTTACAGGTATTGTTAGAGTTTTGGAGGTTTTTTTTTTGCTGCTGTCTGATGATAAATTTTATGTCCCCCATTCAACAGAAAACAGGATTACAGGACCTAAATGATCTTGATGCAATACTAAATCGATCCACTCCTTCTCTCGGAGAGCTGTGCAGTGCCCAACGCTCCCTTAAGTGAAATCCTTTGCAGCGTCTCTGTACATTACCTGATTTGCAAACAAAGAGTAGTCTCTTGCGCTGTGTTTTTCTTCGGGAGGGGAGAAAAGGGTAATGGACTACCCTGGAACTGTTGAAAGGTCAGGAGGCAGGAACGAGTTTACTGATAAGAGTCATCATGCGCTCCGGGGGCTGATGGGCAATGTTGGCTGCACAGTTCCTTCCATTACTCATGCAGCATGAGGACCTTGGATCTGTCACCTCTGTAATTAAGTAGCGTAATGACAGCCACCTCCGTCTCAACACACACACACACACACACACACGTGCCAAGAGAAAGACAAGAGAAAGCTGGGGCGCCTAAGATTACCTCCTAGCCACCGATGCCACTGTTATTAATTTAAGTATTATTCATTTAGTTGGTTCCTGGTGCACGCAGCTGCCTGAGTCTGTGGCAGGGTAACAAAAATAGCACGTATGAACGGGAAGTACGCCGCTATCATGAAACGAACCTCCTGAACAGGTCCTTCATGAACTTGCTGCTTTGGTAATGTGCATAATGCTTGATCTTTTTTGATAAGAAAGTACAAAATAAAAAGCACAGCAATAACCAACAGTCAGAAAAGGCACTCAGTAAACTTACAATCAAACCAATCATTTCCCAGGCAACGTTTTCGACATTTCCTTTTCCTTTTTTCTTTTTTTTTTTTTAAATAAAAGGCCGGTGAGGAGTGGGGGCACTTAAAAGAGACTGCAATCAACAACTGATGCACTCTACATGGGCCATGGGAGACCTGTTTGGAAACAAAAAACCCAACGACAGGGAAAGAAGAAATCGCCGAGTTTTGATTAGCCTTAGTTGACCGAAGACACAGCAGGCGCGCGTGTGTGTGTGTGTGTGTGTGTGTGTGTGTGTGTGTGTGTGTGTGTGTGTGTGTGTGCGCGTGTGTGCGAGTGCGCGCGTGTGTGTGAGGATTAAGTACTGTGTTCTAGGTTGTAGTGCAGTAGTGGTGTATGCCTTGGTCTGTTTCAAGACGCTAAAGTCTTGTATCCCTGAAACCCAGGCAAAAGCATGGGACTACAACATCTGGAACAAGTGAAATGACCTCACCAGACTCTTTTTCTCCCGTGGCGAGGAGGGATCTCAGGATCTGAGGCAAAAGGACTCGAGACAAATATTTTATGCGAGGTGCATCTGCGGTCGGGAGGTCTGCCAGAGCTTCCGCAGTGAAGTGATTAATGGACGGTATTGAAAAGAAGCCAGTGGTGTAAATCCAAGCCCTCTTTTTTGTGTAAACCTCAGCCTGTCAGATGTAATAAAATGACAGAATGGTTGCTGCATCCAGGCCAGGGCCTGACTAGACCGGCGATGAGGTGCGGAGGTGACGCAATGAGAGACAGAAAATTTGGAGTCAGGAGCGCCTGGACCTCGGTGCATCGCTTACAGGCCTGCGGGAGACATGAGTCAGACCTCATGACAATGATGACCTGTTTGCCCTCATGCTTCTCCACCCCCACAAACATCTTTAACTTTTCAGTTTCTCTCCCATTCCACTGTATCTGCCACACAAAAAAATGTAGAGTAAATTTTTGGGTAACGTGCGGGATGATTGCATTTAATTTACTTTTCTTTAAACATTGTTTGGAGTATATGGGAATGTTTCATCATAATTTCTTGATTAGTTTAAATCAATCAGTCATATCTGTGAAAAAAACATAAACAAGATGGGGTTTTTAAAGCATGTTTTTAATCTCTGGGTGTTTTGTTTGCTTTGTCAATAGGGTTTTGAGGACAGCCCCTATCAATGAAGCAAGAGAGGGTGAGTAAAATCTTTATGGACTTTAGGGAGACTATATATCACTGGACTAATAGAATAAGGAATATGCAAAAATTCATACCCAGATTTTAAACTGTAGCTAGATTTGAGAGCATTAATTGATTATTGATTTCGGATTCGGAAGATGTCACTGGGCGAGTGTTGCATTGTTTTTTCTGTTTTTTTGTTTTATGCAAAAACCTCCATCTCCTATCTAGGTCCTGCTGCTTTTGGATGTTGTTAATGCTGCAGCTCTAGTGTCTGTGGGTGTTATTTTTATTTTTTTCAATCTTTATCGTGGGTGGGAGTGGAGGCAGAGGTCCTCCTCCGATGTTTTCTGTTGATCTGTTGATTTGTGAAATCACATCATCGTGCGTGAAATCAAATCATCATGTGTGAAATCACATGATTCGCATCTTATAAAGAGAGAGCTCACTGCTGTCACACATTTTCTGAGGAAATGTGTGACCGCAGATTTGTTAGTCCATTTATTGTAAATAAATGTACCTAAAAATGAGGGTGATTCTGCATTTGTTGCTGTTTTGTTTTGTTTTGTTTTTTTTTTACTATGGAGTCTTTTTTTCCCCTAGCTGGTTCTGAAGGATATATAAAATCGGTAGTGACTTTTTTGTTTTTTGTTTTTTGTGGGTGTATAAAAAAGCTGTCAACACTCTCAGCACACAGCCTGTACATAAGCTCCCTTCTTATGTTCAGTCACACACAGACATGCAGAGAGCATGCTGTTGTGAAATGTCAGCGAGATAAGCAACGTTGCCTTTCGGCTCCCCAGAGAGTAAAGAGAAGAGGAAAACACAATTACAGTAATGAGGAGTAAATGGTGTCTGCGGCCTCACTGCTACATGCAGACCTCTATGTATAACTGCAGCGGACAGAGTATATATTAGCAAAAGGCTAGTCAAGGGACCTCAATTATTTCCACGTAGTTTCTTCTATATTTTTACAGTCTCCAATTAGCCTGTCAGAGCTCTTTTAGTCACAGAAGGAGCATCAAGCCTATATGCAGCTGGGAAACGACTGTTCAGTCATGAGTTTGTTGCAATTGCACCCTGACGTATTGTAAAAAATGCAAATGATTATTCCCCGACCTTTCTCATAATCTCCTCAGTGAATATACATTTTTCCAAAAAGTCAACTTTGAATCCACCAGCAGTTACACCGACTCCTAAGCGCCGCATGTAGCTTAATCCTCAACTATACTGCAGGTAGTCGTACGTTTAAAAGAAACAGCCTCACATCCGTCTCTAAGTTTTCCCCCTCTTAGGTGTTGAAGACAAAATGCTTCCTCATGTTACCTCTCAGGTGGTTATCCTTTTAGCACAGCTCGCCGGTCTTCTCCGCGGTTTGTGGAGCTGCTGAATTGTATTGCATTACACGGATAGGTGTTTCTGATGCTTTGTCAGGCCCGCTTTCTATCAATGCGTGTAGCTTAAAAAAGCAGAAACACCTCTCTGTATAACACATTGCGGTTTGCAACGGCGCCAGACACGGCATTATCCCAACTACCAGGAAGTTGAATCAACACCTCTCTGCAAAACAATCAATAAAAACTGAACATTGAGGAGGAATTATCGCAGGACCGATGTGATAACGCTATATTTACGGTTCAGTTAGGTTCATACACAACATCTACATTGTTAACTTTAGTGGACGATCAGGGTTTGGGCTGAAATTACTACATCATTAGGGTCAAGGGATCTTTTGTAGTCAAGGCGACAATATGTACTAAAACTAGAACGAAAAAATAAGCCAATTGAAACCCTTCTCTTTCATTACCTAAATAGAAGAGCAATATCAGTTCTCTATAAATGTCCTACAGTCACTTTCTTTGAATCGTTGCTCCACAAAGCACATCCCTCAGGTCCTGTATTCGGCGAATACGAACACTTGATTGTGAACACTTTGTTTTCTTCGCCCCGATTCCATGTTTTCATTTCTACCTTCTGGCGACTCATTGTTTCTGCCTCTCATCTTCCAAATGTTTTCCACGCCTGCGGCGCTCAGGGACATCTGCCCTCGCCAGCCAACGTATCTTTAGGTCTTATTGGTACATTTTTTTTCATCCCTCAGGGGGACGCTAGACAAGGCACGGAGTCAAAAATTCACTGCATACATTATTTAAAAGTCATTTTTTATTCTAATTAAGCAATTCAAGTGGCGTAACTGCAGCACATATCCAGTTACCCGGTATTTACTGACACATTGCACGCTGTGAGCGCTGTGTATTGTTTCCATATTGTTCTCAGCGGCGTCGGATTAAAAGCGTATGATTTACTTGTGTAACAGAAACAGTGGCACACATACTGTGTTGTGTTTACCAGGTAATTTGGCAGAAGTTAAGTGTTTTTTTTGTTTGTTTGTTTGTTTTTCTCTCCCAATCCCCATCCTCCGTCCTGCTTCGATCCGTTAGAGATGCTTTTGTGTGTGTGTGTGTGTGTGTGTGTGTGTGTGTGTGTGTGTGTGTGTGTGTGTGTGTGTGTGTGAAAGATGTGAGCAGCTTCCCGCTTAAGCTGGACTGTGTGAGCGATGCTTTCTAATAGCTTTTGTGTAGGTGGGTTTTTCAGTGGAGAAGTTTTCTAGTTGTTATTTGTATCTCGTGTGTCATATCTTAAACAACATACTTTTATTGACTCTGCTGCCCAGTCACATTTGGGAGAGAGACCTATTTTTATAGTAGTATAGTACAAGATAGGCAACCACAAGCATAGGGTTTTGGCTTCTGCACGACACTAAGAATAATAATCTGATCTGAGGCTTTACCCCAAAACTCCTGACAGGTTTGTAGAAAGTGTAGCACTGACTTAGCAACGACTCTTCCCTTTTCATTCCACACACCGCTGCTCTTCTAAGAGTAATTACGTGCTGCATCAGACCCGGTGTTGTATGAGTGGGAAGACTTGAATGTCATCTACTCTGAGATGCCTGACTCTCTTTAAAGCAGACAGCTTCCCCTGGGAAATGGGGAAAAAAGAAAAATCTAATGAACGAGGGGAGACAGTTCATTCGCTCCCACGACTATAACTACCAACTTAGATGTTTCTGATGCATTGATTTCTGCACATTTAAGTTGTTGTTTTTTTTGTTTTTTTTTTAAATGTCAGACCTGAGGGTGAAATCCCTTGCAACCGAGCTATTTTAACACCTTGAGTTTGTGAGGTGCTTGGGCAAACAGGCTCAGTGCACCAGATGTACAGGATGCAGAGGTGTAGGAAGAAAAGAAGAATATTCTTGTCTATATTGATCAGCCCTCCCCAGCTACAACACCACGGCAGGGTGTGTGCTGGTCTTCTGCAAGCAGCTTGACGGCAGATTTTTGGGTTTGGAGCTGACTATAAACTGGGATTTCTAAATTATTTTATCAAGACTGATTGAAAGACTCAGAATCTCTCCTTTTCTGAAAGAGTCATTCGGATTCAGTTTGTCATTATTATTCTTTTTTTTTTTAATCTCCTTTATGTAATGATTCATATTCATATAATTCAATGTGCTCCTCCTGCACCTGAAAAGAAAGCTGTATCAGAGATGATTATCCCATTTCTCTCATCAAGCCCTTGTGATTACAGTTGTGGCCGACTCACTTATATTCATTCCCTCTCAATTTTCTCCTCAGCAGAACAGGTAAATTTTGATTACTGGTCCGGGTGATTAGCGTCACCTCCCGCTGTTAATTAGGATTAGTGTCCTCACAAGATATAGCGTTGGTGGTGGTGATAATAATCGAGGCTCTGCTCTCTGAAATTAGGTCTACTGTGTGAGGCATTGTTGTTTGAAGAATATGCAGCACCAGTTAATAAGTTAATGGAGTATGAATTAATCTTAACCTTGACATTAATTATGGAAATTGCCTCAAGTCAGGGCTGGAAGTAAAGTCTTGCTTCATCAGTTGAAATTGAAACCTTGGCTATTTTCTGTGTGCGTCAACCTCAATGACTGTTTTTGTTGTTGTTGTTGGGTTGGCTTTTTTTTTGTATCAGGGTACATTCACACAAACATCAAAAAGCCAGAAAACATCTCACTGCAGGATTCTAGTCCAGGAAACATCTAATGACGATCGACCGAACTGGTTTGAAGCCAGAGCATTCGGTAAACTGTGTCCCCGGAGCTTGTTTCTTTACTTCACTGGGGATACGTTATGTGATGACTTTCCACCCTCTAAAACTCTCAAACGTCTGCTTTGGCAGATAACTGTAAAGGCTGAAATCAAAGCTGCCATAATGGACAGGTCTCAGATGTTTGCTGGAGAATAAAGAAAGGGGGAAAATACATTTCTGAATTTCTCTCTGAGGCTAAAGGTGTTGTTGTTCCATTTTTTCTTAGTTTCGGCAAACCAACAATATGTTAGTCTGTCTCTCCACATGGGCTAAATTCTCTACCCTGTCTGCGGCACTTAGCTCCAAGCCCATTGGTTCTTAATTAAGATGTAAATCTTTAAAAATCTTTTTAAAAGCCTCAGCAATTTCCTAAAATAGTCGAGCATTTGGGGTTTTAGTAAACTGTACTCAGTAGGAGTAGTTCGCATTTGTGATTGACAATTTTCAGCTGCAGATTATAACACATTTGGTGCTTTAGTGAGTATTTACAGCAGCAGGATGGTACGTGTCAGCTCAAAATAAACTGCAGTATCCATGTTCATCTGTGTACAGGAACATGTGGCCTGGTGCAGTGGCTCATTGATGTGTTTTGTACTTTATGGGCAACGGTGGAGGAATAACCTCAGGCTTCAGCTGCATGGGAAATGGGTAGGATCAGGTCATTGGTGGTTTTGGGCCTTCCCTGGGATCTGATGGTAAAAAACCCCCCAAAAAAACAGATTACTGCTAGCTGCACGGGAAAGTCAACATTGTTTCAGACTAAAGGCCAACAAGAAAAATAAAGGGTTAAGCTCTTCCAACAACTGGAGGTGATTTAAAGTGACACAGATGGAGAAAGTGTTGAGATTGTATTAGCACCACACAATGGCAAGTTAACATGGGGAGGAACAGATCCACACTCAAGGAACCTTTATTAAAAAAATATGATCAAATATATTGATTAAACCGGGTAATTTCTCAATTAGGGCTCTAATATAACACACAAACTCCTGCTGCCTCGGTTCAGACTCACGCCTCCGAGCTGTTTTGTGTCAGGTTATCAATTTTCAATTAAGAGGGAGTTTACCTGAGGACACTAGTGTAACATATTTGTTGATGTTTGAGGTATGAGTTTAATAGAGAAAGCTTTTTCAAATGATTGATGCCTAATTTAGAAGCAAAGCTCCTCAAGCATAAATGTACCTTTTTTGAAAAAAAAAATAATTTGTTTCCTTTTTCATTCTTTGTTTGCTTTCTCAGTTTTAATAAATCCAATTTTTCATGCATATTGCCTCACAGTCATATAGGCCCACACACACATTTTCAATTTATTATTCAAGCTCAAGGACAGAATTGTCATGGTGGCATAGTGCTGGCATTAACCCTACAGTTAAACGTCCGTCTGAGTTTCCATTAACCTACACAATAGAACCGCCCTGCTAATTTTCACAGCTCCACTTTAGCCATAATTGATATTCATGATGTCTGTTCTTGCAGCTGCCAGTTAAATTCAGTGTACACAGCCTCAGGAGTGGTGGGTGGTTTAATCTGCTTGGGGATGTGTGTCATCTTTAAGTCAACAAATCAGTCAAATAAGGCAAACTATTGTGGCGTTTTTCAGTGGGCTGCTTAGGATGCAATTCGCCGTGTATCATATTTACAAATGAATTGGCCGTTAATTGTTATAAAATTGGTTGTTGCAGCCAACAAATCTGCTTGGTGAGTGTATTCAACTGTGGCTACATGAAAATTTATATATATGTGTATATATATAAAGTTCTCTTTTCTTGTATTCTGCAGGGACAGCTGACCAAAGGAGGATAAAGCTCAGCAGCTTACAGGTAGGCCAGCAATCATTTATACAGAACGTTACCCAGACTCAGACAACAAAAGTGAGAACAGAATTCAAGCTTAGATACTGTCAAATACCCTGTGGGAGGATGGTCAGAAAACTGAAAAAACAAAACAAAACACATGGTGCTGCATTGCCTCTATCTGTGCGCAGAGCTGCCATGTGGTGGGAGCGCTCTAGGTCACTTCCTGTTGTGTTTGAAAGCGCTGTGACTGGTATTTGTTTAGACAATGCTTCAGCACTGAAATAGTCTTGACGAGGAGGTTTTAGTGCACAGCCCTATACTTATAGACCTGTTCAGCGAGGTCTGATCCTTTATGCGCTGCAATTGTCTTTAGATAGAGGGTTTCCTGAACCTTGTATCAGTTTCACTGTCTCATTTCTTTCTTATTTGGATTTTCCATTTAGAAGTTTAATCACACTGTGAATAATCATTTTTGCCAAGATATTTATAGAGGATTCAGTGAACATCCTTAAAAGCTCATTTTCTGCTTCTTTTGTGTTTTTTCATTGAGTGGCAGTACTTATTTAGAGTGCAGCTGAACTCCTGTGATCCCCCAACATTAAACGTAGCATCTAATTAGTTGCTTCCCCTAGTTCCCTCTGAATTTCTCAGTTGGGTCATTTTTCAATATGAGAATGAATCTCCTGAAGATCCTGTGGTCCTGCTACCATTTACTGTAGATAAATATGTTATATATATTTTATGTTTTGTTCTGGAGTAGAGAGGAAAAAAGGTGTGAGAGAGAAGGCAAGATGGGAATTTTTTTTGCAGCTTTATTTCATATGAGGGTTTGGTAATTGATCCATGTCTATTGATCTAGAAATTATATTGACCTCTTCAAGTTGCACACTCATGGCTTTTTTAAAAATGTTTTATCTGAGTCAATGAATTTGTATTATATGGGGCATAAAATTGTTTGTTTATCGAACAAGCCTCTGTAAACCAGGCTTCATTTGAATCAAACATACAGTAGATAAAAAAAGAACCATCTTAACCTCTTGTCTCTTGCCTTGTCTCTCGTCACCTCTATCTTTCTGTTACTCCATCCGGCGCTGCACCCATCTACTGTAAGCAGAGCTCTGACAGCTTTTCAACTTTCACATTATATCCAGTAATACAGCCGAGTGCATCTATCCCTGTGCTATCGACAGCCGGGGCAGTGGAAGCCATTTCAGTAAACAAGAAAGCAATCTGTATCGGTTGTCCGTGTGCCACAGGTTGAATAATTCATGATCTGGCCTACTGTCGGGTCGAGTTACAGTGCAAAAACTGTAACCTGTTTGGAAGCCCAAGGCTGTGTTACATGAAAGTGACACCTTTGTGTTGATTTTCATGGAACAATCACATGCGACAAGGTGGAGGACAGACAGTTAGAAATCATAGTGCTATTTTTAAATAACATGCCATGCACATGATGCAGGACAACACAGCTGAATTTCTGATAAGACTTCCCTCACGTCTTAACATAGGGATGTATAGATCAAGCATATCCTTATATCCCATGAAGACAGCATCTAAATTCCTGCTGCAGCAGCTTAAGCAGGTTAAAAGAATATTGTCCTGTGCTCTATAAAAAACTGATAAAGTTGTTTTAGGGCTGGAAAATACACTAATATATGAATCTTTTATCTTTCTGTTTTAAAATCTACTAATATCATATCATTTATGTCATGTATTATATACTGTATTTTACATTATTTACAAAGAATAAATTGTCTGACTCTGGTAAGTAAACTGAAAATCACTGGAACAAACAATGACTTCCGTATGAGAATCTCAAATGATTTTCAATCTCTCATTTCTCAAAAACCCTTCCACAGGTGGCACATATGTCCATTGGCCAGAATGCATACAAACATTTAAGTCGGGTGAACTAGCTTTGCAAGTGGGTCTTTATTCTCTTTCCAACAAATGAGTGAGTTATTATTGACACATATGGCTAACTGACTTGAATGTTGAGTAATTTGTGCACTGAAGGCCACCTCTGCAGAGGAAGCAGATCTTTCAGACTCAGGGATGTTGTCTTGAGAGCTCCTGTGTGCAGGTTTATGCATAATATCTGACATATCCTGTGTTTTCATACTCGCCCTGCCGACCTTTCACTGTGCTCTTCCTCCTCCTCCTCGGTTTTGCCAGCCGGCTCCGACCTTGGCTGTGACGTGGTCGGCCTTTCGGAACCCATGGGTCAAGAAAAGATGCAGTAAGAAGTGTGGGCAGAGGGTCTAGCACATAGCACAGGGTGACAGATAGGCCTGTCAAGAAGCGCGTGCCACACATTCTGGGCTACATTTCTCAGTGCAGGATCACCTTCGTTGTATGAATTAGTAACAGGCAACACACAGGTGAATGTGGTTGATAGGATTATGTGTTATATAAAGACACAGCAAGGTCTCACTAGCTAAAGAGTCTGAGAAATTCAACAGGTTTTATCTTATTGGTCACACGGACATCTCATTTGCTCAAACAGACTTTCTCATACACACACACACACACACACAAACACACCGTACAGAACCTACTTGTTTTAAATTAGACATCCATATCCAGTTTCTCCTCTGAGTGACAAGCAATAGTCACTATAATCACTTAATACATCTCTGGGAATTGATATTTACACAATTTCAGTCATAAAATGATCAGATTGAAATAAGACGGTCAAAGATCAGCTGGACTTTTCTTTCAGTGAGAAGCAATTACGGCAAATACCGTATGGAAATTGAGGGTAGTCTACAATATATCCTATTTTAACCAAAATTTGTCCATTGTGCCCAAGACAATAAAACTCCACTCAGACAATGTTTAATAAAGCCTTATGGTGGTGAATGGGATCACTCTGATGATTTACCAGTATTGCCGACAGCCCACAGGGGCCCCCTCATGGCTCTGAGCTAAACTCATTACAGGCTTCACTATGCAATGTTATGGCTTCTCAGAGGAATATTGCCTGCTCTAATGCTCACCCACTCATTTTTGTTTCATGGATTGCCATCTTTTAGTGCTTTCCTGATAGGCAGGTTGCAGAACCTTGCATCATTATGAGCCAGACTGAAAGCAAATAGAAAAGAAATTAAAAAAAAAAATCAAAGGAATATATGGTGGATGTAGTTATTCTTATACTGCCAAAGGTTTTAGTTATCATTTTAAAGCAGAAATTTTCCAGCTTCTCAGAAGGATTGGATACCGCCATATTTTTTTAAATCATCTTGAAATAAGGTGGTCAAGTGTAGGTATAAGTCCCTCCGATGGACAAGGAAGGACTTTGAATTCAGTTCAGTTTGATTTAATTCAGTTCAGTTTACCTTATATGGCGCCAAATCATAGCAGAGGTCACCTCAGGGCACAGGGTTGGACGGTGGGGATGGGACCACATAAAGAGGTATAATAATGATAATGAGGCTAATAATAAAATTAATAATTCAAGGAAAAGAACTAATAACAATACTAAAAAGACCAGATACTAAATATCATAATAACTGAAGCAGTGGGTTGATCTGCTTTGTTGTTCACCTAAAGACTCTTCTTCACAGTTACACAGGTGGCTGATTACTGATTAAAGTACCACGGCTCTAATGCAAATGGTGAGCGAGGCATTGGAAATCAAACACGCTTACCTTAATTGGCCAAATCAACAATTTTATAAATCTACCATTTTCATTGTCGTGTTACATTCATCTGCTTCACAGAAAGCGGCTAATGCGCAGGAAAATCCAAAACAATCACAATGTGTTCTGGGTAGGATGGGTGTCTCCAAATCAAGGAGTCTTTGTCTCAGAGTCTTTACTCGAGCTGCCGGAGAAGTGTATTAGATTATAACCAGAAGTGCGTTTTCCCCGCAGGGTAGGTGCCAAGGTGAATTTAATGAGGACTAGTTAAAGTAATGTTTGCGTGGAATCACAAACATGTGCAGTGAAACTCCAGCTTCTCTGTGCAGTGCAAGAGGAAAGAGGAGTTCTCCACGGGGAGTGGAGTTTGAAGTCATTATTAATATTCAAGCTCTTCCGCATGTAATGTGAGGAAGCATGTTTAGTTTGAGTGTAAAGATATGTCATATATGAAAAAGTCTGTTGCAGAAAGAGAGGATAACAATATAAAATGTCAAAGACAAAGATGCATGTTCAAACAACAATGCTGTCTACTTAAAAGGCTGTAAATAAAGATCCAGGGAGTAAATGCACAATTCAGTTGTAGGAGAAGGAAAAGGAGTAGGTTTTCAGGCTTGATTTTGAAATCTCAGTGGTGTTTCCTTGACTGATGGTGCGAGGTAAAATATTTCACAGCAGTAGAGCAGGGTAAGAAAGTTCTCTGCCAAATTGTAGGATTTCTTACTAATCCTTGGAATAAAGAGACCCTGCATCCTGTGATCTGAGAGTTTGTGGGGAAATGTAAGGTTTGAGGAGTTCTGCAAAATAGACAGGTGCTAGAATCTGAAGAGTTTTTTAGGAAATAAGTAGCAGTTTGTTTTCTGACTTGTATTAAAAAAAGGAAGTTAAGTGACATGAGGACAGGATTAGATGGAGTTTTGTAATATTACGGAGTGGAAGCCCATGATATAATTGTCAAGTCTAGACAAAATGAATGCATCAATGAAAATGTCTAGATTGTTTTGACTGTGTTAGAGATGGGTGAACTCAGGGAGAATGTTATAGGAGGATATGATGTGTTTTTAAGAGAAATATTAGAGAAAAATCACAGGTATTTGACAATTTAGATGTATATTTTTTCTAGCCCGGCAGTCAGGATTTGTTTTTGACAAGTCAAGATCTTGCTGTATTTGTACAGTGACCATATTTGAAGGCATTGTCTGTATCTCCAAACAGGATGGGAATATAAACCTTGTTATCATCGCTATAAAAACGAAAATTTACATTCAGTTGATGGTGAAGTAGCCAAGCGGGGAATATGTACAATGAAAAAGCTGTGATAGAGCCTTGGGGTACCCCACATGTAGGGCACAAGACAATCTGAAAAGAAGTCATTATCAATAACAGCATTATCTATTCATACAATGTTAATCTCGGCTCCCTTGCACATTGCTACTCTGAGGGACGTACTGTACTGCACACACTATGTATATTGGTGTACTGCTGTAAGATTTATCTTGCTGCATGTAATGGCCAGTAGAGATGTATTCCAGGCTCATTGCCCATTACCAATTGTTCGCATGAAGCTCCTTGGTTCAAATGGTTACAGTGCTACGCCAGTCTGTTGACTCGCTGCTCTTAAATACTGCTCTTTCATTCATGGACCCAGTCACCAATGGGTGCATTGAATTTAAATGTAATTTAGTCCTGCATTTCCCCTCCCTTTGTCTTCAATGTGACCTTGTATTGCCTGTCATCCATCATTCCAAAACACGGACATCCTGGTTAGGCTTTGGTTGCAGGCTGAGACAGGGAACAGAGAGGTGTCTTTTCATCCCTGGGTTGAAGGGGAAATTGAAAATTACCTATTCCCCTGACACACCTCTTCTTCTTTGCCTCTACATTACAGGACTGCTAGCATTCGAGTTGCACCTTTTGAATGTCGTTTCTGAACATAAATTGATAAGGCAGTATTGAGGGTAGAATTTGTGTTGCTGAATCACTGTACAATGTATATTGCTTTATCATACAGGGTCCAGATGGGCATCTGTTATCTATAACGGCTGGCAGACGGCTGGCTATTGTTGCAAATGTCTGAGAACTGAATCCTGTTGTGTGTGCTGAAATTTGATAAGGATGTTTGTTTCCCTTATTAATTGAGTAAAATCATATCTCCTCGTGCAATAGAGTATATTTCACGTATACTGTTTTGTATCCGGTCTGCTCTTGAAATATTCTATTACATTCTTGACCTGATAAATAGATAATAATTGCTATCGTACTTACAGGTGCCATTTTTTTGCCCTGTGGAAATACATTTCAGGACATACTCGTGGACCCTGTCAGAAAAGCCCTGTGACAAGTTTTTGTCTTTCATACCTTTGGTTGATAAACATTGTGTCGCAGCGAGATGCCTCCTCATAGGTACAAGCTTAGCAATTCCCAGCTGGGTTTGTGGGGGTGGGGGGCTCAGAGGTGTCAGGGCCACAGCAGGAGAATGGACAGTGCCAGTACCATCAGATTTGGTGAAATGCCACAGTGGGAACAAAGGCAAATGAAAGAGCTGTGTTGCCCTTTGATGCCGCAGCTGAAATTGAGGGCCACTGCCAAGAGGAGTAGAGGAGGATGAACACAGAGATCACACTGTGGCACAAAGCACATTCTCTTACCTTCAGCAGCTGTTTCACCAGGGGTTGTAATTTGTGGAAATACTGTTATTGTGTGGAGAAAGCTTGCACATGTTCATGCACACATACCAGTATTTCCTCAGAGCATGTTTGTGTGTTTGTATGCTCTTGAGGGATGCTTCCACAGTTCTTAAAGAGATTTAGGAAAGGAAAAATGTTTAGATTGGATTTGTATGTAAAATCTTACAGTTCCCGTATTTCCTTCCATCCCCCTCATTATAGACAGTTTCAGATGAACATGTTACAAGAAGTAGTTCCGATTGGCTCCAGGAAGCTTGGAAACTTCATTTGGTCCAGTCTGTGCCTAGGAAGTCTCAGATGAGCTCAAGTTTATTTATTAAGAATTAAATGAGCTGATATTGTTTTGCTCGTGAAGGAGGTAGATTTCGTTCGATGAATTCCCTTCTAACTAAACTGTTAACTCTTCCAAAGCGGAATTGAGCCATTATCTTTTCTTGAGTTGCAGTTATTAAGTAATCAAAAGAGATAGATAATCTGGGAATATCCCCGGCTAAAATTCTTAGAATTTATTGTGGCTTCAACATTACATCAAATGAAAAAATAAACTGTTGACATCGCGCGCATTAACTTAGATTTATTATGATTTGTGCTGTAAGGTGTCTTTAGCATGACTTTGCAGCGATTGAATCGCCCAAGGTTCAAGTGAATCCTATATCAGAGTTTACTACTGCTGCTGTAGTCGATGGTGCTGAAAGCTTCAAGCTCTCTAAACGCACAGTGCAATTCATTATCTTACAAGTCCTGTGTTGCTGGGAGACAGTGCCTGCCGCTCTTCCAGCTGCTCCACATGGGATGACTTCTTGTCTGGCAGGTTGGTCACAGAGTCCGTGTCTTCTTCAAACACTGATGCTGCCAAATTAAAAACTGTTCGTAATTTATGTCATTTGAGTCACGGTGCAATTCATATCTCCCAGGCACAGCAGAGACGAACGAATCATCTTGAAGAAATAAAATCGGATTGTTTACCGAATGGAGCTTCTTCACCTTTATATCGGGATTCGCTCTCGATAGGATAAAACCGACAACCCCAATAACAACCAACAACCACCGACAACCCCAATAACAACCAACAACAGCAGCAAATGCTTATGGAGTGTTCGTGACCCCAAAACTCTTTCTATATAAAGCTTTAAAAAAAAAAGTAATAAGGATAAGTTATCAGAGCAGAGATGTCCCTCTTTATCTTCAAGAAACCCTAGAAAACTCATCTCTTCAGAGAGCACCTCCTCCCTTAACACCTCTAACACCTCAATATGCCTGACTAGCACTTACTGCTCACTTCTCTACCTGAACTCCGTGCACTTCGTCTTATAGAATGGATTTAGGTCTTAGTACTTACTTCAAGGTCTCCTACTTTAATACTGTCCCTCACTTGACAATCGCTTTGGATAAAATCGCCTGCCAAACAGGTACATGTGAGTTCCGATTTTGTTTTTAAAGTCTGTCTTAATAGTCTTCAAATGTCAATATGTGTGTTGAAAGAATTAGTATCTAATGTTGCCGTTCCGCTTCTACCTTTCTAATTGGACTCAATTCACAATCCTCGTTCTTCACCAGAAAGCACTTGGTGGTTCAGCTGAAGGACTTCATCAGTATGAGCCGATACTCAGACTGACTCAGAGACTCGAGTGGGTATCTAGAAGATTCCCACTCGTTGCGGTGCCGCTAACTGGAGCAGGAACGAACTCAAACAACTCTGTAAAATTTCAGGGTCTTATTAACTGGTTATCCATCTGGCAATCGTCACATTATATTAAAGCACAAGGCCATGTGATATTGACTCTATGATCAGAAGGCAGGAGAACTGGTGAAGCTGGAACTAGAGAATTTTTGATTTGGCTCGAAAACTGACTACAACTCATCAGTCACCGATATAGTTACAGATTCATTTTTGACTGACTAATCAATACTCTAAACACACTTGGCGTTTCAGCCTTAGGCAGGTGAATATTTTACTGAGACACGCTTCTACTTTTCAGCTGTTTGATCCTTTAGATATAATGAGCGTACAGTATTTATACACTTGTTCTTCTACACACGCACTGTATGCTTCTTTTTGTTTTTTTTTTAATCTATTTAAACATTAAAAAATTCACTCAGGTTCATCAGATAATCTGATCACGTAATTTGTCCGTCATTCTTTCTCACTCTCTTGTCATGATTCAAAGCGACAGGTCATTTGCATAGAACGGATGATCCACAGATGCCGTGAAAAGAGGAAATGAACAAAACATCTTGTCTGATGGACAACTCTTGTCCTCTTTATTCTCACAACCACATTGTGTTGAGCCTTGAGCATACACTTCTTCAAGCACTTATTCTTTGCTGGAATTTTTCTCGGAATATAAGAACTTTCATTCTGAGGAGGGGGAGCTCGGAACAGCCATTGCAGGTCATGTCGAGGTTGTTGATGGTGGACAGGCCCTGAGGTCTGAACGGATGATTATTTTGATGAGGCTGCATGATTAGGAATCTCTCCCCGCCTCCTCTTGGTGCCTGTCTAACCCTCTCATGTGGATAAATCAAAGTCAGCCCCTAACTGAGTCGCTGTTGCTCCTCTGTCTGCAAAGTCATTAATCCAAGGATGTGGCCCACGGGGGTTTTCTCCTCCTGCTTGACTCAATAGATGTTACATGAAAAATAAGCTTGGTTTCTCTCTCCCTCGCCTCTCCTCCCCTCTTCACATCTCTCTTGTATTTGTTCTAATAGGGTTTCTGCTCTTAGTTTTCACCCCAGAGGATGAGTTACGTGTCCTGCTGGGCTTTTTCAGCAGGGTTGTGTGAGTGTAGCGGCACTGCAAATTGCCACGCTGTGCCCTCTCTCTGTGCTGCTCTAAGGGCATTTTCACAGAATCTCCCACTCTGTTGTGTGATTTGCGACCTCCTATTTCATCTCCATCTCTGCTCCAACATGCTACTCATGACTAAAAATGGGATGTAAAAAGATAAAGTAGGAATAAAGGCAACTGGGTCTTGTCATGCTATATATATATATCAAAGCCTTGTTGCCATAGTCTCAGACACACACCGTCTTTCTTTTCTCCTCCGACTCTCTTTCCTCTATCTCCCTAATGTTTTTTTTTGGGGGGGGCGGTTTGTGACGCCTCTACCTCCCTCCTCCTCCTGTGTCATCATGGCCTGGAGAGGAGTTGTGAAATTCATGACACTCAGATCTGGAGGGGCTGGGTGATGGAGGACAAGAATAGTCTCCCAAGTTCCTGCTGGAATCTGTCTGTCTTTGATGAGCGAGTTATACAATTTCAGCACCCCCCGATAATCTCGTTCTTGCAAATTGGCGGCAGAGAGAGAGAGAGAGAATCTCATTTGTTGCATTCGGTTATGGAACAGTGGCTTCCTCTTCAGTGCCTGTTTCTGCTCCATAAACCTTCAGCTATACTGACCAGTAACGTGTGCACAAACTGAAATGGAATAATGGATAGTGTCATGAAGATAAAAGGAGATAAAATCCTAATACTTTGTTCTCCCTCTTCGGCTCTGGCTCTCTTTTTTTTTCTCTCAGCCGTGAAACTCATCATAGGCGGTTCAATCTGTTGCTTGAAAGGCTGTCTGCTTAAAATTCAAAGTTGTCTGTGTCAAACAAAGCTCTCGAACAACCCCTGAGACACTCAGCAGCTTGAGGGGATGAAAAGTAGTTCGCCTAGCTAACAGCGAGAGGAGGTGTTGCTCCAAGGCAATTTAATTAGTCCTTCGCCTTCCTTTTCGTTTGGCTTTCTCTTTCCTGTTTGCCTTCCTTACGTTAACCTCAGCCTACAGTGAGCATGACTACTATTCGGTTTCGAAGGGAGCTTTGAACACATTGTGCCATTTCTGCCTTAGAATTTTGGAGGTTGCTCTTAAACGGCCTTCAAAATACAACTGGTCTTTACTTTAAAATCTAACCACTGATGAGTTTGTGATGCTGCCTTTAACTTCTCGCAGGGTTTTAGGTAAATCGCACTGCAAAAACGGGTTGTGGTGCTTCAGGAAACAAAGCAAAGGTGCATTATATCCTGCATACAGTTCGATAAAAACATGGTTACGGGTGTTTCAGGCCACTGAAGCTGAGTATATTGTCCTTGCGATCTCGTCAGGGGTCTGGTTGTGTGCACAGCTGGTAAATATTTAATGTGTCTGTGTCCTTCTTTGCTGTTTCCACAGGGGAGGAATTGTACTCTAACTATGCAATAACTCCTTGGCCCTTAGGAGCAGCATAAGAAGAGGTGTTACTGCGCTTGAATGTTTGCTGACTGCTACTTAGAGACTGTGGATGTTTGCATGGCTCCTCTGTTGGAAAATGTGTTTGCACTGAACTTTCGCCATATCAGCTACTGTATATTCAGGTAGCAGATCAATGCGGCAGCTGGTTGTAAGTGTCAAGCTGCAATCTGAACCACACGGTGATCATAAGCCCTTTGCGTTTATTTAGGGAAAGCGATAACAGTCAACACTCAACAACTATTGGCTGGGTTGCCATGAAAATTTTCTTCCGACATTCATGATCCCCAGAGGATGATCCCTGCTTACTGTTGTGAGTGTTTCCATATAAGCTGCCATAGATCCAGTAGTGAATGAGGGCAGTAGTCTGTTGTGAGTGCCGTAATATCAACTGCAGTGTGAACCACAAGACTATTATAAGCCTGTGTTTTTCATCTCCACAGTATCGTCTCGACTTTGTCAAATACATTGTTTTAGACAAGAAAATGAATGCACATTTGTTTCCAACCACGCTGTTACTAATCAAGTTCCGTCCCAAATTTTGACAATTCCTTTTTTTTTTTTTTTTGCATTTCTCATGTTCTTCTTTTCTCCTGAAAACATATTTATCATTTTCTGCTGGATGTAGTGTCTGGGTAACAGGCTTCTTTACTCCGTGTCCTAACTCTGTCCCCTGCTCTGGAAGTGGTTTGTTAGCAAAGTATTTATCTACCGCTGTGACAGGAGGGTTTGAAGGGTGGACTGAACCCCATCTCACAGAGGGCAGCCTCTCATTACTGCCCTGCTCCTCCCATTGCCAGTCAAGTCCTCAAAGTCAAGGCTGACCTGCTTTAGAAGAGCTCTCCAGCCAGCCTGCCAAGTCTCATGAAAGAAACCTGTGGACATAGACTAATTACACCAAACTGCCCTTTTCCCCTTCACCTACCGAACAGAAATTACTCTGGGTATATAGCTTTTTTTCCCCTTTCCACATCCTCACGAAGGACTTCTTTTGAGGGTCACGAGTGAGAAAGTAACAGTTACTAGGACTCTTGAAACTACATTACTCTAGTGACAATAACAGGTTTGTCAGCAGAAGTCTGGCTCTAGAGAATCACTTGGCTACAGACACGACATTTCAGTATCATTACCGGGACAGACTGACTGGAAAGCAGGCGTAGCCAATTGCACCCACTTTGCTTTAAATTAAAAAAAAAAGGGAACTGACTCTGAGGGAGGACAGTCATTTTGGCCCCTCAGATTCCAATGAGAAAGTTCGCTTTAGTTACGGGGTTCAGTACAATAACACTGCATAGAAAGCCGTCAGATAGAAGAACACTCAATGTATATAAAAGGCATGCGAAGACTGAAAACATGGGGAAATCATGTAATTTGTCATAATGGTTTAAAACAACCAAATCCTGAGAGACTGGACCACCTCCACTGAGACGAGATCCTCTACATCGATTACATTAAGACTCAAATATATTTGATGTTAGCCCTGAGGTCATGGCCCAAATAAATCGGATACATTCCGATATATTTCCTTAACGCTATTATTTCATCTTACAATACATTTATTTGTCCCTAAACCACTATTTACTATTAATGGTATTTGAGAGACAGAATAGTGAGATGTCAGAGGACGATCAGTATCAATATCAATCAATAAAGGAACTGCAGGACCTTGATGGGGGACACTGTGAATATGCATGGCACATTTCAATGTCCTCTCCTCTAAGCCTCTGATTTGATTTATAGCCCATGTCTGGCCAGCGTCCAGTCAGACCTAATAGAATCACAAAAGGTCGACCGGGGAGTCATCAGGGCACCCCGACATTAGCACTGACGTGTAGGGGGACAAGGGGACGATCGGTGTACTTGAACCGGACAGGGCGAGGACGGATATACGGTCCCGCCGTGGCAGAAACTTTATGATTTACTCAGATACACAGCATGTACGACAGGCAGGAGAGAGGAGAGCCGAAGGCACGGAGAGGACATGAAAGGAGAGAAGAGCGGAGCGGAGGACGGAGAGAGGTGAAATGGAGAGGAAAGAAAATCAGAAGAGACAAGAAGGAGGCGATATCAGAGGAGTTGTGAAATCGTCGTCTCTTGTTTGACTAGAAGCAGACACGGGCTCTGCCAGCGGACTGACAAAGATATCACTTCCCGCTCGCCCTGATGCAGCTGTCATTTTTTTTGACACGTCTCCCCGTTTGATTTATTCAGGAGGTTCGTGAGAAATTATGTCTTTCTCGGTTCTTTGTGTGACCACAGCAAAGTGTTTTAATGTCGGTTATGGAGCTAGAATTGAAATATATCAAATATATCAGGTACCGGGAGAGACTTGCTTACATCAGGTGATAATTTGCTTCACTCTCGTCTCAGTCCGGCAGGTGTCTTCATCTAAGATGTGAACCTTGCAATTTAATAAGCAAACAAAATTACCAAAGACTGATTTGGCCAGCTCAGACGGATACACTCAAATACGCCCTGTTTGCTCTCACGTCATCAGGCTAAAAAACTTCAGACTTCAATGACAGTCAAATTAAAGTGAAAAAGAAGTGTGCCAAATTAGCGTCTGACGTGAGCTGGCATGGCACCTTGGCATCGCTGCTGCAGCCCGATGCAAACTCTCTGCCAGATCGCTGAATCCTCCTAAACGGTATAGAGAAGGAATGAAATCAGGCCTGAACATTGGCAGCGTGCCACTTTATAAAGAACTAAGTGAACTGGTTAAACTTTCTATTTTAAAAGTTGCTTGATATTATGCATAAATGATTAAACGAGACCATTAGAAAGCTTAAGTTTACTGAGTGTTGCCTCTGTAACGGCAGTGTCTCTACAGGAGCTAGATGTTTGATGTCGAATCCTCAGTCATTCTTTTTAAAATCTGCATGCTCTGGTGTATTGTGCTAAAAGAAAATGTCAAATACAGTAGAGCTGTATGATTTCAATACAGTCAATTAATCAGTTACTTCATCTACATAAAATAAATGGTAATTATTTTGATTGTTGATTCATTTTTTCTGTTTTTCACACCTTAAATGTTTGTCATTTATGATAGTTCACTGAAAAACTTTGGGATTTTTGAATAGAATAAGATATTTGAAGACATCAAATATTTTCTGATATTAAAAAGCCAAAAACTGATCAGTTCGAGAAACTCATCGGCATAATAATGAAAATATGTTTGATTTGCAGCAAAGTTCCAAAGCAGAAAGAAAATCCATCTTTTTCCAACCTCTATGTGTCGTTACCATTTCTTGAGCAAAGAGCCTGTGTGTTTCATGGTGTTGAACAGCAGGGGGAAGTTTCCTTCACAGGACATGGATAGGAAATATCAGTAATTTGTGCCCTTTTACTGCTGGAAATGAGAAAAGAATTAGTCACATAGAGCCGGATAAATCGTTCCTGTTTGTTTCCAGGACAACGGGGACAACAGGGCAGCCGGACAGCCCTTTTCTTTTAATCTGGCAGAGATAGGAGCTACTTAGTCAGAGAGCACGGAGGAGACACGAGGAGGGAGGGCTGGGATGTGTACACACATAAAATACTCTCAGGCACAACACACACATTCAATGAGGGCTGGGACACAGGAGGGCGGAGAGAGGAGGAAGAGGTAGAGGTGTAGAAAGGGAGGAGAGGTGCGTAGAGAAACGAACAGACAGCCAAAAGAAAGAGGTGTCACTGTCATCCCGTAGCCCTGTGTCGTAAACTGCACTGCTGTCCTGCGCAGCCCTGGGAAGCCTCACCAGCCGTTCAGCAGGATGCCTCAGAGGAAGAGGAGTTTCACGTTTGGAGCTTACGGAGGGTAAGACAATGGGGAATTGATCGCTCCGACAGTTTGCCGCCTTTGTCTCCCGCAATAGAACCACGGGGCGGTGTTCGTGCACCTGTTGCGTCTCGTCACCGACCCGTCTGACTCCTTGACGGAGGTGTGGGGAGAAGAAGGTGGGAGGCTGCTCATGGGAGTTGCACTGCACCTGCTGGGCTGCTGCCGAACTAGACCGCCGGCACGGCGAACTCCTCCTGATTTACAGCTTTAAGCATTTATAAGGAATAACCGAGATGCTGAGATGATTAGATCAGTGGTATTAATTTACGAGGCCACGCTGGTCAGACAGTGTAGGCTACTCAGACAAATATCCTAAAAGCAATACACTGCTCTTTGAGCAAAATGGTGAGTCAATTAGTGATAAATAAATGAATCCAACAGTTATCAAGACATGAGGAGATTTTTGAAATTACCACTAAAGTGCTGCTTTTTTTTCTTTGGGTAAAACAAACACATTAATAAATGTTATTTCTTTCTCAGAAAAACAATAAAATGCTGGGGATATTGAGTTATTGTGAGAGTATGGATTCAATTAAAGTCTTATTTAGATGGTGTATATAACACCATATAAAGGATGGGAGCAGCATTAGCAGTGTCTTCACCACGGTGGTAGCGAATAACTTCAATACCTCATCAGCATGATTGAAAGAAGGGTGCAAAAGAAGCAAATTATCTTTTGTAGCAGCCATAACCTGGATCTCTCAGATACGAAAATACTCTGGTTTATGAGCAGGGAGCGGCTACATAACACATTAGAATATCATGAGCCAAAGAAATTACTTGTGAGCCCTGCCAAGTCTGCCTAGCAAACACTCCTGGGGCTCAATTTGACATTTCTGTGGTAGGAGTCAGGTCGAGAGCTGGCCTGCGCACACGGGCGAATACCCCCAGACGAACCGTGCACACGGAGGAACTATGTTGGGCAGAGAAAACGGCATTTTCCGAAGAGCAACAACCAGTTAGTGCAAAGATGAGATTCCAGGAATAGTGGTCCAAAATAAAAAATGCAGCAGGAAGAGAAAGTTGCGTTTTATTAACCTTTCTTGGTTTTAGGTAATTGGGTATTTGTTGTGATGTCGCCACATGTTGCTACTTGTAAATCATAGACTATAGGGATTGTGCTTATATGTATAGATAAAGTGATTGACTAAATGATTGATCACCTCACCAGGGGAGATGAGGAGCTTTCCTCACCCAGAAAACGGACGCTGATGAGCCTTTAATATCGACTTGACTGTTAGGTGTCAGACCGTCCAGGCTGGCCAGAAGTGACTCTGGGTAATTGGAAGTACCTGCTCCTGTGGATTACACATCATTGACACTGTGTTCCGCGAGCCTGCAATTGAGGTTCAACAAGGGCCTCTAAGGCTCATTTTAACCCCAGGCACGTTTTTAAGGGCTCCCATCCGTCTTTAAGTGGCGGAAAAGTCTCAAACATCAACAACATTTCTGGCTGTTGAGGTGCCTGGACTTTCTCATTAGCTCTGTTTATTTCTGATCTGAAAGACCATGCAGGGAATGTGGTTTTGGTTTCTTTTGGGGTTTGTTTGTTTTTTTCTTTTTTTCAGTTTTTGCCCACAGTGATATTTGGGGATGAATTATGGCTATTTCTCCTCATTATGGATTAAATTGTTTCCAGGCAATGATTCAGCTGCTTCACTCGGGCATCTTTTGTATTAAATATCTGCACCATTGCACCATTGCAAGTTATTTAACGCTGCATTGATCGATGTTTGATATGGATTAGTGTAATATGTGTCGCAGTACTTCCTCGCAGCCGTAAAGGTTGGTTTAGCAGCGTTCATCTGTTTTGGATTTGCGGCTTGCGATTTTACCCTCACTTGTAATTACAGCCAGTTACAGTATTTACATTAAAAAGCTGCACACACAACTGGCGCAGCATCAGCAGCACAAGCGAACAAGGTTATTGACAGACTGTCAGTCTATCGGCTAATCCATGGACATGGAATTTAGAGAGAGAGACTATATCAGCTAAAGAGATTATCTGTCAGGAGTCTAAGGACATAACCAAGCTCAGGGCTATGTTAACAGCTTGTTTCTCTCCTGGCAAGTGGACATAAAAGTCACTCAATGGAGGTTTTAAAATGGTGACTGAAGAGATTCATGGTACATTTTGGGTGGCTGTGGTGTTTTTGATGTAATGGTAGTCATCACTGTGGATGCTCAGTGCTGAATTCTGGGAAAGATCTACAGTGTTTAGCTTAGCAGGAAAAGTATAGGTTAGACTGAATCATTGATTTACTGCATACATTTTAGGGTTAGTTTGGCAGAGCCCCTTTAAAGCATGTTCTCACACTGTCACATACAGGAGCAACACTAATTCACTTTTTCCCCCCAAAAAGTTCTACTGGATCAGGTTGGTAGCTTCCCTGCGGAGGACTGTGTCCTGTTCTCATTTCGCAGCCAGCTATGATCAGATCTGATAAGCCTATGGTTTCTAGCCCACTCCTCTAATTCTCTAATTCATCTCTCTGAGATGAATTAACACGTTGGGCAAGGCTTTTTTTTTTTTTTTTTAACTTCTTCGCTTTAATGCATCAAACAGATTTCTTGTCATTTGTCAACAAAAATGTGTCTCTGTTGTTAAAAGCTTTGTTTGCTGACAAGCAGTCTCTCCGGGGAAATTAATGCTTGATGAATAACAGGGAAAGGATTCTCAAACACAAGTGGATGTGGCCCAGGCTTGGACCATCAAATTAATGGTCTGTTTGTTTCAGGATTTTGTCCTTGAAGATGTTATTTTGTTGCAACATAATTTCCCACATACAATTCAACCGAAATTGCTGTTATCATATAATAGTGTGGCTGTTTCTAAAAAACAAAACCCTTATAAACAGCAGCAAAAAAAAGGGGTGAGCCAAATTAAAAAAAATAAAAAATAAAAATACAAACGCCAGAAATTTGTTGCCTGTTAGAGCATCAATTTTAATGTCTCCGGTGCCATTTTCCTTGTTAATGTGACCTTTATTTTTATGGCATGCTCATTAAGAACGGACAGTTTTTGTGTTCTGTGGATGAACGGTTATTTTCAACATTGTGGAAATTTCAGTAAAGTTTTTCTTTTAACCTCCGACTTGTACTTAAACCACTGGAACGAGCAGGTGAAGTCGGCGCCCCTCTCATAAGCCCTCCTGCACAAGCTTATAGGCCTTGTTTGATATGAGTGACCTACCTATGCTCGGATCTGCGGTTGTGACGCTAAGCCTAAAATTATCGCTGGCTGATTCCCTGCCGTTAAGTGAAATCAGCTTTAAGCCTGAGGACAAATGGCAAAAGCTCAGCCAAGTGAAAGATTAGAGGACTGTGCGTGTAACCCACTGCTCTGTTACAGTTTCCCTCGCAGGTATTGTACCTACCTGATGACGGTGTTGAGGAGGAGGAGGTGGGTGGGACTGTGCACACCTTTACTTTCAGACATTTTAGCTGTACTTCGGATCTATTTATCTATTTATTTTGGTATAACTCCGATCCATTTGAGCGGTTGTTGACATCTGCATGGTGAGACAAAGGCATTTAGTGAGAGAGTTTCAGTTTTTTGGCTTCTAGCCGGCATAATCTATATATTTGTTATCATTACAGAGTGCCAAATCACAATTTGACACGGACAATTTAAAATGGACCTGCAGAGAACTATCAGCTGTATCTGCATCATCCCTTGGCTTTATGGAGCTTTATAGCGAGTTTTCCAGTGGTGGCGAACAGCTTCTTTTTAAAAAAAAAAAAAAAAAAAAAGACAACAACTCACTGTACAGTACTAAATAACAGTCACGGTTAGAAACTAGATGGTGAACATAGTATAGCGTTTAGCAGCTAAAGAGCCAGATATTTCCCTCAGGAGTTGGTGGAGACAAAAACAGAGATAAAAGAAGGTGAATATTGGATTTACATTTGTCAAATGGCTGGAAACAGGACTCCAGATTCACCGGATCAACTTAAAAGGTGATGATATGGTAACATTAAATATTCATGACTATACAAGGAAATAATATGTTGTGAATTAAGAGTTCAGCACTTAAAAACTCTGTGGTGGGTGTGGTTTGATTAGATTTTACTGAAGGTGACCAAATTTCCTGCAAATCTTGTGAGATTCGGATTTAGACATTGTTAAATCCTAAGTACATGACATCAACTTTTTTCCAGCTGAGCCCAAGGTTGTCAAGAAACAGTGTGTTAATGCCTGACCCCATTGCTGACTTAAGTTTCGTTTCTCATTCCTGTTCCCTCTGTGACAATTCTGTGGAAAGGCAGCTTTCGTGATGTTAGTGCTCAGTCCAGAAATCATACTGTTGTTTTTTGGGTTTTTTTTAATTCTGTCGACTCGTCTGTTCAGTTATTCACATCAGTTTTGATAAGATTAAAATGTTTATTTGTATTGCCGGGATACTGCAATCCTACGTCCTTTCCCAGAAGCCTTTTTCCCCTCAAGGGTCTGCTTGTCACTCCTGCTAAGGCCGCATTCAATTTTCATTCAAAAAAGATTGATGGCGTTGCCAACATTTAAATTAGCTGGTGAAATCGTGCCTCACTGCCATCTCCGTAGATGTACATATAAAACCAGCTGGTATGAGAGTGGACTAGGAAAAGATGTAAAACAGAAACTACCCAGTAAACTCATTCGAGTCACAGTTTGTAATAAATCCTGCTCTACAACTACTGCACATGTTGGAACCCCACGAACTGAACTGAACCGTCCACAACAGTCCTTATTTATGAAGTCTAGCAGAGGAAGAGTGCAGATGTGGTATAAATACTGAAGAGCTCTAGCAACCTTTTTTTTCTGAATGGCGCCACGTCCTAGTCCTTACACTCTAAGAAAACTAGCAGGATACACATAGCTGCATCTCAGACAAAAAAAAATACCCTGCAACTATTTTTTGAGAGTTGAGTTTTGTTTCTGTAACTTTTTTTTTATCCACAAAAGCAGAACATTCCCATGATCTTGCTTCTCACTAGTGAGAGTTTGCTGCCTCTCATTGTCTTATGTAATAATACACTAAAGATCTTTTGCTTTTGGGCTGTTGGGATGACAAAACCAGCAATATGGAGATGTCACCTTGGGGCCCTGGGAACTCGTCATTAGCAATGTTTGCCATTTTCTGACATCTTGTAAAAAAAAAAAAAAAAAAAGATCACTCAGTTAGTCGAAAAAAAAGGAAAAGATTAATCCGTGATTTAAAAAAAAAATAGTTTTTACCAGCACACTAATATAAAAGCTCAGTGTAGATTATCTTTAAACTTTTATAATAACCAGGCCGATTTTTGCTGCCCTCTGCTTTTCTGTGTCCGTCCTTCAACAAGCGACCGTCGTGTGGCCTCAGCTAATGGAGGTGCAGTTGTTTATGTGACGATCTGTTTCTCACTCCCGACTGTTAACACCAAAACAGTGTGTTGCCTGTGTCAGCAGGGGGATAATCACCAACCGTATCGCTGACTGGCAAACTAATATTTCCATTCTCAACACAGGGCCACAAACACAGCAGCAGCGCCGAGCCCTCAGCAGCAGCTCGCATAATGTCAGTGTTTCCATGTCAAATACATTTTACAGTCGCACACACAGGTGAGTTGCACCTCATGACAGAGCCAAATGCTAAGAGCGTGCAATGTCGCTCAGAGTGTCACTGAGTGACATGTTTGTTGTCAGACACACTGCAATGATACTGTTTCAGTTTCTTACATCACCCGTCTCCTCATGCAAACAACCTTATACAATATTTGGACAACAGACACAAGCAGTGAAATAATAGAAATCGGGGGGGGGGGGGCAGAGACAGAGGTGGTGGGTCAGCTAGCAAGAGGCTAGACTAGAGGGTTAGGGTTAGGACAGAAGACAAGGTTATCAGCGTGAAGACAGAGGCAATGCACAGATACACAAATAAGACAAGTGCAAGACATGTTCTCGGGCCTGTTCTCACCACCCAGCTCTGTCCTGCCGCCCAGTGGTGAGGGCAGGCTAGTGAAAATTGACCCACTGCTTTTTAAAGTGCAACCTAACACTAAATCCACATTTCAGAGTTTATAAATTGATTTTTGCAGGCACCCTGTTATACCGTCAACTGATCCCGGTCCCAGTTTAGACGTTTACCGCAACAGTAGCTGTTAAAGGGCCGCCCCGTAAGACCAGTTAGTTTCTTCGAATACAGTTATTTGACAGCTAATTTTACTAGTTGTTTTCCAGACAAGGATTGTAGCGCCCCGTACAAAAGATATCACAAGCCTATAACACAAACTGTGTTGTCATAGACTGAATTACCCAACAGCATATAAAGAGGTCAGAAATATTTCACTGACCATCTTCAACAGTAAAATGCTACTTACCCATCAAAGCATCAGTAATAATAATCCACTAACATCTTGGTCAGTCAGAGGGGCCATTTTTACTTTCTAATACTTGGGGTTTTTTTTGTCTTGTTTTTGTTTCCGTTTTATTTTGCATTAGTGATTTTTTTTTAATGCAGGACCTTGACTCGTAATGGAGTATCTTTATATTGCAATATTTCTACTTTTGCTGGACCGCAAGTGATGCATCAGGGATGCATGTCTGGTTTTGAATTAATCTTTTGAATATGTGAAGAGCAGAGGGACATATTAAAGCCAAAAAAAAAATCTTTTAAGCTGCTCCTCTTTGGCATAAGTTGATTATATTAAAACTGAATAAGACATCGTTCTTTGAATATTTTATGGAGGTGATAGTAAATTTCATGTAAAGGTTACCTTTGAATTCATCCCAGCTCTCCCTGGGTAAATCTTTCAGTTAATGATTTTTGACATTGCCAGGATTCTCATTTATCATTTTGTGTTTTTCTTTCATGAGACTGTTTAAAGAAATGGAATATTCAATACAATGTCTTGGTGTCAATGTCAAAGAGATAGCGGCAAGAAACGTTGGATGAATGGCAAGTAAGTATATTGGGTTTTATGGGACTTAACATGCAACTGGCCAAACCGAAGTCACATAAGTTGTTATTGCACATTGGATAAAATTCAACTTCTTTCGAAATAATGAGAAATATAGGGGGTGTTTTTTGTTTGTTTTGTTTTGTGGTTTTTTTTAGGCAGACGCGTTACCAAAATGTTCTGGCAGCAATGCCACAAGATGTTGAAATTGAGTCCGACACATTTAATCCCAGGTTAAACTTAAGCCAAACTTCAGTTGCCCTTTCTCCCCTTTCTCCACTTGAAAGAGCTTGAGTTACCTTTTTTGTTATTTTCTTTTTCTGAGGAACTGAGCGGGTGCCTGTCAGTGTGTCTGCATCAAATGGCAACGGTAATTATTTGATTGGCTTAGCCCTGGGCAGGAGGGGATAAGCTGTGATTATCAGTGGATTGATTGTCCACAACCAGCGTCTGCTAGGGGGCTGCTTGAAAGATTGATCCAGGTGGGAGAATCTGCTCTGTTTCATTTGTATGCAGGGGGAACAGAGAGAGTGCACCACAGAACTCCTAACGCTCTGGAAATTTAATGCACCGACAGAGGAAAGCAGCCAAATCACTTGTTTCCCTTTGCTGGCTGCCTTTTATCTCCCGTTCCCTCCTTTTCTCATGCTGGCAGGTTAATTTTACTTGTAAACACGCACACGCTTTCTCTTTCCCCTCTGTCATTACTCATATCAACCCATATTTCCACGTTACATCAACAGATCACAGTTCCTGTCATTAATTCCATGTACATATCTGCATGCTTGATCAACTTTGCATGCTTTTTTCCCCCCTTTTTATCATATGTGATTTTTTAATCTCCCTTTTATGAAACCTGCACCATTTGGTCAACACCCCAATCGGACATTTCCACTGCAGACTGCCTGCATTTGCCAGACGCCCCTTCCCATCTTTGTGACAATCCCACTCTGGATGTACTTAGCAAGTACTGTAGCTGGCAGAAAGAGGAATAGAAAGAGGAATAGATAAAGGAAGTGGAAGGAAGAGGAGGGATTAGTAGAGGGAAACGATGTGGACCATGTTTATCTTGCCTCATGGACGCACATCGTCATGTATATTGTTGAAAACATAATCTACACAAATAAATAAATTAATTTATTAGCAATTGAGCAAATCATAATGGGTCTCTTGTAGTGATGAAGCCAGAAGAAGTGTTAATTAAACTACTCTGCCGTTCCCCTAAATTCTGCAGAGGTTTACACTGACAGGTATTTTCCTCAGGAGTTTGTGGAGGGAGACCAAACAAGACTTAAAAGGGCACATTTAATAAGCTCATATTGTTCAGTTGGACAGAACCTTGACTCAAGATGAATGCTAATGTTGCTCTGTATCCACTTGAAAGTGATGAAATTCCAGTGTGGTCTTTATATCTTTCTTTTTTCCTGCCCCTAAGTTACTGAAGAAAGTATAGGAACAATTATCATTTGCATTCAAGGTTTTTGATCAAGTATTTTCATTTGTTCGGTGAAAGCTAGGCTCATAAAAACTTATTTTATATTCACTGAAAAAATGTTACCATCACAATGCATCACAGTATGGTCAATTATTCTCCAATGTCTGTTAGTCTAAATGAAACTGGAAAAAAAAAAAATCCCCAGTGTGAAAAACTGAAATAAATTAAGGGAATTTTAAGCCTACTCTAGTATAACATTGTTCAGTATTGATATAATTTAGGTGCTTCACACAATCTTGCCTTTTTCTGCCTTCTTCAGCTGTGTGTGTATGTGTGTGTGTGTGTGTGTGTGTGTGTGTGTGTGTGTGTTTTTATTATCCTTCACTTAAGCAAAGGGTAAGAACCTACATCAATCAACTGTCACTCTGTTTCTCTCCAGGGTTGACAAGAGCTTCTCCAGGACCAGAACCTTATGGTGAGTCCTCTCCTAACTGAAACACAACATTATACATCAAGGAGTTTTGTTTTAATGCCTCACTGCTCTCCTCGTCTAAATGTGGCATTTCCAACAATTAAAACCTTTGAGATTCAGGCTTCGAAGCTGTTCTCCTATTTTATGTGACCTAAAAATACTTCTGATTACATTTCCCACTTGAATCATCAGAAAGCAAAATGAAACATAACTGGACTAGCTCTAGAGCTAGCTCTAGAGTCAAGATTGCACTATATGTCTATGTTTATACAATACTTCTGTTTAAGCCATGTTCACTTTCAGCGTGACTTTGTGTTGTGGTTTGCAACAACGAAGAAATTTTCAAGATTTTTCTTTTTTTTATCAAAAAGAAGAGCCTTTGACTTCTCAGTCAGTTTAATTAGTTCAATGCTTAGTCAGTTGCTTGTGAAAGAGGTATTGTAATGAAGGCACTATTCTCCACTTTAATATTCTTAAAATGTGTTTTTTTTCCAGAGTGGTGACAGTGTGATGTCTTGAATATAGACATAGTTTAAAAAAAAAAAAAAGCTGAAGGCTGATAAGACCTGTATTTTAAGAGCATTAAACCATAAGCAGAGTTTCCCTCCTCCTTATCTCAACTCTGGCTTTTTCCTGGCTCCTAATAAGATTTTTCAAATGTGCATAAAATTACTCTCTCGCTTAGGAAGCCTGTCTGTACTTGTGGCTTTGGACATATGCACATGATCAGGATGGAGATAGCGGAGCTTGTAATGTTCCCTACTTGGCAGGTAGTCTGCAGGCATTGGGAAGGAAATGTGTGGCTGTAAATACACAGGGGCAAGAGCAGATGGAGGGAGACAGGGAGCACAAGTGTGTGTGTACTACCAGCTGGGCATGGAGGGATCTCAACCACTGAGGGCCACAGAAAGATTGATAATGCAATGGTCGCACATTTGCATATTTGCAATATTTTGTTTAAATGCCAGTGTAGCAGTGAATCCATTAGAATCCATGCCGTGAGTTACTTTAAGTGCCTGCTATAGTCAAGGCAGCAAATATCATGGATGCTGGTTATCTACTATAATTATCATTAAGTTAACTGGCAGAATGTTTCTGTTTTGCATGGACAAAAACTGGATATAATCAACCCCTGAGCCGGGTGAAGGATGGAAATGGAAAGAGACTAAGTGTGAATTGCAGTTTCTTAAGTATTTGTGTTTCTTTAAATGTCTCTGTCATATGCAGTGAAGACGCGGAATGTGTTCCCTTTGTTGTCATTTTGTTTACAAGGCTCTCAACCAGCATGTCAGCAGCTAAAAAGACTGTGTTCCTTCATCATTATACATCACATACACTACAGACTTGAGAAAAAGAAAAAAAAAACTGAATCATAATGAGTCTGGAACAGTGGAACAGGACAGTGGGAGGGTGTACTGGATGGGGGGGGTGAAGATGCAGGGATGATTCAAGCTCACCAGAGGGGAATACACCCTTGCACGCACTGAATTTCATTAGGGGGATTCAGGTTCCTCTCTGTGGCAAGCAGGTCTGTGGCGCATGCTAATGGTGCCTCAGGGTTGGGTTGAGCAGTGGATATCTATGCATCCGCTGCACAGACCTCTGATTATAATCACTGAGTCATGCCAATTGTGTATTCCATCACTGCACTTAGATTAAAACGCCTAAGTATCAACAGCATACTTAGTATTCAATAATTCATTTCTTTTGGGCACAGTAATTTATTATTTCTTTAAATCCAGTAAGTTTTGGTCTTATATCTTATGTAGTTTGGGCACTTTATAAAAGGTTAACGGCCTAATTGGGACATGTCTCCATTTTGTCCATGGGGAAGTTTGTGGGTCTGTCCCTCACCACTATTGTGTCGGGCGCGGCTTCAAACCACAGTGTCTGGCTTTGTCTGGATCCCCCGCCACGGCCACTAATTCAAATCAATCATACCGATATTCTAAATCGCTCAGTTGTAGGTGTGTGGGTGCGTGCATGTGTGTGAGTAAGCGTGTGTGTGAGTATGTGTGTGTGTGCGTGTGTGTGTGTGGATACAAACACACAGCGTCCACACTTTTTCTGCCACTCTTAAACCGAGCACAACTGTATCCAACACTTTGTGTTTGTATTGATGTAACTTGAGTATCCCTGAATCGTTTGGACAGGGAGCTGCTCCTCAGGAGAGGTGAGAACACACTTATTTTACTGTGCTAAACTGCTTACAGCAAGTTGTTCCCAATTAAACACTCATTAACTCAATTGCTCTCGATAATGGTGGTGCTTATCCTCCTCGGTCTAAAAAGCTCCTGCTGTGCTGCAGTAAGGAGGCCAGAATAAATGTCATGGCATTTATGCAAGAATCGTGTCATCCTGGATGTGGAAATGTTTTGCCCCTCACAACTTTTTTTGGCACTAATGGGGGGGAAGCAAAGTCTATTACAATTAAAATGATGGTTTGTAAGCTGGTAATGTGGACCGATGTGATAAGCATTTCTACTGTAATCTATAGACTGTAAATTAAATTTTTTTAAATTAACGTTTGCTTAGGGAGACCCCTCAAGGGCCCCCCTGTTTTGCAGAGCTGGAGAAACGTCCGTTGCCTGGCGGGCAAATACTCTTAGCACGGGCAGGGCCAAGAGCCCGAGCAACCCTTTGACCCACACGAGGAGCCAGGTGGTAATGAAGTGGTCCTCAGTGCTGAACAAAGAGAAGGAGTGAGGTAAAGAGGCCATTCATTTGTGTTCCACTTCAGATCTCGCTTAACGGCTATTCTCCGTCCTAATACTGGAGTCAATGTTGTGAGGAAGGAGCAAACAGGGAGACAGAGCCGTCAGCTGTAGCTCAGTGGGCAGATCAAGGTTCTGTGGCTTGGCTGTCGTGGGGACAACCGAACTGTTTTCAGATGCCCTTTTTGGACTCTCTGGATCGAGACTGTCACCTAATGGCATGTACTGCACACTATATGAACAAAATATTAGAGCTGCCTTACTCGTATTGTGTCACGCCCCATCGTCGCGCTTTGAGCAGCCTGGATGGCGTGTCATCTCGAAAACGTTCCACTGAACTGAGATCTGACGGCCGAGCGGGCCACTGCATCAAACTGAATTTATTGTTATGTTCACTGAACCATTCCTGGACAGTCCTTGGCCGGGGCGGTACACCCTACTGCCAGGGTAACCTGGGGCTTCCGTTTTTAAGCATAGAGAGCCAGTTTGCACTGAAAACACACCCCACACTGTGCAACCATTACCACCATCCTGCAGTTTTGACACATGGCATGGGGCGGGTGGGTGGGTGGGGGGCAGAGGGGGGTGGATAGATCATTCTCATTATGTATTCCTCATGTAAATGCATCATTATAATGCAATGCAAAATGAATTTCTATTTTTTTTTCTTGGTTCCACATTTGCATGTTGCTATCATGCCCGTCAGATCTGATGACATTTTCATTTTAGAGAATCTAGACATATGGACTCAAGCCTCAGGGTTTAAACAAGTCCAATGTAACTCGACTATCTAATCCACATAATAACATAAATGCAAAAAATAAAAGGCATTGCCTAGAATTTTAATTCATGCATTAGAGAGATACTTCTTGTGAGAATGACCTGCCTTACTGTTTTTATAGTGTGTGTGCACAGTTTTGTTTGGAGTAGTTTGTATATCTAATTTACAGAATACCTGTGCAGTAGATATGGATTTTACATAATAGCCTGGCTGTTGCTGTTGCAAGGGTCTAGATTTTCTTGTGTCTTCAGTTAACCTGAAAAAGATCTTTTCATGCTGGTAAACTCTATAAAATCCTACAATATTTCATTTCAGCTTGAGTCTTTCGTGCAAAAAAATATTGCAGAAAATATCCCTTGAAAACATGTTTCATAAACCACTCATCTCCCATCTTACATAATAAAATGAATGTGACTGATGTTAATTATCTCTAGAGACATACGATGAGAACAGAACGAAATCCCGTTGGAACGTTTTTTAGTATCATTTGCGGCGTTGTCCGCAGTGCTAATAAAACCCAGATTGTGTCTCTGGCAATGTTTTGCAGAACCAGAGTATTTGGGCTTTTTTCATGGATTAAAAGCACTGGGGCTCTTGCTTTATTTTCTTTTTTCCTTTTTCTTTTTTTTTTTTTCTGGTCGATGGACTGACTGTGTGCTATTTTGGCTGCATCATAACCAGGCAGGGAATGGACCCCCCACCCCCCACCCCCCCACCCACCGCGACCCAGACAGGCGTGTCCAGTCCTCAACGAGTTCGCCGAGGAAAGACATTATGACCCGATGCGGTAGCAATGTGCTCTGCTTATGCGGGTTGTACGGAGGGCACGGTGAAAGAGCAGCGCGGTGATGATGGAGGTTATTTTAGCAGATGGGTTCGCCTCTTACTCAGTGCACCTGTTCAGTTGAATACATGCTAGACTGCAGCTGCCATGGTAGATGAGAAAAAGAGGTGTGAAGGCTTGGATGTTGCTGAAGTACTGTCCCCTCTTGTAATACTTAATACTGCATCTTTTTAAAGATTATAATATCACGTTTTAAGGCACTGTGACATAGTAATGTTGTTGCTGTTTTTAATATGCAGTTATACATTTCAAATGTGTTGTTTTTCTTGTTTAATTTTTTACCCACTCACTCATTTACCTAGAGATTAATTGAAGCGCCAATTATAATGTTACTCATGCAAGCACCAACTGTAAATTCCACCCTGTTGCGCTTCATTAGCCTCCCCACTTAGTATAGATGCATTCGGCTAAATAATTGAAAAGCTCAGACGAGGGGGTAATGTTGCTTGCAGTTGTAGCCATTTAACATTATCAGGAGGTCGACTCCATGTAATCAAGCTCTATTACAATCTCTGTTCAGGAGACATTTCAATTAGGCTGTGCTTATATCTCCCTGAGTAGGATGACAGAGAGCAAGGGAGAGTGACGACGGAGGAAACGAAGCATCAGTCTTACAGCGCAATTGTTTCGCTCGGGATTTCTCTTTGGGTAAATTCATGACCACTGTTTGTAATCTACATCATCCTTCACAGTTATGCAATGACGTATACGCCGTCAGGGTTTGTCGGCTGCATATTTCTCAACCCATTTCTGAGACACAGCCTGTCACTGGAGATGAAATCATTCCTTTGTCTGCAAAATGGTGAAGACGATATCACGTTTCATGCTGAGATTTCCAACAGACTTTTACGGCGTGGCTCGTCAACGCTCGGTGTCGTCGGTAGCGTCAAATGGTTTCAGTTCTACTTGATTTCCCACAGAACCACGGATGCTCCTCACCGCGTCGAGCCTGTAAATGAAACGATGTCTAATTATCAAGCATGCACGCCCGTTTTTTTTATTCTCCTACGTTACCTTATTTATATTCTTATTCTTAATCAACTATTCAACATTTGATATATGTATCTTCTCTTTCTCAGCCTCAGTCTCTGCGTGAGGTCAGTTGTGCTGTTTACTGTATTTTTTCTCTTTTTTGTGAGTGTACTTCTCACTCAGGGGGCCCTTGTGCCCACCTGACACAGCTGCCAACAGCCCTGCATGTCCACAAACTGACTCTAACAGCCCAATTAGTGAATGGACCACTCAGAAACACACCAGAGTGGTGTAAGGATCACTCTGCTTTTTAATCTATCAATACAGGACAAGAAAATATTGTCAGAATTTTAATTTCTGGAAACCCTATGTTATGGAAATTTTCTCTTGGTTTACCTAGAGAAAATTAAATGAGAATAGCTCAACATGAAGAAATGAAATAATGCTAATGTTAGATGTTTATATGTGCTGTTTAATTGATTAAATTTGAAGTGCACTGACCCAAAGCCTACTACAAAGCCACAAAGACAAATGTACAGAAGACAAATGGACGAATTTAATTAAACCTGTTGTTGCTGCTATTACTTTTAATCGATTTTCCTTTATTACATTGGAATTTAATGTAAACCTGGAACTTTATTTATTGGCACCACATAAAACTATATCCAATGTAAACTGCAAAAGTGGATGCACGAGTGTAGCCTGACAGGAAATCAGGGAGTGGTGCTGGTGAACTGTGCATGAGCCACAGCATGTTTCCCATATGCTACCTTCCCCGCCGACGATCCTGTGGTCTCACACTTAGTTTGACTCCAGGTTTATCGCTGCCAGAATCAATAGAGATGGCCACCCAAATGCAGCGGTAATTACGCGGGCCAGCGGGGCTCTGGGAGCGCTGACAACGTGGTTGTTGTTTTGAAAAACTGCTTCCTTTCCCACCTGTCAAGTGGTGAGGGGAATCAGGGCCAAGGCCAACTCCTGCAAACCAAGGCTCCCCATGTTAATTACAGTTTTTGATAGAAAGGTGCCCTGTGGAGTTTTCTCGTAGACAAATAACCGTTGTATTGTTGTATTGTATGCTTGAGGACTAGCAATTTTTTATTTTTTTTTTCCAAATTAAAATTCAAATGCGCTTCTTTGGCATTGGAGTTAAAAAAAAAAAACAAAAAAACCCCAAAGTGTTACCAAAGCAGCAAATTGTTATTCAGCCAAATCCACAATAATAGAAAAAAAGAACAATAAAGCAACACCTTCAAAATACTTATTAATTATTTATTTACAGGTTATTATTCGTGTGTATGTGTCTAGGTTATTCATTGTCACTGGTCAAGATATATATATATATATATATATATATATATATATATATATAGAGAGAGAGAGAGAGAGAGAGAAAGAGAAAGAGAAACGTAATGTAGATCACTGAAATCTGTAAATACGAAACTGAATTGGGTAATGTCAATGTTCCTCATTTGATTGAATGATTTGCATTTTAGGAGGAAGTGTCATCACTATCTTAACCCCACCTGTCCAACAGTGACCGAATGTTCTGTTTTCTTTCTATTGCTATGATTCTTTTCATCTCCCGTGTCTCATTTCCAGTTTTATGGCCACGGAGCCTGTACTTGGCCCGGATCTGCCTCTGCTCTCTATCTCTGACAGTTAAGGGATGTTCTGCCAATTCATCATATCTGTTTAGGGACAGATAACGTTCTAATCTACTTTGGCATTCAGTTTCTTCTTTTCATTGTTTCAGACAGGTTTCTTTACATTGTGTTTTGATGTGGTTTAGTCTGACTGGTGATTGGAAGGCAATGTTTTGTTTAGTTTTTTTTTGTGAGACTAGTCAGTGTGTGTTTTAAGAGAGAACAGTTAGTCTCAGCACCTGCTGACATAGGGGACTCTTTCCTGGGCTCAGCTCTTGGGTTTGGAGGGTTTTGGAATGGAGGGTGTCAGGGGGGCTGGATTTAATGTGCTTAGAAAATGTGAGTGCTCTCTTTTGAATGTTAATGGTCAGTGGGTATCTGCCTAATTCTGCCCCACAGGAATTTGCTGGTGTTTTTCTTTGTACGTGTAAAGTATCTCTGCAGAATTCTGCACGTAGAAATTCTGTTTGGTGTTTGTCCCAATGGGTAAGTGGACCCCATACTTCACTACCATATAGTGCAATGTGCAGGATAACACTATTGAATATTTTAAACCAGATTTTAATTAGAATTTGGAAGTTATAGGATTTCCTCTTAATCGCATCTAGACCTCTTAAAGCTGTTTCATTTAGTGGATTCACTGCCAAATGTTTTGAGTACATTTTCGTCCGCACAAAACATTTTCAAAGCAATTTTTTTGGATATATGTTAAATCCAGTGTTGTTTACATCCATGTTTGCCTCGTTTATTGGGGCGTTAACGGCAACCAACTCGCAATCAGGAGAGTAGTGTGCAACCAGCATCAGCATGTAAAATGAGCCGACCGTGCGCTCTCATGCATGCATGTGCACCATTATTTGCATGCACAATACAAACAAAACAGGGACCCACTTGTTCCATAGTGGTGCTTGTGGTCAAAAATTCCTAAGGGTACCTTTAACAGCTTTTTCTATAGCTTTGTTTCGGGGTTTCTTTGTTCTTGTTTTTTTAAAATTACTGGTCCACATAACACAAATGCACAGTTATGGACTTTACATAGTAAAATTGTACTGACTCTTGTATCTGTCACATATCTGTAGCGGAAACACTGTAACTTTTCCACTATTATTTTTGGCTTTGGCTCTTTTATGCTTGCACTGACCCTCTAAAAGCAAACCTGACCTTGGAGGCAAGAAATCTAAAGACAGGGTTGTATTTTACATGCTGACCCTCCAGTTTAGAAATTTTAACAGCAGGGGGAGACAAAATCCAAAATGTATATCCACTACCTAACTTACTATACTAGGCGTTGATAGATTTTTTTATTTCTTTTTTGTACCAATACAACTTGTACTTTTCATTTTGCAACTCCACTTGGAATCTTAAAGGAGTCATCGATCGAAAGAGCTGTTAGACATCCGGTTGAGCTGAGAGGAGCCTTTACATTTTCACTATTGACAACTGTTCTGACTTTTTAACTGAGTTCACACAGACAGTTTCAACCATCCCTTTATGTGACTATAGCTCAGACACCATTACTCAAACTTGTAAAATGAGTTGAACCTATGTAAAAAAAAAAAAAAAAAAAAAAAAAAAGGACAGAATTTTTGAGATAGGGATGGAAAACAGGAAATCCTGGGTGTGGCTACCCCACAGTGTTAGAGGAGGAGGGGGCTTGACTTGTCCTCACATATGTTATGGGTGTCAAGAGGACAAATTTCCTTTAAATTGAAGTGTTACTAGTGCTGTTTGGAGGAGGTTTCTCCTCAGTTTAGTGGTGTGTAAATGTTAAATTCAGCTGCCTCAGGAGAAGACTGTGAACAGAGTGGGAAGAGACAGTCACAGTGAGAGACAGAGACAGAGAGGAGCATGAAACTAATGAAATGAGAGATGGAAAAAAAAAAGAGTCAGAAGAGTCGCAGCATGACCCAAATACAATTGCCCATGAAATGTACACCGTCTGATTAACTTGACATTTCTGAATTCTCCATGTACTCGCTTGGAAAAAAAAAAAAAATACAGTGATAATTTGTTAAGTAAACCTGCTCCCGACCTGGTTTGGCTTCCATTTGTTCTTCCTCGTGTAAGCAAAGATACTCTTTCATCTTCAGCTCAGACCCACTCAGAGGCTTGAAACAGGCAGAAGGGCATTGATTGTATGTAACTTGTATACTCCGTGTCCCCTCCTTTCCTGATGGGGCTCAGTTTGTGGGGTTTTTTTTTGTTTTTTGGGTTTTTTTATTTCATGTTAGTCTTGCCCCTCCCAGGAGTAACACTATCTCCTACCCCAGGTGAGTGGCAGACATACCTGGGACCTTTTGCTGGAAAACCACAATGCAGGTTCTCCCATTTAACTCAGAACATCCTGTGTAGTATGAAGTAAGTGGAAAGAAACCAGGCTTTGTGTGTTCCTTTCATTGTGGAATACTTGCTTTTGTGTGTGTGTGTGTGTGTGTGTGTGTGTGTGTGTGTGTGTGTGTGTGTGTGTGTGTGTGTGTGTGTGTGTGTGTGTGTGTGTGTGTGTGTGTGTGTGTGTGTGCTTGTGCTTGTGCTTAACCTGGCTCTGGGCTACCTGTAACACTACACTCAAATGAGGGTGTGGACGAGCCAGTAGGCCTCCAAAAGGCTCGCCTCGCATCCCCTTATGGGTTTGTTTCAGGGCCTGCAGCCCGGCTTATCGATTGGTGCTACTATCATTTCATTTTCTGCAGCTCTTAGGACTCCTAGCAGAAATACAACTGTAACCTTAGAGAGCTGTTAAATCATCGGAGGTGATGCTCCAGAGCAAAGGTGCAGGAAGAGGAAGGTTAAGCATAAGATTATGGAGAGTGGGCTTCTCTGAGACTGTTTTTGGAAAAATGGAGCATTTTTGGTAAGTTGATGGGTCATTTATTATATATAGCTCTTTCTTAGCTTTTGTTTCGTCCTGCATGGAGTTGTATATGCGTGGGACAGTCTCTTCAGCGAGTGTTACTAAAATGAGTCACAGCCAAGACATTTATGTGACGCTCTCTGAATCATCAGTTTAATCTGAAAACACCATAACTCAAGTCATGGAGTATGCTCAAATCCCACTTACATACTACGTTGGGCTTATTTTGATGAAAAAGTGATTCAGAATTTAAGCAGCTCATTGTAGATGCTGTGCTATGTTTGGTGCAGAGAGGTGGTGAATTTGTGGTATTGAAAGACAGTAAGTGCCATTTTTATCCAAATCTACTTTGTTGTGACTATGCACATAATGTGAACTGATGTCCTCCACTGTCTTATGCATGGGGATTTAGCCTCCCACCAAACAGGAAAATGTGATCACGCAGTGATACATTGGAAAACACAGACCTATGCTTATTCCTCTGTGGGCTGAGCAAGTGATTTTCTCCATTATGTGTGAGTGTGCTAAAAAATCTGCAGCATTTGAGAGCTTTTCACCCGGCTGCCTGACACTAATATGTCAAATGGACAATGGGCTAATTTCTGCAGTGGGTGCTCTATGATGTTGCAACAAGCTGTCAGAACAAGGCAGATAAAGGGACAGAGTTCTTGTGTCACCTTTGAATTAAGGTAAGCCCCCTTTTTTTTCTTTTTTGAAAACTTTCTTAAAGCCTCCATCCAGCTGCAGAATTTTTGTCTCACTGAATGAGCAATATCTGTTAAGACTCAGTGAGGCAAATGCTAAGCAAAGCAACACCCACAGACTGAATGGGCAGCTCTCTTGTCATACAGAGATCAAGAGAAATGAGGGAGGCTGAGATGGAAAGCAAATAAAGTGTGGGGGGGGCATCAAGAGCAAGAGCTGGAGAGAGGAGAACGTTTGAGTTCGCCTCAGAATAAAAACAGTCAGGAGAAACGCACGCATGTATGTGAGGAGAGAGTGAGGGAGGGAAAGAGGGAGGGCAGGACGGAGAGGGAGGATAGAGGGAGGGCTGCTCTCAGCATCATCTGACGGGAGACAGTCTGATCCCCGACAGCAGGTGTTGGAACACAGAGAGACTTGGTCCGATAGACGGAGGCGGCGACACATAGGGGAGAGCGTCAAATTGTTGAGGAGAAGAGATTTCAGCAGCAAGTGCAACACCACGGACAGGTAAGCGCGGATAGAGAGGATGAGAGTCCACTGCGCTCGTGGCTGCTGAAAGGTAGATAAAACGAGGGAGAAGGAGCTGAAGTAGGTACCAGATAAGAGAGCGGAACAAAAAAAAAATATATGGTACGAGCAGCTATGGAGGGGTCCGCCTGTTGTGTAGCCTGGTGTCCAGCTCCGGCTGGTGTGTCCTGATCTCTTCTTCCTCTGCTTTAAACTTTCTCTCTGCACGTCTCAGTCTTCCTCTCCCTTTCGCTCTTGTCCACCCAGGAAGTGGCTGACTGGCATCTCGAGGAAATGACTCCACTTTCATTGTGCATTAGCTGCTGTAGTTGATTAGATTAGTTGCTGTCTACTAAGTGGACCTGCAAAGCTTAGGGGTTTATATGTACTAGTCGCCCTCGGACTCTGTGTTTGTGTGTGTGTGTGTGTGTGTGTGTGTGTGTGTGTGTGTGTGTGTGTGTGTGTTTGTCTTTCAGTGTATGCGTGCGCATGTCTGTGTGGGTCTTTCAGTGTATGTGTGTGCATATCTGTGTGGTGCCGGTGGAAGAAAAGATGCAGCCATGCAAGACATTGCTCTTAAAGAAAAAAATATGAATCAAATTGTTTGTGGGGTTTTTTTTCCCATAGTAGGAATTTAATCTATGATACTACAGGAAGACAAAACCCGGGGCTTAATCCAGTGAAGGTGAATAGGAAAATAAAATTCTGGTTTCATATTTAGATGCTTTGAGCTTTCACATTCAGCTGAGCTTCATTTGACTGTTTTGTCAACAATTATCGAGGAGAAAATGTGCCAGAATGTTAGCAAAGTTTGTGCCTCGCCGGAGCCAGTTTCCATTTCAGTCCTATTTGAGAAACTCCAGGATGATGATGATGATGATGATAATGATGATGATGATAATGATGATGATGATGATGATGATGACACTCTAAAACACAATTATAGCTTTTCCCCCAGTGTAAAAATGGCTGTAAACAAAGCTAGAAAAATAAAAGTCCTTTTTGGTAGAGTACCAATCAGAAAGGTCCAAATCATTTCTTTCTTTTCAACTCAGCTGTGAGAGTTTAAAGGCTTCAATCATGCAGACAGATTAAGACAGATCTCTCCTCAGTCTTAAGATTAAGCTTTGCATAAAAATATTGACTGGTTGTTACACAGTAAAAGGTATGTTGTACCAGACTTGCAGTTTTCCGGTGTTAACTTTGTTGTTCTTTGATATATAAAACCCTATTACAATAAAAGAAACATCCTGTTCTGATTGTGCAGTTGCAGATTTTATATTATCAGACCAATAATTACAGAATTGCTGACTAACCTGACTTTGTGACATTTGATGGTTTTAATGGAGTTAATGATAGAGTTATGGCTCATTTTGTGCCATAGTTACAAAGTAATTGGAGCCCTCCTGATCTCCCTATTAATGTGAGATGTCCCAGGGTCTTTGCGCTGAGGAAGAATTGTGGGCTAAAGCCCATTGGGTAGGCTTTAATGGAGAAAGCTACTCTACCATCAATAGACAAGGGCACTCAATCACGGCAGCGCGCTGTCTGATAATATCCGAGTCTCCCTGCAGTGGCCCGTGGCTGTCTTTTGTTTGCCAAAGAAACCACTGCATCCGTTGAGCGAGCACACATGCAGTAGTCCCGTTCATCCCATGTTTAGCCCAAGGTCAGGAGTATTTACAAGAAGGACCGTTTTAGATTTTTGCTGATGAGCCTCTGAGATCACAACCCTTTAGTTTAACCTTTTTTTCTTCCCGCTTTTCCACCGTTGTTTGATTTCATAACAGGCTCTGTTGTGTTTTTCTAGTGCGGTGATAAATATCATACTACTCATACTCATAGTAATAAAACATGCTGGTAGGCCTGGCTGTCAGCTGACTGTGGTTACTCTGCTCAGACTTTGCAGTGCTAACCACAGCCTGAGAGTGAGGAATTAACTGTACACTGACTTTTGTGGTGCAAAGTCAATGCAATTATTGTGTCCCTGGATAAGTAGGTATTCATTATAATCAGCTCATCTAGTTCATACATGAGAGTCATGCCAATATGTCTATATTATATCTATTATGATTTCAGTCGGCTGTACCTGACAGACCATGACTCTTGTCCACTCTGCTCTCTGGCCGACTCCAGCAGCAAACTACAGACCAATCCCACTCAAATTTATCTTTTCAAGTGAAGTTTGGTGTTGCCCGGCTCATTTGTATTTGCAGGTGCTGCGCAGCCTGAGCCTTGATTGGACTGCAGGGAGGTGGAGTTCTTATCTGAGACCCAGAAGTGTGTTGCGGCAGCTGCTGACAACAACAGGCGGGATTAATCGGTGGATCTTGTTTCAGAATGCTTTGTGTCCGTTTTAGAAGCTTCATGCTGCCAGGAATTAACATGAAAAAATATGGGTCAACAACTTAATCCATGAAACACAGGGCTAGATGGTGAATAGTTATTTTGGAGTTTTGCTCACCAGTTAAAGTTAACCAGGTTTCCGTGGTAGTGTAAATTGTTTATTATGGTGCTCCCTGCGAGCACTTTAGAAATATGCTGTTTTGAGTCACTACTGGTGATTAGCAGCGTGTTGAAAATGGGAGCCTGTAAATAATATGTAAACTTAAATAAACAGTCTGTGTTTGCAGAGGAGTTTTTAAAATTAAGATCAAAATTAAATTATAATTTCTAAAACAGTCTCTTAGTCATTATAGTTGCCTGATACCTTTCATCAGTGTCATGCATGTCTATATATGTAAGTTCAATGTATTATTTAGCAAAGGAGACAGTAAATGCTCAACTGGGGCTCCTTATTGAGAAAACCTGGTAAATCTCCTTAAAGATGCATTTTCCTTTGAGATGACTCAAGAGTTCGGTAATAGTACTTAAAATCCTCTCAAATTTTAAGCCAATTTAATATTCATTCAGTATTGTATTTTTCTTTCTAAATGGAACATCTTACAGCGATTCAGAGAACAGGTAACGTTGCTAGGTGACGCACGCCTTTATACAACTGCAGCTGTAACCAGAAATCAGCCTCAGTGTGGAGAGAACTAGAGGAGGGAGCCTTGTGTGCAGTGTTTGTACCACAGAGCAAGAGGCGCGAATACCTGCAAATTAATGTTTAGACAGCGAAAGTAAAGCACAAATTTTTTCTGGCGGTCACCGCACAACTCTGTCCATAGAGGTAGGTGATCAAAGATGTTTTGTTGACACTGGTCTGAACGAAGTGTTTCATAAAAAAGGAAGTAAAACACCATGATAAATGTACCTCTTTTCCTTTTCTTTGTGTCTCTATTGGCTCCCTGCGTCTATGGGATTGCAGATAATTAATCAGATGCGGCTCAGGAATGAGCCTCACACGTGGTATCGTGTGTGGGCATCTTTGGCAAAGGCAGCCTGACTGCTGTCGTCTAAACTGGATGGACGATGTGCTTCCCGTGCCGGTCATCCAGCTAAAGTGGCACAGTGACCCCGCCACCTGGCTGCTGCCGTGCACCGGCCTGACCTGTGCCAGTTGCCGGGGTCCAGAACTCATTAGGAAACACTGGAGTTTTTCTGACTTATTAAAACTGTCGGTTCCTTGTATAACTCTACTTCATCAAACGTTAGGAATGAGAGAAAATCTATTTTTATGTCAATAGCACTTTATGTCAATAGCATTTAGTGCTAAAACAACTGGTCGGCTACTCTATTACCTGACAGTAAAATTAATCAGCAACTACTTGGCTTTCAATTTAATAGTTGAAGAAAATGAAAAAAGATCCACTGGGTCCTTCTCAAATGTGAGTATTTTCCAATTTCGCCGTCTTCTGTGATTGTAAAAGGAATATCTTTGGGTTTTGGACTGTTGGTCAGTTTTTCCATTTTATAGATAAGAAAATTAGTGCAATTGTTTGAGAAAATAACGAATAAATGATGAAAATAATCATTAGTTACAGTACTTACAACGATGGTAGCATAATAGGCCTTTTGTCACTACAGACATTTGGGCTTGCCAGACACATTATAGCTCATTTATTAACGTGGGTAATTGCATTAAAATTCCCATTGTGCTGTGGCCAACAGAACAATGGGAACTGGTCTTTTCAAAATGAGAGAAAAAAGAGGAAAAACATACAAAAATACACATAATACAACAGGTTCAGCATTTTGAGGCAAAAGGGGCTTGATTCCCCCCTGTAGTGTATAAAGAACACAGTATTCTTATCACTGCGGGAGTGCACATAAACTGAATAATACAACAGAATTTTTACTAGGATTCTGTCGAGCCAAGGTTAAAATAAGTTAGTTAACCTCGTTTAATCTACGTTTATAAGAATGTAACAAAGAATTCCTATAACCTATGAAAAAACTATTATTCCAGATTGAACAGTCCATACTTTTGTTGGGCCCTTTGCATGCTAACAGTATATATACTGCACCAGTGCACTACAGCTCAATTGTGAATGATGAATTACTGAATATTGCTATTTAATTTGAGACTTGATAAAGCCGTATCTTATGGTATCATCATGTCATATGTCAGGATGATGATATTTGATAATGTGTGCTCGCTGACATTGCCTGAATGTGCCAGCCTGAAATCCTTCCCCGAGTCAAACTTAGCATTTATCCCTTCACCCGATGTATTTCTGTTATCTGCCTTGTAAATCAGTGTAGTGAGGGCGTACACAAACACATGCACACACACACACGCACACACACACATAACCAGAGAAAATTATTCGTCATCTGTGATGAGAGCCACCAAACATGCCATCAGCAGTGAAAGTGGCAGGCTGTCAGGCAGCCTCCATCTCTCTGTTTACCGAGTCTTTATACATCAGTATTGATTTGCACCTTTCTGCCTTTCCTTTCACTGTGGATATGGGTGGTCCCACGTGGCTGATTTGGGTTAGCTGCCTGCCTTTGAAGCAGCAGGTGACTTATACATAAGATATAAAGGCTAAAATATGAATAAAGAAACATCTATTTAAAGGAAGTGATGTAAGGAAAAAAAGGATCTAATTTAGTGTCATAATACTGTTTCAGATTTGGTATTTAAGCTCGCCCCTTTAATGGCTCCCATGGGACATTTAAACAAGTTGTCGGCACAGCTTATGGGCAGACTTCTGACTGAGCAAGCTCAGGAAGTCGCACCTTTGTGGGCAGATTTCAGTGCATAGGTCTGTGCCTTACGCAGCGTTTGACATTACATTTTCCTTGTGTTCGGCGCGACAACGTTCACACCCAGGAGAAACGTCAGTCCCGAGAATGCCCCGGGATGCTGCCGAAAGACCTGACAGCCCCATTCAGTCATTTTCCTGGATTCAGCACAGATCAGAGGCAACAAAGAGCAGTGTTCCTGTTATGTTCCAAATACATTTCCTAACCTCATCTCCAAGTCAGCAATCTGTTGTCAAAAAAGCGCAGCTCTGTTTACTCAGACTTAAAGATTATGCGCAGCTCTAATAGGCGAGACATCTTCAGATAAGAAGAGCTGCAATACCTAATAATGTTGCAGAAGAGAGACCACACTGTAAATGGTCTTATTTCAGCTTCCCCTCCTTCTCCACTGTGTGCGCCATGACGGCAGAATGGAGGAGATACGAGAGTGTGAGTGTCTCCACCAATTTTCACTCCATTCTCGGCAAAGGGAATCAGATTGTGCTGCTGTTCTGCGTTTCCTTTGCTCCCGAGCAGTGTTTAGAGAAGAAAGCTCTCTGCTGCAGGTTTTGTGAACAGGATGCATGCACAGACGGGCTGTTAGTTCTAGCCCCTGACTGTTGTGTGAGATCAGGTGTGAAGTGTACGACCAGAATCCGGGTGGTACTGGTAATTCGCTCTGGTCGCACAGAGAAGAGAGGAGGCCTAGAGGAGCAGGGGGAGCTGAGGGGGTGGGACGAGGGCAGCGGGTTAAGAGATGAAAGCCGAGGGTCCTTCTCTTCCTCTGCTTTGTTATCAATTTCCGCTTTGTTCTCCCTCGTTTCTACGCTCCTCCTCTTCATCGGGGTGCACTTCTCCTGATGGGCGGTTTCACAAGTATCACCTCGGATTCAGGCTAGTTTCACGATTGCGTGCGTGAGAGCAAAAGCCACCGGCTGGTTTCACACAAAGGGCGAGAAGTTTTTGTTTTATTTCTGTCTTGAGAAATACATTCAAGACAGTGGCGAAATACTAACACCCTTCTCATTGTAGTAAGTGTTGATTGATCCTCTTCAATGGGGTGAGTCAATTGTGTTACAGACATTTTCCGGTTCTCTTATTGCTTAAATGAGAAACTCAGCCCAAGGCTAGCGGTAACCAGTCTCTCTCTCTCTTTGTCTCCTCCTCCAACCCTCCATCCTCTCTGACTCACAGGAAACAAGATGGAAGGATTCCTCGTATCTCTGATGAAGTAGAGCCCTCACTAGCACACTCCCACCCTCCGTTTCCTCTTCCCTCGCTTTCAAAGGTAACGCAAGACTTCAGAACTGCTGCTGATCGCTCCTCTGTTCAGGCTTGCGTTCCTGGGAACAGAGGCAGTGGCGAAAACCCGATCTGACAAATCTGAAGCTGAGTTTGCAAGAGAAGACATTTTCATGAGTGAGAGGCATCGGAACAGTTACAGCGAGCAAAATATGTTTTAAATTGAATATGGGCACCTGACTATTGAAAGGCTCCCACTATAGACTTTAATAAAATCAATAATGACTGCATCCCATTTAGGTTCTCACGTTCCAGGGGTCTGGGATTGTACAGGATTGGTGACTAGCATGGTTTACTGGTACACTTAACTAGAACAGAGCTATTAATAACTATTAATGTTTTCAGTTACACCTGTGTATTTCCTGTTACAAGTCCTAATATCTGCTGTGAAAAAAGGTATTTTGAGGGTATTTGACCAATTAAGGATGATGAAGATAAAAGTGCATCTCAGTTAGTTGTTTTTTGAAAATTGGATGATATTATATACTTACCATTAATAAATCCCTTGATAAGACCAAACCAACAATTAAGAAATTGTACTAACAACTATTGCCAGTGTAAGTCCTCACACATTGTATTCCTCTTTCCCTTAGACCTAAAGTGTTGTCCAAAAACTATTGAAAAGGGTTAGAGCCACATTGTCAAAGAACATGTAGGAACATGGCCTTGTAGCTCATTGGTTGCAGTAATGTGCTGATACGTTTTTATTTTAGGAGAAGATGGACCTCATTCCTCTAGTGAAAACTACAGTGTGCATCTGTTTTAGAAAATTACATTCCTTTTTTTCAAGTGGCACACACAGGGAGAGAAAGACTAAAACATTGTTGGTTTTTGGGTCTTTTAATTACATTTGTTGACAGTAGGAAAAATATAGGTTGTCATCGGCAGTACTCTTTAAAGCCTGCGGGATTCCAGTACGTGGAGTCAATGTTGGCATTGAAAGAGTGTTACCAGTCACCCGCTGCCCTCAAAGCATCTGTGGGTTTTAGTTCTTCATCGGCGTCCTTCCTCTTTTTCACACACCAAATCCTTTAGCTGTTACTCCCAGGTGAAAGGTGCCTCCACCCCCGCCGGCATGGTTGGCAGGCGGTTGTGGTGCCTGACAGAAGAGTCTGTGCCCTCTGTCACAGGCTCCTCTGACAAATATAGATCTGCAGCAGTTGTCCCTCTCTAATGCATGCCATAGGAGGCAGACTGGTATTATTTTTGTCACACATGTGTTGGTAATACAAATTTGCAAGGGATTAATAATATGTAGCTTTTAAGGAAATACAAAGAGACTTGCAGGGATACATTTCTTTTATTTTTGAATGTTGTGTTCATTTCTTAATGTATTCTCATTTACATGTTTTTTTCTTTTCCTTACTTTTTGTGTATATATATATATATATGTATATATATATATATATAGGCGTGAGCTTACCAGACCTCTATAGCCCCCCCCACATCTCTATAAACTCTATATATATTTCTTTGTATAGTCATCTGCTCCACATCTTGTACGCCCATAACAAACTACTTGAGTAGTATTATTGACATTTAATGTACGCCAGCAGAAACGTAGGTGTCCTGTACAGTTGTTTAGCGAGCGATGCAATTTTAGCTTTTTGTATTTCCTGACAGCAGACATTTTCCACTTAGGTCATTTCAGCACATTTATAACGCCTACAACTATTATCAGGGACATATATAGAAACATTTTTATACACATATCGTGGCCAAAAGACCAAATCAAGCAGTATGTCCCACAAAAAGCAGGTCATGGCTATAATATTAAACAAAGAGAGAAAGATCCTGCTGTAATCTATGTTACTTCAGAATAGTTCAAATGGAGTAAATTATATTCTCATCTTTTCATTAGATGCAAACTAATAAACTCATGGACCTGTAAGTTGCAGTGTAACCTTTACACTTCAACACAGCTTCAGGGCTTCTTTTTCTGAACTGATCCTTCACTGCTTTTTGCCGTCACTGGGGGAGTCTGTCTCTGCATACAGGAAACTGGGCATCCGTTCTGTAGACCTTAAACTCTGCGGTATTCAACCAGCCCCTTCTGAGGCATCGACGGGGTGGAGAGGGCCATCCCTGTGAACGCCATTGGTGTCTCTCAGGCACCAGTGGCCACAGCGAGGTCAGGCTAGTCTCTACAGCCAAACCCGATGAACTGCCCCAGATGGATTTATCCCTGGCTGAAATCATAGGCTCCTGCTCCCCCTGACTGACTCTCTTCCAAGTTTAGTTTTCGCACATTCCTTTTGAGGACGCAGCTAACCCACAAAGCATAAACGGGGAGATGGGAAGTGAGTAGGTGTGGAGATGTTTTGGATGCAGATTACTGGCAAATTGTCTGTGGAAACTCAAATGGGGCTCTGCATGTATCAGGAGTTAATGAAGCAATGGGGTCAGAGCTTTTGCTCCTCAGATCGCAGACTGAGCCGAACCGTCTGGACTCTGTGATTCATGAATATTAATACACTCACTCACATACTGTATTGTGAATCACTCAGCCATTCAGCCAAGTTAGTCAGTCGATCAATGAATCAGTTGATCAGCCAGTCGCTCGCTCTCTCGCTTATGCACTCTCAGTATCTCTCATTCCTTGGCGCACACACTGCAATTGCTGGTAATCAACTCAGAGAAAAGAGATGCGTAGCTCTCAACCCCTCAGGCATTCAAACAGCGATAGTGCGTTCACTGCAGTGGCTCCACACTGTCTCCGGGCGCAGGAGAGGAAACGTGAGCGGCTTAAAAGAATTAACCGCACGTGAAGTCTGAAAGCCCACTTCTCAGTCGAACCTGTGATTCTTTGCACTTGTTTACTGGCGGCGCCGAGCTTCTTCAGTACACATCCTTCCATTAGCTCACACCACACACTGTAGTCACCTAAAACCAAGCAGGATTGTACAACACTTTCCTAACAGCCTGAGTAGAAAAGACGCACTCGCCAACACAGCTCTGCAATCAGTGTGTTTTAAAACTGAAACAATGTCAGTGCTCGTAGTTTGGATCTGGTTAGTCATTAATGTCTCACTCGCGTTTTGACTTCATAAAAGAATTATACATGATTATGTGGCAAGTATGTAATTAGTATTCATCCTTCTTCAGGGAATGTTCTGAAATCCCAGCTTGGCATTCAGCTGAAGCCAGTCCAACCCCAGAGTAAACAGGCAGCTAGTAATGAAATGTAACCTCAGGATGAGACAGTGTTTAACTTGCAGTCCATTTCCGGTGCATTATAGCTCTACTGAAAGTTTCCTCCGTCCATAGTTTGTCCAATTTTTATTCAAACCATGTAACCTCTCCACCTCATGAGTAGATCCCATTGATTTTCCTCAAGGGAAATCAATGCAGAGCATTGGCTGACCGTGCTTATCTCCTATCGTGAAATGAAAAACACTTAACATATATGGGTAGACGGCTTACAGAAGTTTTTTTTTTCTTTTTTTAAGAAGTAGGTCAATATTTGTTGTTATCTGATGCTTTGAATTGCACCCGTTGGCGAAGGGCTGCACAGAAAAGACCGTTTTCAGCGCCTCCCTTGTCTTTTACTCTGTCCCTTTGTCCTCTGTCTCCCACTATCTCTTGAGCTCTCATGTCATACCGATGTTTAACTATGCACAGGTGATTTTCGGAGGTGCTGAGGTTTGCTAAGTCGTTCATCAGGCTGTGACATCTACACGTGCAGGGGACTGGTCTGCTTGCTTGTCTTACATACTGTATCTCCGCTGCTGGAAGTGAAAACACTTGGCGTTTTCATATTGTTGTTTTCTTGGCTAGGAAACAATGCAGTGAAAAGGGCCTAATGCATTCATTTATAGAGTCCCCAGAGTGCGCCCACTCGTTTATTGACTTTTCTCATTCATTTATAATGGTTACTTTATATTAGGCACTGATTGTAAAAATATCTGACTAAGAAAAGGGTTATCTATCTGATGGCTTGTACAGAAAAAGGAGACAATGGAAAACAGCTGATAATCAGCACTTACAACTGATAAGAGAAGAGCAGGTATAATTAACCGACTTCTAAACGTGTGCTGTAAAACACAGGGAAACATAAACTGTAAAATTTATGGAAATTTCTGGGTGTGTCATTTATCAACTGAGAGGTAAAAGAAATGCCTGCACTGAACTGCGCTTATGCCTCCCTGTATGGGGCTGGGGAGAAGTGTGTCTGAGATCGAGGCTTGAGAAATATCAGATGAAAGAAAAGAGGAAGAGAGTCGTTTCATATTGTGATGCAGCGAAAAAAGAGAACTCTGCCTTTTTTTGCGTGGCCACATGCAAATGTGTGTGTGTTTGCATAAAAAAGAGAAGATGGTTGTTCAGAGTACAAGGGGGGGCATTATTCCTTCCTTTCTCCTCCTTCCTACAGTACAGCTGTGCGTGTTTGTGTGTGTGTGTGTGTGTGTGTGTGTGTGTGTGTGTGTGTGTGTGTGTGTGTGTGTGTGTGTCTATGGGAGGGTGGAGTGGGGGGGGTAATAAAAAGAGGAAGGAAGGGAAATTATATATTCTCACATTTTAGTACATGGGTTTGCCTCTCGCACACATGAATGGACTCTGATGGACAGCCTTTAAGCTTTCTTTACCAGTTTATAGCCTGAGTGACAGTGAGCGTGAAGCGTCATTGTCAATCTCACCTTTCTCCTTGTGGCTGACAGTGACATCAACACCCCTGCTCCTGTCGGCTTGCCTGTATCTGTATTTGTGGAAAGATGACTGAGCTCAGGATAGCTAAGCACGTCTTACTGGATGGACTGCTCCGCAGTCCCCCCAGTCGGCCTTTCCTCAAGAGACGGTGCTTCAGCGATGTGAGTATTTTTCACTTTCCTGAAGTGAGAGATTCTTTTCGCTCTAGTTATAGTTGCTTGTTTAATTCTTAAGGTGGCTTAGAGACAGAGATAAATATAGTATGCTCCTGGTTGTAGACCAGTAGCTGCCGGTACATTGTATGGACAGATAAATGCTCCACTGCTCCTAGATCTGTTTTAGCCATATACAGATAGAAACAATTCAACCCGATGATAGCATATCAAATACAATCTGTAGATTCTTTGTTGAAGCATTTTTATCATAACGCGCTGTATAAGCACCTCCACAAACGATCCGTCCATTGCTTGATTTCCATCTGAGGAGGGAACAGATGTGGACACTCTGGAGTCTGTAGTTGGCTTATAATCTGGTCAACACGGGACAACGTTTGCTGGTTTTCAGGCGAGCAGTAGCTCCCTGAATATCATATGGCACTATTTATTTTCACATGCAATAAGAGACTGAGGCTGCACCTTTGGCTTTACTAGGTCAGGGTCAGGTTCCTGTGCTTGCATGAGTCTGCTTTTATTGGTGCTGACATGTGTGCGTTCAGGTTTAAAAGAATTTAGTGATGTTTTAGTGGAAATCCTTATTTGCATGCACGTGTATGCTTTCCTGTGGTTTTCCTATGTTTGCGTGTTTATGTGTGTGTGTGTGTATGTGGGTGGTTGTGTGTGTGGTTGTCTTTAGCAAGCCCCCTTAGTAAATTTAAGCTGCCATGTGGAAACATCAGCTTGGCACTTCAGTCCACTTCTGTTACTTGGTGAACAGAGGGCTCACCCCACAACAAGCACTGCCGTCGGGGGCTTCTGCGATCCTCTCCTCTCCTGTTTTTTTTTTTTTAATCTCAGGTTGGAGATGCTTCAAATCCATAAAGTGGCCTCTGCTGATAAGACATGCATGCCAGAGGGGGGTGTTTTCTTGTACTTTAACCTGCATTTGTCCCTCTGCTAATTGGACAAAACACTTAATTATGCTCTGCAGTAGTGTGCGGCCAAGGTGTAATTATGAATCCAGCAGCTGGATTGATGCCTCCTTTTCTAATGAGCAGCACTGGTATCGGTGCACCACCTGGACACGCGTTGATCACAAAACGTCAGGATTATATCTCAGCTGACACGAAATCTTGTTGCCAGGCCATCCGTCTAAATTTATCCTTATTTCCCATTACCCAATAGGTTAAGTGTGTCTCATTCACACATTAACGTGACTGTGTGTTTCAGACACCGCAAGAAGCTGGATGGTCCTCCGGCTAATTTGGCCAGTGCACAAAGTCAGATGAGCTGTTGGCTGTGGCAACAGAGAAACACACCATGGCGCTCTGAGGCTCATTTTTCCCCTAAGAGTTACTTGTTTACAGAGTGTTTTGTCTTCAAGTGCGGAGGAAGGATCTTCCTGGCGTTGAATGGGGCCTCAGTGAGAGCAGTGTCAAGGGGGAGTGCCTTCATAGTGAAATATGGAACTGGGGGTGTCAGAGATGTGTCTTCAGACCGCACGGCCAGTTTTAGTTGTGAGCAGAGATGGAGGATGAGTGAGGACCAGAGGAGAAGTGTTGCAACACTGCTGTAAAAACAATCAAACCCTTGTCCCATTTCGGGATCTGTGTCAACTCTCTCCCCCAGACCTCAGACCTGTTTGCCATGATCGAGAGAATGCAGGTACAGTAAGTGGTCTCCTGGATCTGCCTCTTGTACTCACTGCCTGAACTAGTTCACTCTTCCTTTTAGGCTTTAATCAAACGCCTTCTGCAAAATTTCACTCGCTTGGAACATAAAACTTCCATTTACCTCTGTTTCGTGACGCACGTTTCTCTGCTTTTCCTGCTATTTTTGTTTTCCAGATCACAGCTCTGTTACTGCAACACTTCTGTGTGTGTCCACGTATCCCTCTCTTTGCCATTGATGCATTTTTTGACATTTGCAGGAGTGACACCCTCAGGGCTGTCTTTAGAGATACGATGCTTCCGAATGTGCTGAACAGAGCCTTCGTCTTTTTTCTCTTCACAGCCCGGTAGTTTTGTCTGTGTCATCAGATGTGTGAAATGTTGGGGTTTTTTTGTTTTTGTTTTTTTTCCAATATGTTGAAGTAGACTCATAGGAATTTCGTTTGTTTGTTTTGTTGTCAGGGATGTTCAACAGAGTTGCGTGAACCAGAAGCAAAACAGTAGACATCAGCACAGTTTAATCAGATACTTTGATCTCAGAGTGTCTTTGACGAAACAGGCATTCATAAATTTTCCTTTTGACTGAAACATAACATACTGTAGTTCTCTTTTTACTTTCTTTCGTTTGATCTTGAAAAAGTTGTCTGTAAACTGACAGAAGGGTTTTTGTTTTTGTTTTTTCTTAATTTCATGCATGCACATCCATAAATGTCAAAGACTTTATGATACTGACCTTTCAGTTTTGGCATTTCTGTTTCAGGGTCTTGTCACTTATCACGATCCTGAAACAGCATTTTAATATGAATGGTCTACTATGATAATATCCTAGGTGGAAGCAGAGGCACAAAAACATTGTTTGTTTTAAAAACTGCTGAGGTTCAAACCGCAACATCAACAAGGTTGTAGGGGTGGAACCAATAAGAATTTAGAGGCGTAAAGGGTAATTGTGCCTATTACTAACGCATTATCTTTTTAAACATAATGACAAAAACTTTTCTCAAGAAACTTGGGAATATTTTGGTAGATTCAAACCAAAGTTATTTATTTATTTATTTATTTATGTTTTAACAATAGGTTCTTAAGCACCTGAACAACACAGGAGCAACATGTCTCACTTACAGACAAGAGTGGCATATTTTACTGTTAGTAATGCGTATTCTTCACGAAAAGGCTGAGAGAATGAGGAAGGGAAGGAGAAACGGAGGCAGCGGAGCAGTGCTCAAAGATTTACTCTAATGAAAGCATTTCTGATCTCTACTTGATTCATTTTCCTCAGACCTTAAAAAAGATATGCATCTTATTTGCTAGTTTCAAATCTCGCTTCAGGGTCTTCCACACAAAGGGGCAACTGATCAGGATTGCTTTGATAGTCAACTCTCTCTTATGCCTTGGGAACTGTCAGTAGTTTAGAAAAGATAGGGTGGATGGAAAGTCCTGTTTTGGCCCTTAGTGGTTAATGATATAAGCAATATGGCTTGTAGGAAACACCCTCTAAATTCTCATGAACTCCTGCCTATCTTTTTCGTTGTACTAAAGTCTCTGAGATATCACTCCTCTATGCTTCCTCTTTCTGTGGCCCATCTGATTCAGCTTGTGTTATGTAAACATGAATTATTATCACAAGTATTTATCCTGCACTCGCTTACTGCACAAGAATACAATCAAAAATGTTCTGTCTGCGTATTTCCTTGTGTATCTTTTCACACACAAATATGATCCTTTTTTGTCGATACTTCACCTGTTGGGTCGATATCCTATCTTCTTTTTCCTCTTTTTTTCTCTCCAAAGGGTTGCAGAATGGATGAGCAAAGATGCCCCCTCCCTCCCCCGCTCAAAGTAAGTCTCAAGTTGTCACATCTCCTCTCAGACCGCAGTCTGGTAAAGCATCTGCGATGGCAGAATTATAAACCTCTCCTTATCAGCTGTCAGACAGGTGTTATGACGCTCACTGACTGGGTTAGGAACTCGACGGGGACTAGCGCTGCAAAATCCTCTGCCGCCCTATTACCTAGACAGGCTAACACAGCGGGTAATGAAGAGTGGGATATCGTCTTAGCAGGAGGCTTAAGGTTAAGTCAGAGAGGTCACCCAGTAGATAGCCATCATTAGAAGGAACAGCATAAAACCATTTATCTCTGGCAACAGTCGGGTAGCTTTGTCAGTGTTTGGTTACATAAAGGCTCCTATGCAGCCTGGTGTGGAAGGAAAGTTCTACACTCCCATTGGCATGAAGAATTCAAGGTAAATGCCTCCCTATAAAAATGACACAAAACAATTCAGCTATCAATGATGTGTGCTAAATGTCCAAAGGTATTTGGACACCCGGACAGGTTACCTGCGCGAGGTTGTTGAGCATCTCATTCCAGGAGCGTGGGCATCAGCCTGATGCTTTTACTGTCTCCACTCAACTGGGAAGGGTTTTTCTCACAAGATGTTTAAACCTAGATTTGTTTCCATTCAGCCAGCAAGTGTATCGGCGGGATCGGGCACTGATGTTGGGCTTGCTCCCAGCTGGCGTTGCAGATCATTCCAGAGTCGAGTTCTTCCACACCACACTTGAATAACCATTTCTGTATGGACCTCGCTTTATGCAGGGCAGTAGTGCCATGTCGAAAGAGAAAATGACCTTCTGTAAGAATCACACTATACCTGAAACATTATTATGTCTTTAAGCAGTTAGGTTTTCCTTAATTAGAGCTCATGGGCTTAACTTAGCACAAAAACAGCCTCAGATTAATATCGTTTGGACAAAAACACACTTTGGCCATATTCTGCATTTCTGGGACAGTTTTGTTGTTCGGTTGTATATTGTCTTGGTTTCCTGTGGATAGCTGCAAAAATGTTGACAGCAGAATTCAGCTACAGTGGAGACTGGCTACCGTAAATGCTTTTTTTTTCACACTAGCAGCTTTATGGATTGCTGCGTTGTTCTCCTGGTCAGTTGGGGTCTGTCCACCATTTTAGCTCTAACTGAAATGTCTCAGCAATTATTGGATGGATTGCCATGAAATTTTATAAATTCGCGGCCCCAAGAGAATAAAGCCAATTGACTTTGGTGATTGCTGACATTTAATGGCGGCGTGACGCCACAAAATGGGTTCTGCAACCAACATCAAAGATTAGTGCCACAGTAACTGAATACAATTATAAGGGGGTGAAATGAGAGATGAAATATTTGTATTATGAGATGACAGTTGATGTGTTTTAAATAGCGCTGCATGCATTAGCTGCCATTAGCCTTCTTTCACACCGCTGCATGCATTTCCAATAGGAGCGCAGGTGCTTTATTCTGCGAGAAGTTATGTCGTCCCTGTTTCATGTCAATACTGAGACGTTTTAGCACCCAGTCACCAGAGGTTATGAAATATTTCAACTTTTACCAAAGAACTGCCAGCTTTAAATGTATTGTCAATAGTTACATAAGAACAGCAGAAGCAGTGAGTACAGATTGAAGCCTTAAATAACTGTTACTTGGTAACAGAAATGTATTCACTAGAGAGGAATATACGGCATTTGTCAGCCAGCCTGCTAAAGTGGCTTCTGTCGTGCTTACAGGATAAGAAAAACAGACCAAGAGATATGTAGAACTACACAATAATGCAGTTAATATTCTGTCACACTGTTCATGCTCATTGTTATTTTTCTCAGAGAATCAAAACTGAAAGTATGACTAGAAATGGCCGTTTGTCAGCTTTACTCATATTCGATTCTCTCCCTGCAGACAGAAGAGGACTACATCCCTTATCCAAGCGTTCATGAGGTACATACAGTCTACTCTCTTCACTAAACACAGTACAGTCTATAGACGTCAAGAGCTTTAACGCTAAAGGTTTAAATAGTTTAAAAACTACAAGCACAAATTTTCTAGAACAATGAAATCGATGCAGTGCTTAATGCAAGACAGTGACTATTAGTAACTAATGAGTATTCTTTCTCAACATTATTATTGTCCACCACTGCCAGGTTCTGGGTCGTAGTAGCCCTTTTCCGCTCATCCTGCTGCCACAGTTCGGAGGCTACTGGATCGAGGGGACCAATCACGAGCCCAAAGACCCACCAGAAGCTGATCAACCTCCCTGTCCTACCTCCCACATCAAACTGGAGACGAACAGCACCGCCAAGATCTACAGGAAGCATTTCATGGGCAAGGTGAGGATGGGAGAAGAGAGTCTGGGTTCATGCACTACAAAATGTTTTCTTTCTTTCTTTCTTTCTTTCTTTCTTCTTTCTTCTTAAAATTCTTTTTCAAAAAGAACTTTGCTCGTTTTGTGTTTAGTAAAGTTAAAGTAACATTGTGTCAAGGGATAATGAAGCTAAAGAAGTAAATGCTTTAGTTTGTGTGTGGTTTCATTTGTGATCATCTGTGTTATCTATCATTCAGTCATCATCATAATGACAGAGATTATTTTCAGGTACACAGAGCGTAATGTAGGCCTTTCAAAACAGTGGCTATTTTTCATTAATGACATAAGAAACTCTGAGTTTCCCCAGAACTTCTCTGTTTCCCCGAAACGACTTCCCCAGAAGTTTTATGTTTCACCACAGAAACTTTTACTTTTGTTTTTTGTTTTCAATGAAGTAGTCGATGAAGTAATCCTCACAAAAATGGAAAAGTGTAAACACTCACAATGACAAGGAAACTATACCCAAAGTTGTCATATTTTGCTAAATGAAAGTAATCTGGCAAACATATTGCCAACCCATAAATACGGTATATTCATTACACAGTATACCTCAGCTTTTGTATTTTCAGAATAAAATTAACAAAAATTTGTAGATTGTACTTTATTTCAGGGTAGCTCAGCCACTTTCCTTAATTAAAAGACTTACTTTCTTCTCCCCTCTCCATTTCTAATTTATAAAATCTTTTTTTTTGTTGCCGACTGTCAGTTTCTGGGGGAGTGTTCATCCCTGTTTCTTCTGCTTATCTGCCCCCAGGAACACTTTAATTATTACACCATGGATGCTGCCCTGGGCCACTTGGTCTTTTCCATGAAATATGATGTCATTGGGGATCAAGAGCATCTACGCCTGATGCTTCGGTACAATTTTCCCATTATCTTTATCTCTGACCTGTTTTCGCTCCCATTTGTACATATTCCTTTTTTTCCTTGCTTGTTGATCACAGTTCTCTCCTTCACAATATCCCTTGTAATTGGTCTTTGCTATTATAACCCCCCCTCGTTTGTCTCTACAACACCCCCTTTTCAACCCTGGCTTCAAATATCCATGTGATGTAGTGATTTTTTTGGCATTTACTCATAGGGGTCTCCCAAAGAGGACCATTCCATATAAAGTATTTTCACACATGAGTTGTCTGCTCTGGATAGATTTTGACAGAGATAGATTCTCAATTCTCATGTATCCTCGGTGATGAATTTCAAAACGTTTTTTCCAGCAAGAAGGTCTACCCCTGCTGTCAGAGGTCACCCAATCAATCTTCTCATCAATCTCATCATCAATCAAATATGGCTTCAGACGTCTGCTGCCTCTTTTAAACAGTCCGACAGTGTTCAAGCCTCTTTTGTGCGAGGATGGTGGCTCTTGTGAATGTATTTATTTCTCCTCCGCAAAATGACTTCGCTTCAGTCACAGTATTTTGTTTCTGAAGCGTTTTTTTGAGAAAATTTCATCTTAGGAAGTGCTTCATGCTCCATCAAGCCTCTGATAGTCTTTGTAGAAGACAGAGTGAGGTGAAAAAAATAACCTTTTCTCCTTCACTAACACGGCTTGTCATAACCTGATGCTATGCAACAATATTATACCGAAAGACAATTTCATTTGTGTATTTATGTAAGAATAATTAGTAGTATTAATAAACCAGTTAATGTAATAATTCAATTAATATTCTGAGATGTTAATTCCCTCACAGATTCAGAAAATTTGCAGCTTTTTTTGTCCCTAAAAACAAATCAAAACATATGCCAACTGAGAATTGTATTTGTTATTTATGTGCTGGGAGTTGTATAATAATGTGAGGATAAATAATAGCGTTAAAATGTTTGTGCGGCGCAGCACAAAACACTCAGGCCTCTCTGTGTAAACGCTGACTTGAGAAACTGTGTCACAAAGTCCTCAACAACCGGCACACTATTAATCTGTGTCGTACAAACCTCCCACATCACCATCGCCTGGACTCGCGCTCCCTCGCCGGAGTCCTTCCCGTCCTCCACCCACATCCTGCTAAAGGCAGACACGAGGGGGGAGAGAGGCAGAACTCAACCCCCCCCCACACAACTCTGCGAATTAATTCTAGCACCTGAGAGACTCCACTCCACCGAGTTTAATACCTGCGCTGCCCGTTGGTTAATGGGGCTTCAGAGCGGAGGAAGCGTGTAGCTAAGGCAACAGTCACTCAGCCCACAACTTCTTTCACATAAGGATGTTTTTCCACCGGGTGGGCACCACACTCAGTCGCCCCACTCAAACTCAGCCACCCTCAGCTGGCCTAGTCACAGGCACCGGCTCGCAGTCTATAATTATAGCGTCTCTTTTTATATTTCACTCGTAGTGCCCTGCACACCGTGGAAAAACACCAACTTTGGAAATTGACCGTTATCCAAGACTCACTCTCCTGTTGCTAAACCTGAAGGGTTTCTGCTCCCTCTCCCACACACACGAATATAAAAAATGTGCAATCATAACAGATTAATCACCCATAACAGTTATGCAATTTTTTTGTTGATATCAATCATACCTCTACAAAAGTGACCTTCTCTTTTCTAGCTGGCAGTTGTTGATATTGCTAGGTAACTAGTCCTGCTAACATTCGCTCCTTTCGTCGGTTGAATTGCTGTCTCTGGCTGACTTTTTAATGTTTCCAGACCTTTTTCAAAATGAGAATCATTTATAAATAACCATATGATAACATTAAATAACTGAGGCTGAAGCTCTGTGCCCCAGGAGGAATCCACCTAAAGTTGTAGACCCTTACTAAAATAATTTTGAAAAGTGATTTTTCTCGCAGTGTAGACATAGCATTTTAGACGTGATAGGCTCAGACGGTAATTTTATCCTAACGTGAACCCGTTTAGTTGCTTAACTTACAAACTGCATCTGCCTGTGTTTCAAAACAGTAAAAAAGCGGTTTTAGGTTGAGTACTAACAGGTGTATTCGACAAATGTCATCTTATCTTGGTTTTTCTTGAATGTGAACGTTGTCACTACTCTAGGTAATTAGCTGAACCTGAACATTTTTCAGCCTACATCGGTTTGGATAAATATGAAGTGCAATCAATTCCTTACACGTTTGCAATTATATATATATATATATATATATATATATATATATATATATATATATATATATATATATAAATTACATTGGAGAGGCTGAGGAAAGAGGACGTCATCTTCCCCAGTCTTGAAATACAGATTAGTGCTCTCATCACAGCTGCGTGCACACCACTTCGAGACAGCACTTCAACAGGCTTAGCACCTTATTTGGTTTCTGTTGCTAAACTATGATTGGGAAATTTGTTGTGTGTGTTTGTGTGTGTGTGGGTGTGTGTCTATGTGGGGGGGGGGTCGCACCACTGCAAAAACACTGGTGCAGCCCGTCCACATACATGTGTATTTTATCGGTGCTGATAGGTGTATATCCGGCTGATATGAGTAGGTATAGATATTTTCCCTCCACAGTAGCGAGAGAGAGAATAAGCATATTGTCCACAATGTTGAACTATTGCTCGTAGTATCCTAGCAATGAAGGGGACTGTTCTAATTTTCCGGACATTCTAACACACTGTGGGTGAAGAGCTTTAACAGTATCTTATTGCAACCCTTTGATACCCCCCTCCCTCTGAAAAGTAATGACGGACCCTTTCAACCCTCTCCCAGGCAATCTTGTCTCAAACACTTCGTGTGTAAAGCCCATACTGCGAGTTTCACACAGCATTTATAGGAAAGGTCTCATTTGAATGTGTGATTCACTTGTGTGAATGCTAAGCAAGGAGGAAAAAATGAGGGAAAAAAATGCATTATAGCGGGTTTGCGTTGCATTAGAAATACAACTGACTTTTCAAACTGTTTGCCCTTTCAGTACAAAGCTGAAAACCTACCATGATGTGATTCCCATTTCCTGCCTTACCGAGTTCCCCAATGTCGTTCAAATGGCCAAGGTAAGCAGTCGTTTTCATGCTGAATATATTTGCAGTATGTACTAAAGCTTTAAAAACACTGAGTCGCCTTTTTTCCCTTTTAGCTCGTTTTTGAGGAGGTAAACGTGGATAGGTTTTACCCCGTCCTCTACCCAAAGGTAGGCCCCTGGTCACCGTGACTCTGTGAGATGTCCCTTTTGTCTCTTGCCGCCCGTTACACGGACACTACGGCTCCATGAACCTGACTTAACCCCCCCCCCCCAAACTTCTCGTCCCCAGGCGTCGAGGCTCATCGTCACCTTCGATGAGCACGTGATCAGCAACAACTTCAAGTTTGGAGTTATTTATCAGAAGTTTGGCCAGGTGAGTGTGCTTCAGAGATACTGCTGCTAATCTTTTCCTTTTTGAAGTCACATGTTAGCCAAACCCCCAACACCCCCCCCATGACGGAAAATATCCTCTGCTTTGTCCTCACAGACATCAGAGGAGGAGCTGTTTGGGAATATGGAAGAAAGTCCTGCCTTTGTTGAGTTCTTGGAGTTTCTGGGCCAGAAGATTGAGCTTCATGACTTCAAAGGGTTTGGACACTTTTCAATTCGATTCCTCTCAGTTTTCACAGCAGCAGATTTAGGCACTTTTGGTTAATTCCCAGTGTAGCGCTCTTCCTAATGTCTTCGAAGCAGGCCACCATCCACTTTGCTGTTGATTGGCGTTAGCTTCGAATGAACCCCTGAAAAAGCGACTTAGTCTCCCGATGTTTGCAGTGTTTGCCGCCGTAATGACTCCCTGAGCGGTGGATGAGCGCAGACGGACCAGGTGCTCCGTGACCACGCGCCTACGCTCCGCTCCTAACGCCGCTTCGTTCGTCTCTCTTCCGTCCTCCTCCCGACCCTCCGCCTCAATCCTCCCGTGGCCTTGTCACGTTCGTTCTTTTATCCTCTCCTCCGGTTTTTCTTCTCGCCCCCGCCCTTAACTCGCCGCTCCCTGCTTCTCCTTTTTCCTCTCCAGGTTTCGGGGTGGGCTGGACGTCACTCATGGGCAGACGGGCACAGAGTCCGTCTACACCGGTTTCCATAATAAGGAGATTATGTTCCATGTGTCCACCAAGCTGCCTTACACTGAGGGCGACTCGCAGCAGGTACAGACGCACGTCAGTGATTAATCATCAGAGTAGCTAATTTGTCTTTTCAGGGCCGTCTTTCAGTATCCTCCCGTCCTTGTGACTCCGCCATGTGTTTGAGTGCAGCCACAGCTACTGGGTCGGGGGCTAAAATCCAAATTTACTCCTTTTAACTTCATTTTGATGAAGCCAAATGAATCTGCAGTAGAATCTCATCGTTCTGAGGTAGCTCTGAGGTGCGGGGCAAAAGCTGGTTAAGTCAGTTTGATGTTTTTGGAAATACACTTTACTGCTTCTCTAACATTAAAAAAAGGAGGCGGATGAAAAGATCAAAGCCTCCCTCATGTCTGAACAATAAATATGTTGCTGGAGCCGGAAGGTGATTAGCTCTGACTTTAACTGGAAACGGGTAAAGGAATAAAATAAATAACAGCTAACTTGGCTCTGTTACAAACAGAATCTGCCTACCAGCACTTCTAAATCTCACTAATTAACATTAGCTTGTTTGTTTGGTCCATGGAAAAATTTGTTTTCCATTCTTTATGCTAAGCTAAGCTAGCTGGCTGTTGGCCGTGCCTTCATACAGACACGACAGTGGTATTGATCCTCTCATCTAACGAGTGGCAGGTTTTGTACTGTACATCTCCCAATATATAACTTTTCTTTCAGCAAATAAGTGTTATAATAAGTGTTATATTATAAACAAACATATTTACCATAAGAATGCTTTACTTGCTTACTAGTGAGCACTGATCTGTTTAGCAGTTATTAAGGTTTTGCAGCTTTGCCGTCCTCATCTAACCTGCTGTCATAGAGGAATATCATTTTTATTTAAGGTTTACCATTTCCACTCGCAGTGCTGTGTTCTCCTCTGGCATTGAAGTTTCTCCTTTGTTGGTTCGGGAGCTGAAGACTTTCATCTCTTTGAGCAATAAGCTGCATTTGTCCTCAGCTGCTCCTCGCCGTCTCTTAGAGCCGATTGAACTTTCTTACCTCAGTCACCCTGCACAGATGGTCCACATACATGGAGGGAAAGAGAAGACGTAAACAACGCCGACATGAAACGGTAGCACGACGCGAGGTGCACCCGTAAAAACATGGCATTATTCCAGGAAGGTGAAAGTGCAGACTTTATGTAGCCAGATGTGAGTGGATCCTATCTGATTTGCGCAGTTGTGCGGCACTGACAGATGTCAAGTGTCTCGGTCCAGCCCGACGCTTGCTGAGGTCATTATTATGTCTGACTTTCCGTGGTGACACTCTATTGTGACAGTCCGTCCTCATCTTAATTATTCAGCTGTCTGAGTTCAGGAGGCCGCCGCGTGAATACATATGAATGTTGACACCTATTAAGCTCGGGGATGAGACAGTTGTGACCCGGCTGCCTGAATTTCATAATCGAATGGGTTGGAAATATGCAGAATGTGGTCTGGTTGTGATATTTCATTTTCTACACAAAGGAATGTGTTTGATGCTCATCATAAAATTGTGATCTCAATTCTCCCTAAAACTGTATGTTAATTTGCAATAAAACTCTGTGTATTGAAGAACAGCAATCAGACTTCTCAGCAATTACAAGGCTAATTAACTTTTAGCTATTAGATTTAAGATATTTAGCTACCAATAGCTTTTTTTGATGTGGGATAAAATTCAGACACATTTGCAGATATTTGATAAATGAAAATGGGGGGGACGGGGGTCAGACTCTTTCCCTTTGGATATTATAAAATGTTTTCCATTTACTTAGGTACTTATTGAATATTTCTTGTATATTTCTGGCTAATATGATTTCCACATATTATGAGAACTTGCCAGGGCCTGAGACAGATGGTTGATTGTTCTCATGTGGGCAAACAGACTGGCTTTAACAGGCAGAGGCTGTAAAGTAATTTCACTGCTCACTGAAAAGCAATCCCTGTATAAATATTTGCTGTATTGTAGATTGTACTTGGTCGGTCGACTCTTGACACATTTTATAGCAGTGCCTGATATCAACAGGTGCCGAGTGGCTTCGACTGACGAAGGGTAATGATCAATGCTGCTGCAGAGCGAGGGTCAGAATGTAGAGGCCCTTGTTGTGGAGGAACATGGGAGAATTTCTGTTTATCACCAAAATTGTATCTGTTTGCAAAATCTGATAGATCTGCTCTTACTTACTTGCTGTGGAAAGATTTAGGTCACGGTATCTGGATGATAAGAAACAGTTTGGAGGGCTGAAAAGAAATTATTTTGGCATTCTGATATCCACTACCATTTTAGAGTATACCACTGTTTGATATGCAGAAAGAAAATAATTCCTTGGACATTATTTATCAATCTCAAACAAACAAACAAAAAAATATACATAATATATATAGTAATATATACTATCATTTCTTCATTTGATGAATATTCACAGGAAGGAAAAAACTCATATCCTTTCTGATGGTTATGGCAGCTTGTGATCTGTCTAAATTAGAATTCTGAGTAAAAGGTAATGGGGGACAAAATAGATTCACGTTTCCGTGCACGAAGAAGGTGTCCCCAAATATTTTGGCAACAACAGGCAATATGAAAGATATTGCTTGGATAAAAATTGAATACTCTGTCCTGCAGAGCAAGAGAGTGCTTTTGGCAGCTTCGGTGTTCAGATTGTTAATTTCCACAGCCACGACACATTTGTTACCCCGAAATATTCTAGCCTAGTCATAGCTACACTGAAAAAAAACAAAAGGGCTACAAGATGATTTTAATGTTTTGCCTGATAGCTGTGTAAACTGGGGTGTCGTGCATCTCAGAGAAGAGGTTGTACTCTTGGATTAAAGTCATACCCAACTCCCTGCTTAGAATAGATTTACAGCCAGTCAGTTTTTCAGTGCGAGTCCTGGAAGCGATTCCTTGACAGGCCTGTGTTTGTTGTACGAGATGTTTCCTCCACTGCTAGTTTTGTTTTTCTGTGCCCTCCAGCTGCAGAGGAAGAGGCACATAGGCAACGACATTGTAGCCATCGTGTTCCAGGAGGAGAACACGCCCTTTGTACCGGACATGATCCAATCCAACTTCCTGCACGCGTACGTGGTGGTGCAGGTGGAGAACCCGTGTACGGACAACGTCACCTACAAGGTTGGTTCTCAGGATGGACAATACGAATATATGTCAAGATACTCCCACTGTTAGTGACCTGTAAACCCTATTAAAGAGTGTTGGGTCTTCTGTGTGGCTTTAAAAAAGTGGCATGTCCATCATTTAGTGTATCTTTCAGAGAGGTTTGATAGGCTTTTCTTACCGGCTTTCTCCCCCCCAGGTGTCAGTGACAGCCAGGGATGACGTACCTTTCTTCGGGCCTACTCTGCCTGACCCCGCCATCTTCAAAAAGGTCAGCAGTCAAAAAAATTCACAAGCTCAGCTCCACTTTAGCGGCAGACGTCCCTAATCCTTCGTTCACTCTGCCTCACTACTTGCCTCAATCAGGGCCCCGAGTTCCGAGAGTTCCTCTTCACCAAGCTCATCAATGCAGAGTACGCCTGCTACAAGGCTGAGAAGTTCGCTAAGCTGGAGGTGAGAGGAGCGTTGCAATGCAAGCTGTGCCATAGAAGTGTGTGCGTACGCATGCATGCTCACTCAAGCCCTCACCTGTTTTTATAGGTGTGCATCCTGCTGGCTGTATTGTTTGTGATTTCAAGAGACAACATAGAAACTCTCACTATACAAATGACCATCACTCCTAATATTTGCCCTCATATTATTTAAATTAGGTTCACCCATATCCCTTAATTTGGGAACCGTGAACTAACTTGAAATTTAGATTTCAGAACTGACTATGTTGTTGTTGTTGTCGTTGTTGTTATTGCTGTTGTTGTTGTCAGGAGCGCACACGTTCGGCCCTGTTGGAGACCCTGTATGAGGAGCTGCACATCAACAGCCAGTCCATGATGGGTCTGGGTGGGGATGAAGATAAGCTGGAGAACGGGGGCGCGGGAGGAGGAGGAGGGGGAGGAGGCTTCTTTGAATCCTTCAAGGTACAGCCCCACCCCTATACGCGATGAGACGCGCCGGTAATCTGCAACGCCACATGCATTAGAGAGAACGGTGATGAGCGGAGAAAACTTTCCAGAGGCTTTTTTTTTCCCTCCTCCCCTCTCTCTTGGCTGGGATTCTGGGTATTCACACATGAGAAAACAAAGCAGAGAAAATTTTGCAGTATCTCAAAGGACCAGTCCTGTGGCATTTGATTTCCTCATTTGGCAGGCGACTGCCGTGCTCGGTGTGTTTTCACGTGATGGCGTGGCTTGGCGGCCTGGGAGCGTCCTGTCGCGTATGAAAGGCACTTTGCTCCGACTGAGAGTGCTCCATCAATGACCATTAGGGTTGTGGAGCGTAGCCCAGCTGCTGAGGCCCCGGCAGTAGAAGCTGTGATTGTGTGTGCCTGATGAATGGTTTAATGACCCCTCATTAGGGAGCTGATGATGCAGTTTGCATGTCTCCCCATGGGCAGTCTTCCCTTGCTGTTTTTCTCTGCTCTCTGTAGTTCAAGGCGCTTTTTTTTTGTATTTCTTTGTAACTTCAGAGAAATATATCCACCTTTCCCACAGTTTCTCTGTCTCTGTGGTCCCTTTAGATCCATCTCTCTTCCAATCCTCATACACTACCTCTGTGTGAAATGCACTTGTGCCCTTTCTCTTTTTTTTCTTTTTACCCTCGGAGAGCCATCTGACTCCCTCGCTTTCTCTCTTTCACACCTCCACAAATTATATCAGCAAAGATTTCCCACTTTCCCTATTTGTCTGCTCTGTCTCGCTGAGTGGATTTTGCTGCTGCCGCCTGTCTCGCACCCCCACCCTCCAAAAAAATGACACAAAACCCCCATAACAGATTTTGCCCAGTTAAATGACGACTTAAGAAAATAACAGATGCGGCGTCCTCCTACTCCAACACAAAGCGTACACTGTCCACGACCTTCTGTGAACCTAACACAGCCTCTCCCCTCCTGCGTGTTGACCTGCACTGCCCCTAAGTGTTCAAAACTAGTCCTGCATACAAACACCCACACGTCATTATGCTCTTAATTTGTGCCCACATGTTCACGGTAATACCTGCGCGTCGGTCGACGTATGAAACGTCGCACCGGCCAGTGTGTTGCGTTCCACATAGCGCCCGTGGGTCCGCTGACAGTATCTCCTCGTTTCTCTCTGTAGCGGGTCATCCGCAGCAGAAGCCAGTCTATGGACGCCATGGGCCTCAGTAACAAGAAGTCACACACAGTCTCCACTAGTCACAGTGGCAGCTTTACCCACAATCCCGCAGAGAGCCCCAAAACCCCAGGGATTGTAAGTAGCCCCATCTTGGTTCACATGATGCCCGCTTGACACATACATTGAGGATATAGTGTATTTTCACTGTTCACAGCAGAGTGGATAAGCACACATACAGGCTCCTGAATCCCCTGTTCTTTGCTCTGAGCGGCACTTTATTGCATCTTATTTACACCACTGTATTAACTCACTTTCATTCCTGACACCTTGAATTCACTCTTGCTTTATACTAAAGCGGCTTTCACTGATTGCCCCTTTCCATTTTTAAGGCTCATTGTGTTCCTGTTGATAACTAGGGTTGCTTTCTGTTTTGTTTTGGTTTTGAATCTTAACAGCATAATTCATTCTCAGCCTGTCATTCATTCTCATCTGTTAAGAGAATCCTCATCACCACATAGTGTGACAGTTAGATATCTATGACTCTGTTGAAAATGAAGTGTACATTGTGGAATGAAACCGATGATTCCCTCCCCAATACCAGATGACTCTGATTGTTTGTGAGCCCCAGTCTAGTCTCAATCCTTGACTCTCGAAGTGAGCTCGGCGGAGCAGCTGTTTGACTACCCAGATTCCCTCCCTCCTTAATGTGCTTTTTTCATGGCTGCTTCCTCCTGTAAATGTTACAACCTCTCTACGCAGCCTTGTGTATGTGTGGCCGAAAAAAAACCCCAACAAACCGATATGCATGGCACGTGGCACAAACGCGAGGAGCACACTGTGTTTTCCTTTCGTCTCTTTCAAAGATGGGGTTAATTACGTTGCACCTGTTTTGGGATTCATCGCAGTTTGGGATTCGGCTAGTGACCGTATTATGAATTGGAATTAAATTGACCCCATTTCTGAAAGGACTAAGTTTTTCTAAACGCCACTCCCCCTTTGAATTGTGTTCGCCCTCTTTGCCTCATTTTCCGCCTCCAAGTGCATCACTTTGCAGACCTGTATCCCTCAGGGCAGAAACCCGCTGACATGCCTGCTTCCTCGGTGGCACTCCATCTCCCGCTGTGCCCTCCTGTGTTGGAACCCAGCCTTCTTTTGCTCTTAAAAAAAAAGCTTCTCCCTCAATATCATGTCTTCTTTTCTATTGTCTTCTATTAACTCATGCTGTGAGCTGCTTTTCAAGCTCTTTTGCACCTTGCTGTTTAAATTCTTCGTGCTGTGAGCATGAGATCTTATGATGTGTTCTTTTCTTTTTCTTCCCCCCCTCTTGCTCAATCTATCCAATCTGTCGTCCTTTCTCTCTCTCTCTCTCTGCTTCCCTTGCCCTGTGGTGTGTGGCTCAGTCATTGCTTGTCCCAGGGAAAAGTCCCAGTAAATATGGACGTCGAGGCAGTGCCATAGGGATAGGAACAATAGAAGAGGTTCATGTATAATTCTCCCTTCTTGTTTACTATTTTTGTCTTAACTTTGCCATTGTATTTTAAAAATTTTATGTGTACAGTTAGTGGTTACTTGTTTTTAGTTTCAAATGTTCCTGTTTAGAGTTTTATTTTAGTTCTGACGAACAAGGTTTTCAAATCTCTAGGTATACAAAGTTAAATTGACATTTGCTTAGTCATGGTTTTAACCACAGTTTCATTCATTTCATTCATTCATACATGCCAAACGCTCTTGTGTTTATGTATTACGGCTGAAAGTGAACGATCCATCATGGACTGAGGGATTTTATAGCTCATTTACCCTAATATAAATATTGCCTTTAATGTAAATAGATTTTACATGTAGATGATTTATTTTCAGAAGAATGTTGTGCAGTTTTTTTCAGTTCCATGTTTTGCAGTCCATAACAACAAATCCTTGGGCTTCATGCATGAGATCCGCCGTTTCATTTTGCTTTCGAATTTGTCCCTAAACACTGTAGGAGAATAGTTAGAAACTCAGAAAAGAAAACTGTAAACACTCCCACTAATGTTCTCATACAGTCATTCGTTGCTGAATCACACTGTATCTTAAATTAGATGCATGTACCAGAGATTTTGAAATTTGAACAAGTAAACTCCAGGATCTGATGTCATTACTTTAAATAAACACCAAATAGAAAACCCAGCAGGGTTCTACTAAGAGAGAAGGACGGTGAAAGCTACATCAGAGATAAGTGTCAAAAATAAGAAAATATAGAATAGAAAATCAGTCCCACCTGAAGTCCAGTGTATCATGGATTTAGTAAAACATGTTGTCAAATGCGTCATTACATTATCTCAGGATTTATCAAAGCCATCAGTTCATAATTCCTTTGCACCATATTTTTACATAATGCCTTTAAAAAGTAAATGCCTTCACCTTCAGTAGCCTACTGTGTCACGTAGTGTATACAGTTTGAGGTGTGGTTGTGAGAAGCACATACTATTCCTGCAGTGTGTCTGACTTTCCTCTCCCTACCCCACTGTCAGTCATTGATAATTCCTGGGAAAAGCCCGACCAGGAAAAAGTCTGGGCCCTTCAGCTCCCGTCGCAGCAGCGCCATCGGCATTGAGAACATCCAGGAGGTCCAAGAGAGGAGGTGAGAGGAACGGAGCAGAGCCGATCAGCAGGGAGTGGGCAGCGAGGAGAGAATAGTGTTGCAACAGATGGAAGCGAGGGCATCAAAATGAAGAAATTAGCTATGCACAAACTGTGTGAGATAGAAGTTCTTGTTGGATGGCAGTTTTGATTGAGAGAATTTGTTGTGCCTTAGAGATTCTTCTAACCCATTTATACATTTTACATGATTACACTTTTACACTTTGCGACAAATGTTAAACAATTGTTAAACAGCCACTTGTGGTTGGTGGCACACTCTTCATATCTTACGATACGTGTTCGGATAGTAGTAATGTGTTATGACACGTCGTCAATAGTTGGCCTAACTTGTTACTGTAAGAAATAAATAAACTCATTGTTTTTCACCTCTTAATCGCCATCCCCATCCTGAAGCCGGGAGGTGTCACCCAGTACCCAGAGGACACCGGATAGCAGCCACTTTTTGCAGGAAAACAAATCAGACAACTCCTCCAATCACAGCTCTCCAGAGTTTCCTGCTACTAAGAACAGGTGAGTATTATTTAAATTCATTCTATAATAGTTTACTGTAATGTATAACCACCACACAGAGATTTGTGGTGATGGTTCTGAGCCTTTTTAACCACCTTTTTATACTGCAGCAAGCCACAAAATTCACTTTATAATAGCCTGTGAATGCATCACAGGAGGCAGCATAATGACGTTTTGGCTGTGATGTTGGGATATATACATTCCGTATGATATATACTAATATGTTTACATGTTAGTAAGGTAAAACACATTTAATTTTGAGAAAATTAAATACATGTACATGCATGAACTAAGGCTTATATGAGACAATAAATCATCTGGAGTTTTTGCTTTTTTGTATTAGCATGATACAGCTTAGATTATGTTTTACTGTGGCTTAAAGGTTTCACATAAGCTTGTTTGTCTGTCATAAGTATGTGGGTAGAAATATTAATATATATAGTACGGTTTGCCTCTGTATCACCAAGCCATAGCATCAGCTAAATTAAAGGACTGTTTTTTCCAAACACCTTAAAGGATTACGTGGGACACAGTTGCAAAGGCACTGCTGTCACTTTGCCAGAGAACAGGGGAGGGGCTGCGAGACCTAGATGACAAAATTAATACGACCTTCGGAAGGAAAAGAAACGTTTTCACGGCTACTGCCCAAAATAGATGTAGTCGCGATGAGTGTGTGGGGGCACTTGTGCGGTCAGAGTGACCCAGGTGTGTAGTCTGGCGATGTGTTGCAGGGCGCCGTCCATCCCCGAGGCGCAGGACCTGTCCCGCTCCTCCTCCAACGCCAGCAGCTTCGCCAGTGTCGTGGAGGAGCACGAGGACGAGCACGAGGCCGAGGAGGAGTACGACACTGGACTGGTGGGTGGAGACGGGGCGGCAACACATAATGGAAGTGCATAAATGTGCAGTGCGTCACTTCCCCAAACCAAAAACAGCAGACGGCTTCTTTAGAGCAAATATTACAACATATTTGGGGTTTCAGGGACAGTTGTCTCACTTTTACTTTGGGGAAAAAAACAATAATTTTCTTATCTGTTGTTCTGCTTATTATATCCCTATACTATATCCCAATAATGACAGGTCTCAAAATTGAATGCATAATGATACATATTAATGTGGTTTTCCACTTGCCCCATATTGCATCTGAAACAGACAAGCAAAAAAATTGCACATAGAGTAACACAGTAGAGCTTTGGTTATGATTATGCTGTCTGCTTGTCCCCCTTGTACGTCGTTGGTTAAAACAAAAAAAAAAAAAGGAAATATTTCTCCCTTTCTTTACCCTTCTTACAGGAAAGTATGTCTTGTGTTACACCACTCAAGAGAGACTCATTTGTGTACAGCTCTGGGGTGGAGGATAGTGTGTGCAGTGCCAGCCAGGGAACTTTCCCAGGTGAGTTTAGGAGAGGAGGGACTCCTATTACTGGGCCAGGAAAGGCCCGAAGGTGTGAGAGGCAGGCAAGTAACCAAATGGTCGTTTGCTTCAACATATCCGGGGAATATCTTTATGGGGCATATGTAAGAATAACACTTACTGCTTCCCGAGCAATTATTATCGAAAGAGCCTTGAGTGATGAGCTTCGCCACAGCTGCACCAGTAGATCTCACTGCCAAACAACCAAAGGCCCATTGTGTGTAACTATGAAAAACATCACTTCGCAAACTCATCTCAAATTATTTAAGTTCACTATGCCCACAGCATTACAAACTTATCTGAGATTCCAAAGAAAACGTCTTTTATTCTGCACATTTTGTTTTTGTTTTTTCTTTTACTACCGATTCGCATTATTAATCTCCTGCATGCTGGAACAATTTTTTGGCTGGAACAGCTGGCAGCATTATGTCCCTGACTTTATTGACTATGACAGCCACACATCTGTCGTCCTTCCTCCAGCTTCTCGTCTTCAGCAGCAACCGGACGCGGTGAAGACGACAGAGCCAAAAGGGACAGACAGCAGGCCCAAGATGGAGCGCCCCCCGCAGGAGCACAAGTTCCCGTCGGTGAGACAAAGACCCTGGCATCAGTCATTAAAGAGCACTGAGATTCACAAAGACACTGAAATGAAGGTTCTCTCTGATTATTATTTGAGTCATTTACTGAATAGAAGGACCAAACGGTCAACTTTTTTGACCTGTTGATGGCGTTAGATGAACAATTAAGGGATGATTAAAGTGAATAAATTTCAACCTGGGAGGGGGGGGGGCGCAAATGTGTGCAACAAAATTTCATGGCCACTCAGCCGATAGTTGTGGGGACACCTTGCTCCGAAAGCCGCTGGTGGCGCCGGAGGAAAAGTCAGGGGGTCACCAGGAGTCAATTGGATGCATCTTACGGGGAAGATGAATGTCCAAAAAAAATGTCACGGCAATCCATCAAACTGCTGCTGGGATATTTCAGCCTGGACCAAAGTTGCGGACTCACTGACACGCTGACATTTCCATCCAATGAGCCACACCACTGGCATGGCTAATAGACAGATCAATCAGCAACGTAAATCATCATTACCTGTGGCCCATTACTTGTTGATTATAACCGTGTCTCTCTGCTATCTCTTCATGCCTGGATGCAGAACTGTTAGCCACACCCAACTGATCATTACATCAACGTCCATTTTCAGGTTAGACATATTCCTGATATTTTGGGCCTGGTTAACATTATGACACTGAAGACATTTTCCTTTTCATCATTAATCTGTTTTCTACTCTCTGCTTTTCTGCTTTATGTTAATCTATGTAACCTCCGCCCCCATTTTCCTCTCCTCCGTCTCAGCATTCCCATAAGAGGCGTCTTTTGCCAGAAATGAGCCAAGGGCATCTGATTTCCACCACTGATGCAGCAAGGGGAGCGGAATTCGAAGCCCAGTCTTGAGACTGACAGATCGACCGTCCGGTGTTTGGCATGGATCTGCCGCCTGTCCCGACGGACACCCAGCTTCATCGAAATGTTCCTACCTGTCGCCCTCATTCCGGCTCCACGTTGGATCCTTTCTAAATGCTCGAGGCGAAAGGAAAAGAGACCTCCAGACCCATGCACCCAGAATCACTACTGACGGTCATCTGTCAGCCGGCCTAGCAGAACAAGTCTGCCTGCCTGCTTACTCTCCAGGCCAGTATGCTCTGAAACCTGGTTTCTTACTGTAAACACTCAGATGTTGTGTGCCCACCTTTAAGGATCAGGAATTAAACAGGGGTTTAATCTTTTGACTGAAAAGCTGGTGAGAGAAGCCGAGACAGAGGGTCCATAAAGAGAAGAGTTAGAGAGAAAATGTTTTGGTTTTTTTTAATGTCAACCTCACATCCCACTGTGATATTGTACAAGGGGTTAACTTTGATGGTTTGTGTGTGGCTGTCTGTCAGGCCATGTTTGTGTTTTACTGGTGATCTATTCTTATTCTTCTGAGTATTCTGCAGTGGATATTTTACAACAGCTTCGTTAAATTCATCATCTTTTGGATGGAGGGTTACTTTCCATGATGCTGCTGTTGGTGGCTGTATAAGTGTCATTCACTTCGGGTGAAGGGTGAAATATACCATAGAAAATGTGTCTTCAATTTTTTTTGCATTCAAAATGTAGTTGTACCCCAGTAAAATCTGTTTAAAAAAAAAATATATATTTTAACACAAATGTAGACTTTATTGATGGTATATAATTCTAGTGAAAAAGCAGGATTATTGTAGTGCCCCAACCAGCCACATGCTTCCTCGCTCCACACTTCAAGGTGTTGCTGTGTAGACCTTTGTCTCCAAATGCTCTCCGTCACTCACCACTCGTTGATTTGATGTGTATATGACAGTGCCGTGCAGGGTGTGTATCTGCTTGCCAAAAAAGAAACAAAAAAAACAGAAAAAAAACCCCTCCCCTCTGTATGTTGGTGCCATGCTCGACATAGAGGTGTTATCCCTGTGATTTGTGTTTTATTGAAAAACCAGCCGCCACCTCCAGGTGCAGTGCACATTGCTGATAGAGAGCCAAACGCCACAGTTTTCCTACTTTATTTGTAAAATGTAATATATGTACGTGACTGAAGCACTAAAATTTTCACAGTTGTTCCAAAATGTTGACCTTTAAAAAAAAAAAAAAACCCCAACAACAAGAATTTGTTTCTGAATATGAATTACACTGTGACTCGTCTTGAAGTTGCCTTTATGATTGTCATGTGAGCTGCTCGGAGGTAAGGTTGTGTTCAGTGGCACTGCGCTGCCAGCTAGATTGAATGTAAAACTGGGCACACATGTATTTATTTGGACATTTCTGCTCCTATGAATGGCTATACTGACTCCCGACCGTAGAAAACCTAAGTCTGAGACGGCTCACCTCTCCTGAGCAGATCTGCTTTTTCCTGTTTTCAGATTGTTATGAAAGAAATAACTGAGACATGGAATTGTTTTATTTCAGTGATGTAACTGAAGCGGACACAAGATTTATTGTCTTTAGTGAATCAATGACGGCATTAACAGGTTGTGAAAGTACAAAAAGTTTAGGACACTGGACCAAATGCAAAATAGCCCATATACTGTATTCATCAAGCTGTTTATAGCTACAAATCACTAGTAACAAAGTAAAATTTTGCATTTGACTCTACATAAAAATGGCATAGAAAAAATATAGCGCTACATTTTTGGTAATCATCAAATATTTGTGCAACTTACTATATTTGATTTATGAAAATATATGGTTTCAAATGATTTTCCTCCGGACATTGGAAATGCTTGAATAGGTGAAGTACGCCCTCCTGTGGCTATGTAATGTTATAGCACATCACCATGTGGTAGCATTCTGTTAACCGTGCTTGCGCTGTGTGCCAACAGCCGATCCAGACCTCAACGAGATTGGGAGTGAATCTTCTATGTGCTTGATTCAAATGATTGTATTTCTGTTTCTTGTCAACAGTCCGCTTAAGCACTTGTGCAAAAGACTTGTAAATATTGCTTCACATCCTTTTTTTTTTTTTTAAATTGAAACCAATAAAAATGTTTAATAAAGATGAGGAGGCGTACAGTGCGACAAACCCCTACTATAATTTCTGCCACGGGGATGTTGAGGGTTACTGTGGCAGGATTTTGGTATAAAAATGAAGCATATGTTATTTGTTTAAAAAAAAAAATCACAAAATGATTGATAACTAAATTAGGAATTTCATTATTTGAAGACAGAGGTAATGTAAGGCTGTGGCCCCCCAAAAAATTGATTAATTAAAAAAATTATATCTATATATAGATATAGATATATATAGATATAAAATCTCATTGATACTGAGTTAACTCAAGGAGCTATTGTATATTGAATACAAGCATATCTATCTTCCTGGTTAAAGTTATGATCCTTAAGATTTTCACATAATTATAACCCGTTTTTTGTGATTTTCAGCAAGAGCCATCTCAATATATTAACATTCTCCGGAACCTTTCTGTATTTGTTTTCATTAATAGTTGCTGAGTCTGCTGTTACCGTGCCGGTTTTAAACTGGTTTTACATGCGGGACTCACAGAAAATGAAGCATGCATGTCATCTAGTGTTACTGTTTACTGCCAACACTATTTACTGTGTCTGGATTAGGATGCTGCTAATGCAGACTGAATAGAATCTTCTGGTGGTCAGTCAGATTAAAAGTGGGGGCAGCTGTTATTGCGAAGAAGTCATGTGAAACTTATTTGTCACCTTGTTCGGCATAAAGCAGTTGCGCTTCAAAAATGCATCTGCAAGACAACTGATGCAATCTGCTAATGCAAAAAATGCAAATTTTGTCAGCAGATCATTTTTTTTACTTTTGCGAGTCGTAGTGGAAGATGGAGCAGCAACAGTGAGCCGTTACATGCACCATTCACAGCATGTAATCAAATCGCAGTTGCAACTGTTACTGACTGACTTATTTCATTTTTTAAAAAGTTTCGCGGCAAAAGCGCCAAATCAACCAGGACTGAAATCTCATGGACAACTTTAACACCTAGTCACCCACTGCTTCAGTTTTTGTTCACATCTCCAGGTCCCACCACTTGACGTTGAAAGGTTCCCTGCGGACGTTGGAGCCACAGTGCACCTCTCCAAACAGTTTGTGGTAGGAGGCGAAGTCGTCGATGAACGTGCAGCTTAGGCCCAGGCCCTCCATCAGGGAGCACATCTCCGCCTCCAGGGCACAGCGTCCGTTCACCATGGGGCCGAAGGGCTTGGGGATGCCGAGGTTTCGCCCCAAAACAATCATGTTCACCTGGAAAAAAATATGAGACAGTAGCTGATATCAGCTGCTAGATTTACTCACATCTTGTCTTATCTCTAAACACTTAATGCTTTCATTCCTTTTCATTCCATTGGGGAATGATCACAGCTGAATAATATGTCTGAACACACCATGTCAGGGTAATACGCCAATGCTCTGTGCTCATCCTTCCCCAACTTGAACAGGATTGGCAGGTCAATGATGTCCTCATCGTCCAGGCCCAGCTCCCTCTTCAGTACATCCCTGTTCCAGTCGATGCAGCTCTGGGAGGGAGGAGGCAGTTAAAAAAAGATACCATGCATTCCGCATGCTGCACAATACACCAGTTTTAAACAACTATGCTTCAAACACAAAGTCCACTGTGCGACCAAAAGTATGAGGACAAACAATTGCGCAGAAAACACGGGTCATACTGCAGAGCTCAGTGACTCAGGGGACACCATCTCTGCAATATGTCGGTTTGTCAAATGTCTGCCTTGCCAGATTTGCACCCGCTCAACTATAAGTGCTCTTATGGTGAACATCTAGGAGCGAAAACAACTGGTTGTGGAGCAGCAGGCTACACTCGCTGATAGAACAGTGCCACCAAGTGCTGAGGCACACAGCCAGTAAAAACTGCCTCTGGAAGCAGCGTCGGCACAAGAATTGTTTACTGGAGCTTTAAGACCAGCAGCGCACGAGACTGAGATCAGCAAAGGCAAATGTCTGCTGGGGTGAGCGTGGAGCGCACCGCCTCTGGACTCTAGCACAGTGAAAATATGTTGTCTGAAGTGACTTTCACTACCTAGTTTTTCAGATCATAGCCTGGCTGGATGCCTGGAGAAATCTGCAGCCTGAAGGCAACGGTGCCAGCTTTAAAGATTAGCGGAGGAGCAATAACAGTCTGCGGTTGTATTTCATGATTTAGCATTAGCCCCTTTGGTCCAGTGAAGGGAGATCCTTGTACCACATAACCCTGAGCATATCCACATCCATCATCTCTGGGATGAACTGAAGTGCTGACAGTGTGCCAGGCCTTATCACCCAACATCAGCAACGTGCTCTTTTGGCTGAATGGGAGCAAATCCCTGCAGCCAGGTTGCAAAATCCTGTGGGAAGCCTTGCCATTGAGTGGAGGCTCTAATAGCAGCATATTACTGCCCATTAATGAGATATTCAACAAATACTGTATGATTTTCACCAACTGACCAAGTTTTTCATTAGCCTTTCTGGGCTTGAGTCTAACCTTACAATCCCACTCACCTGGACGTAGTTATTTTCAGCCTGTAGTTTGTCATCATTAAGAATATCGTCAACTGTTCTCGATTCTTGATCTCTCAGACCTTTTTTGGAAACATTTAAGATTGAGCGTTGAGAATTACACTGAATTTTTTTCTCTTTTTTTCATCGCTAAGACGCACATCACAGACAGTAAAAAGCCCACCCTCGAACAGTCTGGCTTGTCCGTGGCCGTCATGCTGTAAGCCTCTGAATAGCTTGTAGGCCACGTCCGGGCTGGCCAGCAGCAGGCGGAAGCCCTGTGAACAGAACACACAAGAGGCAAACATAACACTGGCTGTTTCGTATCCTGAGAGCTTATACAATTCCACAATGTACATAACAGCGCGTCGGTATCAGCCAGTGACAGCCAGCGGCCTCCTGTCTTCTCCACTATATGCACTTTAAGTTGCTTCTCATCGACAGGGCACGTTACCTTTCTGTCGGGCGCGGGAACAAAAGTCATGAATTCGTCCACGTGGCCGACGATGAGCCAGTCAGAAAACAAGGCAATGGGCTCCTGAACCTTCTGAGCCGAAAGGAAGTCTTGAACTACTTTGGTCATGTTGCGTCCTTCAGTTGCCCTAAAAGAAATGAAGAGAAGCACATATGTTCTTAAATCTTCTGTCGTGTTGGGTTTACAGTGCTGTTCTGACTACTATGACCAAAATGAATCAATCATGTGAAAAACCGCTCAAAACTCACGTAGGGAAGGCCACTCCGATGATGATTCTGCCCAGCGGGTAGTTTTTTCCATTCACCGTAACAGGGGGACTAACCTCCAGGTTACCAAATGAGTCCAGACTGCTCACGTCCTTCCTCTGGGCCACCCTCGTCACATAGCCAAAGTCGGGGCCCTGGAGGGACGCGAAGTTGATTAAGATAAGACACAAATCGAGCTTCTATCCAAGCTTTTTTCATTTCTAAAAGCTTTCAGTTACCAATAGCTCATTATATGGAAAATCCTTGAGTTCTCCATCACGAGGGGAATCCAGAACAACAGGAAACTGCTGATGAGGTGAGTCTATGTAACCAAACTCCAGTTCATCCTGAAAAATAGATCATACATGTATCTTATATTTCTACTGTTTTTCTTTGTTTTAAATAACAACGACAACATAACATACACAACATTTCATGAAAATATTAGATTTTGCTTGAAAGTTTTTCCATTTTTTGCTCTACCTCTGTTATGGTACGGTTGTTGTGAAATCTGCTGATTATAGCTATTATCACAGTGTTTCCAGTTTTTTCCAGCAGTGGCCTTTTTCCAAGTAGTTGTGAATCATAATCATAAAACCTTCTTCCTCCTTTAGTTTCACAATGTGGGGATAATGAAACCAATGGCACTTTTACTGTAATTGCTTTGTAATTGTAGTTTTAAATAAACCTGCCATGAGTTGGCTTGTACACCCTAAAAAAATTAACTGAATCTCCCTTCCCATCCTCCAGGCTCACTTAAGTTCTTTAATATTCTTCCACTATTACCAATTTAGAATACCTTTTTTTTTCACTATTCTTGTATGCAATTACAATTTCCAAAGTCCAGATTCTATATATTCCATGTAACCACCTAAATGGTGTAATGCAAGGATCTCTAAGTGCTCTAGCTCATTTAGTTGGAAAGCCTGTTGCCAAAAGAATGAAAGAATGAAAGAGGAATGAAAAAGGAATCTTCCCGCTAACATCAAACTACGCGACACATTTCCCTTTCTCACCTGCATCCAGCGATCTCCTCTGTTCATGTACTCGTGGCAAATCTTCAGCTTGTAACCGCTCCTCCTGACAAGATTGCTCATTCCTTTCAGGAACTTGTAGTTATCGGATATACTGGGTGAGGTAACCACACACACACACACACACAAACACACACACACACACACACACACACACACCACACACACACAGAGTTTTTCTTTGGGCAATGTTTTGCTATTTTTCTTTCATTTCAAATTCATCTGGTTTTTTGCATCTTCAAATTCCAATAGTCAACAATGTTGACATGGCACAGATTCTTTTAGGTAAAACTAAATAATGAAATGTTTGAACGCACTCAGAAACAGAATATCCAGGGCCACGCAGAGGAAGCTTACAATAGGTGAATGGATGTTGAAAATTGTCAATAGTGAATAGTGAATCATTTTCTGTATTCTTTGTATTCTGCATCACATTTCCTTGGTAGTTTGAGTTACAATTGAGGGGAATGTGTCACACTGTAACAAGCAAGACACATCTATTGTCAGGGCTGGGTTTTTTTTTTTTTAATTATTATTCATCAGTCTTCTCTTACCTGCAGACGAACACCTCTACAGGCTCCAAGGTGTTGGGTGTCATTATCCAGGGTGCCACTCTAAACACGACTTTGTCTGTGAAAATCGGTGTCTCAGGAATACCCTGTCAAAACACGAGAGGCGGCTGAGTGCTGCTGGCTGTAAAAAAAATATAGATCTAAAACTGGTCTAATGGTTTTGGGGGGTTTTTTTCAGTAAAAACAATATGCTTCAATTCGTCTCACAAAAATTTAATTTACATTGTTGAGAGTGAAAGTTCATTCTTGACCTTGGAAACAGTAGTGTGCCAATAAATAAATAAATCTTATCTCAAGATCCACTACTAACTTTTTTGGGACCTATCAAATCATTGGAGAGGGACTTTGAGATGTAGTCGAAAGCTCTGAAAAGAACGATATTCCTCTACCAAACAGTTTACTTGAAATAGAGTAAAAAATTTGATTAAGCAAAATAAGCTACTCAGATTAAATGAGAGTGGGCAAGATTGTTGGTGCCATGCTGCAGATCTTACTGTACGGATGGGCTCTAACAGACTGAGGTTGATGCTGATGAGGCCATCGAAGTCTTTGTCAGGAAACCTCAGGCCCTCCACATAAAACTTCATCTCTGCTTCCCCTCCAAGGTAAGGCACGTCCTGTGATAGGACCTCGCTACTCAGCACCAGCGGATAGTCCTTCACAAAGTGGTTATACAATAGACCTGCTGACGTAAAAAAAACACTATGAACAAGGTTCAAATACCGAGATGCCTAATTTGGCAAAAAAATAAAGAACGGTGAAGAAAAAAAAGTGGAAAAATAAGTGAGGTTATCTGTTTTGTGGGCTTTGGTATTTACTCACGTATGAAATTTTTCTTCGCTCCGGGCGTACCGGTCCTGAAGACTCTGACTCTCTCCGCGTCGCCCTGAGAGATGTGCATGGTGAGCTTGTAGCCCTCAGGCAGCTTGGCGGGCCCTTTGGTCCGCAGCACCATGAGCGACATGTCCTTCAGATCTGCACGTCCGCAAAAGAGCCATGTGAATGTCAGCATACGCGTGGAAGACGGCGTACAGGACATAAACATACCAGAGTGACTTTTCTACACTTTCATCTCTAGTGGTATAGCTACTGTAAATGCAACTGTCAGCATGCGGTCAAATACAGTGTATGGTAACTGTGAGGAAGCAGACACATACAAGTGAACCTGCAGCATTAATAACAACTGTTTTTCCCATAAAATTTCAGCTTTACTTTTTTTTTTCCCACTGCTGAGTCTTTTGAGAAGCCTGTTTTATCACCCAGCCCTCTGTACTCTCACAATGGTCCCTAAAAATCTTTTTTTATCAAACCGATCTACCATATCACCTCTTTATTCTCCCGACCTTGCAGAAGCAAAAAACGATTTCCCTTTAAATGCTGATAACAGTTATGGGTAAGCTCATGGTAGAGAGGGAACAAAGAGAGTAGTGAAAACCGATAGTGCTTTACCTGACACCTTGGAGATGTAGTCCTGCTCGGTGTCCGGTTGCTTCAAAAAGGCTTTCTCTGAGTCACAGTTGACCAACAGGATGGCTCCGTGCCCGTTAGGACCCCATTTCCAGGAGCCCTGACGAGTTTTTCAAACAAACCAGAAAGCAAAACAAAACAAAACAAAACAAAAGTTTTGTGAAACTGCTTAGACTCCAGAATCTGGGCTTTTGCTTGCGCTTTATGAACTGCCAAACTACAAAGGATGCAGAAGTGAAAATGTGTGTTTAAAAACCCATATATAGAAATGTCTCAGTTCTGAAAGGGGAAAAAAAGAGTAGAGAAAACGAGATGAGAAAGTTAACTTGAACTTGAACGGCCTGTGATGACAGCCTGTTCAGGTTTTTACTGAGGAATTATCTTCTGCACAGGGGACAAGTCTGAAAACCTAAAGAAGAAGGATTAGCGCTTTAAAAAAAACAAAAAAACAAGGAATATGCGGCACAGTGTTTATTCTATAAATAGACTCCTATTATCAGAGAGTGACAAACAGTGAAGATTTCTCCTTAATGGGTATCAGACTTTGCACTGCCATTTAAAACCGACACATCTGAGCTCACCTTATTAGGGCTGTTGTGCTCCACGACGCCGTCCCTGTCAGCATCCACATCCAGAGAGATCTCTGTGGGAAACACACACACACACTTTGTTTAGTGCCTTTGCAAGGCCAAAAAAAAACTTAAATATTGGCTCCGGTCATGGTACAGCTATTGTTTTCAAAAGAATTTTTATATATATACTTCTATATCACAGTTGTTTACATTGCTGTGATATAAAAGTATATATATAAAATGTTGACCATTTTGATTTAAAACCTGACTCCTGTTTGGAATGTGTTGTGTCTTTAAACACACCACTAATGTTCTACTGATATTACGTTTACAAAAGCATAAGTCAGAGTGGGTAGTTAAACAAAGATTTGGTTATTATGAGTTCTATAAGTCTTTTTTCTTTAGTTAATTGTTGCTTTATAATGATTTAACTTACCAACAGCTGTCAAGTGCAGGAGTGCTTTCCCCAAGACTTCTTTTTTCTCCCCATAGTACCACACAGACAGCTTATAAAATAAAGGCACAAGTCATTTACATTCATAGATTGAAAATATTTGGAATCGCTTTTATTGTAAAATCTGAGAAAGACAGCAAAGCCTACAAATGCAGCAGGTAGAGTGTGTCCAACTTTGATATTTTTCCAGTAAAAGTCTTTTCTGGAAATGTAAATATCAACAGATTTTTCTTTTAGTGTTTTTGTTTCAGGCTCTGAAACTAACTCGTATTCTACATTTGAAGAAGCAGATCTTTTAAAAGTCTTTCAAAAATGTTATTTCAGTGGAACTGATGATCTTTAAAAAATAATAATGGATGATTACTTTGTCTTAATAAGCATAAATTGTATTTTTGACATCACTATGTTTTTCCGAACGAAAATGAATCATGCACTTCGGTTTAATCTTTTTACTAACATAAATTCTCATTTCCCAGGGCATTTCATGTCCCGTACCTCAGCACATATTGAGATGACGCTTTGCTGCATCAGCATCACATGCTCCCATCCCACTTTACCTTGTCATCGTTTTCAAATTGACTGGCATGGCTCATGCTGATGAGTAGCACTGAGTTTCCATTGAGAGGGATGGGAGAGAGTTGCGCCATATCCTCGGCCGGCGGCTCGATGCGGTACTGAACATTGGGGGAGCACTTCACGGAGAAGAACTTGGAGCTGGGGGGGGCACTCCTGAGAATGACAGAAACAGCATGTGTGCTGCGTGTTAGGGTCGTGTTTACACCTCGCAAATGTACTGCGTTAATACAATTGTGTGTGTGACAGCTGATGTTATCATCATATAAAAAGTGATAAAGAGCATTGGCACATGAAGGCAGGCCAAGAGCTTGTATTTTGTTACAGCTCGTATCTTGAGTCAAGATTAGTGAGTTAGTCATTATTTCTATTCCATGGAAGGCAGCAAAAAAAAAACCCAAAAACCGATTTAAAAAACATATGGCTGATCTTAATGCAAATTAAGAGCAAATTTGAGAATGTAACTTTGGAAGACAACCACATGATTTGCCTACCTCAGACTGTTGAAGCCTTTGCTGAAGTTTAAAATGATTTTTTTTTTTTTTTTTACAGAATGAGCACAGTGGACTTTGTCCCCCATCACTTACAGTTGAATCATGAGTGTCAACCTGGTCAACCTGATAAAATGAAGATTTTAAAAGGGAGTACTTTGACATGACATGGCCTCTATAGACTGGTTACCCTTTCTAATGATGTGTAACATTTATTTTTGGATATTCCAAAAGAGCCCCCGGGGGGTCCGGGCCGCGTGCCAGTCACCCACTCTTCCCGCTCGGTAATTCAATCTTCCTCTGCTGTGTAGGCTGTCATTTGGCAGAAGATACAGCCTACATTTCTTTGGTAACAACAAAGTCTCTCCTGTTGCCAGCGACAACAGTGGACTGTTGATTCCCACCACCGCACACAACCGAAGACCATGAGGTCCGCCACCAGCAGGGTCTGCATGCAAATGCAGCTTTGTTGAAATGGTCAACAATGGATTTCTTACTCACTCACTTGTGAGTTTTTCTAGATACAGATGCAGTCTAATGGAAAAATCTTGCAGTAGATTCGACCTTCGTGAAGGTTTGAATGTTTGTTGTTGTTGAAGCAGTTTCAGAGAGGTGTTAAAGGCACTTTAGGATCCTTTTTGGAGGATGTAGCTTGTGGCGCTTCTGAATTGTACTGTGTTATACTAAGTGCTGTTTCTATTATTTAGTCTAGCCTTATTAACCTGAATGGACTGGACTAAATATTAGAAATACTTCTTAAATAATGCAGGACAATTCAACAGCACTATCACTGTAGTTGTCAAGATGTCAAATAAAGTTCTACAAGAACTTCAATCAAAATAGTTGTAGACTGACAACTAAGTGTATACATCATGAAAATGGAGATTTAAATAAAAACAAAATCAATACATCAAATGTAAACTTTTAGTTCTGGATGCAAACTGTTGGACTGGTTGTGTAATTAACTTATCATTAAAAATAAAAACAGAGATAAGGACTGCGATGCAAACACTGGACTTAAGCTGTCTGGGTCTCTGGCATGACAGCAGAAAAGAATAGAATAGAATAGAATAGAATAGAATAGAATAGAATAGAATAGAATATTTTAGAGTGTGAGCGGGACACACATCTCCGACATCCCCTGTCCGGTTATATTTTGTGGTGAATGAGAGTTTGTGAGCTGCAAACGACCGCGAATTAAAAAAAAAAAAAAAAAAGAGCTCACCTGTTCAGGTTGACATTAAGTTCCGACCCGACCACGCATAAAACACTCGCCACCTTGTCACAATCCACTCTGAGAGTCCGGGAGAGAATCATGGTTCTAGTCCTGCCGTGTTCTGACCGGGTTCTGACGGCAAACGTCCCGCGACTGTCCCGTTATAGCGGAGCAATGACTGGAAACCGGCCGAGCGGAAGGAGCAACAAGTGGTAATGGGAGCCGCAGGTACGGAGGGTTTAAGCGTCCGCGTCCGCTGATTGGTCGGTCAGCAACCAGCTCCACCCTAATCCAACGACCCCCCCCCCCCACACACACACACACACACACACACAAACACACACAAACACACACACATAAACACTTAGTCACACACACACACACACACACATACACACTCACACACACAAACACACACACACACACACACACACACACATACACACTCACACACACAAACACATACACACTCACACACATACACACACACACACACACACACACACACGGAAGGTTTACGCACACTCGCACACAAACACACTCGCACACACAGACACGTACACACTCACACACATAAACACTCACACACACACACGTCACCCATCACTCTCTGTCCTCTGTTTATTGTCTCTCTGTCCACTGATCCCCTTTGTTTTGCCTTAGATCCGTTTCTCTCTATGTAGAGACAAGGTTCGCATTCAGAGCCTTGACGGGGGAAACAAATAGCGATGGCACAATGGACTAATAATTCATTACAGCCTAAGTAAGTCTGTTTGGTTTTCCCATCAGTTTAGTGCAGTTTCACTGTGATAATTCTGCCTATGAACGCAGAGCCACCCTATAGTTTTTTTCCCTACTTCCCTACTTTTCCGACTTCCTATCGCCAATGTTTCCCCCAACGGGATAAAAGTAAGGTAAAGTTTTGGATCTGAAATCAATGCGCCCTCCTCCTCCTCCTCCTCCTCCTCCTCCTCCTCCTCATTATCACCGCCACCATCATCGTTAGCGACGCGCACCACCCTCTTATTCAAACCAAGGTCACCTGTGTCCGCTTACCTGTTCAGGTTTGCCTTCAGAGAGGTGCCTGCGACGAGGAGGACGCCCAGCGGTTCTTCTCCTGCGCGCAGGCGACAGGTTCGGGGGGTGCGCTGGGTTCCTGTCCCGCTCCCGTGGAGGAAAGCGGGCGCACCTGGTCGTGAGGTTGCTTGGAACATCGCCGGTAGTTTACCTTCCTCGGAGCTGCTGAGGGGACCGATTTTTAATTTTTCTGGAGCCTTCGCCTGTCGTTCTCGGAAGTAGAGGGGCCGGGGGGCTGTTCTCCAGGTGAAGGGCGCGGCGCGACCGTCGACGGAAGGAGTAGGCGAGGATTCACCTCCGCTGCACGGAGCGTCCCAGCTCCAAAGGTGTGGCCAAACCTGCAGAGGTAAAGGTGGTGCAGGGATGCGTTTGCCACCTTACAGGGAGCCGATAAAAAACATCTTTCTGCCTTAGAAAGAGAAATAAAACATTATTTTTTTAAATCTGATTCAGTACATGGATAACTGATTCCACAGCTGTGCAGGGGCTATCACAAGAATTACAATTACAAGAATGGAATCTATGATAGCAAACTTTTTTTTTTTTGCAAGCATAGGTACGTAGTCACAGTAAATGGTTAACAATTGTAATCAAATCAGAAATGTGAGATGCGCAAACAAATTTGAAATGATTCAGGCCAGCGGCTCAAAAATTAAAGAAGAATTGCACAAATACCAGAGATAAGGAATAGACCAAGACCAAGGAAAACAAAAATAAATCATCATTGTATTAATAATCAATTCATAACAGATTACTGAACTCAATAACCAATTATGTTCTTGTATGTTTAACAGATTATTATTATTATTTAAATTGTTTGCCCTAAGTTTTATTTTTCTAGCTCTATTCTGACCTCTCTGTGTTATTTCATCTTAATCCCTTTCATCCTATTTTATTTCAGTGCATTCATGCTCTGTTTAATTTTCTGTAATTAATTTGCCTGATTTTGTTTAGCTTTGTCGGGCTTAGTTGTAACATGAATTCAAAGACAGCGCTCAGACGAGGGATGTTAAAAACGTTCAAAAGCAGGTATATTGTGGGCTGGGGAATGCAAGAAACCCAAAACAACAAAAAACAGGACCAGTGATAGATGATGGACCTGAAGAACAGGTAAACAGGGGACTAGACAGGAGCCAGGTAAACACATGGAAAAGTACAAACCTGGACATGAAATGGAGCAAATGGAGCAAAGAACGAGGGTCCTACCACTGCAGGCCTTGATTAGTGGGCAGATTACAGGTCTATAGGTGGATCGGGGGCAGGAGGGAAACAGATTGCCACGTCCAAACAGACACCCACGGGCAGTAGCATGAAAAAATTCAGACACCTGCAATCAAAAAATTCTGTGGCTGTGAGTAGGTAAGTGAGAAGGTGAACATCTTTTCAACATCTTAAGCAATAATAGTGTATTAGTTTTGTTTTGTGAAAGTTTAGAGTGAAAAAAAAGGAAGGGAGCTACTTACAAAAGTTTGCACGCCCCAAGAGATTTGAGCTCTCAGAAAGGTTTTACCAGTGTCTCAGAGCTTAATGAGCTTGTTAGGGCTATGTTTTGTTCACAGTCATCCCTAGGGAAAGGCCAAGTGAAGCAAATGTCAATAAGTATAAAAACTCTGACTCCCCAAAACTTGTCCCAACAATCTGCAACCATGGGCTCCTCTAAGCAGTGGCCTAGTTCTCTGAAAATTAAAATAACTTATACCCACAAAGAAGAAGAGGGCCATAAGAAGATAGGAAAGCCTTTTCAGGTAGCCATTTCCTCAGTTCGTAATTGGAAGACCACGAAAACTTCCCTGTTTTGCTGAAAAAGTCCTTCAGGAAGATTAATCAGACTATGGAATGGTGGCACACTGTTTTACCATGCAGCGACACCTGCAAAAATATGACCTTCATGGAAGAGTCATCAGAAGATGACCTTACCCGCTTCCTCATCACAAAATCAGCATGTGAGTTGTGCAAGGGAGCATCTAAACAAGCCCGACAAGCCCTTGGACACAAGTCCAATGCACTGACTGAGTCAGAATGGAATGTTTGGGCTGCAAACAGCTAAGGGCTGTTTGGAGAAAAAAAGGCTGCAGAATTTCATGAAAAGAGACACCTCTCCAGCCGCTGATCACGACGGTGGATCGATCATGCTTTGGGCTTGTGTTGCAGCCAGTGGCAAGGGGGACATTTACTGGTAGAGGCAGGGATAGATTCAATAAAATACCAGCTAAATCCAGGGGCACACATCAAAGCATATGTAAAAAAGCTGAATATGAAAAGAGGATAGTTTCTATAACAGGATAATGACCTTGAACAAACCTCGAACTTCCACAGTGGAACACTTCAAGAGGTGCTACCTGAGGGTTCTGCCATGCCCCCCACATTATTATTATTAAACTCTTAGCTGCTACAAAATTCATTTAAAAGCTGCCAAAAACAAAATACCTTGCCAAAGCAGGTTTTATTTCAGGCTCTTTTAGCTTTTTGGTATTTTGAAACTGTAAAAGTTGTAAATTAAAAACAATCTTGTTTGAAATATTCAAGAAATGTGTCACCTTTAACTTTCTACCTTTTCGAAAGCGGATTATCCTTTACTCACTTAGCTTTTCATACTCACTGAAATTCTGACCATGGCTGCTCAAATTTTATCAGTGGCAGTTTACACACAGATATGAACACATAGCAACTGGGGACAGTTGACACACATGGAGAAAACAGTTGGCAACACAGGAAATGATGGTGAGGCAAAGCGTCGTCATGAAAAACTTCTGTGCTGAAATATTTCAATCTTGATTCTCGGTGTTGAGCACATTATGACTTTGTTATGAAAGGTGCTGTACAAACTTCGCCACTACTGTATCTCCAAATAATAAAATCAAATCCCTTAACTTACCCTCTAGGCACATATTTGATAACTTTATTTTTACACAGTGCTGCCATGCTTGCAATTGCCTATTCATGTAGGACTCAAAGGGGTGTAATGTGTTTGGTATGTAAAATGGGGATAAAAATAATATTTATAGGTTAGTTTTTCCTCATGTTAAACTACCCAAAGTGTCTTGACAGTACAGACTACATAATCCTATTTAATCTATGGTAAAGGCTGGATTACAAACTTGGCAAAGTGGTTTCCTGCCCAGGACCCTAGGAAGCCATAGGTTCACCCATCTCCGATATCTGTAATAACTTGATTAGCTATAAATGTGCTATTCGTGCCACCGAAGCACAATATCAACCGGATCCTGCAATCATAGCTAATTATCTGACCCTCTCTTGTGGAAATAAATGCCCTTTATCAAAATTGTTATTTTAGTTTATACTGTCTTCACGTCAAGCACATTCCTAAATGAAGTTATATTCGATCAAATGACCACAAACTTAAGACAAAATGAAGTGGTATTTCAGCGCAGGGAGTCTGTTTGCACAGGAATAAATGGGAACTTGGGAGGCAGGAGGGCAAATATTCAGAGGGCAGCAGGTAGGAGGTTTAGTGGGGCCCAACAGAATTATTATTGAGGGGGTGGGTTGTTTGTTTTGCCCAAGGGCCCCTTTAACAGATGCTTCATGTTTGATAGTCTCAAAGGCATAAAGATGGATATTACCCCCGAATAACCACGAGGATGCGAGAGACAATTTCATAGTTCTGAAAAACTTTTTGCTGTATAAAGTGGAGACTGCCACTAAAAACCCCCACGTCGGACCGCGATCCAATCAGATCGATGCAAATGTTTGACAGGCTCGACCACCGACCAATGGGAGAACTGTAAACATGCTGGTGGGGGGGAGGAGGGGCGGGACCTGGGCTGTCCTATGTCATCAACTCGGGGCGCTTTGTTGTTCTTTGGCGTCGGAGGCATCGAGAAAATCCGTTTTGTAGTTTTTGTTTTTCTTAATTAGCCGTGAGCGGCCCGGGAGGGTGTTCAAGCGAAGATCGACGCTGCGTTTCGGTGGAAGCTCAAAACCGACGTCGCCCGGTGGGAAAAGTTTTAGCGCGTTTGCGGGGGGACTAGATCGGGCCGGCGGTGAGCTAGCTCCCCTCCGGGAAGGTGCCCGGATCGGAGCGGAAGGAATCTCGGCCACCGGGAAGAAGGAGGAGCGGGGAGAAAGCCACTGGGATGCTTCGCGCAAGTTGGGAAAAACTGTATTTTTACGATCCCTCCCGGGGCAAAGGCGCCATAAACCCGAAGTATGTGTTCGCTGGACTGATATCGAATCGGGGGAACGGTTTGATGGTGGTTTCGTAACCGTTAAACGTGTCGGTTAAAGCGAGTTAGCCACGTAGCTACGTAGCCTTCGGTGGGGAAGACATTTAAAATGGCGGAGGGCCGGCCCGTCCCCTCGGCCCTCGTCTTCGTGCTGTTCGGTCTCGGTGCCTGGGCCCTGGAGCCTTGTCCCGCTCCTTGCTCGTGTTCGAGGGGCCAAAGCGAGGTCCGTGTTCTGGACTGCAACAGGAAAAGGCTGTCGACGCCTCCCCTGGATCCGCCGGACGGGATAAGCCAAGTGTAAGTACACGACCAGCCGGACGAGAAGGTGGAGAAGTTTTCGTCCTGTGCTGAATCCGCCGCACTGATTTGTTGCTCGACCGATGGAGGGTTGCACCGCAACATGCCAGCAAAACCCCATGTAGATGCATCGTGGCCATCCTCGCTTTATAAGCTTTTATTCTGCACAGTTTCTCATTATTCCGTCCGTTTTCGGGACATAGATCGATGATATACTTTCCTTGTTTTAATTTTTGCAAACCGTGGGGAAGTTAAAGAAAAAGAATGATCATCACATCCAAACTCATTCATCCAGCAACAAGCTAAACTATGACTGAAATATTGACCTTTATAGAATTTACACTCTGTTGTCATTTTAACAAGCAGTCCTAGGTAAACTAACGCAGTATAGTGCAACAACCCAGCAAAAAGTCCTAGGTTCGTGAAAGTCACAATATTGTGTGTAGATGCGTTGACTCGTGTTTATTGTCACTTTGGAGGATGTGTTCTGAGCTGCTGCTGATTGGTTTTGCGTACATTCAATATTTAGTCTGTTTTATTTTTTCAATATAATACACAATTTTAGAAACACCTCTCTGTTCAAATGCAGTAAGATTGAAGCCTCCTAAATGACTTTTAAGTTAATCACTTCTCTAAACAGTTTCAGCAAAAATTGAGCATTACGACCTTGTTGGTAGCGCTTGTTGTTTGGCTGTTGTATTTGAGTATATTCTTTTAGGTAAGTGTACCTGATAAACTGTCAACTAAATGAAAGTGTCAGGCCATGGTTGAGGTGGAGCACATTGTTTAAAATTTTAGTCACGTTGTGAAGGAGTAATTTATTCTGTAATCCGACTTATCCAATGGATATAAATTTTGATAATTTAATGTTCTTATTTAAATCATACAAGCAGATTTTTTTTTAACATGATGGTATTTTTTTTTAATTGAATTTCATTTCAGCACCATGAATCACAACGAGCTGACTGCTCTTCCATATCTTGGAGATGTTTCCTCAAACATCACCTCGCTGTCACTGTAAGTACAAAATCTCCTCTATTTACTTGTCCGGTCAGTACTATATACTATTATATATATATTTTATATATATATATATTAGTTTGGATTACTTCATATCATTTCTTAACATGCTATCCCAAAAGGGAATAAAATGACTTAAAAAACTAAAACTTCAAACTTTTAGTTACAGAAATAGCATAAACTTTAAAGCAACATTTGCTCTGACTTGAAAGCAAAGGTTACTTACAAATGTAGAATATGATGGTTCCAAAACCAGAACAGTGGTATTGGTACAACATAGCTTGTCATTTTTTGTTCACCAGCATAGTACAAAACAACAGACGTGTCTTTCCTTACGATATAATTTTATTACACCATCGACATAGCTCGTATTCGAAATCAGTGTTATGACTTTGAAAATTAAGACTCCTTTTTTTTGTAAATGATTCAGAGTCCACAATCGGATCTCAGAACTGTTGATGCATCAGCTGCAGCCATTCATTTCCTTGGAGACACTGGACCTGACATCCAACTCCATCTCTGAGCTCAAAGTTGGATCCTTCCCCTACATGCAGCTGAAGTATTTGTAAGCAAACATTTAAATCATTTAAAAAAATGTAATCAGTCAAGGTAAGGCCAATTTATCTACAAGAACAGCCTGACAATACAATGAAAGTAAAAGAAATTAAAAGAAAGAAAAGAAATGAACACTAGAAAGCACTAAGAGAGGGTGTTATCCAATGTAACGTTTTTTTCCTGATTGGCCCACATGGCCTGTATATCAGAGTTTTGCTGGCCGCCTTTGTATTTTCACTGATCGTATGGCCAAAAAATGAAAAAAGCTTTTTTTTTTCCACCATTATTTAAAAATGTCATAATTACAAGGGCCTTATATTGCAACACTTATGGTAAAAAGCATCAATACATCCCTTACACTATATGATATAAGGAAAAAAAAATTTACAATCCAGTAGTATTGTACAGTACATGGTAGGGATATCATTATCATTATTGTTGTTGTTGTTGTTAGCTGTCCTTGCCTGATGCAAACAACATCTTGAATAGTGAAAAAAATCCACAAATGTGGCAAAGATGGGAACAATAAATCAAACACACCATGTGTTTAGGGAGTAGCTGAATCATCTGATGTCACATCGCTTCTTCTGCAATGTTTGCTATATAAAATAACACCTTCAACAACAGTCAAATTTTTAGTCTAAACACTAATGAGCAGATTTGCAGTAGTTAAGAACTTAAATTTACATTGGACATGCCACATTGTTGACACACATTCCCACATTGGTATCACATATGCACTCTATTCTTAGACAAGAGCAACCGTCCTTTACTTGCCTTGCATGAACTATTCGTGACCTTTAGTTATGTCAGACCCTGGAGTGCAGTCATCCGACAAGGCTGCACAATACTGCAAAAATATTATCTTTTAATAAATCCAAATGTCTAGGATGTAATCTAATGTACTTACAAAGACATTTATCATACCAGTAAATCATCTTACAATTGTAGAGTAACTAATTGTGTAAGAAGGGGCTCTGTATAATATAACAGTAAGATGACATAGCATTTATGGCTTTTCAAAGTATTACAGAGTCCAAGACCATTCATTCTAGTCAATATTTATCAGGTCAGGGCCTCCTTTCATGGATATTCACATTTGCGGTACTGTATACCTACTTAGGTGTAACTACAGAGCAAACATTATTCTCCTGCCTAATTTTGGCTCGAATGTTTCTGCTCTTTATCTCATAGGAATTTGAGTAATAACAAGATCAGTGTCCTTGAGCCTGGCTGCTTCGAAAACATCTCTAGCTCCCTGCTGGTGCTGAAGTTGAACAGGAACAGATTAGCTGTGCTGCCATCCAAAGTCTTCAAACTCCCTCAGCTTCAGTTCCTGTAAGTATTGTATGATGTGTTTTGATGCAAAACTGAAATCAGAGTCTATGGAACACAGCCATATAGTTGACGGACCCTGGTTGGGGCCGGTCAATGTTATGCTATGATTGGCCAGCCTGTGTTCAACAGTGGGACTTAGCAAAGGGCCGAGGGCTATTTCACAAAAGTAGAATCAAGAAATCCTGGATAACAGGAAAAGCGAGGCATGACATAGTCTTCTCAGTGCATCATGGCTTTTTATGCTCCACGAAGGCCTAGCCAGGATGAGTAGGTGGGACTATGTCAAGCCAGGTGAAAGCAATTGCGAAACATACACGGTCACAACTTTTATTCAAGAAGACACTGTGAGTTGATCACAGATTTACTGATGCTGAAATGGTGAAGATGCGTGCACCATACGTCACACCACGTATTTAACTTTAATTCATTGCCAAGTCCTCAACTGTTCAGTCATGTTTTTTCTGTATGATCAGAAACTCATCAGAAACTTCCTGAGAAGCCAAACACCGACTTACACTTTTACATGCAAAGTTTAGCTGCAAGTGTACTAATATGTACAAATGGCAAGTTACTCCTTATAGCCTAATTATGACAGATTCAGACCAGAACTGTGGTTAGTAAATTCATGTTTTAATGCTATTATAGGCTACAAATTCAGTCCATCTGCTATTGTCTGTTCAGCCTTTTCTCACTCTTTAGAGGCCATGTATACTTACTTGCAAATAATATGCTTCACTTCCTCGTAAGCCGCCATCAAAAGATGTTGCTTCCATCAAAAACAGTGAAAACAAGACATTATCTTGGAATAGTTTAATGCAAATCAACAACAGAAACACAGCGTTACAGTGCAGTTTTACCCCATAGCAGCCAAGTCTCATGTTTCCTTACAAGAAACGTATGGGGAATATTGAAAAACTTGAAATGGCCCAATACTGCACCAGATTTGGGTCGTGAAACCTGTGTCACCATAGTTTCGTATGGATTAATTGATAATTTTAGGTATATATACTAATGTGCCATTAAGTCATAATTCTTATTAGTTAACTACTTTCTGCATAAGTTTCATAGCATTAGTTCTGTTTACTTGTGGCAATTGTTGCAAAAGAAAGAAAAGTCAAGCTTTTCACCCATGGTAGCATAAAAGTAGGGTGGAATTGATGAATATGGTAAAAACACGTGGATTTAATTGAAAACCGAGCCATTTCCAAAGCCCTGTTCTAAACTCTGCTATTGGGCATTGCCTCTTTAAAATGAACCCTGACGTCTTTTGATGCGTGTCAGACGCCACCAATCTGCTTCGGCCCTAACAAAAACAGATGAACCAAGCCTGGCTGTTAGCCTTGTCCGAAGCAGGCTGTCTGCACAGAATAAATCTCCATGGTAACTTAAGTGCCACTGCTTTCGTGAATCGGAGTCGCGGCTAATTTCAGGCTGGATACATGGAAAAATTGCGGCTTAATCCACTATTTAGGTTTTGTGAAACAGCCCTCAGGTATATTACAGTGGCTCTTTTGATTGTTTGTTTGTTTGTATTCTTCCTGGAGAAAAATTATGCTCACTGTCATTGTAGTGAAATGAAGCGCAACAAAATCAAGATAGTGGACAGCCTGACATTCAAAGGGATGGACTCACTGAAGTCACTGAAGATGCAGAGGAACAGCATCACTAAGCTCATGGATGGAGCCTTTTTTGGACTTAACAACATCGAAGAACTGTGAGTACAGTATAGACTCCTTTTAAAATGACATTAAGCAATGTGTTCATCAGCAGTTGTGGAGCAGTCGATTGTAAAACCTTTTAAAATAGCTCTAAAAGACATCTGTAAATGCATAGAGATAGCTCGGGCTAGTTGGGGAAAACAGAAAGGCAGGAAATAAATTCTTCTTGAAATCTGGTAGATTTGTCCAAAAAATAAAACGATTTATGTAATTAAACTGTTTCTCTAATGCCACTGTGTTTTTCCCCATGTGTGTCTCAGGGAGCTGGAGCACAACAACCTAACTGAGGTCAACAAAGGTTGGCTGTATGGCCTGCGCATGCTGCGTATCCTGCGGGTTACCCAGAATGCCGTCGGCATCATCCGACCAGACGCCTGGGAATTTTGCCAAAAGTTGGAGGAACTGTGAGTATGTTTCCTTCCTAGCTAAAATCCCCATGCAGCTAAGAGCCCCCACTTTCTTCCATCATCCCCAGGCTCTGAAATTCTGTTTGCTCAGTGGAGTTACTGTTATCTTGCTGCAGTTCTGTGGGGTGTCTGGAGCTGATTCAGTGTTGTCTTGCCTCCAGTGGATGTACTCTTTACGGTTTTTAACGATTTTGTGAAAATGCCTCATTTTGGACCATCATTCTTGAATGTGGTGTTACATTCACATACAAGACTGGTGTTGAATAAGGAAATGGTTTGACTTAATCTTTATTATATCTGTGTTTTTCAGAGACTTGTCCTTCAATCATTTGACGAGACTTGAGGAGACAGCTTTTGTGGGATTAGGTTTCCTGGAGAGCCTTAACCTGGGAGAGAACTCCATCAGCCATTTGGGAGAGGGAGTGTTCAGTGGCCTGGCAAGTCTGCGTACCCTGTAAGTGCTATGCCCTCAAGATATGTCTAAAATATTTGTAACCTATATGATATAAGAAGTGTAACGAAATTCGCTATTCAAAATATAACCACGTCCTGACTTTTTCTTGGCTCTGTGCATTCTCATGAGGGCTACCGACCACAGTAGGTCTGCTTGTTTGGTTCTTCATGTGTAGTTCTAGTCCCGTCTTGAATAAATCCCCTGATAAATTCGAAGTAGTTTAGAGGAGTAAAAATAGAAATTACATCTTTTACTATTTTCTTTGTTGCGTTCTGAACCTGTCTGTCTTTAGTCACTTGTTTAGTCTTAAATCAAACCGCCCAATGGGAAATTTCATAGAAACCAGTTCCCTTGGTTTTGCATCTTCTGTCCTGCGTTTCACTGTGGACATCATGCCGACTTCAAATGAGATGAAAAGCGAAAATTCTACAGGACAGCTTTTTTCTCTCACAGGACAAGCAAACATAGGTGACCCACTTGAATTTGACAACCAAGTGGTTGGGTGGATTTTTTTTTTTCTCTTGTTCATGGCTTCATCAATTTACTACTTTACAAAAAAAACATGTAGGTGAGGTAACACAGCCCTCAAACATAGTGACAGACTCTTAGAAATTTTTCCGGTAAATGAGGCACGGACACTGAGTGCTACCCAATTCTCTGTTGGTTTATTTGTACCAACAAGTACAAGTGAACTGAGTCATCTTGAGAGCAACTGCCTGACAAAGAATTGTCTCAAGATTTTACCACTTATTCTGGGTGGTGGCTGTCAGTTCTGAAAAATGTAATCATGGGTTGACAGGCCTGAGATCCTGAACGTTCTCACCTGTATAGACTTGTCCTTGAAGATGTACAGTTTTAATCCTAGCTATCCTGCTCTGTTTCCCGTCGAACTGATGCCAGATAACAGTGACCTGGCAGGGGATCCTTTTAGCAGCACTCCCATACAGCTGACATATTTGTATCAATGCAGCCTACACAGTTCCCGGGCTGTTCTCAGCCACCGCCTGACAATATGCTCTGGCTGCTATAATATCTTTTCTGTTGGCCACCTAATTATAACAAAGGCATATGTGGGAGTGAGTTGTGACAGAGCTCAGTTAATGATTGAAATTTTTATGTACTTTCCGTTTCTGTGCCCTTGAAATATCCTCTTGCATGTGATTATAAAGATCATAGATTAAATGTACATGATAAATAATGATACATATGATAACAGCTGTAAAATAATGTGCCTCCACACAATGATATGACCTTTCACCAGTACCGCTTTTATTGATTAAACTAATTTCACACTTAATGCATTGGGAACTTCATTATCATGCGTAAACATGGATAGAATGTCTGAGATGCAGTCTAACTGCTGAGACTATGTCATCCGTTGAAACAAGTAGAGGGATGTTATTGTATTGCACTGGTGAAAGAGCAGATCGGTCTCTACACTGTAGCTGAGGCAGAGTCCAAGAGATAATGATAATAATAATAGTAATAATGAATTTTATTTATACAGTGACTCTCATACAGGAAATGCAGCTCAAAGTGCTTTACAATAAAGAAATTACATCAATAAAGAACAGACAAAGTGATCATAACAAGAGGGACAGAGATGAAGATTGTTAGAATCTCTTTTCATTGTGGGTAGGGCAAGACCTCCCCTGTGCTGGGCTCTGAGATTGTTTGCTTTTTCATATTTCATGAAGCAGGGATAAAATAATATCAACATATAATATGCTCAACAGGCCTTTCTGTATTTACTGAGCATTTCAACAAATAACATAGCAGCTCTTGCTTTGTCAGGGAGAGAATGTGCGCACTTGTGTGTTTGAATTCCACTAAATATTGTGCACTGTTCTGTTGAGTAAGTTATTGGAAACTGCACATTACAGTAATGTCCTACATTTATACACCCCACAGCAGTGCTGAAAAATACAAAAGTTGGTTCAATGTGGTGAAAGTCGTCTGCTTTTTACACATTTCCATTCATAAAATGTCTGTGCTTGCAGGACATTAGATTACATTCTGAGCCACATCAACTTAAACACAAAAGCTTAGAAAATGTAGTGAAGCAAAGGTCCAGAGTATCTGCTTATTAAGCAAATAGTGTTCTTCATCATACATTTATGTCCAGGGTAATAAGTGCTGAGAAGAGAGGAAGCTGTGAACTCATTATTTGCCACACAGTGTTCGACCTAAGCCACCGAGCTTCAGGGAGAAAGGGTCATATTTAGGAGGTTACCCGTCCGCAGAGCTTTCATGGGAGAGGGGAGCTGGAGAGTGCCAAAGTTCTTTCAGAGGTGCCCAGGCATTAGCAAAAGACAAACAAAAGAGCCCATGACCCATTCTGTAAACTCAAGGCCTCTCTGGGTTTCCAGTGGACCCATGAACTGTCCCAGTGCTAAACAGAGCCAATTAATTTCTCCTAATCGGAACAGCAGGGGCAGTGAACTGTGACACAATGGGGAAGTGCGTTGTCTCAAATTGTTAGTCTCCTAACCGAGAGTCACTGCCACCGATGACCACAGTGGAGATAATATGCAATCTCTGTGGTCTTTGAGAGGAGAAACGCTTTAGACTTTCAGTCTGTATGATGTGTGTTTATTATCTGATATGTCTCTTTGTTTTTCAGGGATATCCGCAACAATGAAATCTCTTGGGCCATTGAAGACTCCATTGGTGTATTTGATGGAATGAAAAAGCTGAACACACTGTGAGGACACTGAATTTGCAGATAAATGGATAGATAGGATTCTTAATAGATTTGAGTTTCATACATAATTGACTGGGAAATGTCTGCATTTAGAGGAAAATAGTGGGCTCATCTTAAATTCTGTCAGTGTTCCAGGTAATTTGTAATATTATATACTGCCTTTCTGGTGTGAACTGTTGATATATGAGGTGATGCTCTGTTTAGATACTACAGGTATGGTTTTACTCGAAAGGTTTTTTTTTGTTTGTTTTGTTTTTTACTCTGAAATTGTGAGTTTAGTTAATTCTAACTTGCATTGACAAAGGCTGGTCAAATTTCCTAAACAACGATAGCTGCTGACACACTGGTTCCAGTGGGCAATTAAAATGTTACCCAGAAGCATCACATGAACTACTTTTATTTTCCAGAATCCTACAACGGAATAAAATCAAATCAATCACTAAGAAAGCATTTGAGGGCCTGGAGGAGCTGGAGCACCTGTGAGTTAAATGCACTACACAATCCTTTTTCTCCACACAGCCATACTTGTGTCACAGTGGAATCTATTGTTATTATTGCATGATTAAATATAGCAGAAGGGTTTTTTTTTATTATTACCACTGTGCTGTTGTTGCTTTCCTGTGCTTGTGAAATTGGATGCCATTCTGTTGTCCGTGTCTAATCCGTATTTCTGTCCCCTCCACAGGGACCTCAGCAAGAATGGCATCATGTCGATACACCCCGAGGCGTTGTCCCATATGAAGCTCAAAGTGTTGTGAGTAGACACAGAATTAAACTTACAACGCTTATAAGCACATTTGGAGGCCAGCTTTTCCCTGTGGTAATTGTCTTTCTTCAACCGATTTATCATTGTGGCTTTCATTAAGTAGGTATTATGATGATTAAATGAGTGTGGATTATGTGACATGATTAGCATTTTAAATTGGCATATATGAAGAAAATCATGACCACTGCAGTGTGACAAGTTGTTGACCAAGTAGCTTGGTAATGAACAAATAAAAGAGCAGTATATCTTTACTTTGTTAGCTGTTAACCCCATTTTTTTGGTTGTGATGTTTAAATATATTCTTATTGGTGAGTCACTAGGTTGTTGTCTAAACAAAAAACATATATATGGACTTAGATGGACAGGCAGAGATTTCTCTCTCTCCTTCCCATGAAGAAAGACAGTCAAAATGCAGAGCCTGTCAATCCCCAGTCAAAAGTGTCATGATAGAAGACATAGCCTCTTGTTATTAATTGCTGCTGTTATTGTTTGCTGCTTTGATAGAATACAACGCTATTTGCTTTGTAAGTGGATAAATTGGCTTTGCCTGACAACTTGGCTAGAGGAGCACACTGGCAACACACTTGTAACTGCGGTGTATTTTAGGACAAAGTGTATTAAAACAGGCTCCTGGAGGCTCTTTATAGAAATGAATCCTGTCATAATTTTGGAAAATAAAAACTTTGGGTTAATGCCTGTTTTATGGTATTCTGGTCGTCTCCTGCTGACTTATAATATAAACATAACTGTGGTATATGGTTTGGTTGGTGGTTATGAACCTAAGATCATTAAATGATCATAAAATCATATGATGGTCATTGATTATTCATAATGGTTTTATATGGCTGTGTATCATTGCTTGTTGTCTACATCATGTTTTAGTTGTCTTGTGGGATTATGTTTTGCTGCAGAAATGTTCAATGTTACATTAAAGTTTTATAAACTGTTAGGTTTATTATCACTCACCTTTGGCTTTTAAGCGAGAAATTTCACTTATCCTACCAGAGCCACCAGAGCACTGTTTTCATCATAACCGGTATAAGAAAAGCTACTCTTGTGCAGGTACACTTGCTTGCTCAGTGTTACTCAGTTACTAAACCAGCGCTGGATCTACTGTTATGTTGTCAGATACCCGTAAATTTGCAGAGTAGATAACAACTGAGGTCAAATTAACCTTCATTTCAAGCATATAAATATAGGCATGCTTTTACAGAAGGTTAAACACTGAATCACTTCCTGAAATAGTGACAAACAAATCCTGGAAATCCTAAGTGTGTATTGATTTGTTCACTGGGTCTTACTCATCACATCCTTTTATCTCCACAGTAGTTTGGCGATTCCAACTAATTTTACAATCACTCATCTCATGCTTCCCTCATTACCTCTCTGCCCTCAGTGTCCTGAACACAAGCAGCTTGCTGTGTGACTGCCACATGCAGTGGCTGGGTCCTTGGCTGACTGACAGTCAGTTCCAGCAGTCTGTCTCTGCTGTCTGTGCTCATCCTGCAAGTCTACTTGGTCGCAACGTTCTGTCCATCGGCCCAGAAGAGTTTGTTTGTGGTCAGTCCATATTTGTCTTTGTTTTTTTTTCCTTTTCAATTGTTCAAAGTCTGATTCAAAACATGTACCGTTCGGTTAAGCAAGGAACTGGGAAAAAAATTTGTCGGTGTAAGTCGGGAAAAGGGTATTTGAATTTTCATTTTGTGATGTTTTGAAAACACTGACATCTTTAGTGGATTATTACAATATATGTTGTACAATAAGCACATTATTTTACATTTTAATTTTGGTTCACAGGTTTTATAGAGCTCAACTTCATAAAAAGTCCTAATAGATTTCAACCTGATCACCATGTTCTCCTTCCTGTATTTGAATACTTCATATTGAACACCAACTAATATCTTACATTTTAATTAGGGGGTCTGCTTTCAAAATACATATTTTCTATCTTAAAAAAGTGCTGCCTGACTTTTTAACACTTTCCGTCCATTCCCCTCCTCAGATGATTTCCCCAAGCCTCAGATCACTACTCACCCAGAGACGTCTGTGGCGCTGCGGGGGAACAATGTGACTCTGAGCTGTGTTGCCTCCAGCAGCAGCGATTCGCCGATGACTACGGCTTGGCGGAAGGATGGCGAGGTGCTGTATGATGCAGAAGTGCAGAACTATGCCCAGTACCAGGAGGGAGAGCTGATCTATACCACCATGCTTCACCTCCTCAATGTTAACTTTACTGATGAAGGGCGGTACCAGTGTGTGGTCTCCAATCACTTTGGCTCCAACTACTCCAACAGGGCCAAGCTTACCGTCAATGGTGAGGATGTTTGCCCATATTCAAAGAATGTGATTGATGACTGTCAGTCGGGCTCATTTCTTTTTCGCTTGCTCCGCAGTCTTTTGAGGTCCTGTTCTTGCCAATGTAATATACACTGACTTGTGGTACAGCTCATTTATGTCAGAGGGAGAGTTTGTCGAACTAAGTTTAATTATTTGCATAGTAACATTGTCTCCTTACTTAGCGTACAACGCAGTGACTGCCAGGAAATTGAAGAAACTGTCCCACCCTTGAAACTCTGTCATCTATCTTCTAGAGCTGCCATCCTTTCTGAAGACTCCAATGGACCTGACTATCCGGACCGGAACTATGGCCAGGCTGGAGTGTGCCGCTGAGGGCCATCCATCACCCCAGATTGCTTGGCAGAAGGACGGAGGCACAGACTTCCCTGCTGCCCGAGAGCGACGGATGCACGTGATGCCAGATGATGACATCTTCTTCATTGCCAACGTGAAAACGGAGGACATGGGAGTGTACAGCTGCACGGCTCAGAATGCAGCTGGTAGCCTGTCGGCAAACGCCACTCTCACCGTTCTGGGTGAGTCACCAACCTGATTAGCAGAGCGTATTACTGATGTTTGTTACTGGGTCATTTCGGCTGAGTCACTCTGCTTAAATGGGCTGCTCATTTATGTCTGCCACTCATTACATTCTGTTATTTTCATGTTTCGACCCTCGATACTTATAATTAGTAACAAAATAATTGCAAACCTTGTTATACCATGGCCATGGATAATACTTAAATCTGTGAATTAGGATTTAAAAAGGAGTTTGATTTTCAAAAAAAAAACAAACTTGACCTCACACACACAGAGCAATCTAAACGGTTTGACACAAATGCCACTGGGATTATCCTTATTAAATCAAAAAATCAATTGATCCTCCAGAAACACCATCCTTCATGCGTCCGCTGGAAGACAGAACAGTGGCCCGAGGTGAAACTGCCGTGCTTCAGTGTATAGCTGGAGGCAGCCCCGCCCCCCGTCTCAACTGGACCAAAGATGATGGACCCCTGGTGCTCACAGAGCGACACTTCTTTGCTGCTGCCAACCAGCTCCTTATTATAGTTGACGCCGGGCCCGCCGATGCTGGGAAATACACCTGCATCATGTCAAATACTCTGGGAACAGAGCGTGGCCACATCTACCTCAGCGTCTCACCATCCCCGAACTGCGACATCGGCGCGGGGTACGACCAGGACGGCTGGACCACTGTGGGCATCGTGGTGATTGTGGTGGTGTGCTGCGTGGTCGGAACCTCGCTGGTCTGGGTGATTGTCATCTATCACATGCGCAGAAAGAGCGAGGACTACAGTATCACAAACACGGGTAAGACCTATAACCATCTGCTTTGAAGATCTACCAAATAGGAATTGCTTATTTGGAAACCATGGAATGCGTCTGTGGGGACAACACAGTGTTTCAAAGAACTCGATCTTGTGTAAGAAAATATTTCTGTCGTGTTCCAGATGAGATGAATTTGCCAGGAGACATCCCCAGCTACCTGTCCTCTCAGGGCACTCTGTCAGAGCCTCAGGAAGGCTACAGCAACTCAGAGGCAGGCAGCCACCAGCAGCTCATGCCTCCTCTCGCCAATGGATATGTCCATAAGGGGACAGATGGTGGGTCATTCTGCTTTTGATCAGGTCCACCCTAGCTGACACTGTGCTTTTTATTGTCTCGTCAGCTCTCATATAATGTAAAAACTGGACACAAGGCATTGTATTATTCCGATAACAATAGGTAAAGATGGCATACATGTGGAAATAAGTGATTCATTATTTTGCTATTAAGTGACTTTTGACTGGACATAAGTCAAGACCTTTAGGTAGTGACTGACACTTGTGTCTTGATTAGGGCTAAGTCAAATACTATTTCACTATGAAGTGAGAACTCGGAGTTTGGAATTTGGAGGGGATGGAGATAAGTAAGGAGGATAAGTAAGCAGATACTTACAGGTTTAAGGTGATTTGCCAAACTTGTAACTTGTTACCTTTGGCATATCTGGCACTCCACTTTTTGGGGTTCCTCTTTGCGAATTTGGAAGTTACCCTGGACATTTGACTTTTTCAACATGTTGCTTAGTTGTAACTTGGGAGCCTGTCACATGGTCATGTATCACCGTCCCTGTGTCTGTACTGGTAATTTTAAATGGGACCTGTGGTGCAAAAAACTGTCAATAAGATTAAATGTCCTTGTCTGAGAATATCTTAACAATAATTAATGTTAATGCATAATGAATATTGTTGAATTCCCATCTACTTGGGATTTTTGTGGTAATGCATAAATAATAATAATAAAGATAATAATAGAGTTTGGAAAAACAACATACCATATGATTACTTGGATGTCGATAATCATAGTAACATAGCAACGGTAGAGGCCTCAAGGCATTTGGGTCAGGCCTAGTGCTGATCATAGGCCATTATTTCACATCATTTCCTTGTGAGTTTTAATCTAAGTGGTTCGGTTATGTCAACATTTTTGATCCCAAGAAAGCAAAGCCTTTCTGTTGACATTACAAAGAGTACAATATTATTGAGTGATTGCGGGAAATGAAACGCAAAGATACGCTACAGCATGTCTTGATGTTTATACAAATCATGTCTGACATGAAAAATACATTTCAAATGTTGATAAATAACTACAGCCTCTTGGATGGGATTTTCAGGATTCAAGGGTTTTGAACACCTCCATGTTTATTAGGGTTCTTGGTTCTGCTTTGGTGTCAGAGATCTGATCCCTGCTGACTAATTATCATGTGTGTCCCAGGTGTGTGTTATGGAGACACGAGCAGTGATGTGGAAACTGAGGGGAATGGCATGCTGCACTGCAGGGTCGGCTCTCTATTCACTGGCCGCAGCAGCTTTCACCCTGGGGAGCCCCGAGAGGCGCTAGCTGGAGTCCCTACAGGTTAGTGTCAGCTACACACGAGCGATCATGTGATTTTTATTTATTTCATTTTATTTTTATTTTTATTTATTCTTTTTTCAAAGCTTTTTCCCCATGTCTGAGGAATTTTGAAATTGCTATATCTATGTCTTTCACTAGTATTTTCAACCTATGTAAATGTGTATGTCTATTCAAATTAAAGTGTAATAAATTTTATTTTCTTTTTGTTAGTACGTGTATATATTTTCATGTCATTTCAATATAATTACAGTTGATTAATGTAAGTAAATGAAAACACATACTACTCTAAATAATTAGGTCAGGGTTGTATTATCTAGCAGCAATGCCAGCATTGAAGTATTTGATGATAGAAACATACTGTACCCAGTTAAAATATTTGATATATGAAATGATAATAAACTTCATTTATATAGCACTTTTTCATACATGTAATGCAGCTCAGAGTGCTTTAAAAAGAGCATACAACACCAAACAACAGCTGAAATATTAAACTACATCTAAAAAGTTTAAGGAAGTGTAATGGAAAATTTTAATTCTATTCATATGATTCTATTCACCGATAAAGCTTCAGTGATATTATCTATAGAATGTACCGATTGTTCACTGTTGTGTTAAAAGGTACAGCGCGACCCTCAGGGATAAAACAAACCAGTTTGTATCAGACAGTTGTCCTTCAATCCCTGCAGCTGCCATTCATCTCAACAATTAATTATTGAACTATGGATATGTGTGTGTTTTTATTTCTTTGAAAAAGAACACAGTAACCCCTTCTCTCTGAACTCACCAAAGGATATATGTGCTCTGCTAAGTTTTGTGCTTTTTGCTCATGGTCATTCATTGCTTATTTGGTGAGTTATTGCGAGAATAATCTTTATTGATTGGTTGATCAGGCCTTTTCTCAGCCACTGCCAGCAAACCACCAGACTGACCGAATCTTAAAATGGATCCACAGTCTTAAAAAATAAGCAAACAACATTCGCACACTTCTTTCTTGCCAGGTGGTACGGGTCCGCTTGTCATCTGCTCCGACTGCTACGACAACGCCAACATTTACTCTCGCACACGGGAGTACTGCCCCTACGCCTACCTGGGGGAGGATGACCCGCTGGACAAAACGCTACCAGGCCTGAAGGAGAGCTTCGGTGAGCACGCCCAGCACGAGGACACGGCACTGGAGAGCCTCATTAGCAACCGGGACTCCTCCGTCTTCCTCACCTCACATGACAAAAGGCTGAGCAGCCACACTCCCCCCGAGCACTACGCTAATGGTGAGACTTGGAAACAGAAATTCCCGGTTTCTCTTTTTTGTGGGAAAGATGGTGACACCCTCCTTGCTCTAGGTACAAGCTATCATGTGCTATGTGCTGTGTGCTGAGGTCTTTTTGGTAGTTTTTATGAATTTTCACCACCCTGCAGATATTGAAAAGAACCAACAGTAGGTGCAAACATTTTTGTCTACTTTTCGTGGCTGCTATAAATCTTATTTATAGATTCTCATTTCTTCAAATTGCTGTTTTTTTTATCCGACCGACACTACAAAATCTAAAGGAGTTACAAGGATATATAAAACAGTGAAAAGTAGCAAATCCTTACATTTGAGAAACTGGAACCAAATAACAATTGGCAGCTTTGCTTGTTAAAATACCTAAATAATAAATCACAGATTAAAATTATATCTGCTTATTTTCTGATGATTGATTTATTGATAAATAAACAAATCCTTTCGGGTTTTAGAAGAAAAAGCATATGGTTTGATATCAGTTAGCGTAGGGTAAAGCTTCTCCCTCTAAGTATTGCTTCTCTTGCTATCTTTGCAGATTCCCTTAGCAGGTCATTCTGGAGAGAAGGGGAAGATCTGTCCTCGAAACCCCAACCAGGAGCGTCCCAGCACCCAGTGACTGTTCACAGGACGCCTCCGCTGACTTCCACTGCAGACAGGGCAGAGGAACAGAATGAGGCAGAGGCGGACTGCTTCCCAGGCCAATGCACACAGGACCACAGAAGTGCCTCTAATAGGACTAACCTTCAGGAGCACCCTGCTCCCACATAGGCCCTTACACTCCACCCACGTTCTGCCTCTGACTCCTCGTTGCTGCACCCCCTTCACCCACTACCTCCAAAGAGACTCCTCACATTCTGCCAAAGATGCTCTCTTGTATGTTTACATTCCCCTTTCACTCAAGAGGACATGCCGTGTTGGATTGGAGAAAAAGACTGGTGATTAAAGCGATCTCCTCCTCGACACCTCCACCTCTGCAGGACCCTTCTGTTCCATATCCTCCACCACTCTTCTTTTTCTCTTTTGAAGAGAAAGCTATGAATGTATGCTTTAAAGAGCCATGTTGGATGGGATCGTCCCTGCCGCTGTGGGGCTGAAATTGTATGCCAGTGCGCTACACACCGGCGTTTTGTTTCATCATTCCTGGTACAGACGTCCGTTGGTACAGCCTATGTGACTTTAGTAGAAAGTGCAAACAATCTCTTCCCAGTTGGGGAATAAGGAGTTTAAATGGGGGACAACTGTAGTTCCCTCACCAGCAGATTGTGGTAATTAACATAGGTAAGAACCTTTTAAGAGCATATGTCCCTCATTCCCACAGCTATTCTGACTGACTCTAAACTATGCTATCTATTATCCTGTTATGCAAATTCCAGAGACAGTGACACCAAAATGTGGTGTATATTATGAATATATATGAATATATCCTATATCATCTTTATCTGATCTTGTTTTTGTCCTATGTCAAACACAGTTGTTGAATTCCTTCACTTAATATCTTCATAATGAAAAGCAGTTTGGGGAGAAAGCGTACAAATTTTTTGCACATGTGACAATCATATTTTTGCTGGCTATTTTCTGATGGTTGTCTCCCCGATGGCCTTTTTAACAAGCATTCTCAGTAACCTCAATCAGGTGACATGGCTTATATATACAGTATGCACTGATCTGTTTTCCCTTCTAATCATGTCTTACAGGCACTTAATTTAATGGTAGTGAACTATATTATGCAGTGTGCATGCCGTTTTTACACTGTGAAGATTTATCCTCACAGTTTTGTTTTTTTTTCTCAAAAACCTTCATGATCCTTCCGTAGAAATTGATTAAGCCTAGGTTTTCATTTGGGACTGTGAAAAATGAGAATGTATCGTATTATTTTATGTATGTGTGTGTGTGTGTGTATGTATGTATGTGTGTGTGTGTGTGTGTGTGTGTGTGTGTACATAAGGCTAGTTGTCTATTAAATTCCACGACCTACTAGTCAATTTGCAGAGAGGTTTGAGAAATAATCTGCAGTAACTTTAAAAACATTAAGCTTGTTAATTTTAAGCCTTTATTGTCCCATCATTATCCAGATGTGTTCATATGTTGGTTTAGGTAACAAGATATTTTCTTTAGAAGTTGGTGTTATTTTCCCTCATGGAAAATAACTCCAAAGACAATAATCAGACAGCCTCCAGTTTCAGCAAGCTGTACTTTTTTCCAAATGTCAGCTATCACATTTTTCTTGAGGATTTGAAAATGAAAACGCCTAAAGAATGTGGACTTGTTTCATCAGGTTTGATCTCTAATTGTCCTCAAAAATCCTCTTGATCATTGCACTTGGGAGAAGCGTAGACATGATTGGCTTTGACTTTGACTCTCAGAAAACTTATGGGCTCGATATATTTAGCAAATTAGACTCAGTTGGCAGTTTATTACCTACGCTGAGCTAAAGGTAATGCAGTCTAATTCCACAGCCCCGCAATAAATTCTACCTCCATGAAGGTTATAATGATCAGTCTTCATTGAGTCTTTTAGAGGGATGTTGACTCCACTCTACAGCCATTTCGGCGGATGTAATTTGTGGTGCTGTTGAATTGAATTGTGTTACAATGACAGGTGTTCCTATTATTTTGTCCACCTCATTTAGTAGTCTAGATAAAAGAAAAAAAACGTCTATGTCATACTAATTTTTCACGACTATGATGTCTGACAACAGATTGCCTCTTTTCTTTTGGACCAAGGAAGGATTTGCCATGCTCCTCCGCTCCTTCTTTTGGTAATGGTACACTGAGTGTTCAAGGGTACTGAATGCAGACACTAAAAATCAGTAATGCTGAAACGTTAATCAACCGTGCGTATATGTGAAGGTGCAGCTTAAGTGCCACATTTTTCGATTCAATATCACAAAGTCTGCGCCGGCCAAACGGCTTACTGTTAGTTCTGATCAATAATTACTCAAAACTGACTAAAAGTGTGTGTTAAGCAGCAGTTGGTATCGTTACATCTCGGCCTCTTCAGTGGTACAGATGTGAATTGCATGTCATTCTTTGCACTCTTTTGGTTCTGACTCATGTTTTGCCTTTTAATTACCAAATCAGCACATCCCAAATCAGCACACCTCCAAGCCTATTCCTCATTGGTATTATCTAAAAAGATAAATAGCCTAATGTTTCAATAAACCTTAGTAGCTTTCTGAAAGCAGTTTGACTTTCCCCAAGTCGTTCTGCATTTTGACACACTCCTTTGTAGTGTCTTGATGTTTTTCGGCTGTTGCCCAAGGTCAGTTCCGTGCCCCTGTTCGAGTGAAAGAGAAATTAAAATGAAAACTTGCAGTGATAAGTCATCCTAATGGAGCCGCCTCTCCTTGGGGCATGCATCGATTCATTGTTTAATATTTTCTGCCAACACTATGTAACATTATGTGCATTTGTATTGTTTTATTCTCTGAACGTCCTTTATGACTTTATACCAAAGTTTAGCAGTAACTGCTTTGGCAATATCCAATGCTGCTTTTTTTTTTTTTTTTTTTTTGTATAGTTGATGTATTGCATTTTGTTTTCAGTAGTATTTTTTTTGACCTTGTTTACCTGTACATTCTGTAAAGCATGTCTAAAGAGCCTTTTTGTTACGTAGCCATTATTCAAATATTAAAACATGAATTCTGATAATTTGGTTTTAATCTTTATTATCTGTATTATCCCTTGTCTGGGGTTGAAGTAGGATTTTTTTTTTCATTATCGATTGAACCGTTTTCCTTGATGAGCCGTTTTTGTAAGGCAGTTTTTTTTTTTTTTTATGGCAGCCAAGCTAACATATTCAGATTGTTTGGTTTGTCTGACAAAGAGTCCAAAATTTGGAGATATTAAATTTACTACGATATATATAACAGAGGAAGACAAATTTCTGAAGCTAGAAAAAGCAAAGCCTTCTTGCTTGAAAAATGACAAAAATGTTTTTCAAACTAGTTTCCTTTCTTTCTCTTGTATAGTCAAGTCATTGTTTCAGGTGTCTGTCTTTACAGATAGTAGGAGGGCTAGAGAAAGAAAGGAGAAAAAAGAGAATGTTCTTGCAGGGTTTGATTTAGGTTACATGTAATTCCAGACACAGGGGTCTTAACCACAACATGATTTCTGGGCGCACCACAGAGCGATTTAAAAGGCCAAGCCTCCCATAATCTGGATTTAGCCATGTCAAGCCAACACAAAGCCAGCTAATATCGGCCTTAAAAAACTGTTAGTCCGTCATCAGTCTTGACGTTAAGAAAAAGACCTAATTTTTTAAGTCCCTCCTACACTAATCCAGTAGCATCCAAGGAAGCATGTGATGCGAGTTGAATCTGACAGTGCTCCCCTGTTTCCAGTTATAAAGTTAATTTACTTAACTACATGGTGCTGACATATGACTGTCCTGTGAGTCAACACGCCCGGAATTGTCATAATCCATCATGCTGTACTGCAAAGGTTCTGGCAAAAGCAAACAACCAAAAGGCAACAGGACCAGTTACCCCCGGAGATAAAGTGACATTTATGAAAGTCGAATTAACTTCAAAAGCCTCATTTAGAGTTCTGCTTCATCATCATCATCATCCCCAATTTGTTTTATTGAATTCTAGTAACATGAAACAAATGTTAAAACACTCAGGCTCTGCTATACCACACACGCCATTTGTTATCAATGCACGTAAGTTTATGTAAATGGGTGAGCTTATGCAAACCCTGTGCTCTCAGGCCATGAAGTGTGTAGGCTTTGCATGTAGGTGGGAGCACAGTTTCCTGCAGAATAAAAGGTCAGATTTACAGTAGTAGACCTATTTATGTGATCATAATTTATGCATGAACACAGTACTGTCCACAGAGGTAAAGGTCACCGTTTCCTGTACGATCAGTCGGAAAACAGAGCAGCAGATAACATTCAAGTGATGATTAATGATCGAATCACTTCAGTCAATGCATTGTAGGTCATAAATGCAGTAAAAAGAAGCGAAGCCTGATAGTATGTAGGTGAGCAATCAAAGATCTCAGGGAGGGATTAGCAAGTCCTCGTGTTTTCTTAAGGGCCAAAAATGAACCACAATAATGAGAATGCACCCAAATGATTTGGTTTTTTTTCAACTTGAAATTTGATAAATTGGTATGAATCTGTGAAACATCAAAAGTCAAACCTCCTTCATTCACATTTTCCTGAAAGCTGTTTACCACCAGGGTTTAAAGACTGTCCTAGGGTCATTTTTAAGAACTAACATTTGCATTTGTTTCCTTATGGGCAGACAACAGTACCACCCCCCCCCCGTCTTCTCTTTGCTGAAGCCGTGAGCAGGTCATAGGTCTGATTTTTTTCATATGTCCAGGAGGAACAAGAGAAAAAGGATTCAGAAGAGGAGGAGGTATCTGAAGAAGACGAGAACAGGAAAATAAAATGGTCCTTATTGCTTAAAATATGACAACCCGGGTAGGATGGCAGCACAAAATGTCATAAGGATGACCCCCCCCCCCCAGGCCCAAAAGGAAGGATGAGAGTGACCTGCGTGCATACATGGGGCTGCTAGCCTTAACAGCTGATCCACTAATGGTGGGAATAGGTCCCGAGGTGAGGCAGGCGGGAGAGGGAAGGCGATTTTCTGCGCCTCGATTCTAGCATTCAATAATCACGAGTCAAGACCTGCAAGGTGGATAAGGTACGGAATGTTCATCTTATCATGCGCTGCTGTAATATCATCGGTTTATCTGATTTCTGCTTTCTGCGACACTGATAGCGGATCCCCTTTGTCAAAAGGTTGCCGTCCTTCCGAGCGTCACATGCCCAGCCAGAACCAAAAGCATGGCATCAACATATCGGAGGCCTCTGATGCGTTATCCACTTGGAAGGTGCGAGTCTGCGCACGGAAGCCGACCAGTGGAGGCCCAGACAAGAACCAGGGGATGTGGGTTGTGCCTGATGTGAGAGATGGGCCCCGGGGGGGGACGACAATGTCACACCTGCCAATTTATTCAACTCTAAGAACTCAGCCAGCAGCTCCTGAGGAAGAAAATCACAGTTGCACAGTTAGAAAGGGACAAGACTGAGCCTCCCCTCCTCCCCCCGCACAAAATGGAGATCAGTGAGGACAGGAAGCCAGCTTTCATCCCGGACTACAACCACAACAAAGGAGGCGTGGAATAACCTGGACAAGATGACTTACAGCTGTGGGAGGGAAGACTGCCGGCTGGTCCCCAGGCAGCTGCAAAATCATTTAGACACCACAAGAGACCACAAAGACACACACACACACACACACCATACCAGCATTGATGTGTCCTCATACAATGCATTAATGATATGGAACAAGATCCCCCCCTGCCTGGATGCCCGACAAGCGGAACAAGCAGAGGGGGGAAGACACTTGTGACCCCATGTATTCAAGGAGGAGGGGAGTAGGGTAGCACCCTTCCTCATTGTACCCCCCCCCCCACAGCAGCCTAGAAAAACACATCTGCAAAGTCCATGTTCTTGCACACTTTTATGTCTAAATATGTCATTTATGTTCTTCATGTTTTTTTTGTGATTTATTCTATTGTCAGTTATGGTTGTTGTTTATACAGCTTGAGGTTGGGATGGGGGGGCGACGGCTACAAAAATTGGAGAAGACTAGAATTTCGTAGTCGAATTCCTCATTGTACAGAATTTAAGAATACATATCACTGTGTTGCCAAAAAAGTTCAAGGCCGTCACGGTTCACCTTCAAAAGTACATTTCTGTTGCTTTCTTAGGCTTAAACAAGTTGTATCTCGTTCTGGAAAATAAATGTTCACACCCATGTAGCACCTTAGGCAATAATAATAATAATAGTATTAATAACAAAAATTATTATAATAAAACCTCTACTTTAGTAAAGAAAATAATTACGACAGACGTAATAAGACCACTGATTAAAAGCATCTTTCTTCACTGGGAAAACCCAGACGCACAAAAGCTTTGTGATGAATGACAGGCAGCGTCTTCAACCAAAACAGAAACGGGCTTTTTTAAAGTCCAAGTCCAAGTTCAGCTGCTTTATTCGAGGCGTTTAGAGAAAGTGTGCAGAGCGTTAAGGCCACACACGGGCTGGGGCGTTAAAATAGCCTGGAGTGCTGCGACCGCGTCGGTAGGTGGCGCTGCGGAGACGCCAATTACCGTCACCCGGAATTTCCTCCCCACGAACACTCACCTCACTATACAAATTAAGAGACTTAATTAGGTGTAATTTGTTTTGCACGCTTAATATCGGGATTACATGCTCTCTCTCTCTCTCTCTCTCTCTCTCTCTGTTTGTAGTTGGTCTTATATGTTCCACTTGTTAGGCCTAAAATACAAGATAAGTCCCGGATATGTTTTGGTTTTTGTTTTTTGTTTTTTGTATTACAGATAAACATTATATGGTAGACAGGGGCTGAGATGACAGAAAGTCACAGTGAACGTTGTCGAACCGATACAGTGTGTGTGTGTGTGTGTGTGTGTGAGAGAGAGAGAGAGAGAGAGATTTTGAGTGTTGTTTTTTTTCCCATCTAGTACCACAGTGCACCGGAGGATGGAGCCCGCGCCAGGGTCTAGGAAACGCCGCCGCCGCCGCCGCCGCCGCGCGTAAAAGGGGCGTTTCGGCGCTCGGCGACATCTCTCGGCGGTGCCAGGTGCGCTCAGACCTGTAGCGGACGGACGCCCGCAGACGTCTCTCGGCCCAGTCACCGCGGGGCCGGGTCTGAACGGCGCATACCGCCCTGCCGGCGATCGCCGCCCCCCCCCCACCCCGCCCGTTTTCCGCCTGCCCACAGGTATGAGGGGTTTCGCGTCGGCGCACCGCATTTCAGCGACGGACACGGTCTAACGCCGAGTGAGTAGAAACACTGTTTACATTTTCTTTTTTGGTTCGGCTACTTGGCACCGGGAGGCTCGTCCGGAGACGGAGCGACGCACGGATACGGCTCCGGAGTGGCAACGGAGGGTATAAAACCCTGACCCCCCCCCTCAACCCCTCATTTCCCCCTCCCGTCCTTTTTTTTGAACAGTCTCTCCCGTTTTACGCGCAAAAGGGCGCTTGGAAATTACTGCAACCGAGGCAACCGTGCGCACGAACCGGAGCACGGACCCGGGGGATGACGGAGCTCGGCGGCACATTCACGCGGTGAAAAAACAAAAGGAGGAAAAAAAACAAAAACAAACAAACAAACAAACAAACAAATCCAGCCGGCGTGGACGTCAGGAGGATGAAATCACGAGCAGGTCGAGAGAATAACTCAGGAGCGTTTATTAGGCCGCGTCACTTCGCGCTCATTTAACAGCGACAGCGAAACCGAGGCGACCGTAGCCGGTCCGACCGTCAGTCTTTTAGGGGAAAAGGAAAAGGTGGGAGGGGGGGTCGGTAACCATGTCCAGAACCCTGAAGAAGAAGAAACACTGGTCCAGCAAAGTGGTGGAGTGCGCCGTGTCATGGGGGAACCTGGGCGACTTTGGCTCCGTGGTGGAGGTTCTGGGAGGAGCGGAGCTGGGACAGTTCCCCTACCTGGGGCAGATGAAGCTGGACGTGCTGGTGTGTCACGTCGGGAAGCTGCCCTACTACGGCGACGTTTTGCTGGAGGTGAACGGGACGCCCGTCAGTGGACTTACAAACCGAGACACCCTGGCCGTCATACGCCACTTTCGGGAGCCGATCCGCCTGAAGACGGTCAAACCAGGTGCGTCCGACACCCCACACCCCCCCACCCCCCTCGCTCTCTGCTTCTTAACGCTGCTGCACCTGAGCTCTGTTTGTAAGATGAACGTTATGATGTGTGGCACCGTCTAAACACAGGAAACCTCATGATTACACACACACACACACACACACACACACACACACACACCAAGTAATGCAGGGATCAGTTGCCACCTATCAGGCCTACTGCACATTCTGTGATCACAGGTACAAAAATCTCAGTAGTGTTAAATTATAAGGATAAATGCCTGGATTCATCCCTAAACACCCCTTCCTCATATAACTTGCCTTTGGTGTATACATCCTCTTGTGATATATATAGATATACGCATGTAGCTAAAGTTAAGTAAACCCTTGAAAAATATAGCAGAAACACAAATAAAGTGACTTTAGGTTTGTCCACACACCACTAGATCCCCTCATACTTCCCAAAGGACATCAGAGTTCCATTGTGAGCCTCCTACTGTCCTGTAACATCTAATTGGCCAGTTCTCTCATCACTTTCTTGGGGAGATCAAATAGTGATAATGGTAATAATGGCATGTAGCCCAGTCGGAGCCCCCCAGGCTAAGTGCACTTCTATGCATAGAAATAAGGCCTAATTACATCCTCCATTATTCAGGGCTGCTCTGCTGCCCAGTGGCCACAGCACTGAGAGTGGTTAGCCGTGTCGTATCCCGTCGTCCCGTCATTCCGCATCCCGCTCTCCAAGGATGCCGCCTGCAACTTCCAGACGCCGATAATGAGGTCTAATAGCTTTGATGGCTCTGCGATGCTGCCGTCTCTAATGCACTGGTTCTGACCCAAGGGCCTTAGTGGCGCTGGAGTGAAAGTTGTGTGTGTTTAATGGCAGGGGAGTTGGCCCCGCTTTGCTCGTACGCCGGAGCTGGAAACTTCTAAACGTCGCCTGAGACCGTTCCAAAGGTTACGTTTGCAGCAGCCAAGTCCCAGGACCCAAGGCCAGGATGCCTGAAGACTGGCTGTATTTGTGCAAATGGTTACTTATGGTGTGTGTCCCTGTGCACTTGTGTGTGCCGTCATTCCTACAAGTTTTCCTGCAATTTTTTTAAATCAATATTTCATTGATTTTTTTTTATGTCATTTTATAAGCAAATAAGATAAAAGGAAAAGCTTTATGAATCCAGCGACTATTAGTGTGCATGCACATGATGGTGTGTGTGTTTGTCTGTGTGTGTGTGTGTGTGTGTGTGTGTGTGTGTGTGTGTGTGTGTGTATTTCACGGCCCTACATTCCCCGGAGCTCCTAACACCACGGTCTCTGCCCCACTAACCAAGGATGATTAATAAAGGGCAGGGAGAGCGAGGGAGGGAGACAATGAAACAGGGAGCAACAAAGAATCAGGGAGAGAGAGAGAAAGATTGCATGGGGTTAGATGCATAGAGAGAGATGGGGGGGGGGGGGTTCTGCTCTGCCTTTGGCTCCAGGCTTGACTCCCACGCTGGCCTGCTTTTGCTCTTTAAAGCTCACAGGGAGATAATAGGTGGCAAAGATGGTAAAATTCCTCCTCACCTATTTCTTCGCTGTCGCCCTAACCAGTCTGGCCTAGATGTCCATATGCTGTTTTAGTCACATGTCAGGTTGCAGCCAGCACTGGATCAGCTCCTCAGTGTACTTTCTGCAGGAAGGGCCTCACGAAGCCCCCCTGGCATCAGCATACAGATGGGGTTGTTATATTGTATGACTGCATATTGTGCATCTGTGCGCGTCTGTGTTGTGTGAGTGTGTGTTTGTATCCGGTGTGTCTACGTGTGTGTTTGTATGTGTATATATACATTTCTGCGTGGTAGCCTCGTGTTTAATTCACACCTCTTGCATAATTGAGTTAGCGAGTGAATTTTCCCCACTCTGACGGAGGCAGCGGGCCTTAGAGGATCAGCTGTTACCAGGAAGCCCGGAAAGGCTGCGATGACACGATGGCGGCCGGTAGCGACGGACAGGCTCCCTGCGTCTACCAGATGTTACCCTTCTGTGCTCCTTTCCGAGATCCTCTTGTGGTCCTCCTGCCCCGTCCTCTGGAGCTGGTGGGCTTCGCACGCCGCCTGCTGACAGCCGGGGCGGAGCAGGGAGGAAAGAGATGGAGGAGCTCATGGGGAATGCAAAGGCAGAAATGGAGATTTGAGGCGAAGATGAAGAGAGACAGGATGCAAGATGCAGGTCTCTATGGACGCTATTATCCATCGCAGCCATTGATCGAAAAAGGAACGCGAGCTGAAAGAGTTGCAGGCAGCACTACACTTACTTTTCTATAGCTGCATCATATATCCTCTAGGGGCTGCTGAGAAGCTTCTCTCGCATAGATCTCGCTTTTGCTGCTTTGAAATGAAGAGGTTCACACTAAGCTTACGCTGAGGCTTAACAATATGCGTTGAGGTGGATGTGCCCATTTTCCCGGTATCTTTGATTAAGCTGGGAGATGCCTCTATTAAAAGCCCTGCGCTCAGCACAGGAATCTATTTCTAACGGTACCCCCAGCTAAGGATGGGAAAAGATGCCTGATGAAAAGGCTCATGAATGGCATCCCAGAATTCCCTCTCCTGCGCAGTTATTTTCTGCTGCGCCTCCTATATATGGTGTGTTTTCAGCTTCAGTCGCTTTGCAATCAAACCATACGTACAACCTGTATCCATTTATATGCAGCTGAAGGGATGATGGCTCTGATATGAAATGAATAATTTCACATTGCAGCACACACTGGAGCCAATGCAACGAGCTGTTATTTGTCTCTTAGATGACTAATATTAGCTGTATGAATGTACGAAACACATGTATAGAAGCCCTCTCGTTTGAGATTGACGCACCCTGCCTCTACAGCTATTTGTGCCTCTAGTTAGAAAGTTTGAATTGGTATCATGATATTAAATTTAGTCGTGAAGTCAAACAGCGGTCACCAGATTGCAGGTGTGTTTAAATGAAATGGTAATTAATTGAAATACTCAAATGCCTTTGGGGACGTGGGAATATCTGCATTTTTTTTTAGTGGAAGAGGATGGTCATTTCATCTTTATTGATGTTAATGGTTGATAATCGTTGCCGTCACGGTGAGAACATATTGTTTGTCTGCAGAGTGGCATAATTAATCTGATTCTCATTTTGTTCTTAATTATCCTCGAATTTTGAAGTCACATTGCATAAATGAGTTGAAATGCAGCAGCAGTGGATGTGACTGATGATTACAATACGTCGACTCCCCTAGATCGCATTAAAAGTTACCTGCCTCCCCTCGCACATCAGCATATTTTCCATTACCTGCTGATCACGCCAATAGAGAAGAATACAGAGCGCCATGAGCCCCTAAGCCCCCGTATCAAACAGCAATAGTGAGTGTGGGTTAATCACATTAATGCACCTCTCATATCAGGAAGTGCCTCTCAATGGAATCATCCTCTTGACAGGCGATGCTTTGTCACTGCACAGAGATTTGCAGTCGGCTGCATAAAATGGAAAAAAAAAAAGAAGGGGGGGGTGGGCGATGAGAGTGGGAATACAGCAGCCCAGAGAGCCTGGTCAAATAACTAGAGACATCTGTTCTCGCCTCGGAGATGCTTCTGACAATCCGCCGAATGAAGCAGGAGAGCCGTCACATACGCGGCTCCTTTGGCACTGAACTCATAAAGTCATTAAAAGCTGAATGAGCTCCTTCTTACTGAGTTTAAGGTGATTATGAGTGGTTTTTGTTTTTTTTTTCCCAATGCAGATTCAATAAGTTGCCAGCTGTGTTTTGTTTCACTAAGAGGGGTTTAGGCTCGGGCCCTGATCCTGCTGATCTTCTATTGGATTATTGACTGTCTGCTGATTATGTAGTTACTTTCGGCCTCTTTGTGATTTTTAATTGCGCCGTTGTTTAGTATGCATGTTACTGTATGTTTCCTATGCCCTTGATAGGGCGTCTGAGGCCAGGCGTCCCTTGAAAGGAAAAAAAGAAAAACCAAAAACATTCTCGCTGTCACTGCTGGCAGCTGGTTTGATAAAGGCTGACTGAAGAAGTAGACACGCGGATGAAATGTTGCGTGTACACAAAACAAACTGTAGGTCTAAGGGAAATCTCACAGGCCTCATTAATAATTTAAAAAGCAGGTACCACGTAATTTAAAGCGAAAACTTGGCAGTTACTCTCATATGAAATATAAACCAAATACTGCATCAGCTCTTCTGCGAAAATCCACAGCTCTGATATGCTTCTATGGAGGAGCTTGAAGGACCATACAAGTGTTATGCATGTTTCAGCCCATTAACTGCAAATATGTGCACTCTACATTATTGCTGACCATTTTCTAAATCACGCCGTAGCGTTTTAGATCGCCCGATAGGTCTTTCCTACCTTTGGCGTTTCTGCTCTTTGCGGTTCATTTCACTACAATATGAAAATCACCCAGCAGAAACTTTCATTCGGGTGATCCATCAGAGTAGATACCGTGTCTGCTTTTATTGTTGACGAAGTTATCATTGTGCGGTAACGCTAATAAGTTTTTCCACTCGCAATCCGCACAAAGACAGTATTACTTTGGCAGCAATGAAAGCAGGCACAGTGTTCTCTCTGATGGATTTGTTTAACTCAAATAAGTTTCAGGTCACTGTATGTTGATTTTCATTATGTTCTGAAATGATTGGCTACATGGGAAGGATAAATTCAGAAAGTCTAAAGTAGAAATACTGTTTTGGAGAGCAGCGATGTGAAGTTGTGTGTTATTTGCAGCATGTGGGATAAAACATTCTAAACGGATGGCATGACGAAATAATCCCAACTCAAGGTCCACCTACCAGCGTTTTACAGAACTTTCGTGTTAGTTTTTGAGTTTGCCCCGGTGCCGCCGAGAGGGAGCTGTTGGCTATGTTCCCTTTCTAAAGCAGCGATTCCCATTCAAAGGTACATGTACCCCAGGGAGAACATCTGCAGCTGTTGGAAGGTTTGTGAACATGTGTGGGAGTGAAGCAGCTCGGCTATTTTGGAAAAAATGGGTAGATAAACACACGATCTGGATTACAAATGACAGACTCTCCCAGTATTGTCACAATTACCAGGTTACCTACAGCCAGCTACCGTGACTTACCTGCAGAGGATATACCTCCCACCAGGTGCTAGGATAGAGAGTGCAAGAAAAATGTGGTAGCATGTGGGCAGAGAAGTTCTAAAGGATATCTCAAACAACGGATACATAAATGAAATGTGGAGGGAGTTAAGGGATCATCAAAGTTATTCCTCAACGTCCTGAACGGCGACATTATCGTCTGTGGATCCTCAGGGAACCATGATTCCTGCGCGAGTCCATCAAATTGTTAAGATATTCCAGTTTGGACCAAAGATGTCGTGCCACTGACTTGACACAGACTTTGCCATCCATAGTGCAGCATTTAATTGTGTTAATTAAAAGAACAGATACGGAACCTGTCAGGGCCTGATGGTGAGGTTACCCAAGCTCTTCTGATAGTGCTTTACGCAGGACGGGGAAAGAAAAGGTCTGGAGCAACCTCCTCCTGCCGGGCGCTGGTGATTAGGGAGTTACAATTCTTGACCTCTGCCAACGTTTGAGATGAGAAGCGCCGTAGCTAAAGCACTTGCTCTCAAGCCCTTTCTGTTTTGATAACACCGCCAGGCTACCGGCATGTGAGTACAATCACGAGCCTGCCTGGGTTTCGTCGATGCCGCACTTGAGGGGGACCGTCGAACTGTAAATGAAAGACATTTGCTGCCGCACCAGGGTACGACAATTAGCGGGAGTGTTGTTCCGCTGCTGAATGTTCTCAACCTTTACAGCCTCACCTCATTAATGTCTCACTGACTTTCGTTGCAGTGTCTCTCAGAGCTTTCTTCCCTGCTCTCTTTGGAGCTGACAGGTCTACTGCTCTGCCAGTAGTGTTTATCAGGGTGATCGTGATATTTCATTAAAAATACAGTCCTTATAAAGACTGTGTTGTGGTTTGATTACGTATTTATTGCTCAGTGTCATGTGAGTCCTTTTTAAAAGGGAATTTATTTTGAGGTACCATCAAAAATGGGTTTGTTTATGATTATTTTAATATCAAATGGGAATATTTGAAGAAAAAAATATCAGCGCAAATCTTCAAGTCCAATTATAATATTGATATTTGTAGGAGCCTAATAGGTGGGAAGAAAGATATTTCTTTTCCTCCTTACTTTTTATTTATTTCTTTGTAACCACTCAACATTTGTATCTGTTTGGCCTTTTGCTATATCATCCTACAAAGCATTTTGTTGATGTACAGCTTGTTTGTCCTCCATGACTCTCATCAAGCATCTCCCATATGTGCCTGAGGCAGCTGTCAGGCTTCTAGAGAAATGCTGCTGTCTTACCAAGCACGCACACACACACACACACACACACACACACACACACACACACACACACACACACACACACACACACACACACACACACGCGAATCTAAGAGTAAGCTGTACAAAAAGTCCGCCTTGATGCATAATTTAAATTGAAACTTAGACCTAAAATCATACTTTTTCCTAAAGACCTGCCTGACTGCTGAATATCTAAAAAGAAAAAAAAATTATATTGGATTCTCTTGCAAATCTTGCAACCGCATAGGGTGAAGAAACTGACTGTGGTGGATGTGGAAGGTTTTTTCTAACAAAACGTGATTATCAAAGGTGACAAAAATCACGCGAATGGAACACTTACTGTGAATTATACAGTGATGGTGGAAGTTCTGCTCTCCAAGTGCTGGCTAGTTTTTATGTTTCCTGTGCAGTTTCAGTTGTCTCAAATTGTTTTTGCAAAAAACTTCAAATTAAGGAAATTAATGTTTCTATGAACAAGTAAAATGTATCAGGGTGCATTACAGGACTAGTTTCCTCATAACGCTACTGCAAAGTGGAGCTGCAGACAGCTGCCATGGCGTCCTAGTTGAGCGCCCGGGCTTCTCACACGTTGCAGTGTGTTTTTTGGGGGGTGGAGGGGGGGGGGGGGGGTTGAAGGGATAATGCAACTACAAAACAAATGGGTGTAAAGATGCTACCAACTTTAAGCCAAGTCCTCAATAATTAATCTACACTGGCGCTGGATGCTCCACTGATGTGTTTTGTTTTGAGTGTGTGCGCGCTTGCGCATTGTAACTGGTGGTATTACAGTAAAGCAGCAGGCCACAGTCTAAAAGCATAGAGTGACTCCTCGTCCTCAACACTTTCTCATTATTCCTACTTTAATCAAATTGGTGTTGCGCTTGTCGTACAATCAACCGCCACCTGCAGTGATCACAACATAAACAGCATGCCTGATGAGATGGTTTGCACACGGAGCCGTACACTCTAGGAATGATAAGTGTGTTTTAGATTATTACGTCGTGAAATAAACAGTATGTGCAGCTTTGCTCCATGGATGTCATATAGGCTCGTATTCGATGGTGTGTAGAACGACTTTTAAACCATGATTTCCAGCTAATTTCAGCACATTACAAACAACCAACACAGGAGATGACTAGTTGCACTTTTAAATAAGCCCTCATGTATAATATCTATCTAATACTAATATCTTTTTCGTCATACACAATGTCTTTCTGCAGTCACATCAGTTTGATATTTGTGCATTCTGCAAACAATGAAGAAAAAAAAAGGTGGTAAAACTGAGGTTACAGCAATTCGAGCAGTACAAACAAACAACACATATATAATTTATATTTTGTGTGTGTGTGTGTGTGTGTGTGTGTGTGTGTGTGTGTGTGTGTGTGTGTGTGTGTATATATATATATATATATATATATATATATATATATATATATATATATTTGAGAGAGAGAGATGTATAATAATCTAATAATCTAATTAAAATTTGATTTATTTTATTAAGCCACTTGAGGCAACTTTGTGATTTGTGATACTGGGCTTTGTAAGTAAAATTCCTCTTGACTTTATCAGTAGGAGGTTCTGGGGGATTTGAGGTCCTTGGTGCCTTCAGTCGCTGTTCCACTTAAAGACCCTGTTGTCGTCTTAAATGCCTGTTAGCGCTGATACTGCGATATAATGACTAATTCTAATCCCGGCCCTGTAAAAATCTATTTATTAGGGGATCGCAAAATCATTTTCCACATTTTAGTTGTATATAGGGCTACAACGGTGGAGGCAAATTGGCAATTGGGGATGAGTTTCACTTCTGACTGAACAGACGAGGAGTAATTTGGCTTCGACCTGCATCCTATTTGCCCTCACCACCCACTCTTCCTTCTGCCTGCTCTGCGGCGAGTTCTGCTTTTCTCTGCTCCTATCTGCCTATCATTAATACAAAGCGATACTAAACGTATATTTGTATTTGTATGTCCATGCAATAAATCTCCAGGTACTTGTCGTTCAGCCCCTGTACCTGCTAGTACCGTAAAAACGGATTAGTCATATCATTTTATCCCAGTGGAACCTACAGAAACCCCTAAATATGTAATCGTTCAAAATAATGTCATAAGTAGAGCTCAGAAATCCCCTAAAGATGTTTATATGTGATATGGCTACAATCTGAATACACAGGTATTTTATCCCTAGTGGGACCCCCCCCCCAAGCTCTCTCCTCTTGTCTTGCTACTCAGTGCATCAGTCACATCCTGTAAATGTGAAACTGGATGGGGGGGATAAAAACAAACCCAACAAAAAAACCAAAGGGCTGGATGCGAGTGTGGCGTGGGTCGTCCTTTGGCTGAGCATTGTCTCTGTCAGTGTCTGGGAGCAGATTGGAGGGGACGGCTGGTGAGGAGTCACTCCTCGGTCTGAGAGCCTTGTTTATTTTACCAGAGGCGCGGCAGCCATACGGTGGCTGACTGACCTAGCGCTGTCATGAAGGACGTTATCTTTATGCAACGATGATTGCTACGCGCCATAGTCCCCCCACCCCCGCCCCCCTTCAGCAGTGTTGGGTGATTGCGCATTTGGCTAGCGTGTCACTTCCCACTTTCCTATTATCCAGATGTGCATTATCCTCCAACTGGTGTTTATCACGGCAAGATATGGGCTCAGGTCACCTCTAGACAGCTCACAGGTAATGGGCCTTGACATCTGAATTAGTCTGCTCTTTCAAAGGGTGATTAGCAAGCAGCTTAGGATTCTGGGGGGGATGTTGATAGGCAGACATAAACAGGCAGGGGCAACGGGCCGGTGGGATGCCGTCTCTGTGGCTCATGATGGGAGGCTTGCCAGTAATACGGCTCATCATGAAGTGGTCACGGTGTGGTTTTGCAGATGACAGAGGGCGGGATGGAGCTGGCGGCTTGGGCCAGTGTGATTATGTGTTTGCGCTGGTGATATAGCCACTTGAAGTATATAATTTTCATTAGCTGATACTGCAGTGTAAACAGCTAACCAAGCCACTGCCCTCGTAAACTTCACAAACGGCAGAGCTTTTGAAATTTTATACCAAACAAAAAAAAAAAAAAATCCTTTTCTTGCCTCTGTGTCTTGGCCGTTTGACTGGCTGGCCGAGCTGCTACGCTCATCCCTTCCCCAGCTCTTTTATTATTCCTTGGCTGTGTTATTCGCTGTGTGCTTGTGGCGGCAGGGGAACGGCTGGCTTTGTAGAATCTTAATAGTGGTGTGCTAGTGCCAAGCCTTCCATTCGCCGCTTGCTGCAGGCGTGTGACTGAATGCCAATGAGACATTAGGGGTTGAGGCACGGGTTGGATCAGGCCAGTCCGGCCACAATCTGAGTGGCTGTAGAGCCCTTTGCCAGGTGGGGAGCGCACGTGTTTGCTCTCAGGAAGCCGCACAGCGAGAGGCGCCCCGTGTCTCTGGGTTATCTCGCCGCACCTAATCATCAGGATGTGCCCTCTCTAGTGCTTCTCTGTCAAGAGGGAGATAATGTAAGAGCATTCTGTTCGACTGTTACTCTGAGCCTCTTCCTTCTCTTTGATTTATGTTATTTGCACCCTGCCCTTTCGGTCAGGTTGGATGAATTTAGAATGATATTTTCTTAACTTCCAGTGTCCTGTCAATATCGGCTAATATTTGCCTTTTTTTTTTTTTTTTTTGTTGAAAATACATGAACGTGTGATGTCTTATTAGATTTCCTTATGATAACGCTGTTTATACTGCAGCTTCTATTCAAGTGCATTCTCCTCTCATGTGGTTATTGCAACAAATTATTTATCATTGTCTCTGTGTAATTTCATGATGACTGAATAAAAAATACATCACTGAAGATGTTGCTATCAAACTGCGGAGCAAAATAACTATATGTTAACTGGCCAAGCTGCTTGGTTTTCCATTGCAGTCAAGTACACACTTGTACAACAGCAAAGGTAAAGGATGACTGAAGTGTGTGTGTGTGTGTGTTGTGTCACATCTTTAGTCTTTTCAGTTCTGCAGGTGACACAGACAACATGGGCAGAAAACAACAACACAGGGACCGTTAGTATTCTACTATGTGTACTATGAATGGAGAGCTGTAAAACTTCCGCTCTATTATACGTGCGCGCGCACGCACGCACGCACAAACACACCTACACACACCAGCACATTAATCTGTTTCTTGCGCAGCATGCACATGGTTCTCCGCATGACGCAGATGTTGCTAACAGTGGGATGGAATGATGGGTGGATGCAGAGGCCCCAGTCACCCAGTCAAAGCCTAATCTGATTACAGACGGCTTCACACAGTCGTCCTGACTGATGAAGGGAGGGCATCGGGGAAGGGACAGATGGAAGAGCCGTGGTTGTTAACAGCTGTGGTTAACTCTGTTGTGTAATATGCAGTTGTGGTGTTCCGATGAGGAAGTCATGTGATAGCATTCCTCTGCATTATATTGTAATGGTTATACAATCGCCAGGGCTGTGTAGTGTAAGAGGTTGTTGGTTTTTTTTTTTTTTTTTATAGCATTATGACGTAGATTTCATCCTGTGCTAAAATAGAGATCTGTTATTATTGGTGTATACCCAGATATGTTTGTCCATTCCTGCGGCTTACGGTGGCTGTTTTCAACATTTTATAAGTATGTACATTTAAGATGCACTGGAAATTCGTGGTTGTCTCTTAAATCTCGTACTGTTGCTCTCACCCGACACCTGACATTGTGTACTATATGCGACATATGTCCAATGCACCCTTTACAATAAAGCGGTCTCTTTCAAATATAATGCTCTCTCTTCTCTTTTGCACTGTTCACTCGTTGATTCTGCTGTAACGCTGCAACACCTGCTGCTGCTGCTGCTTCTGCTGCTGCTTCTGCTGCTCATGTACAATTTTATGAGCCAACTCACCTGACAGCAGTTCAGTCATGTTATTTATTTATTTTTTGAGAAAAAAATAACTGTGTGTGGTTCTCACACTTTATTCTTAAGCCAGAAGCAGGCTTCTCACGTCCTGCCGCTTGCAGCTCGGAGCCAAAGTCTCTCTTCTCAAAGGGTTAATTCCCTTGAGAGTCGAGATGCCGGTAATTACTGCAACATTTAATCAAATTAGAAAATACTTGCCGCTCGTACTAACATACATAATTTGAGCTGATGTCTTGGCTTTGTTCAATCAGTTAGCTAATGTTACATGGTTGGTAGCTGGCTGTTTTATTGCTCTCGCAGATCTTGTGGGTGATGTCATTGCCGTCTTCTAATTTCTGGTTTTGTGCTGCTGTGAGCGATGCACAATTAATTTGCATTGGGGATAAATATGAATTAATTTCTTTTTTAGTGGCTTAACTTGTTTTTTCTTTTGTCATGTAGCACTTGCATTATGATACGTTCATGTTTTTAATTATTAGGTAGTGATGAAATAGTGATACTCTCCATGTAGGATGACTATTATGAGTGTTAAGGGCTAGATTGCTTTTAAAGTATCCATTATTTCTTCCCAGGTTGTTGTTTTGGGTTTTTCTTTATCAATTTGCTTCAAACTCTACAGCTCTCCAGCACCAGAGCTACTTTCTGTGTAAGTGAATTAATACATTTGTACTGTGATAAAAATGGATTTCCTCTCTCTGATTGCTTTTTTTAAGGGTTGGGGTTAATTCCCCGCCGTCTAGTTAAAATGCAATGTAAAACTGCAATTCATTTCTTATGTATAAAGCATTCATTCTTTATTAGACCATTATGATGATGAGCCTTCGTTATTAGGATTTTTTGCTCAGTTGAGTGATTGGAAAGAGAAATTGCCTTCATGAGATCACGGTAACGTCACGATAATTCTGCTCACAACATCATGGCAGCAGCATGGAAAATTACATCTGAATGATAGATATAAAAGTTTATAAAAAGTATAGATAATGGAAAGAGCGGTAGAGATGGGCTACCACCGCATTTAAAGCACAGCAACCTCTAATACTAATCTACATTAGATGCTATAGTCATGACAATTTCTGTAGTTAGGGATAGTGAAAGCTTTCATACTGTGTTTCACCTTAAAAGGCTGTCAGCAACAATGAACCCGGGGACTCAGATCGTCCTGAGCTCCACATTTGTGACTAATTTAGACTCATAAATGTGAAGGAAGCCTCCTGAAAGTGGCCTATAAATAATGATATAGCTGTGACTAAGCCTACACATGTCCAGAGAATGAGACCAGACCAGCCTCAACGTGCAAGATGCACTGATGAGTCAGGTATTAATAATTTTTTTGAAAATTGCAACGGAGCACCAAAATAAGCAATGGCTGACATCCAGATGATCTGAGCTGATGCAAACAAATTCCCCTAATCAAGTAAAACAGATTTAATAAACCTATTTATTTGTTCCTAGGCTCATAAGAGTGTACAACATAAAAGGCAAGAAACATAAAAGTTTGTTTCTGAGGTAAAACTCTACAATAAGCCTTTGAAAAAGTTTTTAATAGTGTGGATTAAAAGGGAAACAGTCATCAATTAAAATTCTGTTTGACACCAGACTGCAGCCGCTTCCCTTTTTGTGTGCTTACAATATGTGAATGCTTTGAAGATTTGTTTCTCGCACTGGAGTACAACTTTTTCGTTTCATCTGAATTTCAAACAAGCCTGAGATCATATTGCTACAATTGCACTAAATATAAAATGCCAGTTGTGTGCGTGCAGCCGGCGTGAATGCAGACGGTGCATGTCAGCGTTGCCGGCCTCTGAACCGGAGCATGTCTGTGCAATCACACGAGCAGTCGTCGCTCCCCTCCCGTCTGAGCTTCGGCCGTGGCCCATAGAAATGCGACAATCAAGCGCTCTTCCTCCGCCGACTTTTCTCCCATTGTTCAAGGACTATTGCTATTCACTGCACTTTTGATCCGTGTCTGCAATTTTGCACGCGGTGCCGGTGATGCATTGACAAATTGCAGTTTTAGCTCTGAAGCTCCCTCCGTCTGTCTCTTCCTTTGCTCTCAGTCTGACCTCATGTCGTCTGTGCAAGTTGCAGCTTGTTGTTGGTGGTGGTGGTGGTGGTGTTGCAGAAGGAGTTACTGTGGAGTTAAGCTGTCGCACAGAACTTATGAGATCTGAAGATATTTTTCAAGCCAACAAAGGACCTCATTGTATAAACTGATACACAGTCGATAACAAAGCAGCCGATGCCTTAAAGTTGCACGTCTGCATTTACATGTAAGGATGAAATTATTATTTCCTCAATCAGTTAGTCTGTACATTATGCTCTTGGTTATTTTCTTTTATTACTTGAATATTAATTCAGTCTATATAATGTCAGAAAAGACTTAATTCCTGTTTAATTTCCAACCAAAAGTCTTAACACCTCAGGGTATTCAGTTTACTGTCATACAGGACTAAGAAAACGAGAAAAATATTCACATTCGAATTGTTGCTGATTAAATTTCAGTCGATCAAAGCGCACTCTGTGAAACCTATGACACGTCTATCTAGCATCTCAACAGATTTGTCAGTTTTCATACTTGGGGGTTGGAGCTTTGCTTCGGCGCTCGGGGCCAGATGATGCAGTGTGGCATCATGATCTCTCCTCTGATTCATTACGGAGTGAGCCAGTTTGTGTTTTGACATGGCTGACTCTGACCTCGAGTCCCGGTCTGTCTGGATGGCTGTTTTCATACCTGGCCGAGCAGCCCTGCCATTGGCATTCACCCACACATGAACGTACCCACGAACAAATCCGAAAAGACACACACACACACACACACACACATGCACGCACACACAAACACACACACAAACACACATGCACAAAGCTGTCGGGTTGGATGAGGCGAAGGAAGGCAGGGGGTTGTAAGAGGTTGTCCAGCAATCTGTCAAGCTGAGGGTTATTTCTGGGCAATGTTTGTAGGAAGATAGGTGCTATTATTTTGAAACAAGCACCAAAGTCTGACATTGGGACTTTTAATTTGATTGTGGCGTCTGTGATTGTGGCGGTCCGCAGATGAAATTTTAAAAATTGATCACATGGAAAGGCTTTCTCTGGGTAGACTAATGCGGATGCCGGCATAGGCAGTGCCTGTAAAAGCTAATTTAAAATATGGATGATAAAAATGACATTTTTTTTTTTTTTTAGCTCTCTCCAATATTGTGAAATGTTGTGTTTTGAATGTTGATGCCCGTCCTCTCCTTGTTTGGTGCTGTCATTTTCCAAAATGCATAGAATCACTTATGAGGATACATTTTTTTGCTCACTATTCAATCAAGGGAAATAGAATCTGGCATGCTAGTAATCATAAATTACGGGCTCCCCTCTATTATATTTTACACTTCATATGATATCCAATTAAAGAAGGAGTAGGAGAGCTTATGTTGTTTTTTTCTCTTCTCCTCAAAACACAGCAGCAGCCTTGCTTGAGGAATTCTGCTGTTGTTTGATAGTATTGTTCTCATAAATGTGCTTGAAATTACATCATTGTGTGTCTGTGTCTCTGCAGCGACAGTTAATTAAATCTCCAACTTAATTGAAAATATGCAAGTTGTCGTATTGATGCTTCAAGAGTTGCAAGTGTCCACCATTCAGGTCCACCATTAAAACCAGTTATGCTTTATATTGTTGTGGCTGATTGGTGTATATTGTATTTGTTTTCCTAATTTTTAAGCACTATTTCGATTTCTTTTTTTGTACTTCTAAAGCCCCAGTCACAAAAAAACAGTTTACTTCTTAGAGATTATTTATGAAAATAAAGTATTTATACTTTTTATATTGATAAAAATCCAATCTATGCATCCAGCATTGCAGATATATATTTCCCTTCTCGTGAGTCAGATGCCCTGGAAAGACCTCTGCCATTTGAATTTTTTAGATTGTATTAACAGTAAAGGATGCGAGATTGAAAGAACAATGCAGCCAAGGAAGAATAGTCAGTTTGGCGAGCTCTCTCCCGCAGTGTCCCACGCTCGCGGCCACGTACCGAACCAATTTTGTTACTCTGGCACAAAGAAACAAAAATTGATCTGTGTAAATAGACTGGATTACTGTTGCTTTGGAGGGGCTTAGCGGAAGAACACGGCTGAATATATCCGTCCGTCCGTCTATCCATCCATCTGTCCATTCAGCCATCCAGCCAGGCAGACATCGGCCTCCTCTGACAGGGACGTTGCTCGATGTGACAGGCTTATCGACAGGCCAAAGAGGAGCCTGGGATTATGGGACTGGAGGATACGACACGAGCGCTTGTCAGGCTGATGCGGAGGTTGAAGCACGTTCTGTCGACGGGCTGAACGCACCTCTGTGGCATGCGTGGAATTGTTTGCGGCCGCACATCGACCGGCAGGATGCTTCTCGATGAAAACCAGTTGAACCACCGGCACCTATGGACATGCACGGTCGCTGTTGGATACCTCATTTATTTATCTGTCTCGCTCAGAGAAAAAAGCGTAGTATGTGAGTTGATTTAATTAAGTTGCTGACCTTTTCAAAAGGAAGAGAAAAATAGCTATTAAATGAATTCATTTCATGGTCTGACTGGTAAGTCACTGAGGAAAAAAAGAGGGTGGTGCACATGAAGTATCTTGTGTATTCATTTCCAGAGCTTTATCAGTAAAACTGCTTTTAAAGAAAAAGCAAAGCGGCTAGTTCTTTATTGAGTTAACGCTTTTTAATTTACAGTAAGACAAACTGTTTCTCAAACATTTTGCAGTACACACTGATGGAGTGGAATTTCAAAAGTTGTATGCTACATTTAGGCCGTTTCACAGTTTGAAATATAAGCTTTTAGATGAGATCTGTTTTTTTTTGTTTTTTTTTCTTTTCTTTTGCCGTTTCAGGATTTTAAGGAGGATGGAATGGGATAAAACACTTAGAGATAGCTTCCACTGCCACATTGGATGAGTTTCTCAAGTCAAACTCAAATTGGATTTCACCATACTTTTTTTTTTGTCTCTAACTAAATTTTGTAAAACCCTGCAGTGTTTTTGTTCCGGTTACTGCTTCATAATTTCAGTAAGACACAACTGTAGAAATACAAGGAGTTGTCTGTTCGCTTCTCCCCAGTTTGCTCCCATTAGAAGCCCCTTTCGAACAAATCCTTCTCTTTCATTGTGTCAATATCTGCTAATGTCTGACAGGAGGCTGTATCTTGCAATTCTGATGAAATATTCTAAATATATGCATAAAATATGAACACAAATGCAATATGTACCTTATATATGAAATGGAATCATAAATCCTTTTTTCTTGGCTCCACTTACACTGACATCTCTCATAGGCATACACACTTTTTTTAAAATCTTTTTTTAGATAAATTCAGACAGTTTAAACTTGTTGTTGACCAGAACATGGAAGAGCGATCACATTACTTTTCATCTCCCCTTGAGGAAATGAACTCCAACCTGACACCCCATATAACTTGCAACGTTCAGGACAGGCTCAGCCTTTTGGTTATTTTCTATATTCTAATATTCATACATGCAAGCAAACTTTTACATGTTGTAAGTATGAGAGTCTTTTCAATGTTTTCACAATGTTTATGTCCTACTTCATGTCACTATTTGGTGTGATTTTTGAGGTAACACCTATTGTAAATGGACAGAGACACAGGTATGCATAAAGAGAGGGGATTCGTGTAGACTGTTAGGACGATAGTTGAATTCCACAATGTGTCTAGACTACAGGTGTGGAAAAGAACAGGCTGCAGCTACATGGCCCTACCTGCCTCTGTGCACAGAATGGTTTGAATCATCCTGCTTTGTAAAGCCAGTGATTAAGGCATTGGTATTCAGCCACACCAACGATGTTCCCCAGCTTCATATTTAAACTACACCCTCCTACAACAGGTTTAATTCCCTCCTCATCATCCTCTCGAACGTTAACATGTTAAAAGCCTCTGAACAACATAGTATCCAAAAACAATGTAATTATGATATATTTGGAGGGCCATTCAGCGGAATGCGAATTTTGTAGAGCAAATATTACGGTCGTATTGTGGTAGTGGATTTCACAATGTAAGGCTTTTCCAGTTGATGTCTGAAAAGCAATTGTAGCCGCGATAGAACTGGATTTCATTTTCCAGCGTCAGCCAATGCCCTCTTATCGTACCTTTTACTCTGACGACTATTATAATAGCTTTACACAGACATGGGAGGAATCCCAGCAGCCTATTACCCCTACCTGCATTCAATTTACGTCAGCTCTGCCTCAAGCGCTAACCCCACCCTGCGCCGCATTACATTGCACTGTCTTTTTTGTTTTTTCCCCTTATTTATCAGGGATGAAAGGAGGAAAAGTAGAAAGAAGTCAGAGAAGCAGGGAGGGGTGAACATTCACTCATATATAATTTATAATTAGACTCTATAATTCTCTGCTTAGACCAAATATATAGCATATAAATACAGAAGATGGCATTTTTTGATATATAAACATTGAATATTCTAATATTTCCAGCACCAGAATGTTGGGGAGACAATGAATGCTCATTCACAAACATGTTAAAGGCTCTGTTGTGAGAAGAACTATGTTATTTACAGTACTTGCCTTTTGATGTTCTTTCTGGTTAAAGGACCAGTGCGTAGGATTTAGTGGCATCGAGCTGTGAGGTTGCAACCAACTGAAAAACCCCGTCCCTCGCCGCTCCCTCACCCAGGGTTTATGGGAACCCACGGTGACCTTCGGGTAACGTAAAAACGTGAATGGCCCACTCTAGAGCCAGCATTTGGTCTGTCCATTCTGGGCTACCGTAGAAACATGGTGGTGAGAAGAGGAGGGTAAATAGAAGCAGACCCGCTCCCTATGTAGATATAAGGGGCTCATTCTAAGCTAAGGAGAACACAGAGATTCTTAGTTTCAGGTGACTTATATACTAATGAAAACACAATTAGGAATATTTATATTAAATGTTTGCCAATAGATCCAAAACATGGATCCACATAGATGTTGTTACTGGTTGACAACTGCACATCAACTTCAGTGTTTTGTTCATGCTGGAGATGAGAGAGAGGTTTTTCTATATCCTGTCCAAACTCTCCTGCCAAAACATTCTATGTCTAATATGAAAAAATAGGTTCACAAAAATGTTGCAGGAAACCCTCAAAGGAAAGCTGTGATGCAGGTTGTACTTTCTTAAAGCGAGGTGAGGCACGGTGGCCGCAGGCTGCTTTTACAACATTATGGTAAGTAAGTGCTGAAACAGTAGCACTAGTAGAGAAGAGTCAGAAAGTCGAGAAACTGCCTCAGTCATGTCTGTTATACAACAATAAAATATCCAAAGTTTGTTGATATTAGCAAAACATTATTCACCGTCAGCTACTGGTCATAACGGAACAAGAATGTTCTAGTTGCAAACCCTCCCAAGTGTGTTGAACTACTCAAGTATGGATTCTATTGCTCATGAACTTCAAGTTTCGTCTGCAGAAGGGAAATGTTATTTCTTATTTCAGATGTTACAGTCTTTCTTTAAAGGTGTCGTGTTGAGTTCGTGACCGCTGACAGTGCCATGAGTGGTTTGCTATAACCGTCACATGCACGTTAGCAACGACGCGCACGGGTGACATATTATCCGTTCCGTGCCAAACGGTCACGCATCATCCCACTGATCTACAAGTGGCGGTTATGTGCCAAGGTGTGCAACAAAGTACCAGCAAAGGCAGGGGGGAAGAAGACTGCAAGCTGGTAAACATGGATGGGAACGATGCAGGTTTCCAAATGTGAAAAATGGAATTGGCTCTGCAAAATGTTTTATGGGGAAGGAAGCGAACTCAGTGTGTTTGTTAGACCTTTAGGACATAAGGCGTTTTGGTGAGTAACGCTGAATCTGAACAGAACTTGTTTGTTTACAAAAAAAAAAAACTCCAAAACGCACCCTGAAATCCGAGCTTTACCAGTTTTAATTTTGGCTTTCTGTTGCCCTGTTATACACTGTCCTGCTGTATTATGTAGGACTACACGTTTTAATAAAATGTCTTTCATTTCTGATGAGTTCTTCTCAATCAACAATTACATAAAAACTGATATGTCTCAGGAAGGGAAGCTTTTTTGTGCCAGATTGTATCTGCAGAGCCTGGGACAGATGACAATGTTCTCCATTGGCAATGTAATGTGAGAAGTTGCATTCAACATCTGATGCCAACTGATGTTACACCACCGAGCAAAAATTTTTGGTGTCCCTAAGTCCACGTGGGTGGACATACAAATGTCCAAATGACACAATGAATAACTGACTAATATAGAAATATATGATAAAAATAAATATTGTATTGCACATAGTATTGTCAGGTACCTATGACCATAAGGACTTTAATAGGATTAGAAGAAAAAAAATGCCATTGGATCATTTGATGGAGCCCTTTGCCTTTATTTGAAAAATCAGTAATTTTAACGAGAGGTTTAGGGGTCTCCTGACCCCACTGGCTTCTGCCTGGTTGGCCCATTTGGTAGTACATCCTTTACCTGATCAGATGTCTAAATTTTAATCAATAAAGGAAGGGGTTCAGGTATTCATGGTTTAATAGAGGATGAAGTACGGCCACGGTCTCCTCTGATGTCTGTAATGTGGCCTTGTCAACTGCTCTCACGTCAGATCTCCTCATCCTAGAGACACTTTGTTTTGGACCCTTGGCATTTGCATCAGTGGTACATCAAGGACGAGTGCAGCCACAGAACAGGGTGAATGAGTAGATTGGTAACCTTGGTTAATGTGTCTGGGCTCAAGGTATGAGTTTCCATAGTAACAGCACTGGAGGATGCTCTGCGAAGCCAAAAAGTTAACCAGTCGTAATGAGGTAAATCGGACTTCACGAAAGATTTTACTTGGCTTCCTGTGTTTGCATCAGCCCCTGAGAAGGGCAGCTGTCATCGAGACGGCTGACCCCCGGCTGACCCCCGGCTGACCCCCGGCTGACCCCCGGCTACCCCCGTCCGTCCCTAACGCGTAAGCTTGCATGCAGGAGGTCCTCCCCTCCATTCCGGTGTTTATTCTCGAGCATTTCTATTATTGGGCTTATCCTGCATTCATCTGTCAGTGGATGCTCCGTGATACGAGGTGGCAGGCCGCAGAGGCACTGAAGCATTTCCGCTCCAAGTGTCCTCTCTCCCCGTTTCCCCTCTTCTTCCTCTGTTTTCTCTGCTATCATCCTTTTTTTTATTTGGCTCCGTTCTTCTCTTTTGCCCATCTGGCCCCTCCACAGACAAGTGCATGCAGACGCACATGCTGTGCGCGCATTGTATTGTACTCTTAGTCAAGCAAACACACACACACACTCTTGTATTGCCACAGGGAACTGTGCTAAGGTATGTGTCTGTGTCCAATCACTGTGCCCGGAGTCAAAGCATAGATCATTCAAGCATTGCCTGTAAAAGAGGAAAACAGTACCCCCCCCCACTCATCGCTCTTAATGCATGCTTACATTGCACTTACGTAGATGGAATCAAGAGCTGTGTGTGCGCGCTCGTGTGTGTTTTTTTGTGTGCGTGGGTGAATGAACATGCCCACATGTGTCCTGGGTGCTGACAGGAAGAGAAGGTTGAGATAAATAGCCCATTGTCTGCCGCAGAGTTGGACAGGAGCGCACTGCTGTCGTTGGAGGAGCAGAAAGGCGAGGTGGATAATAGGACGAGCCAGCGCTGCTGTTGATTTAAAGCTAGGCTATGATCCACCTCTGGCTTGTTTCTGCCCCTCGGAGAGCCTGTATTTCCAGATCCAAGGGCGTGTCATCCACCAGAACGTGTGAGCTCCTGTGCGTGCACCTGTATTTGTGTACGTAGAAGCGGAGGTGAAAGAAGTTGTCGGAATCTTTACTCAAGTTAAGCAGGCAATGCCGTGGCTTAAACCGCCAATAAAAGTCCTTAAGTGAAAATCATGAGTAAATGTACAGAAGTACTTAATATTTTTTTTAATGGTTTACTGGTATTATTTATTTTCATGATTTGATTTGGTCAATAAAATGTCAACATCACTGACACATAATGATAATTAATTCTCAAAGCCATAAATATCCCTTTTTTCTGATTAAAAGTCCAAAACCCTAAGTTATTTAGTGTGTCATCATAAAAGAGAAAGAAAACCTTGAAATCTTCCCATGTTCTATCAAGACGATAGAACTTACTTACAACTTATTACCTAAACATTGGTTGATTAACAGTTGTTGACTAATTTTCTGTTTATCAGCTAATGATTTCAGATCTAATTATTACCGATGTGTTATCATGATGCTGGTTGAAGTGGAGAAAATATTATATGTTACTTTACATATAACTGGGTAAAAAAAAATCATATCATTTAGTTCTCTTGGATATTTAACTCGTGTGAAATGTCCTTGAATATCTTTAAAAGCATTCCACAGATAAAACGTATTATTATTCTTGTCAAAGTCACTAACTACAGCTGTCACAAATAATTATATTAAATAAATAATAAAATGGCAGTTTCTGATTGAAGTATGGTACCTTAAAGTTGTAAAATGTTAAATGTACTTAAAATCTCTCCATAACGTCAAGAGACTCTGGGAAAACGTCCAGAGTGAGGACAGTTTTTTTCTACTCGGCGTTTCTTCTAGTTCCAAATCAGTATTTGCATCCGGCGATAAGGTCGGACTGAGAATTAGTTTGATGATCAGTGAGTATGGTCGATGAGTAAAGAGTTATTTAAAGCCGTGCGCACAGCGTATGTGGTTTGCTTATTTAGATGTGTGCTATGCTGCTGGCAGAGAGATCTATCGTCGGAAAGCTTCACGTGTGCCCTTGATGGATGTCAGCGAGATGGAGATGACTCCATCACGTAGGCCTTGTGTGTTCAGGTCAATAGTCAGGGGTATTACTGCAGCGCTCTCCGAGCTTATACATTAAATAATCAAATACAGCTCAGCTGTTCAGGACCTGTGTGAAATTGTATTTGAAAATAGATGAAGTGTTTTATTTTTAGCTTTCTTTGTTGCTGCATTGAAGGTTTTCAAGTATACTCCAACTCCCTGCAAAATAAATGAATGAATGAATGAATGAATGAATGAATGAATGAATGAATGAATAAAAAATGCTGGTATATGTAATGGTTTGCTATGTTACAGGTGCATTTTCATTGTGCTGTATCAGAAAATGATGCATACACAATTTACATGGGTGTGATATGAAGGACTGGGGTTACTATACCATTTATTAAACTTGGATCTAGTTTTGAGTACAATTATCTGAATCTTTTCTTTTTTTATCATATCTCCCATCGGATCTGATCAGATTAAGCTTGTAAATATTTTAAACAAGTTAGAAGTCATTTTTAAAACTCACATTGAAATTTAAAAAAAAAAAAAAAACTCAGAAAAGAAAAGAGAGGAGAGAAAATATTTGATTAGAGATTTGTTTCATGCAGGGTCTAACAAATCCAGGCATTTTTCCAACTTGGAACTGGATCCAAAATCAAACAGACTATTTGAACAGTAAAGTTGTTCATTGCAAAAGTCCCCAAAATAGAGGCAGATAAAAGTAATTTCTAGATTCCTTTAAAAAAAAAAAAAAAAAAAATCTTCATTTTTGCTTCTAGTTTAATATTTTTACCTGTCAGATTTCCTCTATAGTGGTAAACTGACACCGCCTTGTATTCCAAACAAAACTGCTAAGAAACATTTAAAATATATGACCCATTTTTTGATGCAGTCTCAAATGGCAGCCTCAGCAGGGGTTTGTTTTTCCTTTTTTTTAACAGAGAAGATATTTCTAACAAAGTTTGATACTTATCAGATATATCCTTCAGTGATGAAAATCTCATCTCCATCTGCTCTGTCGAGCTGCTAAGATCCTGCTGTAGATTTCACGTCACGTACAATCAGCATGCTTTGAGCCACCGGCTCACATTCAGTCTTTGAAGTAGTCTGCCTTTCCCTTCCCTGGTCCCTTTTCCCATGCCAATACTCTACCTCCCTCAAAGCTGTGTTCCCATCAGTCCCCGCTCATAACTGGGGCACGGCTGCAATTGTCGTGCAGCGTTTTTATACCAATATCGCTGAGTTTTGTGATAAATGCATACATCAGGATTACCTCTCATGCATGCAGTTTTGAATCTTGCCATGATGTCTTGGTGCACACGCGGGGCCAGAACAGAGAACGGTACAAACGCAAATGCATGTGCACGCACATGCATGCACGCACGCACACGCACACACGCACACACACACACACAATTACATGCACCGATCCGAGATGTCAGGATTTGTTTTGTTGTTTTTTTTTGCATAGCAGCTGGTCGTGCTCGACAAAGTCTCTGTGCCGGTCGCTGTGCATGTGAGTTGGGTTGTGATTTGTGTTTGGCTCTTGAGAGGGACTTCTCCTGTGAAGTGCTAAAACGCAGGATTGATCTGTTTACTTCGCCCTCAAACACAGAACTGGTTCAATTGGAGCTTGAGCTGATGGGAAGATCTTGGACTCAATTGAACTAAAATGAAAATCACTAACCAGCCTCATCTCTCTCTCTCTCTGTCTGTCTGTCTCTCTCTCTCTCTCTCTCTCTCTCTCTCTCTCTCTCTCTATATGGATGATTGGATGACTCCAGTCAACGAGCTTTTCTGTAGAATCATTTCCTTTGCAAATCACTCAGGGTGTTATCGAATGTATTTGTTGTTCTTTCCTCATTCTAGCCCATGAAATGTGAGAATTTTCTGCCTTCCTCTCTCCTTGATTAATGTGTAAGAAATTCCTTTTAGCGCTTATAACGGGAAAACTGAGAGGCTGACTGAAAATGTCGAAAAGGGCCCTATCTCGTAATGATAAGCTAAGTGATAAAATAGTAATACGAAAATAGTAATAAGAGCAAGATGAATCGATAATAATCTACACTATACTCGTAGATGAGTTAACATGCCTTCAGTCTACTGATTTGAGCAGCAGTAGTTCCAATTTATTCTCAAATTTTTAGGTGAGCATCAACTCGTTGGACGTTTCCCGTAAACGTCCAACCAGAATAAGACCTGTGTCAACATTTTGATGTTGTAGTTTGGACGTCCAAACCGCAGCCGGCCCTGTTAGGGCCGCTCGTCCATCCTGGTGGACACCGCTTATTGACTCGTGAGACTCAGTACATGACTCGCATAGCGTACGTGTCTAATAGATTTGCAAGGAATCATTTCCACCTCCGGCTGAAATAATTAAGTTGACATTCTCTCCCCAATGCAATTAACAATGAGCGCCGTCCAATCTGTGACCTGTTAGATGCTTGATTTCATGGACCGTGTCTTACAAGCCCAAGACGCAGAGGACTCTGTAGCGGGAGGGAACATGTGGAACTCATCAGGGATAGGTGGTGTTGGGAGGACGCTGCCTGTGAGGCATATCTGGTTCACATAGCTCATTTTCTTGAGGTGTTGTGAGCTCCACTTGCCTGTGTACAAACGGCGTTGCTTTGCCGTTCGGCGTAAATTAGCAGACATGCCCATATATGTGTTGCTTTTGAATGTGTTCTATGGGAATTGACTTTGAGTACGTGTGAATATTAGATAACTTCTCAAGTTTATGCATGTAATTTATTGTAAAAACGTCAATGTATGAATGTTTCTTCTCTGTTCCCTCCTTTGTTGTTTTGATTAATTGTATCTGTGGCTCTTTGTGCATCTGTGACATTTTATTGCGCGTGTGTGTGTGCGTGTGTGTCCCTGTTTGTCTGTGTGTGCACATGCGTTACCTTGATGTACAGTAGATCAAGCAGCTCTTCAGATCAGACTGAGCGGCTGAGAGCAGGATGCTGTGAAATTCAGATGCACCATGTGCTGGAAGGGAGGCAGCCTCTGATGTATTTTTAGACGGGCTAAATAATGAATGCCTGAAAAGACAGCTAGGACCCCAGCTGCCAAACCTTCCCCTTTTTTCCTCTGTGCTCACCTGTTCTCGTTGTGCGCACCTTGAGAAGTAGGGTAAGGGGGAGGGCGTCTCCACCCTCACCAAAGCAACCTGCTGCCTCTGTCACCGACTGTCTCTGGGAAATGGCAAAAGATCGCTGACACGTCTCATCTGGATTCTAGAAAAAAATTCTTAAAGCCGAGAAAATATGTGCGAAACTTGGTGAGATTATTGTATGTCACCTGTTTTCAGTGCAGCTTTTATAATCCTCTGGGATATAATAAATAAAAATCGGGCACTTTGAACACATATTAAGATGAGCAGATCTATGCGTGCACAAAGTACAAAATATGATTGCTTGCTATTTGAGAGTATGTTGCTTTTGCTTGATGTTGCCTTGATTGGATCATTAGTTGATTAATCAATCAATAAATTTTCTTTTATCCTAGATAGCCATTAACCAACTGAGATGCCAAACATTGGCTGGTTCTAGCTTCTCTGATGGTTCTAGCATCTCTGATTTTACACCTCTTTAAACTGAATATTTTGGGGCTTTGCACTGTTGATTGCAAAAAAACATTTCGCTGTTATATTTCGCTGTTCTCTGACATTTTCTACACTAAATGACTAATCAATCGAGCGAAAAAAACCCCAAAAAACGGAGCAATTTACCGGCGACTCAGTAATGAAAATAATCAATAGGTGTTGCAGTGCTTTTACTTATCAAACTGATGCAGTGAACTCTTTCCCGGAGGTATCACGTTATTGCACCATTCATTGCCAGTTGCTCCATTCTCCGCCTCCCTCACACTTCTCTTTTAAACAATCCTGGAAGGGTTCAAATGTTACGCGATGAGTCATGTTCCCCAAAATCCCCACAAGGATGTGATTAGTTTGTCTTTATCAGCAGAGCTATTTTTAAATAAAAAATTATGAAGCAACTCCAATCAATCAAGCTGCACCAGTCCCTACACGCAGACCGGCCACAGAGTGATGGAGGACCGAATTATAATGATGCCATAGGCCTCCGGGCAAAGCGAAGGAAGATCCATGAAGAGAGATGATAGAGGAAGAATGGATGGAAGAATCGGAGATACAGTGCAGAGGGTGTGTTTTGGTCTGTGTGTGTGTGTGTGTGTGTGTGTGCGTGTGCGTGTGTGTTCAAGTGGTATAATCGAGCTCGTATAGGAGGAACCGGGCAGAGATTCTTCACAAACTAAATGTCTTAAATTCCAATCCATAAATGCTGTGGGGCAGATTAAAGAGATGATTTCAAAAGGCAGCGGGGCACTCATTAAAATATACCATGGATAACATGGCAGTGTCACCATCTTTATTCCCGCTGCTATATCACCATCAAATTACAGTCAGATATAGAACACGTGAACCTGCTGGCTTTTAAAGAATAATATATGTTGATAATATCTTTTTCTTTCCTCTTTTTTTTTTTTTAATATTTTTTTTCTAAGGATGTTAAAAGCCCTGGTTAGGGTCCCACCCTGATTCCTCTGCTTTGAAAGATAAGCGGAGATTTTGGTAAATCTCTCATTATGAGCTCATTAGTCAATGTGGGGGAAGGAAGATCAGAGATGGTTGTACTGGCTCTGTGCATGGGAGCCCCAGAGGTAGGTAGGTGTGTGTGTGGGTGTGTGTGTGTTTGTGTGTGTGTGTGTGGGTGTGTGTGTTTGTGTGTGTGTGTGTGTGTGTGTGTGTGTGTGTGGGGACTGCTTTGCTGTCATTCACAAACACCTTGCCTTGTGTTGGTATTTTGTTGCAAAGACTCCTGTTTCCCTCTGGAAAACTACGATAGCAATTTGATGGATTTGTCATTGTTGCCATGGCACCGTGTGACCAGATGAGGTCAGTCAGGCAGGCTGAGTCTCTCCTCCACCTCATACTGTAACTGCGGTGTTCGCTGCACCTTTTTCTTTCTCTTCCACGATTGAACTTCTTAACCGGGTCCCTTACTCTAAGTTGCTTTTCATTACAAAGGCAGAGTTTGTATTTGGAGCTGTAAAGACAAGCAACAATTAATTGGATTAGTCAATCAACACATAAACTTAAAAGATTTTCATAAGCAATTAATCATTTCAGTCATTTTGATGAGCTCAATGCAAAACATTACCCACAGGAATTCAAGCAAATCGGTTGTGAGGATTTGCTGCATGGGGCGCACACACATACACACACACACACACACACACACACACACACTCTGCATCTGCATCTGCATTTGCTGTGTTTGTTGGTTTGTTTGTTTGTTTGCTTGTTTTTGTGTGTGAGTGTGTGTTTGTCAGCGGGATTACGCAAAAACTGCAGAACCGATTCGCACCAAACTTGGTGGAGGAATGGGACGTGGCCCAGGGAAGAACCTATTAAATTTTGGAGCAGATCTGAATCATTTACTATAAATTGTAATTTTTTTTTCCTCTGAAGTTCGGTGTATGATGTTTGGCACTGGCCTTTGCCGAGGTCTGTGCTTATCTGAGCACATTTTCTAAATTTAGGCTGAATACATTTGGTCTTTGGATTAAAAAAACAACCCAACAACATATAAAAGACATCAGCCTCCAAGCTTTAGGGAGGTGAGATGGTTGTTTTTTTTTCTGATATTTACAGACCAAAAAATTAATCGAGAAAATGATCAGCAGATCAATCAATAATATAAGGAGTTATTAGTTGCCCTGCTTATATTATCAACCTTTTATAACCTTCAACCTTTTAGAACTTTTATATTCTTATTGCTATTAACACTTTTCTCTGGTATTTTTTTTTACAGTTCTTTGCTTTTATTTTATATACCTCTTGCCTCGTCTATTAATTTATTTGATTTTGATGATGACATGTATTGGTGAAAGTCTAGTACTCTAATTTCCTAGTTTACCATCTTAAACATTAACATACATGGTCAAATTAATGAAAATCAATCCGACACAAAAGAAAATCAGAGAGTACAGACACAGAAATGACAAAATGTGTTTTCTTAATTTGTAAAGGCCAAATTTCTTGCTATCAACCAATCCTCCAGTTTCTCATTAGTGTCTCCAACAAATTATTTTTCTTCACAGACTTTACAGTTTAGTCTTGTTACTTCGAATATGCAACAGCTGATGTAGACTTCTTCTTATGTAACCCTGAGGTGTAAGTGAGTCTGTTTATCTAAACAATAAAGGGAAACAAATGTTGTATTCATATAAAAAATGCAAATAAATATTCACATTTCCGTAATAGTTCTCACACAGCCCCCACAATGTTATTATATTCAAAAATAATTAGTCATTACAACTGAATTTACACAAATACAGTATATTAAGCCTGTTTGCGCTCTGCCATGATAACTTGGAAAAGTAAAACGTGCTTACACACACACACGCACGCACATACACACATAACCTATAGAAGTACTTGCATTCATGGTCAATCAACAGTTTAAAAACACCAGAACTTATGTTTGTTTCTTAAATCGGAGCCAGTCAGAGCTGCTGCTTGAAAATATATTGTCTCAAATCAGTACAGTCAGTTGGTACAATGAGCGCTCAAGGGTTGCAATAGGCAGCTTATGTAGAATCCTGTTCATAATAGATAACAGTTTGGACCTAAAACTGAACAGAAAATGACACGAAACTGAGAACAATGGGAGCCATTAAAAAAAAAAAAAAAAAAAAAAAGAAGAATCGAGGCTTACTCAGCAGAAGAGGCTCAGACTGTGAGGTGGCAGATGAAGCACAAGGTTGGTCAGAAAGCTGTCAGGGAACATCCCGTCTTCCCCCCTGAGTCAGCAGGAGCAGCCATTGTTATCTCTCCTGAACGCAGAATCATCAGCTGCCACTTCCTCGTTGCTCTTTCATCAATATGACTCCCTTGATCTTAGGGGTTTTCTTTCTCTTTTTTCAAGCCATATCTCCGAGGTCAGCCTTTCTGCTTATCATCTCCATGTCAGCACTTCTCTTGATGTAGTCGAGGAGGCCTGTGTGTGTGTGTGTGTGTGTGTGTGTGTGTGTGTGTGTCCTTAGGGCTCTGGCCAACTTTCGAGGCCTCGCTAGTCGAATCTAAACACCTGTCACTTCAACACTCGACTTCGGTCCCCTCGTCACCAGCCGCCCTGGGGGGGGGGGGTTTGACGGGCCTTGTCCCGGCTGTTTAGTGTCAGAGTATATGAAACGTGAAAGACTTTCCTCTTGCTTTTCCATTTTTATACAACAAACACGCAACGAAGTGAGCAGCCGGAGATGGTTTTTCCCCGTGTCGAGTTATATCATATCTGCTCAGTTAGGATGCCCCCCCACCCCCCCGCACTGGCTTATGTAAAGATTATAGATATGTTTTCTTTTCAATCCCTCTTTACTAATATTCTTAAAGAACTTTGCTTTAAACAGGCAGAAACAAGTTCTCATCATCAGAGAGTAGAGGCTGCTACAGCTGTGCTGCGGTGATGGTTCTGATGATGAGAGTTCCAGCTGTAGGAAATTGCATCGTGAAAAATAACCACCTTGTATGGTGCCTGATTACAAGCACATAAGGATATTTGGGGCTGTAATCTGCTTATCCCATGATAACATCCTAGAGTAGCTGGCTACTAAGTTAACGTCTTAATACCATAAGAGGAGATTTGCTCGGCGTGGTTACAGTGACCAGCTTTTAGCTGGAAAACCTCTTTACTCTGGCTACAGTATCTTAAGAGTGAGGGGGGAACACATTTTTGTTTTGTTTTGTTTTTTTTTTTTTTTTGTTTGTGCTAAATATTACTGCACATCTCTGTGGTATTTGACTTGGCGCCGAAGAAAACCCAGAGCTTGAAGCCAAAATATTATACTATGTGCAAACTCGGAAAATGACAGAAGCAGGGAACACAAAAGTATGTGAGACAAAAATAATAATGTCCAAGAACAAGGGCTTGTTTACATTCAACAAAGAGAACGGAAACAAACATCATAATATGCTCAGGAATGGAAAACATCCCATAATCTCCTCATGCTACCATTACATGTCATCACACAGGGCAAGTGGAGCACGGAAAAGTGTAATTATCTCTTTGTTTTGGGCGCTACGTCTCCTTTTAATGGTGTCCTTAATTCTAGCTTTAAAAAAAAAATTCTTTGTTCTTGTCCCTGCCTGGGTTGCCATAGAGACCCAACATGCCCTACAGGACCGAGACAACATGCGTAGACACCAGACTGGTTCCATAAGAGCAGGATAACGGCCCCATCAAACAAACGGCAAACGGCAGAAAAAAAAAAACCCACAAAAAAATAACAAAAGGAAGTGAAGAGCAGAGTGTGATCACCTGAACCGAGAAGCGCTCAAACATTTATTACGGCACATTTTGTCACCTAGAAGCAACTAAGAGTGTTGACAGCTCAACAAGCCCGGAACATCGATGTTATGAGCAAAGTGCAGGAGCAGGCTTCATTAGACGCTACGAGCAAAACCAAACCCCGCTCCTCCGCCTCCACCCTGGACGCCCTCCTCTTCGTCGTCTCTCCAGACGAAATCCAGACCAAATCCTCATTAGCCCAGCTGAGATTGGGAGAAGACAATGACCTCCTGCCGTCAAAATTATGTCGGCGTTTATCAAATGTACTCTTACCTTTTTTCCTGCCTTTTCAATGATACGAACGTTACTTGGTCGCGCATCAAAATCGCGTCTCTGGCCACCAAGCTTCTGAGTTTGCAGGCTAGGAGGTGATGTGAGGGATTGTAACCTTGTCCCCTGGAAGCTGCATTCAGGGGACACAAAACTCTTTTCCCCATCGTGTCGTTTCTGCGTAATCAGTTAAGTGCCATATTCTTCTGAGTGACAGAGGCGCTGCATTTATAGACAGCAGCTGAGTTTCTTTGGATCAAACCAGACCACGATAGTAAAAATGATCCTTATGTTTGGCAACTCTTTTGCTAGTAATGGAAATACATACTAAACACACCTATAAATGGTACATTACACCTGTAGATTATAAGACATGGCCGTGACCTACACGTTAGTGCACTCACTACTTATAATAGATAAAAAACACATTAATACTTTTTATGACATTTGATATTGTGACCATTGAACCTCTTGGTACTGGATTGAAAACGGGTTTTGTGGTAATGATTTCTTACCTGTGGTATAAGGATCACATAAGTTACTCTCTAAACAAACTCAATCCTCACGTTTGTAATTTAAAATTATATATTTTTTTAAGCTGTCTAATATGCTGCAGCTCTCCAGCTATATCCTTTTAGCCTGCCAGAAGTATTTAGCCGTTTCCCTGTTGGACATTTGTGTGGTAGCTCATTCAACGAGCCAAAGGACCAGAGGGATCCACGCTGCTCCCTCCTTTTTGGTTCAGATTTTCTTTCTTGATTTATGCAACTATGAAATTTAGTTTTGGTTAGATTAAAAAAAATAATAACAAAACATTTGATGCATTGCCCTGTGCAATGCATTAAGACAAAACAGTATTTTTAATTGTTACAAGATTTATGAATCAGATAAAATACATTCGGGGGGAAAACTTGTCAACCTTTGGCAAAAATTGCAATTGGGGCGATGTTGGATGCGTTGAACTTGGCACACGAGAACAGCGAGGAGTACCGTCTTCCGGAGGTCAGACTGTGACCACCCTCATGCCTTAAGGTAAGAATCTCTACAGTAAAGTAACGGTACCCCTAATTGGCTTATACGAGGATACACCAAGCTTGGGACTGTTAATTAGCCTGATAAGGTTGAGTTGTTTTGATTTTGCGAACGCCGGCCATCAGAATTTGGATGCAACGTCAGGTGTTAACGTTATATCCCTGGAGTCTAACGTTAGCTGGCGTACTTTTTACCCCAAATGTCGCTTGTATAACGTTACTGACGTCAAGGCAAATACAGACAAATACAAAATGAGTCTATGCCCAGCATGTCCCCAGACTCCCCCGGGGGGCTTTCTGTCACCCTTTTTCGCCCCTGAGAATTTTTACGTCTCATGATTCTTTCCAGTCTCACTTTCTGACAGAAGCTTGGATGAATTCAATGGACTTTGCCTTAATTCATAATTCCAGGAGCTCACTCCCCGTGTACATCACGGAGGCAGCAGCGGTAGCAGTGGCGGCGTTGTGTCAGGCTATCTGTCTCTTCCAGACAGACTAGCCATGCATGCAGCTCAGAATAGAGCAGCTCGGCTGGCTCTCAGACCGGGGCAGCGCACGCCGTCTGTGGTCAGGGAAGGGCAGGCAGAGATATGCCCTGTTAAGCCGCAGCCAGACGCGGCCCTGCGGAGAACCCGTATCAGCTATTCAGAAAAGCCCGGGCTGTGAGCGGCAAAGAGGCACTGAAATAATAGGACGTGGACAAAGACGGGCCACCAGATAGACGAACTGTAAGAGGAACATAACGGATGGATCCCCGGACACATCCTCGCAGTTTTGCTTTTTTTTCCTCAATCAGTGGTACAGTCGCGTAAAAGAAGACTCCAGAGGGACGCAAGGGAAAAAAGTGCACCCTCACCGCATACGAGGACTTCAAAAATATATCTGGACGCGCACCAAAACAAACTTAAGTCTACACCCACTGTGTATCTTAGATTTAGCCAGCATGCGGAGTGTCTTTCCGCTGGAGCCTGGACACGCTAACCGCACCAGTGGTGCGATGGGGCCACAGGTGTCCGTACGACCGCGCGGGCTGATCGATCAATTAGGAGAATGAATAATCTTCCACAATCTTCCCGGCCGGTTTCTTTCTGTGATTGATTCTCCACATGCTACCAACACTTGGAACTGGTTATTGCCTGGTTATTTGTAGAGCCACAACCTTACGTTCCACAAATCTTCCAAAAGCCAGCGCGTTATCCAAAATAACTCGCGAAAGATCTGAGGATATTGATCATGGGGGCTGTAATTCAGTCTGACAGAGTTATTAACGCGGAGCTGAGTTATGATGGAGCTTCTGGTATATGGAGGAATCGCCAATAATCTACTCTAGCCTTTTTCTCAGATCTGAAGGCTCTTTATTCTCCTCCTGTCTCTCTTCCACATGTCCAGAGGATTTTTCCTCTTAGTTTTTACTTTTTCTTCCTTATCTGCCACGTTTCGCTGTTTTTTATTGCTCGTCTGTTTGAATTTTGATTAGTCAACACAGTTGGCACTGAAAAGCTTTGAAATGTTTCCCCTAAAACGTTAAATAGAGGCTTATCTCTGTGAGAGAGCCACCAAATTTTGTCTTTGTCACAGAAAAAAGCGAAGTTGCGGGGTTGGAAAGGAACCTTTTCTGTTACAGAATTGATTGGTGCTGCTTATTTCAATCAAAATGTTCAATAATTTGCAAACTGCTTCAAAAGTGTTGTGGCTTTGTTGGTCTAATCTTTTATAGGCATGAGACTCTGGACAAAAATCGGTAGTTTACGTGCATGTACAATTTGCTTAGAAAGCTGCTGAAAGCCACTGAAAATATCCATTTGCAGATCATTTTTTTTCAGTGGTCGTGCACAAGTAATTGAGTTCTTGCAATCACATTAAACGTGAAACCTTACAAGGGATAAGGAAAATGCTCACAAGGAGCTTGTCAAAGATTTTGCTTCACCAGGTGAACCTTTTCTCCCACAGTACAGATTTCAGGCCACATTTGTCTGCAGAAGGTTTTGCGCTTGCTCCGTACGGCGTCTCCACCCCGGGAGCCTGGCGAACCTCACCGGGAGTCCGGGAAGTCGCTGCTCCAAGCTGGTCACCAAGACCACGGTTAAACTTCCCCCTGGCTTTTACGCTGCTTTCTTCTTGTGTGTGAATTTAAAAGTGAAGAGAAAACAAGATGTAACCTGTTAATTTAGTCAGCTTTCAAAAGGAGCGGTAGCGTTTTTGAACTTTGAAGAGGGCAGAGCAAGGCTGAACGCCTCCTGACCACAGCTTCGTACTAGAAACACAAACACGGGAGCGGTATCAGTCTTGTCATCTAATTCTGAAAGAAAATGCATAGTGATTATCAATGAAATGCATTTCACAAAAATATTAAAATTCATATATTTTTTTATAAAGTTGGTTTCTCGAAAGCATTCAATCTAATGCACGTAGCCAGTGATTTGCCGGCTTAAACAGAGGTGTCCGTTCTACATATACCGTACGGTCTAATAAACATTTCACCGTAACACATTATACATTGCATTTTAAGTGCATGGGACAGAAGAAGCTGCAGGTAAAAACTGATGTAACGCACATTTCACTCAGCATTAGCCTGGCGGCACTCCACTGACATAGGACTCACGGAAGTTCCTGAGTGAACTGGGGGGCAAGTTTCTGAAACCGTTCCTCCAACCTTAATTCTTTGGCCCGTGGTGTACTTACCCTAGAAATAGCCGCATTGAAAAAGATCCCTTGTTACCGGCTTGTCAAGACGGAATTGCTAAAGCCGAGCCTTCTTTTACACGATGTGCTGTAGTACTTTAAATGTAAATGCTTCACTGAGCAGGGAGCTATTTTTCTGTGTTTGGTTCATTTGTTTGGCCAGGTTGACTACACCCCACAGACAGACACGCACACGCACACGCACACTCACACTCTCACACACACACACACACACTCACAATCACACTCACACTCACACTCACACACACACTCACACTCACACACACTCACACTCACACACACACACCAAATTGGGCATGCCACTGTTTATTCTTCTTGACTCTGTTCAAGAGTGGAGTGTATTTAAACAACCTTCCATTGCATCAACAGAAAGGGGCCTGGGCTCTCTCTCTCTCTCTCTCTCTCTCTCTCTCTCTCTCTCTGTCTGTCTGTCTGTCTGTCTGTCTGTCTGTCTGTCTGTCTGTCTCTCTCTCTCTCCGGTAACCTTGACCACACTGACCATTCCCGGCCTAAACAAGCTCTCTCCTTTTTTTTTCAGGGGCTTGTTTGTTATCACTTTGGTGGCCGACTCTTTGGAGGTAATACCATCAGAGCTATGGTGATTGTCTCTCTTTGGGGCAAACAGCAGACTAATTGGTCCCATCTTATGAGTAGATGTTCCAGGAGCTGGGCATAATCTCATTACGCAGAGGCGAGCAGCGGCCGCCGGGCTGTGTTGGGAGAAAAAGGAAGTCCCCTCGTCTGTGTAGAGCTGGCCAGAGGCAAAAAAAAAAAAAAAAAAAAAATCCTCCTATGGAGACCGCTGGGCATATGGAAACTGTGTCAGCAAGGATTTTTCAGGCTGACAGCTCGCTGTGTGTTTGTGTATACACATGCAGGCTTGCACTGATGTGAATGTGAGAAGCCAAAAACGGATGCTGCCGTTCTTTCTGGGCGAGATCATGGGCTCAGGTGCCGCTGAGCTCTCCTGTTGCCGCAGTGACTAGTTTTGCCATCAACAATAAGTATTTCCCTCTTTAGTTAAAACTACAGGTGCCAGAGTAATGCACGTGTCTGAGGAATTAAATTGAAGAGGCCGTCCAAAGGTTAGCCTCGTAGCTTAGCCAAATTTCTCCACACCATAATTGTACTTGAACAAACAACCTGCTAAAAGGCCCATTTGCTTGGCAGAATTTTAGATGGAACATTTAATTAGAATTTAGATGTGACAGCAAATTTAATTAAGACCATTTTTTTTTTTTTTTTTTTTTTTTTGCACAGGGGATAATAATGGAGAAGTTTAACTTTCGGTAAAAGGAAATGTCTGAATCCGTTGTAATACTGTAGGGGGGAAAAAGTGCCACAGTTTGAATACAGAAATCTCACATTCTGGGCTGACTCCAGCCGCACACAACAGATCGACAACTAAAAGTGGAAAACACTTGTTTTTCTCGAACTTGTCGAACACATCTCTGTTTTGAATTAAATCTGTAGAAATTATAGTGGGACGCTTGCACTGGCATGCACATCATTGCGGTTTCTTCCATGCGTAAGTGAACGAGGTAAAGCAGAAATAGACTCGAGGGGCAATTACCTTCGCCATCACGACATCACGGAGAAAAGACCGCTCTGACACGGCCCTGGATCGAGGCAGTCCTTCACGGTGCGCCGGAAGCATATCGGGAAGCCATTTCACAGAGCGCAGGAACTGCTTTGCACAAATCGCCTTTCCTAAGTACTTCGTTTCCTCTAAAACGTAGGAATATATATTCACTGTTGGTTCCACCTCTATAAACACACTCTTGTGCTTCTCCATCACTTATTAATAAATGTGTTTTGCAGAGAGCATGCTCTTCATTTTTCTGCCACCAAGTCCCGGTGGCCAACTATCAATTAGAGATGAAGTGAGATCTCCCATTTTTATTTCTAATAAAGCTCCCCCTGCATCCCTTAACCTTAGGTCTGAAGTTATTGCGATGTCAGGGAAAGCAAACCATCATCATCACTAATCATCCTCTCAGCCAGCAGGTCTGGGTAAGTACTCTGTTGTAGCTATTAAGTCACTTGTCAACAGCACTTCCCAGGGCGTGCTGCCTTTGGCTTTCAATCTAATCAGCCCTGATAGGAGCCTGCCAACACCACGCAGGATATCTGCTCCTCACCTTCGCCTCATCATACGAGAGCACTAAATATCGGTTTATCATCACCCACCTGCACGATTAAGCATGAATCCAATTTTCTTTTTCATTTTTTTCATTCTTTTTTTTTTTATTTGATTGGGCTCCAATAGAACGTGGTGTTAATAACCTGCTACCTGCGTTGCTCGGGCGCCGAAGCTCTACCAGGTCCTCGGCTTCATTACAGGAAGCAAAGGGAACATCCACCAGTGAGTTATCTACCTCATTAGGCTTCTATCCATCTGACGACAGGGACGGACGGGTACGTCTGCCTCTATTTCATAAAAAGGCAGCTGGCGTCAGATTACAAGCAGGATTTCCCTGCGGTCATTTTCTCCTGCCCTTCCCGGAGAGCTCCTGCCAAAAGTGGTGGCACCTTAATGCATCTTATCAATCTCGGCACAAACGATAAGTCAGGCTCGCAGTCGGGTTCATCCGAGCTGCCGCTAACGCTTTGACTCCCCGGGTCTGTCTCCTTGGCAACCTCTTCAACCTTTTGAAAATCATGGTCTCGTTATATATTAAAGCAATAATACTGATTCCAATAAAAATGAAAAAAAAAAAAAAAAAACCTTGATGAAGCCTGACGAATTTAACTCAAACTCACGTCATTTAGTTTTCTTTTTTTTTTTTTTTTCCTTGGAGTAAGTGTGCTTTTACAAGTTATTTAACTTTGAATTTTTTCAGTCTATTTATCTACCCACATACCAGTGATTAAGATTCAATAGCCAGGTTGTGAAATATAATGATTTATTGACCGAAACTCACACTGAAGATGGGCAGGCAACCATGGATTAACAGTTCTGTTGAAAAAAGGAACAGAACACTTTTGGGCAATGTAAATAAAACAGCAGAGTGCAAGGCTATATGTTGCCATCGGTAACTGGCAGAGACCACGCGGCCTATTAAAATTTCAGTAATGATTTTTACAAGATTCCAGTGTTTATAATAATACACAAGGGATTTTACTGGTACACATAGTTAGATTTTACTGCCTTGTGTGATCTTTCTTTTTTTTACAATGGCAAAAAAAAACCAAAACCAGGCATTTCTTTTAAGACCAAATAAAACAGACGACTCAGAGAGATATACTGGATATATTGGACCCCGCCGCACACTGTACAGATACTGTCAGGAAATCTTTGAAAAGACTCCTAAGGCGGGATTATGCCGTGCATACCATTGAATAATATGCCTATTTCAACAAAATTAACTACTCGGAACATTTGCATTGAAGATTCCCATTGATTTGATACGCAAGACCCACCAAGCTGATTCTTTACTGTGACTGTAATCATCATTTAAATGGACATTTCAGTCACAGCATTATTAAACCCCCCATATTAGCCCTACTTCTTTTACCATAGGAGGTTACTATCATACACTGGGATGTGCCTCTTCCTTCCGTTCCACATCCGAAGAAGTGTGCTGTTGCCCTGGCAACCGCAGCCTTATCGCCCTCGCATGAGCATAATTTAAGCTGCGTTTATTAGAAAAATGCAGAGTTTAAAAGTAGGAAGTGTAAGTCAGAGGGAACTTGTCGGGGCGTATTGTACATTTCTTAACTGTTAATTACTTTGCTGCCCAATTATGTCTGTGAACAACCCCTTGCTAATTGTAAGACGACAGCGGAAACGGTTTGAAATACAAGTAGGACTGCCTTAAACAGGGTGCGCATAATGCAGTTTCAGCTGTTTAAGACGTTAATATAAGTAGTTATGTATGGATTAAAAGTATCGTCAGCGTCATGAAATTATTTTGATAAGATATAATTGGGAGAATATGCAATACATGAGAAGGATTTTGCACTCTGAAAAGACCTATGCATAAAGCGTATGCAAAATTAGGTAATAGTTAATATTATTTAACAGATCTGAAGGAAATGTTTAGATGTGAAGAACTGCCCTATGAAACATTTTACACTTTAAATATATTTGCACGAAATGGACAGAATGTGCATGTTTGAATATATGTATATCAAAAGTTTTGACAGAGGCATCAACAGGTACAGAACAGTGACCTCACGGCTGATGATCGATATGATAATCAGAACGTATTTGTTGTCAAACAGACAAAAGTAATGACTAATGGTAAAACTATTAATAATGAATGTTCTGACGTGGTACTGAATCGTGGACGGTGATACAGACGCAATGATCTAACACAGTCCTGTTTGCTGAAGCTGTGGCTGTTTTGTTAGGAAATATTGTACAAGCTGATAGAACCAAATAAGAAAAATAAAAACCAAACAAACAAAAAAACGATCCTTGAGATCCTCCGTATTGCCCCTTGGAGAAATGAGACTGCCTCAGCAAACTGTTCGACTAGAGGATTGTGCCGTTCGGGATGAAGTTAAGTCCTCGCCATCTTCTCTGTTACTGCTCCCTGAGGGTTCAGACCAGGCGATGTGATATAACGCAGTCATTCTCGTCGGGGTTCGTTCGTCCTGCCCGCTGCCTCGGCCTCTGCACTGCTTCTCCCGGGCTCCGCGACACAGAGACAGATTTATCACGTATGCAGCGGCGAATGTAACAAGCCGAGAGCCACCTTTTTTAAGAGGAATATTTGTGTCTCCTCCGCACGCAGACGATTATTGACTCAAAATCATTCCAGATTTACTGCAAGATTCGCAGCGAGCAGAGACGCCAAGATGTGAGGAATTACCCTAAAATGACTGTCATGTGTTTGCCTGCCCAGATTAGTCCTGTGGAGCAAATTATTCCTTAAAATTATCGTTTTTGTTGCAGTGATGACGAGGATGTTTTGCGCTATTTTTAGGTGCCTGGTTTGGAGTTTACCTTAATTAAAATGATGACTTTATTCGAGGGGAATTATGAATAATTTTAATACAAAACTCAAATATGAAATTATTCATCCAGCGAGGTAATTCCTCTGAGAGGTGGTATCATAATCAAAAAGATGGCCCTTTTTTCTGGGGAGACAAGAGAGGCCAGTGGTTATTATTTCCCGCTATTGTTAAAATTAATAAACTTAATTATTACAAGCAAGAGCTGTTTCTTTTTTTCTCTTCCAGTTTAGTGATTTAATTTCCAAGCACATGAAAACGGTCAGTTTTTGCTGTACATTCGCAAATTCGCAAGGCACAAAAAGGGGAAAGCTTTAACTACACCTGGCGAATCAGTAAATTGCAGGGGTTTATGATTCGGAGCTGATATGAACAGCTGACGGAGGGAGTAAACCTTACCTGACCAGCAGGGAGTCAAAACAACAGCAAGCAGAGTGCAAGGCTTAATAGCCAGTATAGATCGAGAGTGAGAGAAAGCCCTGGTTTCAGAGAGTAATGAGAGGATTTGTGAGGAGGTTTGCTTGCTCCCCGCGGAGTCTTCTTGTTGTACATATGTATGCATGGAGTTTGATGTGCAGCTAGCGAGTCTGCCGGAGCCTTGGTCTGGACAGACTTGTTTGGAATCCCGATGAGATCAAACAGACTCAAGCGAAGACCACTCCACTCTTTCAGATGTCTGTGGTCATTTTGATCAAGAGGTTCTTTTGTTTGTTTTTGTTTTTGTTTTGTTGTTTTTTAACGATTTGTACTCGACTGGCTCGCATGGTTTGGTTCGGCCGAAAACGTGGTTCACAATGTTCTCAGGACGTGTCTCACCCCCTCTACTGACTTTGGACCGAACATTCTGGATCTGAGGTTGAGCATGTTGAGGCTGACATTAGCAGAATAATACCAAACCTTGACTTAATATTGCCAAGAATAATAAATCCTTCTCCTCAGTGTGTGTGTGTGTGTGTGTGTGTGTGTGCAGTCGCAAAGCACACGTTTGTCTCAGCGTATTTTTCTGGAAGTTGTTGTTCGGTGCTCAGGTGCCTTTGTGTCACCGGGGCATAGACTTGGTTGTGCAGGAAGCCTGGATGCTGTTTTCCTATGTCTAATTGCTACGTGGCTAATTTCTTGGCACTGACTTGTGTTTTGCCCACGTTGCTCATGCGTGTGGATGATCCACATCAGCTCTCACCCAGTATTTGAATAATGCAACTAATGTTCAAGTATTGAAATCGACCGACTGGTGAAAGCTAAGGATGAGTCTGGTTTTCGCCTGGTCGACCTTTGTGTGAGGGTGAAACGAACAGTTTAAGGTGCGTGGCCCGTCGCTGGAGGGGATCTACGCTTCTTTGCGTCCGCTTACCCTGACGCTGGTTATCATGTCAGTTTTCAGTTGAATTGGTGTCATGATATGAACTAGTGCTTAAACAGCCAAGTTTGTGCTACTTCTCCTAAATCAAAAATGAATTCGATTGAAGATCTTTGGGTTTTGAACTGTTTTTTTGGACGAAGAGGCGATGGTTTATAATGGAAAGGGGCACTATTTGCAGCCCTAATCGTGATCATATTATGAATGGTCGTTTTGTTTTTGTGTGTTTGTTTGTTTTTTTTTCACAGAACTAGGGTTGTCTAAATCAATAACCAGGAAAACACTACTGTAAAAGGGTGGAAATGCAGCTAACTGCACCGGAAGTAATTTTTATCATTTTATATGTGAACTTTCCATATTGTGATATCAATATCAGAGATCGTCCCTCTCATCGTCACAAGGACTTTGCAGTATCGTTGTTGCTTTTGATGACATCGCCAAGCCACAGCGTGGGTTTTTGTCGTAGCCCCGTACCGTACCCCAGCATCGGGTTGAGTAGGTGTCTTGGAGTATGTTCCTTAATGTCCTATCTCAGTATATTAGTATTGCGTTCCTCTGGTCCCCCTCCAGGTCCGTATGAGTACCTTGTCAGGCATCTGTTCTAGCTGCTTGTTGGACCAATTTGTGGTCGGCATTAGGCTTTCATTACAGGCCTCTCAGCGCATGCACACCTTGTAAGATGGGACTTAATTAAGTTTATGCTTTTCCTGGCAGACCCAGGGGCTGGCTGCTTGCTTCTGCCACCGTTTTGTTGATTTGTGTTGAGTCCTCAAGGACAATCTGCTTCCTCCGCCACAGAGCGGAGCAGAAAACAAATGGTAGTTCGTCGCCAGCTGTTTAGGGATCATATCTCCCAAATTCCGTCTCAATATTCCATTTTCATCTTGTCTTGTTTTGTTTTTTGCCCGCTTCTGAGAGAGTATACGAAATAATCTGAAGTTGCAATTGCTCATCAACATTTAACACCTTTTGTCCCTCAAGTGTTTTTGTGCCTCCGCGCCAGCAGCTGCTGTCGGCCGGCGGCATTGTGTTTTCAGGTCGTCCTTCTGCCCGTCCTTCCCATTCTTGTGAACGTAATATCTCAGGGACGCCTCGAGGGAATCTCTTCAATCTGGCACTAATGTTCACTTTGGTACTCAGAGGATGGCGTGGTTCAAATTGGTTGGTGGTCAAAAGTCAATGTCACTATGACCTATCGCACCCTTTTTCTTTTTAGCCAGAGCTCAAAAATTCATACACTAATTACGACAGAATTTTACACAAACGTCTAATAGGATAAAAGGATAAAGTGGCATTTTATCTCCAAATGGTCAAAGGTAAAGGATAGAGGATACTTCTGTCAGCCAGCTGCTGGTAGTGTTTATGTATTCTTCTCTTGTGTCTGGGTTGAGTAGGTTGTATGCAAAACGCAATCCATGTATCTCTTTTAAATGTTTGCATTATTCTAGCTAATAGGTGGCCAGACGAACCATCCATACAGAGAAGGTTTGCAGCTTTTCTCACAGACCTGGAGGCTCTAAACTTCGGAGACAAGGAAACGCGACCCGATTTCGGCCACAGCTTATCTTTCACACGGTAGAACCTGCGGTGTCAACGTCTGGGGAATATGAAAGCAACGGTATGGTGTCGTTTTTGATCGATGGAGAGTCTCTCAAACGATGACACCCGCTGTCCAAGTATTAGAGGTTCAATACATGGTTCTATGCAGCAGTTCAACAGTTGCTAATCGGTGTAATAGGACTGATTTTGTCTGTTTTTGTGAAGGTGCCGTCTTTGCCCTGCACCTGTTTGGCCCCAGCATTTCCACAAGAGGACCTGCTCCTTCGTTCGTTCATTATAAAGAAAAAGACATTTGTCTGTGCTGGGCTTCTCTTTGATGTGCACTTCCCTCGCTGTCAGCCGCAATAAATGAGATTCAACTGAGAAGCCGAGCAAGACAAATAAATCCAATAAGGTTTTGTCACTCACTCTGTGTGTCCTTTAGTGACACCTTCTCCTTCTCTTTCCTCCTGCACTCCATCTCTCTTTGTGTTTCTTAATCTCTCTCTCGTTCCCTTTTTCTCTTTATAACTTCTTTATACAGTCTCTGCCACTCCCTAGTGCAGCATAGCAACTGTTTACCTTTTCAGATGGAAAAACAGTGTTTGATTTTAATAAATAAACATACCCCTCTGCCGGAGTCCTTGGGAGAGCTTGACTGCTTAACGTTTATGCCTGTTTTGGAAGGTGCTGGTGCTAAACCAGCAGGAGAAGGTGCGCTAGTCGCCATACGCCTGGAATGACAGCACATCCATCAGCTGCCTTCCCGACACGTCTCCCGTCCCCCGGCTTCATCCTCCGAGGCCTGGCAGGCGGCGAGCTCCCGGTGGGTTGACGTTGGGCCACGCGACGCCGGGCCCGGCTACAAAAAGCCCGCCGCTCGCTTTAAATGTGCAGCCGCGTCCGATTCAACCGCTACACGCTCACGCTGCGTCCGAGCACGACCTTGGCATCGCTTCAGGGAGCGTGAACAAGCCTGTTGATGCAGCAGAGATATGCAGTGATATGGACAGAGTTGGGTCCGAGCCCAGGAGACTCATTGTTCATGTCATTGGGGTCACTTGCACAACAAGTTCCCTTGCACAGGAAAAAAAAAAAGCGGGGGGGGGACTCAGGGACTCAGGGGGAGAGGGTAGCGCGTGACGGATTACAAGAGTTGGTGTGCAAACTTGGAGCCCATCTGTGATTAAACTGCTTTTTGACACTAATTAGATGCAGCGATGATAACACAGCTGGGACAAGAGTTGAAGGAAGCGGCACAGCTTTGTGCAGGCGAGCGCGCTGCTGCTGGTGCAGCTGAGAGGCGAACCTAGAAGAGTTTGCCTTTTCCTCACGGCGCGCCAGCATACCCTGAAAGCATCTGTAGGAGTCTATCTGGCCTACGTCCTTCCGCCAGCAGTGAATTTTCATCTTACTAATTGGCTTTAAAGCTTTGGCATAGCGGACGAACTGCTGTTTGTAAGTGCTGGTGTTTTTAAAATTCAGTGTTTGGTGTCACTGAGGCTGTTACGGGGCCTGAATACAAAGACATTTCACACTATTTTCTTTTCTTTCCTTTTTTTTTTTTTTTGTTTTTGGAAATGGTTTTGTTTTTCTGGCTCACTCAGCTGTGACTAAATGTTCTCATTTTGTTATTGAGAATGACAATGCAAGTGTAGCAACATGGGGATACACTAGCTGCTTAGTCAATATGATTGCTGCTGGAATGCTTAAAACACGCCGGCATGTTTTCGACTGGTTGCAGACTACAGATTTATTCGGTACAGTTTTCATGATCATGTGAAAGGGACGCCGTTCAGCCTCAGTTCATGGGCCAATATTTTTTTTCCTTTTTTCACAAAAAAAAAAAATGTTGAGCAATAATCCAAACTACTCAAAAAGTAATACTGCGTGTGAGGTATTAAAATCGTGGAGAGACTGTGATATGTGATAGCTGGGAGCTTTGTAAAACTTAGTGTAATGAGCCTAAGAAGTTTTTCTTAGGGGGGAAAACACTGCAGGCTGCAATGATATTACGACTATAAATAATCTAAATTGGAATTGCTGAAAGTTCTTTAAGTATGTGTGCTTGAAAACCACATTGATTTCACAATTAGCTTTTTCGAGCGCAGAATGTGGATTTTGCCTCCTTGAATAAACCAGATGCGCGACCTTGGGTCTCGGCAGAGCAGTAAGAAAGTCCCCGAGCACGTCCAGGGACACAACAGAGACAGAAATACGATCCGTTAATCAGACTGGGTAAACATGCGGCGGGGGCAGCTGAGGTGCGACCCGCTGCCTCTCTGGCTAACAAGGCTGGTACCCTGCAGCTTCCCTCTGAAAGGAAGATATGTCTCTTTCAATGGACAGAGCTCTGTGCAGCAGGCGTATAAGCCGTATCCCTCACTTCTCACTGCCTGCTCTTGTCATTCCTCTTTTTCTTCTCTTTTTAATCTAATACCGATGCTTACACTTGCTCATTCATTCACCCGCTCCGACTCTCGCTCACGGACACCGTCTATAGCCTTCTATAGTCAACTATTCTTTGGCGTTACGAGACGAGGATCATGTGGTTGTTTAGGTGCTGCTCGACTTTGCAGGGCTTTCGCATGAGCACAATGGACCTCGGTCTAGAATGAAAATCGTTAAAATTATTGTAATACTACAAATCTCAGGGATTGTACATTGTGCAGCTATTCTGAAATGGGAGGATAAACTGCTTTCCTGTGGTTTTTACCATCGAAATTTGAATTTCTTCTGCTTTTCTGGTTGGTCTCTTTATGTTCTATATGATTTTTTCAGTATTTTGATATTTTTTTATAATAAAAATTGTTTTGACGTGAATCCTTTTTTATTCGCTGCCTTTAAAACTGCCCAGGATTCACATGGCTGGAAAAGCGAACACTATACGCAATTCATAGTTAAAGAGCTCTCTTAAAAAAATACGACCCGTTTGCCCGATCAAATGAATTGAAATGAGCCTGAGTTCAAGCTGATCAGGCTTCATACCAAGCTCTGTTGCAGCCCTCCCTTCAGGGCACTGCGTGCAGATGATGCTTCTTTAGAAGCCGGTGACCTTTTTCGCCCTTAATGCGCTAGTTGCCCAGACGGATAACAGTCATTCGACATCAGTTACATCTGTTTTCGGCGAAATTCTGAATCACGGGCGCGACGCGAAGAGGTCCAGGGAGAAGTCGCCACCGCGCAATGATAAACCTTAGATGTGGCTTTAATTGCGGGCGTCGCTCAGGGCAGTGTTAACCTGGTTAGTTGGAGCAGTAATAAAGCAGATTCTGTGCCTCTGTCACACACCAGCCAATAAGGACCGGGTCCCCCGGGTCCTCGGAGGAATGCTCTCTCTCAGCCACGGGGCTTTTTTTTTTTTTTTCTTTCTTCTTTCCCAGTAGTAATGACTCCAAAACCTGAGTTATTGAAAGCGCTATCGTCTCTTTCTCTGCTCCTGGAGCCTGAGCCACATGAAAACACGTAAGCCTGGCTTTTCGTGTACATCACCGAGGATTACATTCAAAGTGACACAGGGGGGATGATCGATACGCCCGTGTCGCCCCCCCACCCCCCCCCCCCCAACTATCTCACAACGTGGCTCTTGTAAGTTCATCACTTCATATTCTCCGGTTTCCAAAGAAAAAAATTTGACCTACTTAAAGTTGACTCTGTATTCTCAGCCGCTTTCTCCGAAGAAGAAGGGGAATCTGGGGGTGGGCGACTGCAGCGCTAATCTCCCCTGCATTTCTGTTTCGTATGCAGTCTCTATACTTTTAACCGACACAAGTGCACACTCTGCTTTATGCCCATCGCTCCAAATGAATCGAATAATGATTAAAACACCTGGCACCTCTTCTTTTTTCTTTTTTTTTTACCCTCGACTGCGCCTCTTTACTTTTAAACAAAAAAAAAAAAGAAAGAAGCTTATTTTCTTCACACGGTGCTCGTCTCTGACCGCGCCCCCCTTTGAAAATGCGACAAGAGGACTCGTTTCCCCCATCGCGACGAGAGACGATTGCGGATGCGTTTTCTCTTTGCGGTTAACCGGAGCCGACTGGTTTCTGATCTGTGCCGTCATTGTTTCATCACATTCGCCAGATGGGCGACCGCGGAGCAGAGGCGGCGGCAGCAGCAGGTGACAGGAGCACCCATTAAAGCTCCAATCCCTCCTCGACTGCCGAGACGCGCCACAGCAAGGAGCAAGGGACGGCGCTGTCATTCGGGAGCAAGATTATGTCATAATAGAAGAGCTTTCTCGAAGGGGGAAAAAAAAGGACTATCATAGTCTGACATGCAGCCTTTTGGTGCAGGGTTCCAACTTGTTCAACTCGCATGAGGACTTATTAAAGTGTAAGAGTATAAGAACGCTCACACAGACGTTTGCGCATTCGATATATAAAGTAGCATAAAATAGAAAAGAACTTGTTCGTACATACACCCAAGTGCACACACACTATACACACACAGACATCCATCATGGCTGTTTTTCTCATTCATTACGGCAGACGGAGTGCGTCCCGCTATCGCCAGAGACATCTGCCGAGGGGACGATCCGTGTGCGGCGTGTGAAGTTCCAGCGAGCATCCTCTGGCTGTGATGAGTCAGATGGTGAAGAATGTATTGGTCAACAGGTTTTAACCCTGCCCCGCGTCAGAAGCGCCGCGGGGACAGTGAGCCATCCATCTACATTATGTTGCGGCCGCCGTGGCCGAACGCCGAAGCCAGAGCGGAGGTGCCTTAAGCCGCAGGTCTTCGGACGACTGTGCTCCCGAGGGAACACGATTTTTGCTGCGAATTAGGGTTAATGCGCTTGTTGAGATTCTTAAACTCTCAGTTTTGTAAGGGGATGGGGGCTTCCTGAAACTAAATTTCCTCTTTAGGTAGCTTTAAAATTGGGAAAAAAAAAATCCTATGATTTATTATATTTTAAAACCTTCCTGCCAAATGCAGGTAACAATTAACTGCACTAAGTAGCTCAATAGCTGCAAAATCAAAGGGCTCTATTGTAGTGGCTTAATCACAACTACCAGCACAAGTACTGTCATTATAAATGTGCACAAGGACCTGTGTGATCTGTGTGCAAAAGTGTCGGGTTAACTGGGAAAACACTTTGAGTATGTGGTAATTAATAATAATCTCTTCACATCCTTTTTATATGTTTTTAAACAACTCTACTAATCACAGACACACAGATGTTTTTAAAAAAAGAAGAAGGCTCAACACAAGTTGAGAGGAGGGTCCGGATCGGCCCGTCCTGGTCGGAACATAATAATGTTCTCTGGGAGATGCAAAGTCTGACTATGCAGACCAGAAATATGCAACCAAACATACACGTCTGTATGCACCGCAGTCCCTTGGTTGAACTTTCATTTGCGGAGATGTTCAGGGACGGGTCGCAATGTTTTGGCTCTCGAGTCCGACCCGTTCTGACACAGTGCAGCCTGCATCGCATTGTAATGAGGCCAGTGAAACATCGTTTCATAAACCGGTGATATTATGAAGTTCGTCCCCGAGCAATCGTGTCAAAATGGATGCAGTGACTTCAAATCCGTCCGGGGAACCACTTTCACTGCCGGAAATTCATTGTGGCTTGTACATTTTAAATCCTTTGGCCTGTAATCTTTGATAACAAAGCACTTTAAAAATCCTTCCTCTGTCGAAATTCTGTGTCTGCGCTCAAGCTATGCTTCACTTGGGCTATATGATGTTTATATTCTGTGACTCAAACATAAAACGCTGCAGTTTCTGTGGCTTAAGATTGGTATATAAAAGGATATATTCTGTGGATTTGCATTGTACGGTTTTGCATTTGTAGTTATCAGTCCACCTTTTAGCACTTCGCTTGGCCTATCACGGTGTATCGCTATCCCGTTTATATTTTCCTGTCTCTGTGCTAGACAGCAGTGAATCCAGCTGCAGGTTTATAAATATCCCCTCAGTAAATTGGTCTTCCAAGGTCCAAGTTGACATCATCCAGTCAGGTCTGCTGCTGTCTACACAGCAGGAGCCCACACTTGTTCAATACCCCTTTCTGGTCTGGCTCAGTCCACCGTGTTTCACATCTTGTTGCACCAGAAACCTCAGTCGGGAGACAACATTTTGATGTGAAGTGAGTTTGAGTCTGGAGGGTGAGCTGGGACCGGTCAGCAGGAATGACCTCAGGCCAGGGGTCAGTTAACTTTAACCTCATACGCAGGTGTTATCATTCCCTCTAGTGATCCTGCCAAAACAATGAACGTGCAGAGAGTCCTGTAGGTGTTTGGTAGCAAAATTTTGTGAATTTGCAGGGTTCATTGCTTGTTGGTTATGAGGCGAGTATGTGAGTTGCCGTCCCAGGTTAATCGACCATGACAGTTCTCTCCTTTTTTTTCATTTTTTAAAAATTTTTGCATTAGTACAAATAGACATCACACATTTTGTTCTTGTCATTTCTCCATTTGTAGAAATGGAGTCCCTGTGGAGACAGGCAGACGATATGGCGCTCCTGTGGGGAGAGTTGTACTGGATGGATAATGTCACGGACCACTGCTTAAACAGAGGGAGGAGGGAGATATCAGGGGCTGTGGGGTTGGGGTAGGGGTAGGGTTGGGGTTGGGGGGGGGCAGACAGAGATGGGAGGAAATGAGAGGGTGCAGGATCCAAAAAGAGGAGTGTGGAGCATCAGTGCCATCCACACACATAACGTACGGTGCAAATATGGCGAGTATCAAATTAAGCAGAGCTGCCATTTCTCTCCTGCTGTCACATGCAAAGCATGTGCTTGTTAACCTTATTGTGCATTAATCGCCCTTTGAAATGATTTCCTGTCAGTCAAGTGTCAAAAGGATTTTACCCTGTGGACTGAGGCGTTTTTTGTTTTTTCCTCACAAGCATCCACCCTAAAATTAAAGAGCGCTATCTGTTCGGTGTTATTTTTATATTACATGCTACACATGCGGCTCTACGAGCTGCTTGTGTTCATCTCGGACTCAGGGGTCAAAGAGAAATTTTCACTTTGAATTCTCTCTTCTCTCCTTGTTCCCCTCCTTTTTTTATTCTATTCTTTGTGACTTGTAACGAAGCCCTGAATTCATCGTAATGATTGTCAGCGAGTTCAGAAAAATACGTGTGACAGGCAAGCACTGAAGCCTTGATGACGGTATCGGGTGCTCCTTTTGCACCCGGACGTGTGCACGTGTTGTGTGTGGGTGTGTGCGCGTGCATGCATGTGTATTAGTCCCAGGGGAGGCGTTGCAGAGGCTACACGCCTCCAGAGGAGCACAGGGAAACGGGGGCGGCATGCACGTACTTGTTTTCTCTTTGGGAAAACATCACTCCACAGGTGACGCATACACACACACACACACACACAGTGGTGCCACACCTTACTGTAGTGGCAGTTGGAAATGTAGGGGTGGCTGTGTGTGTGTGTGTGTGTGTGTGTGTGTGTGTGTGTGTGTGTGTGTGTGTGTTTGTGCGCGTATATGTGTGAGTGTGTGAGTGTAAGTAGGTCATTCACCCAGACTGAGAAATAGTCACGATGAGAAAATGTTTTTCTATCCTCACGATGAGAAATGTTTTTTTTTTTCAATTACTACAAAGGCAGCACGACACACTTGATGCGACAGCTTTGAGGTTGCGCTTTTGTCTGTGTATACGCGCGTTGCGATGTTGTCGTCTCACGTGTTCGGCCAGTGGGTCTCTGCCGTCCTGACCAATGGTCGGAGCTCGTCCTCGGTTTCCAGGCACAGTTTCAGATCTTCCGTAGGTGGAGGGGAGGAGAGGGTGCGGGGCTCTGGTTAGACAGGCTCCTTTTTCACATGAAATGTGTTGCCAGAAATCAGAGATATACAGGGCCTGAGTAGAGGAGACATCACAGAGCAGGCATTAACTTTGTGGTGTTTGGTGATAATGAGGACCAAAGCACGTTACTGTGTGTGACTGTGTGTGTGTGTGTGTGTGTGTTTGTGTGTGTTTGTGTGTGAGTGCGCGTGCGTGCAAGTGAGTGAGAAAGAACGAGATACTTCTGGATATGTGCGAGGAAAATAATCAATAGTGCAGCATAGTATGTTACGGTCTCTTGTGAAGTGTTATTGATACAGTAGGGCCAGTATTGTCCTATGTTGTGGTTTGCAACAGCGTCACTAGAGTATCATTTGAACTCTGAAGTCTTCTGCTCACTCGTAGTTAGGCTTATTGCCATTTTATTGCTGTTTTGACATTTTGGTATTGACACACAAGTCAATGATTTCAGTGTTAAAATGTTAGCTGGGCCAATATATTAGGCTAACATTGCAAACAAGCATATTTCTGTAATGTTGGACTATTCTTTTTTTCCTTTATTTAACCATGTAGAAGTCTCTTGTGGTCTGAAAGCCCCGGTCAAGACGGTAGCATGAAGACGGTGAGAATAAATACGATTCATCCAACATAAATGGGCCAAGAAATCTGCCACGCATTGAACAAAAGGAAAAAAAAGATATTTCAATGATCTTAAATCATCCACAATAAATCAGGAATAATCAGTGGTGAGAGGCCGGACTACCGGAGGTCAGCGAAAAGATGGCGTTTTTAGCAGCGTCCAGCTGCTCTTTGAACCGTCGTTCACCAGATCTCAACCGCGGGATAAATACGCTCCTTAGAAACTGGCTCGTCACGCAGCGTCAGCCCCTACCTGTGACCCTGCATCACGGCTGGGACTAGTCACCTGTGCAGTGGACCCAAGTGACCAGACTTAACATCATACTTCGGTGCGGTGTGAAAGCACTCTCGCGACTCTGCAACAACGCTTCAACCTCACCCGCCCATCTCACCTACTACGGCCCAGAGTTTGAGGCTGCACAGGAGCCTGACAGGCCTGATATGCTGTGATCAGCAGGACGGGCCCTTGGACTGAGTGTGAAGCCTGAAATATTTTATAAGTTACTGAGAAATCAGGGCTAAAGAGGGGTCCCAAACAGCTTAAGTCCTCAGTTCAGTTTTATGGCCATAGTAAAGAGTCTTTTATGTCCACAAATTCTCTCCATTGAAGAATTAATTCCTGTTTCTATAAGCAAGGATTTATTTTATAATTTATTCCACATAGGGATAAATTCTTAAATGGAGAGAAGTGTCCCTCGCTATGCCAAGTGGTAGATACAGGAAAAGACAGCTTGAAAATTTGTCATGTCTCACTTAACAACACAGTGAAAAGAGTCAAAACCGTTTTTGCTGTTGCGAGACAATGACTTCAGGCACTGCTGAATATATCCTGTGTTATTTCATGCGGTTCTTCTGTCAGGTTTGCCCCTCAGCTATTCTACCTTAACAAGGACCAGTGTCTGTTGACACTGACTCCATTGTAATAATACATGCTCACCTTTTTATTAAAACATAGAAGATTTTGACAAATAACGATTAGTTTTTTGTATTATAGTGTAGGCGAGGATTTCAATTAAAATACACCTAATAATCGTCTGCATAGCAGTAGTGGAAAATCAAATGACTGAAAAATAACGTGTGTGGGAGAATGTTTAAAAAAAAAAAAAAAAAAAAAATCCAATCGTTGAGTATAAAAGCTTGGTGCTCTTAGCAGTGCTTCGAGATTGTTAATAGCGAGTCAAGTTGTATAAAGCAGGTCTAGACTGTACTCTTTATGATATTATTTGCAGAGACAAAACATTCCCCCATGAGCAAGCGCTCGGCCACTGTGGTAGAAATATTTAGAAGAAGCAGTAGGTGGTTTACAGTTACAGATTCAGTTTCTTCAGCTCCGGAGGCAGAAAAACCTGCAGAAAGCGACAGAAGGTGAGAGGAGAGAGACGAGTAAACACAAAACTACAGGAGAGAGAAGGAGCCAAGTTAGTAACATGCATTAATGGGACATGAATGCGTACAGATGGAGAGGGAGAGGAAAAGAGAGGAGCTCGTTGCGTCATGGGAAGTCACCCGGCAGGCTAGGCCTGTAGCAGCATAACCAGGCAAGCCTGAGCCAGCCCCGACTCTTTAGTTTTATCAAAAAGGAAAGTTTTAAGCCCACACTAAAAATAAAACAATACAGAAAAGAGAAGCTCGACCCCGCAGTCGTTCTCCCGTTCCTGCTGTGAACCCTGGTTTACGTTACATAAAGGATGTTGTTCATCCGCTGTAGTCGCTGGAAAGAAGTACGTTGAGGCGGAGCTGGTGCTTTACTGAGAAAGCATCACATGCGGCTCCTTATGTCTTGACGAATCCATTTAATTAGAAAGAAAATCACACAGTGTTTCTGCTTCCCTTTGTTCAGGTTTGATTGTCGCTGAGTTATGATAGATGTTGTTTGGAGCGAATCAATACCTCTGCGGTGAGCCAGATCACGGTGTTCTGGTAGAGATGGGGGGTTTTTTTGTTTGTTTTTTTTGGGGGGGGGCAGAAAAATATTTTTCTATCAACTTTTATCTCTATTGTCCTTTGTGTTCATTGGCAGACAGGTATAATTGACTGAGAGCTCAGTGTGCCAGACAGAAACTGCACGTACAGTGCCCTGAAGACCGCTCTGAAATATTTTAGTCGCTTCACGGTGTGGACTATCTAGACAGAGCAATGTAGCATTTTTCAATTTTATTGTGAGCGCCACATCTGCAACATAAACCCTGAATATAATACTTGTGGTTTTTGCAACTTGCCGTAAGCCGCCGATCACTCATTTTGCCTCCCTGTGAAACGACCGTTATTTTGTCCACCGGCAGGGAAAATGTCATGTGTAACACGCGGGCCGTGGGTCCCGGCCCATTTCAGCCGGTATCAGCCAGTTAACACCTTAGTCTGACTTAAAGGTCACCTCCCCTACAAATCCCCTCATACATATTCATCCCTGCTCCTCTTCAAGACTTTGCTGAGCGGGAGCTTAGGCGTTTCTTTTATCCTTTTTAGTTTTCTGCCCCTTAACCGGAGGAAACCAGCCTCTCGTTAACAGATGCCGATGCTCTTCGGCCGGCCAGCTCGTCTTCGTCCTCCTCCTCCGAGGCCGAGCTAGGACCCTTGTGGAACGCCTCGTTCGGCCTTCAGGAAGAGGGACGCAGTGAGGGGGACCCAGCTGAAAGTGGGCTGCAGAGCTGGCTGGCAAAGTAATCTACTCCTCTCTCTGCCCTCAACATTACTTTAGCACCAGCAAACTATCCCCTAATTAGCAACTAATCTATTATGGATGAACCTCTAATGGATCTGTAGAGATAACTACACGGCCGTCCCTGCGTGGGTTTTGTAGGTTCGTGTGCAGATACTCAGTCATGCAGGCTCCAACCATGCATGCACTGGTGGTTACGCGGCTACATCTGCATGCCCGCATCTATCGCACGTCTGCGCTATCGTGTCTGCACTTATGTGATTCCAAACCGCTGGATATGACCGTCAGCGTTACTATCTGGTGCTGCCCAGCTCATTAAAAGCACCCTGAACTCAAACCACGGGCAAGAACAGAACAGTAGTGGATAATCTCATGAAAAATGTAGGGGAGCAGCAGCCTTATCTCTCGGGCCCTGTGCTGGGGTGGTTTGTGTGCTGCTCGAGCCCTTTGATGTAGTCCATTGATCTCCCCTTGCTGACATGTTCTCCCAGGCCCATGGCTGCACCAGCCGGAGGGGTGATTAGCCTTATTAGTGTAATGGAGGGGAGTAAAGGGCTTTAGTGTTGGAGAGGATGGAGAAGAGAGAGTGAAGGAGGAGGAGGAAGACGAGAGAGAAGGAGGGTTGTTTGGCTGTTGCGGAAGACAATGATCCAGCTTGAGCCCCCAAGTTCCTCTGCCTGTAATCAACTCGAGAGAGGAAGGGAGGGAGGAGGAGGCCGGCTGCAGCAATGCCGGCCGCTTTGTGACTGGGCTGGGTTAAAGTGCAGCACTGCAGTCCTTTTGTTGTGCTGCATGCCTCGCTGCCGTGATTTATCGTCCGTCTCGGAAGATGAGTGCTACTCCGGAATGCAGAATTGGTTTTGACCGAACACTGGGGCACTGTGGGTTTTTGGCTTAGCTGCCAGCTGGTGGTTCTGCGAGCAGCGGGCTGCAGCAGACATCATTTAATAGGAAGAGATAGGTCAGCGGCAGGAAACCGAATGAATGACAGTAGAGCACCATAGGGGTTTGCCAGTGGACCTGCGATGACGTCAGCGTTACGATGGCATTGTTGAGTTCCTCAAGACATGTGGAGATGAATAAAGGGGGAAAAAAAAATTTTTTACTCTTTAAACTGCTGTGCCACTACTTAAAAGTGTCAACCATTGGATAGGGAAGCTGTTAACCCAATTTGGGAAGATAATTTCAGATAACACTCTGATTTTGTGGGGGGGGGGTTTTGTATCTCTCTCAAGCAAGTGCACCGTTTGAACCAAATCATTTCCTCTGGGCCATGACAGAGCTGACCACTCCTTTCTTTTGACTTTCCCGTCATTCACCAGACAAGTACATAGACGATGAATGTGATTTACTGCCATGCATTACACTGGCTATCCAGCCAGTGTAGCTACTCTTAGTGAATTCCATTAAAGTGCTTTGGTTACAGTGAGGAGGCTGAGTGGTTCGATATCCCTGCTTTCCAGACGCTGCACTATCACACAGAGACGCTCGGCCAGCCGCTGTGAGACTATACGTCTGCCCCAGCGTGGAGAAGGTGGCCACGGAGAGACGGTCATGGCGGAGAGGAGGCGCGGAGAACAGATGCGGGAGGAAGGGGGTGGGGGGGGTGGGGGGTCCAGTTTGCAGGCACAGGGAGAGTAAACAGTTTGAGGGGGGTGGGATGGCGCCGAAGTTTGAAAGACAACCGATTAGGAGTCGTGTCATCCCTTTTTCTTGGTTTGTTTTTGTTTTTTCTCTGCTGTCATCCCGTCCATCCCCTCCTTCTTCTTCCCCATCACCGTGTTTTTGGCAACTGCCTGGGGGGGGCTTAGCTGCCCTTGTGTGCGCTTCGCTTCCCAAGTACGGACGCGGCCATGCCACGGTGCCACGGTGCCACGGTGCCGAGGGCGGGCGGCCAATGGGCACCAGAGGGAAAGTGCTGGCTCCTGTAAGACAGAGGTTGCCTGTCGCTCACGCCCTCAGCTCCCTCGCTCAGACTCGGCCCTCCAGCTAGATCAGCCTCACGGTCCGGCTCGGCAAGAGCCTGGCACCTCTGTCCAAGCATTTGAATCGTTGCACCAGTGTGAAAAACGCCTTCGCTACTTGTAACATCAAAACCTGGAATTTTGTAGCAGTGTGCTGGAGGGCGACTATGTGTTGTGAGTGATTTTGGCTAAAAACAATATCATGACATTAAGGAGCATATTTTTCAGGTATCTGTGTATATCACTGAAAGAACTGAATTAACCTCAGCGGGAATATCCTCATTGTTTCCTTCGGAACATCACTATGCTCTTCCTGCTGCTGAAACTAATCATTAAAAGTCCTTTATTCCCTCTGCTCTCTCCTTGTGTCCTCATAGTTTTTTATTTTAATGCCTCCCCGAATTCCAAATATCATTTTTAAAGCCCAGAGCCTTTGAACGTTTTAGCTTTGTGATCCACAGAGTCCTTGTTTATTTCCTATCTACGCTGTGTTTATCTGTCCATCTGCTACAGAAAATTTTCCCCGCAGGTTTCAATAAATCTGTATTCTTTTGAAAATCACAACATGGCAAACTTGTAATTTTTTTGTGTAAAAATAATATCTTAGTCAATATACACTGTCTAATTATTACCTAACCCAGCCGGAGTGTTTCAGTAAGGACTGTTAATGGGGTATAGCCGAATTTACAATGTTTTTTTTTTTCTTTTTCGCAAAAACTGCTTCATCATTGCATTAAAAAAATATAGATCCCACCCAGAGACCCTCTAAAGTACACACACGTATACATACACTTCCAATATCACCTGATCTTCCCTTCAAACAATATTAAAAACACAGAGTTTAAAAAAAACAAATAAAATTAAACATTGGAACGCCCGGGCAGACTTTTCAGAGATAAGAAACGCTTTGATTAAAAGAGGACAGGCTTATTTACATGCGTTTAAAGGCACCCTGTGCAGTTTTTGGTCCACTAGTGGAGCTATGGAGCAGTGTATTGACAAGCGGGTCCCCATTTTGTTTGTATCTCATGCTGTACTAGCGAGTGCATTCGATTCATTACACATTCCTGCAATTCCGGTTTCAAAATATTATAATATGTCGTCTGCCGTGCTCACGTTCAAAGCATCTCTCTCTCTCTCTCTCTGTCCATGGCCTTGTCTCTCGCCCAACCATTCACAGATCATGACACAGCGTGAGAATAAAAAAAGGCTTCTTCTCTCGCTTGGTTTCACTCCTTCCTTTTGCCCAGTCATGCCCCCCTCCTCCCCCACCCATTGCCTCCAACACACAAACACACACACGCACATGCATGCACACATCTCGTCGCCCATGTTGCTTCATCACCATTAGACCGTGAAGCGAGACCTTTCTTTTAATGAACACAGTAAACACTGACAGGACGACGGTCTGTCTCTGCTGGGGACTTTTTCTTTTTCCAGCGTGCTGTCAGACCCTCGCTACATCACACCTCAATAATCTCAGGTCAATTGCTTTGACCACAGCACCTGCTGGCTGCAAGATTGCTTGCTATCAGTTTAATGGATCGCCACTCTAGATACACTTTAATTATGCCTCAGTCCTGACGCACTACCCAGAATGCCAGGCTTTTTAAATGGTTAAAGTGCAAGATAAGCAGGAAGTTGAAAAGAAACGGCCTTTCTTCCTTCCTCCGTCTTTAAATCTGCAAACGACTGATATCGGAGGAAGTAAATATTTTCTAAGCCGCGACATCTTGTTGCTTCTCCCGCAGCTATTTTCTCGGGGCGGCCGGGCTCGTGCTGTGGCGAGTTGACAAGCTGTGTCATGGCCCCGTAGCGTGCCGAGATTAACACACACACACACACACACACACCAGTGACACGTAAGCGACGTGAAAAGGGCACGAGTTATGCACACACAAAGGCTGAATAGAGCATGTGTACAGGGAAAAATGTACAAACTTAGATAAATGCGCTCATAGGCAGAGCCAAATCTTTATGCCCGCGACCTCTCGGCTCCCGATCTCGATGCCAGCATCACATACCAGCTTCCGATACCACGCGTCTGCAAGTGTCGGTGACACGTATCGGGCCCCGTGGCAACCCTGTCTGCCTGCCAGCATCAGCGCCACAGCGGGCGAAAAGGCGGGTGGTCTTTGCTCTGAAATCTGCCGGTATCTTCCTTCTCCTACTCCCCCTCTTTTTTCCTGCCGCAAGAGCTCTGAGAGACGCTTCGGTCCGACGAAGTGCACTGTCTCCACTCATTTAGTTTTATTGTCTGCTGGTCTGTGTTTATTGTTGGAACCGCTGCAGGGCAACATAAGTTCAAGTGCCAATAATCTGTTGCATTTATAAGCCTGGAGGATCCACAGGAGGAAGGTCTGGACATTCGGTTTAACAGTAGAGCCATTGTGTTCGGTATCTAATACCATTTTGCCCTTTTGTTTTATATTTATAAGGGTTTTTTTTTATTTATTTATTTTTTCGCTGGATGTCTTTAATGCCGCATCATCAATCATAGGTCAGCTGTAGAAAGAGAGGTCTGGTTTACGACACACAATGTCCAATGAATCCTGATGCCATTTACATGCTGTCGGGCGGTGAACACAGCAGGCAGAGCGCTGAGGTGTCTCTGAGGAAATTTACTGTTGCAACATCGAAGACAAATGCTTAAGGGGCAGGATGTCTTGATAAGGGCAGATCGCCGCTCCACCCCGAACGGTGCTTGAAAATCATTCAGCCACAAAAGCCACCAACCATCTTACTCCACGTCGGAGTTTGCATGTTAGCTGCGGTTTGGAATAATGAGGGAATAATAACAAAGTTTGGTTTTTGTGTGGCGAGGAAGGGTTGACATAAGGGAACAGTCTGTGTTGTGGTGATATGCTCTCATATCGTATTCTGCCTGCGCGAACAGCTGTCATCCAAGGCAGATCAGGAAGACTAATTCAAAGAGCTTATGCATGCTTAACAGCATGCTGCTTGGTTTTAGCAGTTTATTTACAAACTGTATCCGTGTGCATAAAACTCTTTTTCCTTTTTCCAGCCGACCTACTGACTGCAAGCAGGGACTTATTCCACTCGTTCAAAATGGTTCCCGTAATCATTTTATGCTGCGTTCATAACTTTTTTTTTTTTGATAGGAATTAGGTTGAAAAAGGAGCATTTACATTTTAATCACACAATATGTAATTTGTCTGCAACTAGGGGCCTCTCAGTGAAAACAATGACCAAAGATGGGGTTTGGTGACATTCTAAAATCACGTGGGCTCATGGGAGCTATTATCTTCACAACCTGCCTCGTCACTGCGGTCAGCCTCTCCCCGTTAGCATTCCTTTAGTGTTAATCGTTCAGGAGGTTTTTACCGGGGTGAGCAGTTAATGGCAGAAGTCCCCCGCTCTCCCGAACAAATGGAGCAGGTGATTAAAACCTGCGAAAACACCGAATAAAGAAGACCCCGCGTTAAAAATCTGTGCTTCCCGGACGCCGTTCGGTGGACACGGGACGAAACCGTGACCAAAGCATTTCATTCGGTTCAAATGTGAAGTTGAGACGACCAGGATCTGATAAGTGTATCGTAAAGATGGGACTCAAAACTGAATAAAAAGTCCAGTTGACCGCTTCTGTCAAAACAACCACGATGTTGAAGCATGCGCAAGGGGTTTTGAAGCATTGACAGGTGACCAAATGAAACTGATTGTTACCTTTATTAAATTTACAGATTTCAGATTTGAAGATAGCTGGAAGCATTTGGGAAATTCGAATCCACATCTCAACAAGATATATGACAGGTCTAGTGGCTTTTAAACATTTTAATATGGAGAAGGTACATATTATACCTTGAAGTGTCCTCCTCACAGCTGTATCAGAAGCATTGTCCACTGAGGAAATCAAAACCGTGCCTCTTTTTTTGAGCTGGTCCCTGCAGAGAGCTGCTGAGCGGCAGCTACAAGTGCAGCATAGCTGTCAGCAGTGTCAAATTTATTAGTAAATTAAAATATGTGCAGAGCAATCTAAGTAGTATTTTGCCTTCTCTGGCTTATTAACACAACACGCTGCCTCCTTACCAGCTCAACAGGATGCAGATCACACACTGCTCCAAACATTGTTTGCCAGGTTACAGCGCAGTGCTCGGTAAGTTTAAGCCTAAGGAAGGAAAAAAAAAAATTCTGCAATACCCTTCGTCCTATTCTTCAGTATTCGCAAAACCCCAGTGTGACTTTCATTTTGGAGCGAGCCTTGTCTGCCAGGCGATTTGCCTGGCTGGGCTTTAGATTTTTTTTTTAAGCCTTGTGTCTGCCATTGTCATTTCTTCCCCTTCTCTGCACACTGAACATTTTCAAGTTATAAAAAAGAAAAAAAAATCTGAGCTGAAATTAACAGTTGGGACTTAAAGTTTTCAAGCGTGATTGGTCATATCAGTTCCGGAAATGACGCGTTCTTGGATCCCACGAGCCAGAAATACCAATACGGAGGCTGAATTGGAGGCGTACATGCGATCTCCTTGTCATGATTGTGTGACCTTGAATATTTTATGCCTGCGAAGCTTTCACAGTTGAGTATGATAGATTCTGAAGGTGTGAATTGGACTTTTAAAGCGGTGCTACACAAGGAAGTGATAAATGAGCCTGTGTGACATGCAAACACCCCAGGGACGATCGGTTCCTTAATTGCGGAGAGGGAGAGCCATGCTGGCATGCTAAAACCAGGCTGGTGTTGATTACACAGTACACCGCATGCAATCATGTGACACAGAGATCATTATCTTAGTGTATTAGAATTAATTATACCCAGCAAAATCCATTATGATCCTCTTTAAGGTGGCTAAACAACTCAAACAAACCCAAAAAATCCTGAGGGTAATCCTTCCTTGTGCTGTACTGATGCCGCCGTGACCCCGGATGACTTTTTAATGCTTTGTGCGGCGATGTCGTCCGCTTGTCTTTTGACCTGATATAGAAAGAAGCGACGCTAAAGCTGAGCGGGATGGACGGAAAGAGAAAGCAGCGGATAGAAGAGGAGGGGTTGTGGCCGGAGAGTGCCCTGGCACGGGAGGACAGTGATTTTGGCAACGTCCGCGTTGAGCTGCCTTCCGCTGATCCCCGCCCCTCCCCACCTCTAATTCTGTCTTCCCACGACAGAGAGCACCAGGCCCCAGTCTCCCATCCATTATGCATGGATGAGCTTTATTGCATTATGTTTTTTTAGGCTAACACACTTAGCAAGCTTGTAGCATGCACAACCCCTCTCCACCAACTCAGTGAATAATTCAAGGCCACGGCATTAGGCTTGGAATAGAGGAGCTTAATCAAAGGCTACAGCTTTCAGTGCGGCTCAGCGCCGCCCCGTTGGCAGTTGTAACCTCCAGCTTGGCACAACATAGATTTTAAATAGGAAGTTGAATTATCAGGCCAGAGGCGGGCTTTGGAGAGCCGTGTGAGCTTTGAGAGACTCTTGAGATTGTAATGCAATTCAGAAAATCTTACATTCAGTAAACCTCTTTAGCTGTTATTGTTGGCAGTCAGGACACCCTGTACAGTACATGCTGCTTCTGAAGCTGCCGATAAGGCAATTCAGCTCAGCTCCACCCCTCTTTTCTATTTCAACTTTAATCCACAATTCTGATTTATGCTGCGTCATTATTTATTTATTTCTGTCGGAGATCGTTCGCCTATAAGCACACTTTTCATACAGGTTCTGGGCTGCGGGACATAGTGTTGCCATGAGATGAAAAACTTAAAAATCTCAGCTTTTCAGGAAGTTCCAAGACCTGCCTGGTTTTCAGACTGTAAAGCATTCTCTCTCTCTCTCTCTCTCTCTCTCTCTCTCTCTTTTTTATTTCAGCATAGATTTATGCAAATGTTTTTACAAGCTCATGGGATGTTAAGATATTTTCCTACTGGATGGAAAACTTTCAAGTCAAGTCAAAGACAGTAAAACATAGAGCTGCGTTTAAGATGCAATTTATCAAAGCAGCAGCTGCTTGAGTCCTGTCAGGTTCCCAATCTGATCCATTCCACTGCGTTTGATATATATATACACATATGTTTTAAAGAGCTTGCAGAGCTCACAGGCAGCAACACACTGCCACACATTTGTACACTACTCGCAGCTGACCGCTACGATAAAGCCGCTCTTGCTGTGGGAAAGTGAGCAGCTCTGCTGGCCTAGTTGGAGTGAAGAGTAAATCATGTTACTTATTCATTCTCCCATCCAGATATGACCTCATGCCTTTGTCCCACACCACCACTTCTGCTAATGCAAGTAAGAGTTTCCTGTTTTCTCTGGACCTCGATCCATCTCCTCTCCCTTCTCCATCTCTTTTACTTTACCTCTGCTCTGACCCTTTGTGAGTCTATTTATAAATCTATTTTTCCATGTTCTACCAACCATGTCTGCCCCTCTTTATCTTATTATCCAACATTTCCCTCTATCATGCTTCCCTCCATCCCTCTCCATCTATACATCTTTCTAACTTTCTCTCCTCTGTTCTCCTTTCTCCCTTCTTCTCGCCATATAGTTCCGTTCTCTCTCTCTCTTTGCTTTCTCTCTCTCTCTCTCTCCCTTTCTCCCCTGCAAAATGCAACCAGGCTTCCCTCGGGGGCTAATCCTGTTGGAAACGTTTCAGGGAAAGCGGATTATCTGTTGGAGCAGCATGATTTTTGGAGAAAGTTCACTCACACTTGATTAAATTAATCATTGTCCTCCAAAACCCCTTATGGTCTTTCCTTGTGGATATTGGCGGAGATAAATAACCATCCTCAAAAAGCATAATTCAGCTCTAATTGATTTGTGTTGCTTTGCTCTTTCTTTAGATGGAGGGGCGGGTCGTGGGGCCGGTGTCGATGCTGTTGAACCACGGAGGGTGGGTGGCAGAGCTGTCTAGAGACTATTGGCAAAGCTTTTGTGGGCACAGAGACTTTTTTTTTTTTTTTTTTTTTTTTAATCTGGCAGTTTGCAGGTCGATGCAAAATCTTTGACAGCTTGATTTATCCTCGCTCTTTAATTCAACATTGGATTGCTTGAAGGTGGCCCCAGTGTGCCATTGTTAGAGCTAGACAGAGACTAATGCCTGATTTGGTCTATTCTTTCATAATTTATATAGAGATGTAGGCATGCGTCACTCTGCCACTGTGGCGATTTGCTGCAGACCATGTCAGAGGGAGGAATTAGTGTGTAAATACAGGTGTGTGTGTGTGTGTCTTTGTGTGTGTCTTTGTGTGTGTGTGGCCAGCAGAAAATTGTTAGTTTGTTGTTTATAGCGCATGAAGAGCAGTGTGGTCAATGAAGCTTTTCAGGTGAATAGGATACAACACAACCTTGAGATGACAATAAACTTTCCACTTCCTCGCCTGCAGCCATCCCTCCCGCCCTCCCGCCCTCACGTCCCCTCTTCCTCTTTCCCGTCCCCTTTCTCTTTCACACTATTTCTAACCAATACCAACCTTTTAAAAGGACAAGCCTTCCAGGGCACCATTTAGCAGGAATATCCCTTCATTACACAACTGCAAATCCTTAAAAGTTTACTATTCGCTAAGTGGTTTTATTGAAGGCAATGAAAAATTCCCTTTCAAAAGAAATAATTACGGCTTTTGCTTTTTTAGCGAGACACATAGCTGCGGTGTTTATGGAGGATAATTACCATGCGGAGTAATTACTCTACAGCAACATTGGTAGATTTACCCCATATCAGTATGGGGATTAGAGCTGTGATCATCCTGGGTGTCGAACACTTGTCTGGCTGTGATTATAGGAAAGGTCCAAGGTTTGGGGTGATTCAGTAGTGAGGATTTTTCTGTCTGCTCTCTGCATCCCACAGCTATAGAACAAGAATGATCTGCGTGTGTGTGTGTGTGTGTGTGTGTGTGTGTGTGTGTGTGTGTGTGTGTGTGTGTGTGTGTGTGTGTGTGTGTGTGTGTGTTTTTACACATGTGCATGTTCATGTACATGTGTTTGCATTATGCACTTAGGACACGGCTGTAAATTGACTGTTGCTGAAGATATCTGTGAATATAAACTTTAAAAATATATTAGTATTCCAGTATTATTTTTAACATAAATATTTGTCTAAATAAGAATGTAGAGCCTACAAATCTTCCTCATATTAAATTATCAATAGACTCCATCATTATTATCATTATTTTGTACATCTTATGTTTGATTTTGAAAGACTTTTCACTGTGTTTGAAGTAAAAGAGTCTTAAGAGGTAAAGATGCCATAATTTTATTATAATCTCTGTGTGCGGCACTTGTAATTTTATAGATATGGACTTCAGTTGGAGTGCCAAGGTAGGAACTAATGGGGATCCAAAAAAACAATAATGAACAAACAGTCAAAAGAACAGAGGTGCGTCTGAAAATTTTAATGGGTTTTGCGTGTGCACTTGTTCTTTTTGAAAATGCACACAGGTATGCGTTGATTTGTTTATTCACCACATGTGCATTTGTGTTTTACATGTAGACGGACTGTAGGTACATTTATTCAGTGTGAATGTTTGTGCCCTATTTTTTTTTCTTTTTTCTTTTCGTGCATCCTGGCTGAGGTACAGGTTGAAAAATGTCAGCCCCTAACATTCTTACCCCACGTCTCCAGAGATTCATCACGTTACATCATGATCCACTTGCTCAGCAGACGTCCTGCTTGAAATGCCTCTCAGGTTTGACTCCTCGGGTCTGGATACCCTAGTCTGCCTGTTACATAATTTGTCTGCAGGAAAGATACGGTCGCTTTTTGCCCCCCCCCCTCGCTGCTTTCAACTCCACACACATACCTGAGGTTGTCTGTCTTCCAGAATCAATGTATCTGTTGCAGATTTTTTTTGCCGCAGTTTGCAGAGAAGGGATTCAGACTGCGATGGATTTGCATGCTTTTTTGAACTGGGGCATGTGCAAATGGGGGAGAAAAGGAAAATAGATCCCGGTGCCTTGTGCACAGCCACTGGTTTAGAGAGGTTATGAAAACACATTGTTTCTACTTCACAGGCCGCTGATGCAAGCAGGCTCCTCTGTGGTTTGTCCAGGGATCTTGTGTACATGTTTACACATTGTACTGTATCAGAACTGTTGTTTGTATTTATCTCGTAATAATTTCTCAAGCAAAATATCAAAACTTTCGCTAGTCCCAGCCCCTTTCTCTTTTTTAAAATGATTTTTTGTGCCTGTATTGAACTGACGATATAGATAGATAATAACTGGAAACAAAAGGGGCGGGGTTGCTATGCAATAAAGGAAACCAAACAGGGGATATTATAGTTACATTACATGTGTCTAAATAAGCTACCTTTCTGCAATTGTATATATGATTAATTAGTCACTTTGAAAAATATTCAACGCATTAAGTGCTTAGTGAAATGAGCATTAGTTACAACTATTGTAGCTAAATCAACAACAGCTGCAGATGTGCCAAGAAAATTTGCAGTGCAGTAAAATAAAGTAATAAATGTTTTATTGGCTTGTTTTATGTATATTTGACTTATCAGTTTTCTTAGTCTCCAGTGCAACTTATTATTGGAAATTTACTAGCCTTTTTTATTTATTACCTCTACCAAGGACGTTATGTTTTCCCCTGTGTCCGTTGGTTCCTGGGGCTTATTGGTGTTGTTTGTCAGCAGGATTAAGCAAAAAGTACTCAACCAATTTGCACCAAACTTGGTGGAGGTATGGGGCATGGGCCAGGTAAGAGCTCATTACATTTTGGTGCAGATCCAGGAATTTTTTTTTTTTTTTTCATAATCATCTTAACATCATCTAATATGGCTTTTTTTTTTTTTTGCCTTGATGGAAGTTTGTTTTCTACTGAGTGCCATTGAGGTTTTTATTTTGATCTTCGAAAAATAACCCATCCCAAATATCTCTGTAACTGCTCTGTAATTAAAAGTTTTCTTTGAATTTCAAGGCCCCTTTTCCAAAAAACGTTTGAGATATCGTCCTCAGTCTGAGCTTGTTGAGACACGTAAACCTGATTAAATGGTTGTTTGCATCCGAGCGGGCCGCGCTCGTGTAGCGTCTCTTACCCTTTGTTGTGAACAACCTATGTGAGATTACTAGCAGGTCACGGCGCGCACCTGAGCCAGGTTGTCGTGGGGTCGTCATGGGAACTGTCAACATCCGCCACGGCCGCCACGAACAGCTTCTCCTGTCCTGCCTTCCTCGCGTGCTCCCTCGTCTTCTGTTCAACTCCGGGCTGTGCTGACTCATTCCCCTTTCTATCCCAACCGTCCGTGCGTGTGTGCGTGTGTGCGTGTGTGCGTGCGTGCGTGCGTGTGTGTGAGAGCTAACTTCCCCCTTAGCCACAGACATGTCAAATCTTAACCTCCATGCTCTCCGCCGACTTGTTGACACTGGGTGAGAGCCCAGGCAGTTTCAACACACAACTGGCAGGAATCCCTCGGCCTCTGCAGCCGGCTCTCTAGACCACAGCCCCTCTGAGAGACAGCCCCCTGTTTGTAAGTCTCTGTTTCAGGGAAGTTCATCCTTCGCCTCTCTTCTCTCCTCCTCCTCCTCCTCCTCCTCTCTTCTTCTCTTCTCTCCTCTTCTCTGGCTTCGCTTGTTATGCTATGCGAGTGCTAAGGGTGGTAGATTAAAGCAGGTCTTGAGGGTTGCTGCACCCAAATTACTTAAAAAAAACCTCTAGCGGTTTCTAGCTACGCTATGCAGATAGTTTTAGTTACATATGCATAAGTTTTCATCTGAGTCCATTAGTCGTTTGAGTCATTTTTAAAGCAAAAGATTAAAAAAAACAAAGGTTTCAGCCTCTCAGATGTGATTAATTGCTGCTTTTGTTTGTCTTAGATAATGTTGTGTATTTGGGTTTTGGACTTTTTGGACAAAATAAGCAATTTGAAAACATCAGCAGTTGTAGTTGGCAGACTAATCGATAATTAAAATTATTAAATTGCAGTCCCAATTTTGATGTCCACCTGAGGTTTCTGCTGCTAAAGTGAAAATGACTTAAATATATGGAACAAAGTTTTTTTAAAAGCTGTTTCTTTTACTCAGGATATTATTCCAGAAACCTCACATCAAATTTTTTTTGATCTGTAGAAACTGAAATTGCCCCCAATGAGAACTGTTGATAATCCAAAGTAACTGAAACACTCTATGTAGATTATAAGATACAATTTCTCAATACTGTGTGTGCCAAAAACAACATTACATTCACGTCCACTGTATTAAGGTGGAGGCAGAAAATTCAGGGAAGAATGGCTTAAAATCCAGCCATATAAAACCAAAACACTATACATGGCTGAATATAACTAGAGCTATCTGGTTTATTGGATGAACCCATCTGTTAGGACCCTACATATCATCTTTGTCCAGTAAAAACTATGTAAACCGGAACAATCAGTGATTTTTAGGTTTGTAGATTAACAGAATGATAAACAGCAATTTCCTGGTTCCAGACATTTGTTTATGCCTTAAACTGCAAAAGCAGCATCTGAAAAGTAAATGAATTCTATAGCAAAAATGCACCGTCACAAAGCTTTTCTTATTTTAATGAAAAGTTAAGTCTGGAGATACTCTACCTCATAAATTGGACAGTGACATTGTAAGTTTTTCAGTACAGAAAACCAAAAACTTTACATTTTTCAAAATCTTTCCTTGAGAAATATAAAACTGTTATTCTGTCTACAAACTTATTTTTTTTTTTTCATTTAACAAAAGAAGTTCCCAAAAATTAAACACCAACAGTGATGCAGCAATTTTTTTCCCCAAAACAAAACAGTTAAATGCTAAACCCTGATTTAAAATAGAAACTGTTTGTTTAAAGAAGAGCACAAATCTTAGAAAGCATGTGAACCAGTTTTGAATAGACAATGCTGAAGACACATTTTCAATCAATAACAACACAATATTGAGGTTTGATACCCTGAACTCCACTAACCTGTCTTAGATGCCTCTTAAACCAAAGCTTAGCTAATACTATTCCTGCACAGTCACTGGGGGATGAAGTTAAGCTCTGTCCCTACCTGAATACATACATAAATACATTCATTATATTCACAGAAATATTTCTGTCTGGAAGACCGGGGGTAGTCTGGCAGTCCCAGCTGTGTGGCTGCTTTCTACTTCAGAGAAAAACTATTTTTCAGAGAGCCACCAACATAGCCTCTGTCCCTTCACACCCAAATCCTGCAATCCCTCAAACTCCCTCAGCTTTTCGCCAATTAGGAGCGCGGCGCATTCAGTTTCCAGCTGTTTCCCCGCAGAAGCCACAGCTGTAAACGGTAGTTACAGCCAATATGGCCTCGTGATGGGGTGAGCAGTTAATCCCCGACTGCAGATACACAAACACACCTCCGCAGTCTAATCAGCGTGGGCCGTTTTTTTTTTTTTTTTTCCACCTTTTACAGAATTTCTCTGTCACGTCTTCCCGTTTTCAGTGTAATGGCATGATGCCGGCACATCATACGCCGATTCACAGCGTGGGAGGTTTCGAGGAGAAGAGAAAACGCATCGTCACATTTCGCGCGGAGGGCTGGAAATGGAACCAGTGCTTTTTTTGGTCGCCGGGTAACCCGGATGTACACGATGCAGACATCTCGGCGTAAAGCAACAAGGCCTGGCACATAGCCGTGTTGCACTTGAGTTGTTTTCCCAGTGTCAGAGCTGATGTAATCTGTGTGTCCCGTCATAAACGACGCGGGATGTATTTTGCGCCGTCTTCTTTATTACTCGTATTGTTATAAATGGCTCTCTGGGTCTTCTCTGTCGGCAGGATTAGAGCCCAGGATTAAGATTCAGCCCAGTGAGCGCGTGGGTGTGCAGTGAGCGAGGCGAGTTATTGGAATTGCCATCATTATCCTCTGGATATCTCATCATGAACTTCTCACCTCACTGCTCTTTCAGCCGCGCTGTGCGCTGCACTTACTGAATGCACACAGCTGCAGAGCATTAAATATACAGATGTTTCACGAAGATTTTAACGTGTGTTAGCTGAATTACTGCAGCCCTGTCGGGGGTCACAAAATTCATGGTTCATATCACGGTTCATATCATGGTTTTGCGTTCACAGGTTTTCGGTTGGGTTTGGTAGATTTTTGCTAAACGTTTTCATTTGTTTTGGCAAGAAAGTTAAACAGCTTTTCGCCTCGACCAAATTCTGGCTAAGAACACAAGTCCCATAAACACTTTTTCTTTCTCAAATGTCAATTGAAAGAATAGCTTTTATAATGAGTGCAAGCTAAAATTCAGCTTTGTTATTTTGATCTAAAAATGGCCACATTACAGACTAAGGCCATCAACATAAATGGCGGCATAAACCAAAAACAGAGGGCTTCATGTTTGTCGCTATAGACGCCCCCAACACTTTAGTTATGGGTTTTGTTTTGCATATGAGTCTGCACGGAGAGGCCGTTTAGTTTTTGGCGACTCTCCGCTCCTCGCGCCGTCAAAGGACTCGCTGGGTTGATGTCGGCTCATCGTGTTGGATGAATTCTCATCCACACAGGCCACACATGTTGCTGTCTGCTGCCGTATAGCTGACCGAAAACGATGCCGGCGGATCATCCGGCTGTACTCTGTCTCGTCCACTCTGCACTTCCAAGACGGGCCGACGGCTGCACCGGACTTTTTGATCGGTGCCAACTGAGAAGTTTCACTGGCCTCCTGGCCCAGGCCCCCAATCACTTGATTAGAATGTTGTTGTTTTTTTCTGCAAATGCCTCATAACCTTTTTTGAAATGTACCGAACAATACATCCATGCCCCGAACGTTTAAAAAAAAAAAACATTAGAAACACTTGATCTGAGTATTGGTGGGTGTGCAGCTGAGTCCTGGGTTACAGGATTATAGCAGTAACAACCGTTCATCTCCTACTATATATTATCTAAAACCAAATTTTACACTGGATGATAATGGTGCATTAAAGTGGGATTATTATGCCCTACAACACCGATATATAAATATGGGAAGACACTGTGTTTACAGTTTAGTGCATTGCCTATAGTGAGCTCTGCGCTTTGGGAAAGTTGCTTTCTCCTCTAAAAAAAAAAGTGGCTCTCAACCTGGATGTTGGGAACCTTACAAGGGTTGGCGAGGTGAATCAAAGGGACTGCAAGATTTATTCGCCTTTGAAACATGAAAAATAAAATTCTTGTTTTTTCTTCTTCTTTTTCTTCTTCTTCTTTAATCCAAACATACTGTATATTTTAGTGGTGTATAGCTTTGCTTCTTCAGGTGAATCAAAAAATGGAAATGAAGTGGTCTAGAAAACCAAAATCACTCCGATCAAAACTGCTTGAATCCTTGGCGACGGATCGCAAATCGACACTCAGGATTAGAGGTGTAAAAAAAAAAAGAAAAAGGATAAGAAACTGCTGCTCGCAAAGAAAATGAAAACAGCTTTTGGCCGATGAATATCTGGCCGCAGTGACGCTGGATGCTGTGTTTGGTTATTTTCAACTCAACAATTTTACGTTCGAAACATACATGGGGTAAATGCAGAGTGTTGTCAGTTCTTCACACATAGCAAAGGCTCTGGCCGCGGCCTCCCCTCTGACGCTCATCTCAGCGGACACGGTGCAACGTAGCCACATAACGTACACGCCCGCGATGGCGAAAGTAGTTTCAGAGCAAGCATAACATGCACAACAGGCATTTTTTAAATTTCGATTAATTACCCCGAAAATCTATTTATCTCTTTTACCCTTAGTGGTATCTGATTGTAAAAGCTTTTTCCAACGTAGAATGATCAAGGTGAATGGATTTTATTTATTTATTTTGTGCTGTTTAAAGCATTAAACAGGTAGATTTGAGTCTAAGAATAATCAAAGGGATTGACATTTGTAAAAGGGCAAATATCTCTTTGGTTTGGAGCATGTTGACGTGGCTAACGATCACTAAAGCAAATTGATAAAATATGCTTCTTCTTTTTTTTTTTTTATGTAAAAGCTTAGTGGATTTACCAGTCGATTTATTAACTCTTCACATGCACTAAACGTCGTATACTTTCTTCAACCTCAACTTTCTTTACAACAGACCCGTCGTGATTCGACGGCCGTGTCATGCAGTCACTTTTGAGGGTCGTTGGGTATCTGGACGCTGCTGTCGGGTGTGTGTGTGTGTGTGTGTGTGTGTGTGTGTGTGTGTGTGTGTGTGTGTGTGTGTGTGTGTGTGTAGGAGTCTGTGAGAGGTGAAACGTAAGTGTGCGCCGTGCTCTCTAAGCACAATGCACTTTCATAAGATGCCCCGTTGCCCCCAGGATGCTCTTTGCTCACTCAACAATAAAATGCCTGGTATCGGAGGCGATGGGCTGACATTTCAGGCAGCACGGCAACGACGACCTTCACCTTCCATGAGGAGCCGCGAAGACAAAAAGAGAAAGTGGAAGAGGAGTCTTAGCCCGGGGATTAGAATTAGGCCGTAAGCTGCACCTTTTGTTCGCGGCTGAGTCTTTGTTTGACGACAAACATCCAGATTGACTTGTCCTTCGGTCCAGACCTTGGGAAGTTACTTTTAATGACGGCGAACTGTAGTGATGTACAGAGCAGAGCAGAGAGTGCTGATCGACACACTGTCTCTCTCTCTCTGCTGTAGCCCGTGCTAGCACACACACACACACACACATGCATGCATGCATGCACGCACGCACGCACACACACGCCGTCTTGCTCCCCTTCGCTTTCTTCCACGGGAAGAAATCTGCCGTCTGAAAACAACGAGGTTAGCACATCTCATCACCACAGCAACAATTACGGTTCTATTTCAAGCTTATCTCTGCCTGCGTGCGCGTGCGGCTGAATTAATGATACGATCCTCCCCTTACAATCCGTCCGTCACTCCAACGCCTCACAGGGAGAGAGACGGAAGCGGCGAGCCCGAGATTTCGCCGACTCCCGTCCTCTGCTCTGCGACGGCCCGCGCTAACGAGCCCCTTTGTAGTCTGACTCCTATCTGCCGCCGTTGAGGAAGATGACTTCGATAGCCCACATTTCTCTCATCATTCCCTGATGACTTGCAGGATTAATGGCAAAACCGCAGACTACGGCACCCAGCAGCCATCTTGGTTTAGGGATGACTCAGCCCTTTTTTTTTTTTTTTTTGGCTCATTGTAGACTCATTAAACATCAAAAGGAATCCTCTATGAGCTCAGTGGTTGCAAAAAAGAAAAATAGTGATAATAAATAAATAACGCCCAGAGTTTGATGCGCGGTCGTTGTGTAAACAGTATTTAAAGCGCTCCCCGGTTCAGCTCGCCTTCCTGCTGCATTTCCCGCTCAGAGTGTTTTCCATCGGAAAAAAACCGCCGCGAGCTGGTTGTGTTCGTAACGGCGCCGTGGCGCGATGTGTTAAAGAGAAAAACAGACCGTGCCATTAGGTCTGAGGCGGACGTAAGTGGCGGTGGGAGATTAGGAACCCAGCATTTCTTTTTTTATTTCTTTTTTCCTCTCATGTTCCTGTCTGCCTGAGCGTGTTGGTCGGCTTCCACCTCATTTCAGCGTCTAATACGTTCCCTCTCCCTCCCCCCGCTCTCAATAATTGAATATGCCTGCCCGAGTTCTCGCTCAACAAAAAAAAAAACACGACTTCACTTTTACGGAGACACAATTTGACAACAAGCTTGGGATTAGGCGGAAACCTCCCGCAAGCGGAGAACACCACCTCGTGCTTTTAGATATAACTCGGAATTTGTTTCTCTCTCCAGCAGAAACGCCGTTCGCATGCGTCCGCGCCAGATGTTGTTCTGCATGTGGAACAGGTGAGAGTGTGGGTGGGTGGGAAAGGAAGGTCGGCACAGAGTCCGGGAGGACGCGCATGACCTGAGGGGAAGAACCCGCCACGACCGAGAGGGCCCGGATGCTAGCGAGGTTGTCAAGAATCCAGTTTATCGAGGTTTACTCAGAAATAAAAAAAACGTCAAGAGTATTAGACGAACAGACCTTTGACAGGAGAGGGGAAAAAAATAACAACTTATTAATGAAATGCATCAGTCGAATCCAAAATATCATCCAAATGCATTTCGTGCTCTTGGGATCACTGTCAATAGAAATAGGGGGGGGTTAGTTTTCTTTAACTAAAAACTCAGAAACATCTCAAACGACTACTGGATGGATTTGCATTGAATCTTGTGCAGACATTCATGACTCCCAGAGGATAAATCCTAAATACCTCAGTGATCTGAATCTAACTTTTTAGTGTCACCATGAGGTTTGTATTTGTGAGGTGTCTAGACTGAGAGGTGAACTGATTTTAGCACATGCGTCCGTGCCAATGTTAGCCTGTAGCTTAGAGCAAAGCCATCGACCTCACTGAGCCACTAGCAGGACCAGCAACACGGTAGTCATGTAAAATATGTCTGAAAATGCAGATTAATGTTCTTTTTACTGCTACTTGGCTCCTTTTGTCACTGGTTTTCCCAGTAAATATCCCAAGTAAAAATTGGATTAACATGTCAAGGAGGGGGGTGTGATATTGTGCGTTACTTTCACTCACACACACAGTGAGTGAGGGCAGAGTTTACATTTTTTGTGTCGGCGTGATGGTAACTTTGGTTTGATGGATAACTGCCTCCTTATTATGAGGTTTCGCAGACATGTTTTCTGGGCCAGACGCTAAGTGATGACCCACATGGGATGTCGGACGTGTGTGTTTGTGTGTCTGCGAGTTGATTCTCCGGCCGTCGTTTTTTTGTTTTTTTTGTATTTATACCTTTTTTTCACTCGGACCACATTAATGATGGAACAGAGGCGCGGGCTAAGGGCTGCTCATTAAAGACGGAGCAGGGGAAGAAACGCGAAATCGAGAGGAGGCAGAGAGCAGAAGCACTGTGAGACGGCGAAAAGGGAGAAACGCTGAAGTCTAGAGGTCGGAGGAAGAAAAAAAGGCCAAGGTTCGCAAAAACGGCGCAAAACAGAGCGATGACATGACTCAGCACCTGCAGGGAAGCACCCCTCCTTCCTCCCGCCGGCTCTTCTCGCTCTTTCCTTCCTCCTCCTTCCTTTCGCCTTCCTCTCCCCTCCTCCTCCTCCTCCTCCCCCCTGCCTCTCCGGGACCAGGAGTACCCCCCCCCCACCGCATTATCGCAGCAGCTCCGGCAGTCCCGCCGTCGATGCCGCCATTAAATTGGCACAAGCTCGCCGCCGCCCCTACCGGTTTCTGCTGAGTCGGTCCGAGCTCGCCTTTACCTCACAGGAGGAAGGTCATGCCTCCATCTCCTGTGCGGCGATGGACAGGAGGGGGCGGGTGGAGGGCGGAGGAGCGGAGAGCATATGGTTAGTTAATTTTAATAGAGGCAGATGTCTCTCTACGCACTTGTTAGATCAGCGGGCTGAAAATGTGTCATGCTATGATCATATGAGGGAATAATTGTAGTATTTATTGTCGGGGGGGAGGGTTGTTCGCCGGTAGAAAGGGAGTTGAGCTCTTCCACTGTCGTCTTTATTATAAGAGAATAAATAACTCATATTTGACCTTCAAAAAAGCTGCATGATCCCTGTCAGTTATAGAGTATTATCACTCCAAAATGTTCCTAAGGTCTGTGGATATTATTTGGAGTCTAGAATAATAATTATCAAAGGGGGCAACAGTAACAGATCTACACACTCTATCTACACACTTATCTACACACTGCCTTTGTGTGTGTCTCTCTCTCACAAAGACACGCGCTCAGAAACGACCCGACGCTGCCTTGGAATACTTTAATTCGCGGAAGTCACGCCAACATCAAAAACAGAAATCTAATCACATTGCTGGATTTTTTTTCCTTGTTTTTTTTTTTTGTTCCTCTCTCTCTCTCTCTCTATTACTTCATCCTTTTAAGCTGCTTAAACCAGACCTCTGTCCCCACGCCGGGGCGCACTGCAACAAAAAAAAAAAAAAACGAGGTGAAATGAGGTGTGTTGCGAGAATTTTTAGGCGAGCGAGACAACTGCCTGTTTAACTTTGCATGTCTCCGTAGCCGAGCAGACGGGCCGGGAACACAGCTACGCAGTGAGCCGTCTCGGGCGGGTCCGTGCAGAATCCTCCGGTCGGTGATGCTGCGCATGCCAGTCATTCGAGGGAAGGGAAAACACGTGACCCTACCGCGCGAGGTGTTAGATTATAAGCCCGGTTCTCGGAGCGCGGAGTCAGCGACTTTGCCCCTTGATCCCAGCTCTCCTGTAAACCTGACACTCAAAAGGTGCCCCAAAGGCAATTTTGTCCCCTGAAGCGGCCGCGGGAAGCTGCACGGTTGGAGCGGGATGGAGGAGATTTTTGGGCGGGGTTTGACAGGAGGGGGATGAGAGGAGCCAAACCGGAGGTCTTGGAGGTGCTGGTGTCTTAGCAGTGCCCCCGGTGTTTGACCGAGGGCCACGGGGAAAGAGGGGAGCCCGATGAAGAGGCTGTTGGTGGCCTGCCATCCGTCACATGATGGATGGAGAAGGGAGGCCCGGACTGGGTGGGGGCTAAGGTAGCACCTTCCTACTGGGAATATGGGTCAAGCGCATTAGAGTGAGAGAGGTTTAAGAATTGGAGAGTAAGAAACACCTGGAGGTAAAATCTCAGAATGCAGAGAATGCTGGAAACCAGAAATGCATAGAAAATCCAGAGGCAAAAAAACCCAACCCACTAAAACTGCAGCTTCCCCGTTGTTTTGAGAGGAGCTTTGCAAGTGCAGCCCTTGTTATTTGTTCAAAATAGGAATACCAATAAATACCAATAAATGCCTGTATCAGCATATTGCTTTTATTTTTCATATTTTATTTTTTTATATTTTATAAGTGGATGACAAACCAATATAACAAAACAAACAGAGCAAAGTTCAGATTTTAAGCGAATAATCAACACACACACACACACACACACACACACACACACACACACACACACAACAGTCTGTGGATGTTAGATTTGGTTTTGCAGCATTGGCCATGATGGTCTAATTTACCCAGAAATATTAAAGGGAAGGCTGCCACTGTATAGACAGTATGAAAATACCTGGACAGTAGATATTGTTCTGAGTCACATCACAACCCTCTAAATTAAGATTTTTTTGATTTTTACACCAACTCAAATATTGAAATCGAAGACTTTGTATTTTTATGGTTGCACCACTTCATCAAATGGAATTTTCCCGCGTATCCACATATTCCCACGATTAAACCTGATCTATTTTACATCTTTAAAAACTTAAAAACTCGATTTTGAAACAAGATTCTTTGGCTCCGAACATCTTCCAGCGACTTTCCGGCCAAGAAAAATGACGAGCATCACCCCAAAAATGACCCGTGTTTACGTTTAAATGACAAAGCCCCCTAGTGGCCACACGAATCACCACTCTGGTCAGTCGGAAGCAAAGGAAGAGGTGGTATGATGTTGTTATGAAGCCACAAAGTCTGCAGAGGCAGAAGGTCAGGGTATTTGGATTGGTAAACAAAGCATCGCTGTTCAACTCTCATTTCTTATTCTCAGTCAACATTGGTGTCTATTTACCATAAACAAGAACTGCAGGTATGTGAGTCAAACCATAATCTTTCCCGAAACCCTAACCAAGCTGTTCTGTGCCTAAAACTAAACAAAACCTTTAGAGGCACTGGTTTATGTTGTCCTGGTGCAAACGATGACGTCGGATTAGATCCCTTTTATAAAGTTCCTCTCCTGCCAGACAGTGACCCACTCGTTGACTCGTCAGCCGGTAAAGATCTTCCGATTAAAAATTTCTTATGTTACTTTACAGCAAGTCTGTGGAGGTCCCATGTGTATCTATTAGAGCGAAAAAGGAAGGAGGCTGCTGAATCTAATAAAGATGTCGCATGTGAAAAGCAGAGATCGCGGTCTTTCTTTTGCATACACATTCCTGGCATACGTGCATGCGCCGTTTATTTCTGAATATCTTTGGGTGGCATGTGTGGTATTCTCCGCCTGTAGTCCGTCTATGAGATGACCCAGCGGACTGAGAGGTTTTCTGGGGGAACGGATCCACACCTGATGACGTATATCCCCGTACACGGGGGCCGTTAATTAAGTGACAGCCAGACAACAGAGATAATGACCTCCCGGTGGACGTCCCACGTGCGACGGGGAGAGTGCTTCAGACTGAAAATGCCACGAGAGACGGCAGGCGTTTGCTCACATTTCACTGTGATTGGGGAAAAAAAGACCCATGGAGGAGTATCATAGATTTTCTATGCACAGCGTTGCAAGCAAAATCAGTTTGACATTTTGGGAAACTGGCTTTTAATACCGAGAGTTAGATGAGAAGATTGACACCATTCTCCTTTCTGCGCGGTAAATGTGAAGAAGCTACGGCCGGCGGCCAGTTAGCTTGGCTCATCTCAGCGTCTCAGTCTCGTCTCATCGGAAAACCTCTAACTTATGACCCAGTTATCACATTAGAATTGAGTTTAAATGTGCAATTTGCTTGAATAAAACTAAAGCTGGTTTACAGCCGTAAGATAAAGTCATATTTCAAATTTAAACCTCCTCGAGCTCTGGGAAATTTGGAAAATAACAAAGCGATTAAGAAGCAGATGAGGAAGAGGGGAACGTTGGAGCAAATTAAATTTATAAAATCAAATTAACACCACTGGAAGTAACTGACGGTGGATTCTTTTTCCCCCCTTTCATTTATTGCTTACAGGGATCTCGATACTTTGCTCTAAAAGTGACATGATGTGTCTCAGCCTTACATAATATGAGTGTGAGTGAGTCTGCATTTTTTTCTTTTTAATAGCGCGTCGGCTTTTTTGCAATTCACAGCACAAATCTCTCCGAGCAGATGCGCTACACGTGGCCGTGCGCGAGCGGGAGTCATTTCTCGAGCTCCTGAGTGTTGATCTAATTCCGCTGCTTCCGAACGAGGTGTCGGTCTAAGTGAGGATGTTAGCGGTCTCGCTCTTTACTGTGGGGTGCCAGGCGCCGCCTCCGTCACTGCAGATATGCTCTCCGAGCCTCCGACGTCTGAGGGGAGGAGGGACTGCCGATGCCAGGTGAAGGGGCAACGTGGTGCCGGAGCGTTCCCCGTGGGTGACCTTTTTCTTTTCTGACACATCCCCGCCACGTCACTTGGCAAGAGGCGACGAGGCGGGCGGAGCGGGCCTGCAGAGGGTCTTCAGATGAGTTGAGTGCGAGGCGACATCTTGGGAACAAAACGAATGCATCCATCGATGGGGTCAGATTATTCCCATCGGATGTGGAGGAAGCATGCCGATGCAGCTCGTGATACGACGGACCGGGAAGGCCAGGACCGGGGCCAATTTTTTATTTATTTATTTATTTATTTGCCTTTGTATCACCTGCACCGTCGTGAAATGAAGTGAAACTTCGAGAAAAAAGAGGAAATTTAGAGTTTTAGGGACAAGAAAAGTACAAGATGAGGCCAAACACCCCCCCCCCCCCCCCACGAATTTCTGTCGTTAAAAGACAGTGGCTGTACAGTGTGTTCATCTTCCCGGCCGGCTGTCGAAAAATAATGTGCGAGTGAGTGGATGGCCGACGGGGCACAATGGAGCCCATTGAGCCTCCGTCACAGAGAAATGAGGCCCGCTACAATAGCGGTGTTATCTGCCGGGGAGGAGGAGTGAGCGAGCGACTCCTCTGATGCGACAGCCGCACTAACAGCCCCTGACAGGACCCGGGAAGCCACAAAGGCTGCACTGTAGCGCTGCACTTGCACCGCAACCAACAGTTCAGAGCATTGTGCGTCTGTGTGTGTGTGTTTGTCTGTGTTTGCACATGCTTTTTCTTTTTTTTCTTTCTTTCTTTTATTTATCCAGTGAAGTGTGACTGGGCACGGTCGCCCTGCTTTCTTACAGTCAGACACATCCGCACCTGGTATCTCCACCGTACAGCTACAGCATCCGCTGCCTCTGATTGCCGAGACATGTGTTCGCCATGCGTGCGAGCTACAGAGAGCTCTCGACTACTGTAAGAAGATGTTAGCGTTCTTTGATCATCAAAGAGAGATGTTTCATCATCTCAAATGCAAAGTTTTAGCCCACAATTATGGGTTCAATATGGAGAGTAATATTTGAAGTGATTGGCTCCTACTCAGGGAGATTTTTGAGAACAGGGAAAGATCAAAAACACCAGTCAAGTCAGGTTTATTTGTAACACCCGAAATCGTGTGCAACGTCTCCATGGGCTCCACGGGCCCGCAACATCAATGATTCCTGACCCAGCTCGAGCTCTCAAAGAAGACAAGGGAAACAGCTAAAAAGGAAAATAGATCCCAGATCTTCAGGAAGAAAGAAAAAAGGAAGATTCCTCAGGGAGGGAATTCAAAGAGCGGAAACAAACTTATCTTTGCACTTATCTGTGCTGTTATTACTGTTGACACATCGACGGGAAAATGCAGAGCCTCGATACAGTCTGAACGTCACTGAAAAGTCAGTTGACGTGTCACATAGGATTGTTTACTCTTTGCTAAACCCAGGACGGTTTAGGTTTAATTGGTTTAATTTGCCGACAAGACTTTATTTTTAACTGATTTGAAGCTAACTTTGTTGAATCCTCTTCTGTGTCACCATCCCCCCAGAAACATATGGAGCACATGTAGTTCGTTGAAACAGCCTTGTTTCCCTATTAGATATCCCGTGTGTGTGGGCTGAATTTAAACATAAAGGAGATTCTGGGACAGTTTTTGAGACGAGGCTGCCAGATTGGACCTCGGTTCCCCGGTTTCAGTCTGTTTGCCTGCTCGACCAGCTGTGATGCGAACCCTCTTTGGAGAGGCAGGCGGAGAACATGCAACCTTTATTCTGAAAAGCCAGGCCCGTCGGGATGGCGGCCCCCCAGAACAGCGTCAGATGGCAGCGAGGCCTGTGGACATGAGGGGCATTTTGATTTGAGTCAGCGACGGCCTCCGAAGGCTCGGAGAGAGAGAGAGAGAGTGGGCGCAAAATAATAGGGACCCACCGTGCAGTCACAATAAATGGCCTGTGCTGATTTCTGTCGCGAGTCGAGGCGAGGGAAGGAGGATTTGAGGGTTGAGAAAGCCTGCTGGAATATTCCCAGGGCTTATCATTATTCTATCACCCCTTCGCACTCAAGTACATCTCCTCTTTCTATTAGCACATACAGTACGTCTACAGTAACAAGATCTTATCTTTAGTCCTGCTGATTGGTATTCGTGGCGATGCAGAGAGGAGTCGTGCCGAGCAGAGTCTGGTCTGTGTGTGCAACAGAGAGAATATGGGGGAGAAATGGAGTGTGGGGGGGGGGTCGGCTTCTCTGTAGTCAAACAGTTTCAAAGTCTGCTCTCCCCCCTCTGTCAAGAGACGGGGCTCTCGCCGAAGCTGAGGGCAGGAAGACACCGAAGATGTCTTCCTGTTTTCCGAGCCTCCTCATCATGTTCTTTCAGAGAAAAACTTTTTTTTTTTTCTTTTTTGCCCCCCTCGCTTGCTAGTGTGACGACTCTGAAGTCTTCCTCTGACTCAAACTTTGCATGAACTTCCTTTTGTTTTTACAAAGGCTTCTGGGAGTAGAGAGCAAAGGCGAAATCTTTTCAGATTTTTCTTAGGAGAATCTCTGGCGCCTCACTTTTGAGGTTGTGGCACCGCGCGTCTTTGGTGAAAAGTTTTTTTTGTTGTTTTTTTTTTTTTTTCTTCCCAGGCCTGTGTGAAATTGTCGAAGCTGTAAAGACAGTCGAGCATGAACACGACATCCATCACCTGTCACTTAGCAGTGTGGATTCCAGATTTGTTGCTTCAGAACGAATGGAGTCGGTGATGAGGGTGAATTTCGTTGAGTCCTGTTTGTTCTTGTTTTTGGTTTTTGTTTTGTTTTTTTAAGCAAATTTCACTGACACATAAAATACATACTCTACATACACGCTTATATTTTTAATGCTGTTTATAATGTCACTACTATCAGTGGAAACATTCTAGGCCCAAAATATAAATATATACATCTATGTTTTGTCAGCAGATGAAAAAAAGCCGCCTTGTTTACAACTTGAATTCTGAGTTTATCCAAAATGGCTCTGAGAGACTTCTGTTAATTTGACCTCATTCAATCAGAAAGACAATGAGGAGTAACTGCACAATCTGGAAAAGATTCACTTGCACTTTAAGTAATACATTTTGATCAGAATGGTGATGGTTTCAATAATGGAGAACTGTATCTTTACTAAAAACTGCCTTCCTGCAATTAACTCATGACCAGGCTTCAATTTGAAAAGCTGCCTTTATCTCCCTGCTTATATGTGATACGTGATCTGTAATCTAATTCCGTGCGGCTTGAACCAATTTGTTTTTATCGAACTGAATTTAACTGAATATGTTTATTTTGGAATTGTGTTGGAGACTATTTAGTCTATTTTATTAGACTTAACACTCAATTGGTGAAAATACTTAAAAAAACATAATAGCTGTGCTATGATGACCATTTTGTCAAGAAAAACGGTTTGATCCAGTCCTGTGGTATCGATCACTTTGTGAGGGCACATGTCACTTGGATAGATTACCTATTAGACATAAACCCTCCAGAGAGGGCACTGCCGTGTTTTTATTGACCCTTCCTGCCTCTGCCTCTGTTTCTGCAGGGAAAGTATTGAACACGGACCTGCGCCACTACCTCAGTCTGCAGTTTCAGAAGGGCTCGCTGGACCACAAGCTCCAACAGATCATACGGGACAACCTCTACCTGCGCACCATCCCCTGTAAGTACAACGTAACGGACTGCGTTCGTGCCCCTTCATACTCACCGAACCCGAACGCTCCCCCCTCGCAAGCCCAAAAGCAACCAGGAACGGAAAGTATAACCATTTGTGTTTTTATCTGAGGCACCATATGGGAAAGAATGAGGATGTAATGTATGCGTTACACAGCTTGAAATCCATCCCACTAGACGCAGCATTAATGTGTTCCATTTCTATTAAGCCTTGTAGGATGGTATGTACACACACACACACCGCACACACACACACACACACACAAACACACACACACACACACACACACACGCACACCGCACACACAAATCCTTACTGCACTCACACATTGTCATCCTCGCACAACTGTCGGTCATGCACTCCACAAAACAGACACGCACTGTCACCATAGCAATCCGACCAAGGACATCTCTCTCACCCCCATGTAACTTATTTACTTCTGTGCCGTATCAGCGCAGTGATCAAAGTCATATTCTTTCCATAAATAACCCTGCGTTTTCTCTCTGCTGCTCCTCTTTCCCTCGCTGACATTCTGCTCAGCAGGCCCATCACAAACTATTGTTCTTCGTCGGAATCAGTAATGGACTGGTGAATATAAAAAGGTTGGTGCCGCAGACCGCCGAGAACCGCTGCAGTGAGCTTTATATGTTTTCAGAGTGCGAGTGATTCACTCCTTCATGCCGTCGTATGGGGATGTTCATTGATTGCAAAATTTGTTTTAAATCAAATATTAACGTTGCAAAGCAGCTGCTGATATAATAGTCTGTTGGATTGCTGCACAAAGGAGCTCCATTTATTATTGAAAGGAGTGGAAATGCTCGCGATGCCACCAGTCCTCGGAGCGGATAAGTAGGGTACAGTTTGCTTTTGCCGTGCAGACAAAAACCTTGCATCAGGAAAATGTCACTTTCCAGGAGCTGAGCGAAAAAAACAACACATTTTTAGCCTGACGCCCTTGCAACCCCCCCTTCCCCTTTTTGTTTTGATTACTCAAAGGTTTTATAGGCTTGAATGCTATAATTTTTTTAAAAGAAAATTACCAAAATTAGAGGCTGTTAGAATAGTAAAGGTGAAAATTAATATCCCGGTTAAGGTTCATGGGGGTTGCAGAAATGCATATTATTTGCCACAATGGTTCGAACATTTCTAAGTTTAAAGATACAGTTTTATTCTATTCATTTACTCCAAAAAAAAATTTCCAGGTAAGTCTCATCTGTATGCTGCTACTGTGATTTACTCTCTAAATTTCAATTTATGCCCAAGGATGATTATTGACTTTACAAAAGAAAGGTCAGTTGTGTTCAATTTATTATAAGGGGCTGAACTTAACAACCTTTTTCGAAACACCAGGAGACGCGTGGAAGCGAAATCGCAGCAACAGGAGCCGTGACTGTGACGCGGCATCTGCGGTTCTGAAACTACGGCGACGCTCACGCGGACGTAACGGCCTAAATATTTACCGCGTCCTGCCGAAAAAGAGTGACTCTGCTCAGGGGAGCGCCGTAATTGAGCGTAGTCAAGGTTTTAGTCATATGTAGAGCGACTGCTCCCGAGGCGATGACAGACTCGTAGGCACAGCACTGTCACAAACAAGTAGCATCTCCGCTCTCCACCCCCCCCCTCTCCACCACCACCACCACCACCCCCCAGGGCTGAAAGTTGCTCGGTCTTGTTCAGAAGGGACTTGCATGCACAAGTGTGAAATTTTTCAGGAAATGAGCTGCTTACCTTTCATGTATATTTAATTTCTTCTTCTCCTTTTTTTTTTTCTTGGAATGGGAGTAATACTTTTCTCGTGTAGCCCCCCCCCCCCCCCACCACCACCACCACCACCATTGTTTTTTTTTCCAGCATTTTCTCCGTCTGCTTCGTCGTCAGTGTCCTCCATCCCCTCTCTCATGCATTCGCTCATTCCCGCCTTTCTTTCTTTACGCCTGTCAGTCTCGTTCTGAGCTTTGCTGCTGAGTTCAGCTCGAGTCGGCAGCACAGGAAGCACCTCGGGTCGGTCGCGGCGGACGGCCAGATGTTGATTACTGAGTGTTTGTTGTTTTTTTGTTGTTGTTTTTGTTTTTTGTTTTTTTTACGAAACCTATGCCATCAGTGATTTCTCTCCGAAGAACACTGCTACCTGTTATTCTCATCTGCTCCGTCTCCACACATACATAGGCCTCCCTGCACTGCCCCCGGTCACCCGCATTCAGCTGTGCACCAAGCCCCCGATATTAACTCCCACTTTGAACGCGGGCTTCTATTTTTTTCCCATGTACAATAGTGGCGGTCATTGAGGTTTTACAGCCCGTAACCACCATTCATCTTCGGCAGCCAGTGGGATCGCTGCACGAGCCTGACTCTCTAATCCCCTGCTTGAATTACTGTCTTAATGAGCAAGAGACCAGGACCCGCACGGTGACGGCACCTCCATCATTCACTCGCTCGCTTTCAGTCTCCCATCCTTCAACCTCTCTGTTTCACTTTGGCTCTTTCTCAGTTTCAATTACCTTCCCCTGCTTTCTTTTTAAACTTGTTTTGTTTTTTTGTTTTTTTGCTCGGTTTTCCATCCTGTATGCAGCTTTCCACGTATTTTTTGAGGTGCTTTTGCGTACATCATCAAAATTGTAAAAAAAAAATGAAAAAATTAGAAAGGCAAAAGCTTCTATCAATGAATTGAATTTGCCAGTTAATGAAACAAAGGGAGTGCTACATTTAGAATCACATAAATCTGCAGTTCTTTATGTTTAACGGACTAAAATAGATAAAATGAAAAAATGAAGGAATCAATCAGAAGGTCTTTCTATATAATATATATATTCAGTTTTGGGTGGGTCCCAGGTTGATCCATGCCATTAACCAAATAAACATATATACACATTTCCTCAAAGCTATGTACAAAATATATAAAAAAAACAGAGTTTTAAATTCAAACATCAGCCTTTCTGAAAAATTGCAAAATTCAAATCTAGCATCCACATGCATTTTCCAGATCCTTTTCGTGAGAAACTTACTTCTGCATAACGCTGGTCAAACCGACATTAACCGCAGTGGACCACGGTGCAGTGCAGCCATAAGACAAGGTGCTTGTTGAGTAATGGGCTTGTCTGTTGCTTTATTTTATTTTATTTTTTTCCTCTACCTCCTGCTCTGAGTGCAATTATTTGGCTCTAGCGGCTCCACCCTCTCTGAACATGCAGCACAGGCTCAACTTCAGATCCTTCTGATGTGGTGCACCAAAAAGAAAGAAGTAATTTTCTCATTGTAGGAAATCAATACTTGGGGCATACACACACACACACACACACACACACACACACATATATATATATATATATATATATATATATATATATATATATATATATATATATATATATATATAAAAGGCAGGTTGAAGGAGTAGTCATACATGAAAAAAAATTACTAATCTCAGCACAAGACAATTTCTGGAATGTGTTAGTACTAATAAATTGATGATAAATAAGCATATCTGTGGGTAGATTTATCGACACACACTAATACAGTTGGTTTGTGTCACTGGGCCAGTGGTCCACTTCAGTGAACCACCAGGCTCACTGCTGTACTCCCATACCGCTGCAGCGCCGTCTGTGCAGGCCCCTTTGTGTTCTACCAACACCGCCGGGTCAGTTCTGCTGGGCCGAAGCGCTCTGGGGCCCACGATGAAAGTACTAGTTTCTACTTTTAGACCAGTTCAGTTCAGGCTGGTTCACGTTAAAAGGAGATAATGATGTCATGGAGGGAGTTGTCTGTAACGGAGGAATAAGGCAAGAAAGTGAGGAGGAGAGACACAAAGAGAGCAAGGTCTTTACTGTCTATGTGTGGTAAATCCCCGAGTCCCCTTCACTGGGTTTTGGGACGGGCTCCATCTCATTTGGAAGAAGCTAGAGGAGGCTCTCGAGAGCTCTGGAGAGGACAAAGGGAGGGGGATTCTCCTAAGACGGCGGAGAGCTCAGAGTCGCACGCTGTCCCTCGACTCCCCACTGAGATTAGAGATGGGCAGAAAGAGTTTGATCTTACACACACCCTCTAGTACACACACACACACACACACACACACACACACACACACAAACACTGCTGGCACAGGCACACGTGCGCACTAATGCGGTGAAAAACTGTTGTTTATGCTGTGTACATACACTTGGTCTACATCTGTACCCTGTGACCCTTGTGCTCGGAGAGACGCTGCTGCCGTTTCAGAACTGGATTCTCCCTCTTTCACATGCTCCTTCTCCTCCCTCTTGTTGCCTCGTTCTTTTATTTTAGGATAAAAGGGTAGAAGGTTGTTAATTATTATTAATTATTTTGAGTTTCTCTCCACACGACAAAAGCTCGGCGAGCCAGGAGGCAGAGCTCTCGCCTCAGTGTCATACGTTAAAAGCGAACGCTCCACAAAGGGACCAAAAGACATCGGCTTTGTAATGATCCTCTGTCCTCTCTCTCTTTCTCACCAATTCAACAGCAAAGCCCTAAGCTATCTTTTTTTTTTTTTTTTTGAAGTGCCAACATAAAACTATGCACGAAATCGCCATTTTAAATGTATGGCCTGACATTTCTGACTGACTACCTCTGATGTTCCCGTCGTGAAATCCTCTCAGTCTAGATGAGAAGAGCTCGCAGGACTAAAGCGAAAATTTGTTTCAGTCCATGATGGCCTGGCACACAACAGACGGTAATGGGGATATGATGTTAATTTTGCCAATTTCGTGAGTCAAAGGTGTGTTGATATTGAAAATATCAGTCACTTGTTTTTTTTTTCTTCCAAAATATCTGATTTTGTGGTACAATATCCCCTTGAAGCATTATTAAATTTTTTTGTGTTTGATCATCCTGAGCACTTGGTTAAGGTTCGGGAAAGATTGTGAACTGGTTCAATATAAAACAAAAAATCTTTCCCAAATTTTAACCAAAGTGCTTTCGTTGCCTTAACCTAACAAAAGATGGGGACGTGACTGTAGATGCCCCCCCTCCCTTCCTCCTCGCTGGTCTCTGGTGTGACAGTTGTGTGCTTTGTGCACCTGTCATCCTCTCCACCCACCCCAAGTGGCACATTATTCATTCATTCAGATTGCCTCCAAAAATAATCCGTCCAGCAATTACGTTGCCACCACCACATGATCAGGGAAACAGTCTGGTAATGTAGGAATGTAATTTCTAGGAGACAGGATTGCATTGTGAGTTTTCCAGGTACACAACGGAAAACGTGAATTGTAAGGGGTTTTTTGTTTTTTTTTTTTTTTTGCATTTCAACTTTTGTGCGGATTAAACTAACAAGATATTGCTTTAATGCTAAGCTAAGCTAATTGGCTGCTGGCTGTAGCAACGCGTTTATTGTTCGGCCATGAGAGTGATGCCGATCCTCTCATCTAATTCTCGGTGAGAAAGTGAATGAGAGTATTTCCTAAAATGTCAAACTGTTCCTAAAAAAAAAAACCAAAACACCCAGTACTGTGTGTTGCTGTTTCCCAGCAATACAAATTCATTACCCGCTGTATTAGCCAAGAGTGTGTATAACACTGATGACGGCAAATCAGATTTCTTTGATTAGGCCTCACTACACAAAAACTCCTCACCTGTCTGGTTTAATTAACTGTTGTTTACTGACCGCACCTCTTTCAATTTACATTTCCAATTCGAGTGAATGGGAAAGTGGTCTGGGACTTTTTGCAGCCCACTGCACACATCTGGTTTAAAAGATGAGCCTCCAGCAGTTTATTCGAAGGCTTATCCGAAATCAACGTATGTAAGAGGCTGCAAAGTTCATCCTTTAAAAGAATTAGCTGCTCTCCCTCAAATCTCAGCGACCCCTCATTATATTGTCGGCGAGTGCTCCACAGTAGGAGGCTCATTCATATGGTATTCAGACATATATACTGTGTTTATATATATATATATATATATATATATATATATATATATATATATATATATATATATATATATATATATATATATACATCCAGGATGATGGCTCAGGGAGACACTTGGCAGGTACATAACTGTGGCTCAAGTAATTGGGCTGCAGGGGACATTTTAGCGGGACCAAAGCTAGTGCCGGCAGGTCGGTAATGAGACGCAGCAGATTCTGGCATTGTCACATGCGACGTGATGTCAACTGCTTTTGGTAACACAAACTGTGGTATCAAGGCAACCGTGGCAGGAAGCCTCACTGATGGGTTTTCTTTTTTTTTTCCTTTTTTCCTTTTTTCAAACCGTGATTTTACTCCACTGCTTGGGTGCAGCGAAGCTGTCACAGTCCAATTAGCAGGAAAAATATAAGAGCGGAAAAAACAACGGGGAGCGGCAACATAAAGTTAGTTAATAGGCCATTGGGCCATCACAATCTGTGGGGCAGCTTCGCTGCTAATTGACGCGGACTCAACAAGTGCCGAAGAAATCTACTTAGGAAATGCAACAACATATTTCCCTGAGATTCCATCATTGTTGTATCAGAATATGCCATTTAAGACTGTTAAAATGCGACCTAATGTTATCAACTAGGTCAGCAAATGTCCTTAATGAATGATTAATATAAAACACTACCGACGCTCCATGCTGCGACTCTGTGATTTCGCTGCTGTACACAGATGCAGCGAGGGTCAAATTACCTGAACGTACGAGAAGATATTCAGTCAACTCCTGGTCCTGATACATAGTCTTTTGCTGCGGCTCATCTCGCAGCGAGACCTCCCTGGCTTCAGGTGATAATCATTTCTGTGGTGGAGTTTGCATTGTCTCTTTGTGTGCGTCCTCCCGCCTGCGTGCCGCCGCCGGCGCCGCCGCCGAGCTCCCCGGCATGCTCTGATTTCCTCCGACATTGAAATCAGGGTGATCTGAGGTTTTAAATTGCCCGTTTCCATGAATATAAATGACTATTTATTTAAGCCGCTGCGATTGACTGGTGGTCTGCCCGGCTTGTTTCAAAGCCCCTCTCCTCCCACCCTCGCCCCTCTGTCCTCCCCACGACCCCTGAAACGGGATTCACCAGGCCGGGTGAATAAATGCATTTGCTCCATAACCCTGGGTGACGGTAAAGTTTGGTAACGGAGATTTCCGCAGGAATGTGGCACAGATGATCGGTTCATGCTGGGTACTTTGTTCAGTCTCCCATGCAATAATTAACTGCTGTCTTTTTTTCTTCCTGCTCAGCTGTGGTTTACTTCTATGGAGTTTACAACTTTGGTAGCACACCTCCTAATTAGCCCCGAGTGCAATGGTGGCACAGTCCTACTTATTTATTCATGGTACACGGTTTACATAATCCTCATGCTAATGTAATCATTTGGTGTCCATTTGTGCCTCGTAGATATTCATCCTGGGGGGGGGTCCTGTCAGTATTGCAGTAGACTGTGGATTCACCATAGGAGTCAAATCTGCTCTCAGAATGGCCTCGTGTCATTCGCACTGACGCTGTGATCTGCCGGACTGAGTGAAACTAAAGCCACACCAGGGGGTTACACAACCCATTGTTTCCATCATATTTCATATCCCCAATTTTCCTCAGCTGTTTTCTTCATTTCGGTTGCAGCCAGTACATTTATCAAAAAAAAAAAAAAAACACTCCCAATAATACGTTGTTAGCAGGAGCTGCAGTTACTCATAAAGGATTAAATGAATTACACTCCTCGATGCTCCACAGGCCTTCATCAATTATCCATCTTTCACAGGATGGCACCAATGTCTCTTTGGGCTTTTGTTCCAAAATGCAATATCCACCCTGCCTTAAATGTGCTGCAGTCTTGTACAGAGAGAGATCACAAAAACACTGTCACAAAGTGGATCCATGAATAGGGAATGTCAGCTGAAGATTGTTCTCAAACTGTATATCTGTGGTGAAATAAAGCTTTTCATTTGCAGCCGAACTCACGCTTGTGCCGCATGTTAAATCCTGAACTGAAGGATGGGAGCTGAGTGGTTGTATTCTGCTTTTCCTCATTGAAGAAAACCTAGAACCCGTTCAACTGTTGTTGACCCGTTTCACCTGATGAATTCAGTTCTGAGCCTGCGAGTCGTTTAAAAAGCACCGCGTGTTGCGACAGCCTGTTTTCTTGTATCTCCACTCGACAGCAACATTCTCCACGCTCCCGTCTTATCCGCACTTGTCCACACTTACGTTTCTTATCTACAACGTGTTGGGACCTGTATGTTTATGGAAATTTCTCCTCTTTTTGTTTTGTTTTTTTTTTTTTCCAGGCACCACACGGCTCCCTCGAGAGGGCGAGGTGCCAGGCGTGGACTACAACTTCATCAGTGTTGGGGACTTCAGGATCCTGGAGGAGAGTGGACTTTTGCTGGAGAGCGGCACCTATGATGGTGGGTATCCCCAAAGTGTAGAAACCTGTGTGTGTGTGTGTGTGTGTGTGTGTGTGTGTGTGTGTGTGTGTGTGTGTGTGTGTGTGTGCGTGTGTGTGCGTGTGTGCGTTTGTGTGTGTGTGCGTTTTGCTGCACGCCTCTAGGTGAACGAGTCACACTGACAGCTGCCTATAATGGAGCGAGTGTAAGCTCGATATTCACAGACGCTACGACTTACAGCCTCACTTTGTGACATGTGACAGCCGGGGCGAAATGCATCGATCAGTGAAACATGATTAAAGACTCGCTGGAAGTGACAGTCAGATTAGCAGCGATACTCGCAGCCCCTGAGATGAACTCCTCTATTCAGTTTCTCCAGTCAGTGGGTAGAATGGGCCACTGAGGGATGAAGTATGCAGACCTGAGATTTAAATATAAATGGAAGTACTGTAGAAATTCTCACAAGGGTGTAACTTTTTTTTGTCAGCGGGGGATTAACATAAACCACACATTTTCCAGAGAGTAAATGTTTTACCAGCCAGGCTTTTAGAACCAGAATGAACCAGCAACGGGGGGGTGCAGGTGCGGATTTCTCATTCTGTTCCAAACACTGAAACGGTTTCTGGGCTACATTGATAACCACCACTGCAGTCATACGTTTGGTATTGTTTTTTGGACTGTGGAGTTTTTAATGACTTGAGGAGGAGTTTACATTTTCCAACTTTTCCGCCCGAATATCTTCACCTATGACTGTTACAAGGCAATAAAAATAAAATGTATTCCATCGCTCAGGGAGATGTATCTTACAGAAAAATATGGGTGGACGTTCTAATAAGAGAAAATAAAATTTAAAAAATTACAAACTGAAATTATTCAGTCACTTTTAACTGCTAACTGCAGCATCTCATAAAGGCAATGCGTACTAAAAGTGGAAATTTTAGTAGAGAATTTAAATATAGCAGAAGGTTCATTAAAATTTAAATATGCAATCTATAAGCGTTACCAGCTGCATCACACACAGGCAAAAAAGTAAGCAGCTCTACTTGTTGCTTTGATATTAAGCCTTGAAAGTCTGCCTTGAAATCCTATAGGGTGCTACCAGTGAATTACAGGGCAAGCATGAACAAAATCTGCCCGTTCCCTTTTTAATTTTATCTAATCTTCAGCACATGCACACTTATGTCGTGTGTTGGACTTAAGATTTACGGGTATTGCTCTTGCTTGTGCAGACAAGTTAAAGGAAAGACCTGAAAAATGGATGAGGGAACAGGAAAACAATGCCCCCCCCCAACCCCACCCACCCACCCACCCATCCAACAGGACACGAGGGGTCGCTGCACGGTTCGAGTATGAACGCAGTATAAATCATGTGCTGTGGCCTTCGCAGTCACCAGATCCCAACCCAGTGTAACAGCTATGAGAGGTTTTGGACCGACCTGTTAGACAGCGCTCTCCGCCACCATCGTCACAACGCCCAATGAGGTAATGTCTTTTGGAAGAATGTTGTTCCATCCCTCCGGCCGGAGACTCGTAGAATCAAAGCCGAGAAACGCCGAAGCTGTCTTTCATTCGTCAACTGTCTCTATGTGCTTGATGTGGGTGTTTTTGTTTTGTTTTATTTTATGTGGATATGGGTGTACGTCTTGTAAAGAATGCCTCGTTAAATTCGTCGGTGTATTGGATTCTCTTCCCTCTGTGTGATTTATGTGTCTGTGTCAGCACGTCTTTTGTCCTCTCTTGTCAACACAGTTTACATATTCCAAAGAATATGTGACCATGCCAAGCAGCTGTAGCACCTGACGGTGACCTCATGCGCACCGGTCGACCTGCCGGTTGGACGGCGGCGCAGTCACACATCAGGGGGTCACGCCTGTGTTTCTTACTCTCGGAGTCATGCTTTATTCATGGGATAAACCATCCCTCTCCTCCTCACTCGCCACTCACAGACACAACCGGTGAGCTTTGGCGTGTTGGAGGCATCCAAACTTGAACTTGAACTTTAGGAATTATTTACGTGCCCTAATTTATTTAAGCACCCGTCCCCCGTGCCCCAACCCCTCTTTTCTCTCTTAAGAATGCAATTTTACAAAGCTTCACTTGACAGCATCGAGCTGCCGTACACATTTCAGTCATTATTGACTCATATTTGAACACCGAGGTGGCGCGTACAGTCCTGTTCCTTCCGGTGCAAAGTTTACACAATGAGGGATATTCCAGCTTAGCAAACAGCTGAATGGCCAAATACCTATAATTTCTAATACATTATGTTACAGTGAATCACAAGCACTTGCCCTGCATTCAAAAGGTCTTGGAAAGTCAGACGGTCGCGGTGTATTTGTGTCATGAGGGAATTGGAACGGAGGATTTCCCTCACATTGCGCAATGATTATGGCAATAACATGATAATCTTCCCGCTCTCTTTAAGCTCATTCTGTCTTACCGCAAATCCTGGCTGCTGTGAAATGGGAGAGGATTTTTCTAAATGTTTAAGGGGCAAGCTCTGGTGGTGCGAACGGACCTTCTCTTCTCCACCATTCTCCGGTTCCCATTCAGCTGCATCTCGTGCTTCCTGTATGCTGGAGAATTAAGAGATAAAGTCAAATCCTCATCCAGAGAGAAAAAGCGCCTTAAGGCTGAGAGCAGCTTCCTCTGGGTGTGCACAAGTGTGTTTCTGGTTCCGTGTGTTTGTAGAATGTTGTGTATGTGTGTGTGTGTGTGTGTGAGCATATGTGGTTGGCGACATGCATATTTTACGTGAAGTGCGTTGAAGCACCTCATCCCTGTGATAAGGTGCCAGTCCCCCAACCTTCACCTTTATAGCAATGACATTTTGCACACACAAACACACAGGTACACACACCAACACATGCACGCACACGCACACACACATGCATATGTGCACACGCTCGTACATCAGTGCACAGAGATTCAATCCCATCCCGTCCTTCCTGGTGTCAGGACAGATCATCTAAGAACTCAAAGATCAGGTTTCAAGAGCTGCCAAGTCGCCCACGAGCTGTCCTTCATCTCTGGGCTGTATTCAGGTGGGATTTGCACCTTTATAGAGAAGTTCAGCGCGGGTTGGGAGGAGGGAGGGATGGAGAGCGAACCGAGGAGGAGCATATAACAGAGAGAGAATGTTGATACAGCGCCGTGCTGAGCTCCTCAGCTCCCAGTGGAAACCCCCTGTCCAGCGGGAGCACGGCTGCCTGGGCTGCAAGCAGATGTGAGGATTAGCTTTTTAACAGTTTGAAGGGTTCAGCACACTATCTCTAGAGAGAGAACTAAATGCTCTGATAGTGCCTGCAGCCCTCCCCCCATCCCCATCCCCATCCCCCTTCCTCCCAAGCCCAGTCAGCACAAGCGCACTGTGGCTACTGTGGCAGCGAGGGCTGAACTCTCAGCAGCACAGTTGACTCAAAGAGGAACTGGAAGTTATCGGATCGAGGGATTTATGTTATTTAGTTGTGCTTCAAATGCAAATTCAAATTTCATGGATAAGAGATAAATAAACAAGGTCAGGTCTCCTCTTGTGTAGGTCACATTGGTTCATGAATTACCCACAATTCATAAGTGCACAGCAAGTGGGATGTGCTCAAGGTACTAAGTTAATGGGATTCTTAGTTAATCATAATGGTCTCCCTAATAGTCCCAAATGACTTTCCTGAATGCTCATTATGTTAATGACTCATGTATAACAGTTTTTCTCTTCTTATAAGTGGAGTCATTTAATACATTGTACACATAATTTCAATTTGAAACCTCTCACTTCGTCTCTTTTATGAAGCGCCCTACCATCCATGACCCAGTTAATCTCTCACCTTCTGTCAAAGAATGCTCATCACAGGTGAAGACACAACACGCGCGCATACCTTGCCAGGGTAAGACTCCCGCGGGTGCAGGTTGCTCTGTGATCGGTCGGGTACATGCTGGCGGCTCCGGTTTGCCCGCGGGGTCCGAGGTTACCTGCCAAGCAGACACGAGGCATCTGCACCGGGCGCCGAGAGCAGGTCTCTCAGGATTCCCCCGGCCCCTCCTCAGTTGCAGCGCGACCGAGGTTTCCGGTCAGGTCACTCAGAACAGCTGGACAGAAGCCGAGAAGTCCAGCGCGGCGAGGTGCAAGATTGGAGGGACGGCGGCATAGGAAAATGAAATTTTGCACATAGATAGTTATCTTTTTTTGACATCTCCAATCTGGGTACAAAAAATACAGCCAAATTGAGACCCACTTCAAACCTGTTGTTTTTTGTTTTGGTTTTTTTAGCGCCCTTGAGTCAGATGTTAACGAGGAAGGAAAACAGACCTTGAGATTAAATTGGGTGTGAATGGCTGTTCAGCATTTTACATGCTAGTCGCAACGTGCGGTATACCGGGTGGGTGACTTTTGTTTGGTTGCGTGGCTGCGTAACCTCAACTGTCTGCTTCGTGATCCCGGCGAGATGAAAGAGAGCTCCTGACCTCGCGTCGCTCACGCACAGTGTCCCTGACAACGGGAGTCTTTTTCATTACCGGTGGCTGATCTCACCACCCGAAATTGCTCGCATTAGGCTTCGAGAGAGGAGGCTCGCACGTCCCGGCTCATCAACCCTGTGACACGAGGATCACAAGCAACGTCAGACAAGCTCCCCCCTGCTCATCAGCTCATGAGGCTCTCCTCCATTTATGATGGCAAACGGCGCCACACATCTGACATGCTGCTTCCATGCACCTCTATATTTGTAACACGCATTTATTAGGGGGCCAAGAGACATGTTTGTAAGTAATTAATCACACGGGTAGCGTCTGTCTGATGAATGTCAACGCGTGGCAGGAGACAGGCGGAGATTAGCCACCAGGACCAATCTCTCCTTGCTATCACGGTGCCAACCCTGTTAATGAAGCCATCTTTGACAAATGGGGATGAGTGCCGCTTAGTAAACAGAGAGTCGAGTGACAAGGAGGGAGGGGCAGACTTTCATCCAGCCTTCTTCTCCTCCTCAGCCTTTCTGCTGCTTTGAGGAGGATGAGCATAGCTGCATTAACCCAGTTTGCCGTGTATTGTAGTTGGTACGCCTGAGGAGACGAGGCCCGGCTCGAGATGGGCGCACTTTATCAGAAAAGCTGTTGTGGTGTTACTGTATCGCGGCTGCAAAGCCGCTGGAATGACTGTGATGTTTCCTCCGAGCCCTCTGTTCTTCTGGCACGCGTGCCGTTGTCAGCTTTCCCTCTTTGTACCGAGCTATAAAAAGATCGGGAGCTGATAAATGCTGCTCCTACAGCACAGCATTTGTGATGTCTGCATGTTCAAGCCCTGAGTACATCAAATGTTCATAATACAATGGTCCCATACGCAGCTGGGTCCAAACGAAAACAAGATCAAGTTGACGGAGGCTAATTAAATTGCTCAAAATCCCCTTGTCCCAGTGGTACCTCTCCTTATTCTTTAATTAATCTAATTACTGTATAAATCATGATTTAGCGGAGAAGGCTCAACCGGATGATTGCTTATTGTAAGTACCGAGTAAATATTTGACCTTACAAATGCACTGCCAAAACATTAATTTGATATTATTGCATAAACACATCTGACAGAGAAGCATTTAGCAAACAAATCATCATAATGACTGTTAGAGATATAAATTAATATGCACATTATTTATAATCCTAATAGAGGTTGAATAATTACTTATTCCATGCCTAAATTGAGTTTCATGTACTGCTCACCATCCATACATAGATGGATCACCCCATAGTTATTCATCGAGTTTTGCCCCCCCCCCCCAAACACACACACACACACACACACACACACACACACACACACACACACACACACACACACCATCCCATTTCTCTCTCCTTACGGAGCACTGTTATCCAACTGGATAATTATAATCCATAACACAAGGCACAAGGTTTTTCTTCATTATGGAAAAAAAAAAAAAAAAGCGAGCTGAGAGATAGATAATTGCTGTATTCAATGATCAGTGTAATTAGTTGCAGGCAAATTCCAAGTGAAGTGATTTTAATGTTACATGAGTCGTGACAGCCCAGTGGTGCAGAGGGAAAACAAAGCAGGGGGTGAAGAGACGTGAAAATCATGCAGAGGAAGCAGACCTGTGAAACTAGTAAATAGTCGACTGTGATTGCTGGTCTGTGACATCGAGAGCATTAATTTTTTTTTTTGATTTAAACGAAGCGATGTGGAGCGATGTTAGACATGAGTGATGATCTCTCTGACTGTGTCTTCTTCCCTCGTATGAGATACGTGGAAATAGATCGGTTTATGAACCGACTGTTCCCATTGGGGGGTTGCATGGTTTTAACAGTAGGTCTCTCGTTCCCCCGCTCTTCTCCGCCTCCCCCTGTTCCCTCCACCTTTTACCCTCTAAGGTAACTACTATGGGACCCCCAAGCCTCCGGCAGAACCGAACCTGGTGCAGCCGGACCTGGTGGACCAGGTGCTGTTCGACGAAGACTATGGCGGCGAGGTTCCCAGGAAACGTACCACCTCCGTCAGTAAGATGGACAGAAAGGACAGCGCCGTCCCCGAGGAGGAAGATGATGATGAGAGGCCACCGCTGGTCAATGGATTGCCTGGTCAGTAAATGTCACACCGCAGAATGTCATTTTAAATAACGGAGTTTCTGCCATATTCTCTTTGTTCTCTTGGTTGTGGAGTTGCCACTTTAGGTCAATGTCACCATCTGCTTTCTTTGTGAGAAAAAAAAATCTTTGGCTTGTTGCAGATTGTACAGAGTTTGATGGGCCCTTTGTGGGTTTGAGGACACCAAAAGAAGCGTGCAATTCTTGATCTGTCACTTAAAACAGAAGGAAAAGATTGTTTGACCACTTCTGAGTAGATTGAGCATCTTTCTTACCTCTTGTCAGTGAAGGTTTTGTAGACACAGACGAAATTTGTATTTTATACTTTGTTTTTCTTTATGAGGGTGTGAGATGAGGGAGATTTGTTACGCATGATAATGGAATAATTAGTGCAAACTTATTAAAAGTCAGTTCAATATACTCTTTTGTCTTCAAGAACTAACATGAGACTGAAACGATTTCACCTGCAATGCTATTTAAAGGACCATTTCAGCCAAATGACAAAAACACTTAGCACTGTTGGAATCTAACCAATATCACGGTTATGGTTTTATTCGATGCTTGTTTTTAGTTAATTATCTCTGCTTCTGAGATTTCTACCACCAACCTCAACCTCTGTATCTATACTGGAGGTGAACAAAACTTTGCATGTGATCCAAAACAGGCCAGTGGAAAAACTACTGGAAAGTAGTTTCAGAACTAGGAGTCCTGTTCTGAAAGGGACCAAAGGAAAGTCAGAACCGGTCCAGAGTAGACCCAGGGATAATTGGACCTAGACCGGGACCAGAGAGAAAAACAGTGCTGACTCTTTTCTCTTTTTTGCCAGAAGAATATTGGACTCGCACAGACCTGTGGCAGTAGAACAGGACTCTCTCTCTCACCCAAGTAAACTGAATATAATTTGGACCCAGCATGATTTTGGCCCCGGTGTCATTTTGAAAAAAGTTTGATTATAAATTCACTGTGTTTCATTTGTCAAGCAAGAATGCCAAACATTTGCTGGTTCCAGCTTCTTGAATGTGAGAAATTGTTCCTATTTCTCGACAAACGCTTTAACAAACTGAATCTCTTTTGGGGTGTGGACTGTTAGTCGGACAAAATATCTGTAAAGAAAGCAGCAATTTTTTTACTTTTTCAGATATTTTATAGATCAAATGAATAATCAGTAAATCAAGAAAACGATCAATAATGAAAGTAAACGTTAGTTGCAGGTCTTCTGTGGATAATCACAGACCTCACCGTTTTACACTGGTCTGCTACAAATCCGTCCTCAAGGTGAAAGTTTTTCGCACACATATTCAAATGTGGTAGCTACGCCGCTAGTAGAGCTTCCACTTGTAATGCCGTTACTGTTGCCTCCTGATACAGTATATTTTAGCCCAGGTCACCTTGAGAAGGTCTGATCCAGAGAGCAGGATAAACGTGTATGTGATAAATCAGGACAACTTGTCAGCTCTCCACAGAGCAAATCTGTCCTCAATGCTGACAAGGAGAACAAGCCTGCAAAAGACAGAAATAGGTTAGATACTGTGCACCATACCTGGGTCTTTATAGTGAAGGAATCGGGGTTAATGCTGAGGCTTGTCCACGCTGAATTTCTTTTCTTTCTTTTTTTTTTTTATGGAATGAAACATTGTTTTGACAGTCACGGCTCAAACGCTGCTTGCTCAGCTGCCCAAAGGATTCGCGGAAATCCAGAGTCTGTTTACCCAACTGCTGTGTCATATTGAAATCAAACACAAAATGATGCCCAGACATCCAGGAGGTTCTTTTTATGGAAAAGAACCAGTCACAAGTGACTTCCCTGCCACAGTCTCAGACCAGCCGTAGATGGGCAGAGTTATGGTCGAATGAAAAAAGAGGTTAATGGAAAATGTGAGCTCTAGGTCTCTAAACTCTTGACTGCAGCCCCCCCCCCCATCTTTGCTCAGAGAGTCCTTTTCACCTCATCCCCCCACACACACCCCCCACCCTCTAAGTCCTTCTACAACCCATCTTGCTGGTATCATCGAGTGGGCTCTCACCCTCCTGTGAACCTTACTGAAGGTCTCAGCTCTCCTCGAGGCTCTGCCCTCAGGCTGGCTCTCCAAGTGTTTACATGGCTAGAGAACATATAGCATCTTCAAACACACCATGTTTTTTTGCTTTTTGTTTTTTTTTTTTTTCCCCTCTGCTTGTTTGTGTTTGTGTTTTTAAATATGAAGCACCGTTTTTGATCAGGGATGCGAAAAGAGGAAAAAAAAATATGAGTCTTAGAAGCTGCAAATAACCAACATGTTGATGCTGCTGAGGGGCTCCGCGCTTGAATTTTTTAGCAATTTTATACACAAATCTAAAATTCGGAACGATCTTTAGGAAATGTTTTTTTTTTTTTCTTTTTGTGGTGTGCATGACATCTTTTGGCATTATCCTCTGTTGTGAGGAGGTTAGCTTCACATAAAAAGAAAAGGATGAAAAGCACTCATGTTTCATCCCTTTATAACCATCTTCTGAGGGAAGGCGTGAAGTGCTAAGTGAATTAGGAAGGGCCTTTGTTGTGTGTTTCATGTTCATTGTGGAGCAGTTTCTCATTAAAAAGGAGTGTCTGCAGATGCAGTGGAATATATGTGAAAAGCAGCAGCAGAATATTATCCTACAGAAACTGCCTGCGGGTTCAAATGGCCGTCTCTAGTATGAATCCCTGCCTCTTTCGTTGCAGCCTGTGGGGAATGCACACATATACATAGGCCTAGGCATTAACACTGTGTGCACATGCAAATGCAAATCAGCCCGCTGGCAAAGACACGCACAAGCGTCGCTATCATGCAAATCCTATGAGTGACACCCGCCCTCCTTCTGCTCCCCTGCAGCCGGTAGGAAAACAGAAGAGCAGAGGTGTTCCTGCGGGTTAACCTTTCCGCCATCATCTCCGTTCTCTCCCTGTTGTTCCACTTTTTGATCCGTTCTTGCAACTCCTCTCTCTCCAGAGCCCAAAGAGAGGGCAGACTGGAGGAAGTCGGTGCCCAGCTACACCCAGTCCAGCAGCTCCATGGACTTCCGCACGTGGAGCTCGCTGCCTCGCGACGACAGCCTGGAGCCCCTGCCCCTGAACTGGGAGATGGCTTACACTGAGACCGGCATGGTCTACTTCATAGAGTAAGTCAAAGACGCGACCCACGGACCATGTGACCGTTTAGTGCCGGAGCTGTCAGTCAGCTGCCTAATTGATGAGCATCCCTAGCAAGCAGTTGCTATAGTTGAGACAATTTGTCAAATAAAAATGCCACTTTGAATGTTACAACCTCCTTCACTGTGAGGATTAACATCTTTTCTGTGTCTTATATTCATATAGTCAGAGTCCATTTGAGTGTTTTCACTCTTTAACAGTAATTGGTAGAGGAAACCTTTGTGCTCTAGGAACATGTGATGGGCATTTATACTTATTCCTTTGAAATTTCAGTGATTAAACGTGTAATCGGAATATTAATCAGCAGATTTATTGATAATGAAATGATCATAACATGCAGCACTGGATACATTTTTTTGCATTTTAGCGCAAACATTTTACCAAATCAGAATTTATGAAACGTAGTTGGCTCTCGAAGGCTGTCTGCCCTGAAAGGTCGGACATTAACGCGACATCTTTCAGTGGAATTTCTAATTATCATCCCCTGTTACGCCGTGTATACTAAGTCTATGGAGTTTCAACTGTCAGCAGCCTGATGAAATTAGACATTCTGCTCACAGAGAGCGACAGGCACTGGAGCAGCTGACACTTAGTCCGGCAGTATTTTACATCTGTCATACTATCTGCAAATGCCATTAGAATTGTAAAATGTGTTTTTTTTTCTTTTCCATTAAATAAAACACTAGTAAAAGAGTGAGCCACAACATTGCACCGGTAGAAAAGTCCTTGCATTACCTTGAACATGTCGATCCAACATCAACTGGCCTGCTGGTATAAACACTAATTAGTGCGACATATGAGTATGAACATATGAGTGGTAATCCACAGCTGAGGATGGACAAACAAATTCAAAAGCACTCCTGTTCGAGAAAGGCTGTTTCAGGAAATTACTTCTTGTTAATCAAACTTTATTTGTGAGCTGTTGGTAAAGATTCACGCTGTCAGAATAACAGAGGCCATAACACAAACAGTAAGAGGAAGCTACAGACATCAGCTACGGTTATGTACATAAATATTTCGACAACAAAAATTTGCCCACTCATAGTGGATATGAACGAAGCCATTAGGATGTGTTTGAAGTTCAGAATTTCAGGTTTGATTCAAGGAAAAAAAGAAAAGCAAAATTAGCCATTTAGGAATTAAAACCATTTTTATACATCGTAACCTATTTTCAGAGGTCCAAAAGTAATCGGACAATTGACTGACAATCTGTTTCATAGCCAGGCCTGTTCCCTCATTATTTCATGACAAATAAAGCAGGTGCAAGGTGTTAAATCTCCATTTGGTAGCTGCTCATGGGAACTCTGGGAACTAATATGCGTTGATGTGTTGATGCCAATCGGCGATGCCGTCATTAGGCCGAAAAACAAAACAAACCCTTTCGGACAGATGGCAGAAACTTTTGGAGTGGCCAAATCAGCCGTTTGGTACGAGCCCCGTTTCAAACCCGTTGTGGCACCGCACAGAGGCGAAGCTGCGTCACCGTCCCAATACTTTCGTACCTGACTGTGTGACTTCAGCTTGATCACGTATAGTGCAGCCAGTGCTCCGGATGATGAGCGTTGAAATTTAGGGCAACTGACGACTTGAGTGTTGTTACTTGTGTTAATTATGCCATCTTACAGCTGCAGTCGGGTTATGCTGCAAAATGTGAGATTAAAAATGAAAGTGATATTTGTATATCTGATGTCTTACAGCATTGTATTTACTGCTATCTTCTCTTATGCATAATGAAACACAGGGAAATGTTTCCATCTTGTCAGAATCAAATCAGTATCTAATCGGCCCAGCAGTGGGGTTGGGTTTGATCCTGCATGAGTAATGATGGGTTTGTGATCTCCAAGTCACATCGTTTGTCATCGGGGGTTTAAAAGAGAAAACAACAACAACAACAACAAAAAACAACACAGCAGCTCAACGGATACGTTCACATAAAAGGGAAAGGAAGAGAACTGGGTACGGTGTATGCATGCTCGTCCATCCACCGTTAACATTCTTGACTGACAAGAGCTTGAATATTTCTAGGCCCCACTTTGATCTTTGTTAGTGTAAATGAAGCTCAGAGCTGCAGGAAGGTAGAAATACTCAGATTTACTCTCACTGGCTGCCACAGTTGTTCCGCGCGTTTTCCTTCCCCGAACAACGCAGCTGAATAATCTCAGGTTTAGGTAAAGACACGTTCGGCTCTGTCTCTGAACCGATTGCTACTGTACTTTGATTTTTTTTTCTTAATTCATTTTTTTTTTTTTTTTTTTGGAATAATCGAGCAAACCATCCTCTCTCGGAGGCCCGTGCCGCGCGTGCGTGGGCGTACATACATGCCCGTGTGCGCGCCAGCCCGTGTGTTTTATTCATATTTGGCTCTAAGCCACTTGTCTCCGAAGATATCAGAAGACCATTGTGATTTTCCTCCTGATTACACACCCCAGTTGTTTAACGCGTTTGAGGATAAACGAGTTTGTCGTGTTTCACATTCGGAGGGTTTTTTTTCTCCCCTCTGAAAAGGCCACCTAACCATAAACACGGTAATGTGACAGCTGAGCAGAAACCAATGGATCAGGCGTTTGTTGATGAATCCAGTAACCCCTTGTGCATGAGAGCACATCACACGGTGGAATACGTTTCTTTCTGTTTCTGTTTTTGTTTTTTCCCCCCTTTGGTCGGCTACTCGTGGTCCAGCAGACAGTTTCTCTCTGGTGGCACGAGCCGACACTGGTCTTTTTTCTCCTTTCTTTTTTTTCTTATTGTTGATATTTCCTTGCTGCTCATTGCGCTCCACAGTCACAACACCAAGACGACTACATGGTTGGACCCCCGCTTGGCGAAGAAGGCGAAGCCCCCTGAGAAGTGTGAGGATGGAGGTATGTAGCAGCACCACTCAGCCGGTCTACTGAGGCGTACGGTTAGTCCCTTAACTGCTGCACGTGTTTTTACATGAGGGCATACCTCAACTGTACATTGCACGATCCATCACTCAATACATCTTCGAATAACCAGCCGGGGTAAAATGTGACAGCGCAACTTCTTTTCAAAACAACATGTCACCTAAGAGTAACCCTAGACATCACAGTCAGGCGGCCTAATTTTTTTGAAATCCAGCGCTGGGGTCTACTTTAAAGAATTCCAGACGCGCCTTTGTATCCCCAGGATGCTAATGTGGGCTTAAGTGCAGTCAGAGACAGTGAATGGCCACGGCTGAAAGAGTGGGACCCTTCCAGCATGGTTTTAATGGATTTTTACAGGCGGGCAGAAAGCAAGTTGGTGTGTTGCTTCTGAAAAGCAACTCCAAAGCTCTCTCTTGCGTGAAGAGCTCTTTTCTCTCCCTCTCTCTCTCCCTCTCTCTCTCTTGTTCTCTCCGTCTGCCTGATATGTTCATCAGGGCATGATGTACATCAGCCATTCCAGCCGGCCTGCTTGTTGAAACCACAGAAATGTTCACTAAATTATTGTAGGCTGTTTTCATGGCTACTTTCTTATGCTAAACGCCCCAGTCAGGGGGAAAAATACACCGGTAACTGCTGCTGTATCTCACCACCACGTTGAATGGGTTACAAGTCCCAGAAGAGTGTCTGCTAAATATTGTGCCCGCTCTTCCTCCTCTTTCTTCCCTTCTCTTATCTTTTGTGCGCTCTCCCATTCCGCACCGGCCCACAACACAATGTAACGCTGTTTTCTCTTGCAGAGCTACCTTACGGCTGGGAGGAAATTGACGATCCACAGTACGGCACATACTATGTCGAGTAAGTTTTATCAGTTTATGGAAAATATGTAATTTTGAAGCACTCCGGCTGCCGTTATTACAACCGCATACATTGTTTTAATACATTTGTTCCAAAGCAGATGCACGTAGCACCCAAACACGTTTCACTGGAGGCATCACGGCACAAGTGCATATTCCACTGCTTAGTATACATTAGCAGTGGACCGGCATAAATCAATACCGTCTAAAAATAAACAAATGGATCTAGCACACTAGCTCATTTTGTTCATCTCGGGTTGAGGATGCTCCTGGTTATGTAACGTGCGGAGAGGCGGCATCTACCTGGAGAACAGTGGAAGATCCGGATCTTGATTCTCTTGAGCGAGCGCGTGCGTCGAATGGGGGTCCGCGCGCACGTCCCCGCGTGTTGTTTGCGTATTTGTCTGCGTGCACAACGCGCCCTTTTCCCTCGCCACCTCGGCAGGAAATCAGTCAAACACAGCCGCTGTGACAGCGGCGGAGAGAATGAGGGGAGATTTTCAACTAGAATGCACGAGGGGGAAGAGAGTGGGGGCTGGGAGCAGGGGGTAGCAATCTGTTGTGATGAAAAGAAAATGGGAACGCTTGCATTGTTCCATTGCTCGGGATGCAGAAGGGATCCCTCCCAGGTAGAAGTGACAAGAGAGAGAGAAACTTGCACTGTTTAGACAAGGAGAGTCAATGGCATATAGATGGAGCCTTCTAGCTGCCAGTGCTTTAGCTTGAAATGGGCTCACTATGAAACGCTGGCTGTGGTTTGTATGCCAGGGGGACAACAGGCTGTTTACCTTGTTGTAGAAGAACAGGATGTTGCTGGCAGTCGAAGGGTTCATTTCCTACAATATTAAATGGCTAAAAGCCAGAGTAGTTTCCCCTCATAACCAGGAGGCAAGCCAGCCTTTACTGTATGCGTGCTGTGTTTATGAATGTATGGCGTATAGTGGCGCCACTATAGCATCCTTTTAACAGAAAATCACGGTTGCTTTATAGAGAAGGTGCATACATAATTAATCGCAGAACAATGGCACAGTAAGCTCAATAAGTCAGAAGTGTGTGTGTGTGTGTATAATGTTGCTTCAGAGAGTATTCATTAAAAAAATAAAAAAAGTATTCATCGAAAACTGTTTAAAAACTATACATACAGTTTATTGTGTGTGTGTGTCTGGGGTGGGGGGGTCTCCTCTTTTAAATTTGAGTCTGTTTGTTTTTTGCAGCCACATCAACCAGAAGACCCAGTTTGAGAACCCGGTCCTGGAGGCGAAGAAGAAGCTGAGCCAGGAGACGGCTGCGATCCAACAAGCCGCGGCGGCACCTTCCCAAGGTACCGACAGCGCTGAAAAACATGGCCCCCACTTCAACTTCCTCTCTATTTGCATTGTTAGGAGGACAAGAAAAGAACATCCAGCGTGCCATAACTGCAGGGGAGTCGAATAAAGGACACAGACTTAGATTTTGCACACATGAAGACCTGCAAACTCCAAACTGCCACTATCACACGCACACATACACGCACAAATAAACCATCACAATATCGCACCCTGTCTTGTGGGTTTTGACATCTTCCTCTGGTTTTGGAGACATGCATGTACATGCATAACTATAATTACTTCCACCAGCTTTCTGATTTACCATGTCGTCATCTGTCTGGATAAAAACGAGAAATTCCAGTAACAGAGAAGTCAACTAAAATGTTGACACTGCTACTTTAACACCGCTCCTTCTGAGCTAATTCAGGCCTCGTTGTGCTTTTATTGATTGCCCTAGTACTTATATCATTTCACTATTATGTATGATATTCAAGAACATTAGGAGTAGTTTTGGCTTTGTCTGAGTCGTATGACATTTTCTCTGAGCTCATTCTGTCTCTTTGCTCATTCTGTCTCTTTGCCCATTGTAAATCACTCTGGCCATGAGCAGCAGCTGACTGTCTAATGTATAACTGTTGTTAAATTACTTAAGCTTACGCTCTGCGTGGAGGGCGACCCTCTCACCTCAGTCGGCGCGCTCTGATAAATGTTTTCTGGGAGTAAAAAAATAAAAAAGCGGCGGGAGCATCGTCGTTTCGTGCGAGGTCAGCTGAACGCGTCAGGAAGCAGCCTCCGAGTAGCCCCAGACAATGGCAGGCTGTCAAAATGAGTCCTTTTCTTTTCCCGGTTCGCTCATATAATGCATGCATTTGTCAGTTCTCCCGTAATGGTGTGTTCCTACGGTTGACAAGCCATTTTTCTCCAGCAATAAACATTATGAATTAAGTATGTTTTCATTACAATGGATGTATAATAGATTACCGCGCCGCAGGAGCGGAGACGGAGACGGAGAGGCAGGCTAGCGCAGGCGGGGATTTGGGGGAGCGGGCGGAGGGAATGTAGGGGGAGGAGGACGACTTTTAGAGGTGCATGTGGCAACAGCTGGCGGAGCAGCACATCGGAGAGGCCGAGCATAATCAGACATCTCTCTGCTCAGGTGTGCGGGGACCTGGGAAACTGTCGTATCGCTCCCGATTACACAACCTAGTGATGTGTCAGACGGCTGCTGTGATGACACCGAGGCAGAATCAGACGGCAGTTACACCTCAGGCAATTAACAGCGGGTTTTCTTGAAATTGTGTTTATTCCACAGTGCTGTTGTGAGTGATATTTATCGCCATGAATATTAGAAACTTTGAGGTCAGTATTACATCAGGTGTGGCTGCAGCTAAACCTGCAGAGGAGACCTCACTGTGGTGTTTGACATCCATCTAACATGCCAGGCTTCGTGTTCAGTGTCTGCTTTGTTCTAATTTGCTTGTACATTGTGTACTTGGTTCTTTTCCCTGTTAGTCAACTCTTTGCCTTATAAACTCCAGTCTTTTTAAAAAAAAAAAAGCAAAAAAAACATTTCTGCTGTTCAAGGTGCAGTCCTGGAAGCAGCAGCTGCAGCTGCTTCATTGACGTAGCGAGCAAGATGTCTTCCCAATTACGCTGAATAATGTCGCTGGAGATTTACAACCCAACTGAGTCACACATGAGAAATCAAAAACCACGGCTGTTTGATGCAGTGGATCTGATGGTTTCGTCTGCCTCTGGCTTTCAAAGTCTGCCCACAAACATTGGCACAGAGACCTTCCCTTGGACTCTCCCACACAAGTGCAGGCTTGCACACGCCACACTCACTTCCTCCCTCTGTTTCTTTCTCCTTCTCCCTCCATTACCTCTCTCTCCGTTTCCACACACGCAGGCGTGCAGTCAAACGGTTATTTCAGCACTCACTGGGGGAAAAGAAGGAAAAATTCCATGTTGAGCTTATCAAGCAATTTGAATGTGATTATGTAAATGAGCTCTGCTTGATCCGTGCAACAGTGTGGACATCTGGAGTCCACGCTGGCTGTTGATAAGTTACACTCACTTACAAACATTTATGTCTGCGGTGGATGTTGATGACTGCTGAACCATTTGATAGTATGACAGTGACTGCATTTACATTCCTCACACACTCCTCCAAAAGTTATGGAGTTCTCTTTTTTTATAAAACTGAGGGAAATGAGAGGGAAAATGTGCAGTTGTTTTCCGGCCAAACTAGAAAGTGGCTGTCACGATCCCTAAAACTAGATATGGAAATGGGTTCATTGTGTTTTGAGGTCGCTGTCCGGTCACACTGTGCACCAGAAAGAGATAAGGGGAAGAACTGAGACAGTATGTTATATGCAGCTTTTAATTTACATATGCACAACAGTCATTTTCAGGCGAGACATACACCTACTTTGGCGCAGGCTATCACATCGCTTTTTAGCAGCTCATCTGAATAGTCACATAAAAAGCGTAGTTTTGAAGAAAGGCCGGTTTTGACACCGGACCCTTTCACTCTATATTGAACCGCTTACCTCAAAGGATAAGACAGATGATTTTCCAGGTTTTTCATATTGTCGACGACGGCCGTCAAAACATCTAAACCAACAATGAATTCATCCCACTAACAAGAATAGTCTGTGGTTCCGAAGGCTGATTCGTTTATGTCCCATTGTTGTTCAAAAAACCTTTTTTAAAATGTATCAGCAAGCCACACTACATGCATTTGGTGACATGTTCTATCACCGTGACGAACATAGGCATTGTAGTTTATTTGGGATCCATCCCACACGCACTGTCCTTCTACTGGAACCACGGACTTTCTAGTGCCAAAAAAATGCGACATTTGCTTAAACCTGCGGGGCCCAGCTGTTGATAAGTGTAACTAAATGACCTGCTTTTGAAGAGTTACGTCTACACTAGGAATTAATGGGCTTTCGGCTGAGTTTCACAGGCAGTGGGCAAGTCAGAAATTAGGTTGGGATTAGCACTGGGATTTGTTGAGCATAAGAAGAACATAAAATAACACTAACCTTATCCCTTAAATTTTGCCGGTGAATATTTTCATAAACACATTTTTAACCAGCATGTTGGTAGTGAAGTAATGTTTTTGAGCAGTGTTTTTATGTAGCTTATTGTCAAGTCAACTAGTAGCTATTACTTACCAGGAATTAATATTCAAACACAAATGCAGTTAATGTTCATGCAGTGTTTCTATCATATTCTTTTAAACACAATTAACATGATTGTACACTGTTCATAATAAATTACATTTACTGTTGAAAACTTCATTCACAGATATGTTAAGTAATAATAGAAAAAACGTTTTTTTTTTTTTAAAGACAGACAGTTTCTAGACGTATAAGGATATTTTTTTGCTTCCCAGAGACTGAAAGCCACATCACATCCTCTCAATATACGGCCCGGCCACCGGGATGTGGACCATTTTTCACTGGCTGGCTTCAGTTTTCCTGCTTTTTGAGTAAAAGCTAAAAGGCAGTTCAGGCCAGAGACCATCAGGCACCAGGGGGAGAAAAAATGGTGTGTCCATGATTTAAAGTGCTGATACTACAGTAATGCTAGATAGGGAAGCTGCTCAGTTTAATACGGTGTGACCCTGACTGTTGGTTATCTTGAGTATTGCTTATGCCACAGCCAAGCTGCTGGTCCGTATTGATGTTGCCATTGACCTTAAGTTGTTCCTAACTCAAGTTATAAAAAGTCTACAGTGACAGTCCACTTTTTTCTGAGCCACTGGCTGCGGTAGGGAGGAAATAAGAGAGGACATCTTGCTAAATTGGCTACTGTCAGAGGTGTTATATCACTGTTCTGCTCTATAGTGTTGTAATGGGAGGCAGCAAGTGAATTAGCATCCAAAGCTAACGTTTTATATCATGTTATTTGTCTGTTTGTGCTCCTCTCTCAGTAGGGTTGTACAAAAAGGTCTCTGTTGATGGGTTTATCTAGTTTAGGTATGTACATCATGCCTGTTAATTAGAAATGACTAATTACTCTGTTGATCCTCAGCACATAATGCGTTTAATTGACTCTCAATGCAGACATGGATGGATTCTGCTGCCTTTCAAGAAGGATATGAATTCATTAATCAGTGTTGCTGCGTTTGATGTCGAGCACCGTGTGGAGATTTCGCGTTTGTCTGATAAAGCTTGTCATTCACTCAGGCTTTCCCCTTCAACAGTACGCCTCCCTCTTGAGACACCCGTTACAAGGGTAACCATTTTACACGCATATGCTTCCATGTGCACAGGTAAGGGAGGGGCGTCAGGCTTCACCGCAGACCCCAGCCAGCTGCAGGGGGAAATGTACCACACAGCGCTGAAGAAGAGCTCCCAGGGATTCGGGTTCACCATCATCGGAGGTGACCGCACGGACGAGTTCCTGCAGGTGAAGAACGTGCTCAGCGACGGCCCCGCTGCCTACGACAACAAGATGGCGTCCGGTGAGCCAAAATTTCTGGGGGTGTAGCCTTGCAAATTTCAGGAGTCAGCACAGAAAAGGGCGAACATAGAAAGGGTGTTCCTGCTCCACTAAACATTAAAATCTTAACATGCTGGGAGGAAGATCGTTATGTTTATGTCTGCTGTTTTTTTGGGGGATATTATAGTAACGTTTTGCAGCCAACTTGTATAAGCTATGATGCAGCTTTAGGTATTAATTTTACCTCTGTGGTGTCCACTTATACCAAACACTGTCCAGTGAGTTCAGAAAGGCAATAACAGCAACTCTGGCTCTGTCAAGGGCACAGTTTAATAGCAGACAGTCTGATTATGGTGGGTGTGAAGCCATCTAACATTTTTGTTGTTTAGTTTCTGATCTTTCAATTGCCTCACGGCTGTCTGCATAAACCAACAGCTGTGAGCTCTGTGTGTGTGCATGCGATGATTACAATGGTCTGATGTGAGAGAAATCTACACCCATTTTCATAGTTGTAGCAGAGCCTGCTGTTTGGGTCAACAATGGAGGTAGTGAAGGAGGGACAGGAATAAATTAGGACCGAATGGTGGACTTTAGCAAGAGGGAGAAGAGGGACAGGGAGCTGCCAAAATGAAATTATGAGAGAGCAGTGAACAGGAAAGGGACATTTTGGAGGCAAGATTCATCTGACAAAGGACAGAATAAAAGCTCTCCAAAGAAATGTAGAGAAGCGATGTCTCGATTAAATACCAGAAGGGAAACTGTGTCACCGGCTATCTTTTCTTCTTCTGTCTTAGGTGATGTGATTGTTGAGATTAACGGCATGTGTGTGCTGGGGAAGACCCATCCAGAGGTGGTGCAGATGTTCCAGTCCATCCCCATCAACCAGTATGTGGACATGGTCCTATGCCGCGGCTACCCGCTTCCCCCAGATGTGGATCTTGACAGCGACGACCCTCTCCCACCCCCACCTCCCCCAACGGCTGCCCAGCCCCAGCAGGCCCTGCATGGCGGGGAGGTGGTGACAGCCGTGCCCCTCATCAACGGACAGCCGCTGCTCGTGAAGGGCGACGTCCTCCATGGCTCCTCCCAGGAGCTCCATTACGTGACTACGGACGCCAGCGGCCGGCCCGTCGTGGCTGCCATGCCCAACGGGAGGCAGGGGGAGCGGGGGGACCCGGCCACGGGGATGCTTCAGCCGGAGCTGGTGAGCGTGCCTCTGGTGAAGGGGCCGGGAGGATTCGGGTTTGCCATCGCCGACTGCCCGCTGGGCCAGAAGGTGAAGATGATCCTGGACGCCCAGTGGTGCCGTGGCCTGCAGAAAGGAGATGTCATCAAGGAGATCAACAGGCAAAATGTGCAAACTCTGAGCCACGCTCAAGTGGTGGACATCCTTAAAGACTTACCGGTGGGCAGTGAGGTCAACGTGCTAGTGCTGCGTGGAGGTGAGAGACTGAAACATCACTACATCTCTGTGTTTGCGCATCCCTGTATTTCTGTACTTCTACCTGCCTCACCAAACAGCACTCTGTCGGATCTGCCAGAAACCATGCAGCACCTCATTCCATCCCTGTATTTGTCCGTCCGTCATCTATTTTTCTATCTGGCTATCTCACTATCTGTCTTTCTATCTGTCTGTGTATCCATCTATTTATCTGAAAGGCTGGATGGTTTCATATCCACATATTTTTTTCCTCCCCCTGTCTGTGTATCCGTCTCCTTCTCTCACCACTGTAGCCATTCATTTATTCTCATGCTTTTACGCCCCCCTTGGTGTGTGACGTAACTTGCTCTTGCTGTCAATACAACTTCAACAGAGCCCATGGGAGGTGAGGTCAGAGTGCTGATACTGACAGGAGGTGAGGTGGTGTTGTGGCTGGTTGGGGGGGGGGGCGTTGACTGACCACACTGTTGTTTTTGTCGAAGCTTGGATGACGCCACTGTGTCTGTGGTCTGTGTAAGGTCACCACAAGAGAGACTGCTGCTTCTTTTCTTTTTCTTTTTCTTTTTTTTTTTGAATAAATCCACCTGCGCTTCTGTAGCTTCCGCAAATGATGGTCAGACCCGATCTGTCAAGGCCTTTTCTCGAGCGCTCCACTTGTGCGCCTCCTCTCGACCTGCCTCTGTTTATGACAGCTCCTGTTGAGGCGTAATGCAGTCTTTTACAAGACTGAGAGTGGGAATTACATAAGTGTGGGGATGTGCTTGATTCCAAGGGAGAAAGGGAGGAGGGTGGGCACCCTTCAAATGTTTCCTACATCCATCTCCAGCCGCCCCGGGACTCGGTACGCAAGTCGATGAACTCCGGATTGGCTTTGATCATCAGCAGAGCGCAGGGGATTTCTGCATGCCTCGATATCCATGGCCCCTTAAAGATCCGTGGCTAAATGGCTATGGAGGGAGGGACCCGAGGGGCCTCCTCCCCGTAGCTGCGCCTCAGCCCCGCTCGCTCCTCTCCCGAACGCCCAGGTCACTCACCCTCTCACCGCTGTGCCACCGTCACCACGTCCTACTCCGCCGACGCACTGCATGACCTCACAGTCAGAGCGGAGCAGGGCTCAGCTTCACTGAGCCTTCCCAAATAAAGAGCTAATGCCAGTTTTAACCCTCATTAGACAATGGCCTTTGGCTCTGAGGAGGACCCCTCTGTCAGACTGCCGGGCATCGCTGAACATAGGACGAGCAGACCGTAGAGAGAGGATGGAAGGGGAGAGCTTTGTGGGTGGGTGTGTTCCAGGTGTGTGACATGTACGCCTGTCTGATTTCATGCCTTCGATGACTCAGGTGCCGGACTGGGAATTTTGGACGCGATTGTTTGCCGCGTCTCCCCTTTTACATCAGGCTCCATTAACCCCTCGTCATGCCAAGTGTTGGTCTGGTCCCACAGGGCTGTAGGCTCCAGAAGAGTGTTTGTTAATCCAGTTAATGCGGGGAGCGGAGGAGAGGGTAGGGGAGGGTAGTGGAGGGGAGGGGAGGGGAGGAGGTTGGCTGTAAGAGACGATCTGTAGGGAACAATCTGAGCGCTCGAGATGGAACGTGTGGGTGTACTGTACAGCGAGAGCGAAGAGAATTATTGGTCATTGAATTATATGCATGAATCTCTAATGCTCTCACATGCTTCCTTAGCCCTGCGTCGGGCTTGCACCATGCAGTCAGCACTCCAGCACATGTACTACTTTTATATTCTCTATGTATCTTTAATTTCACATGGATGTATATTCCCTAATGGAGCATTCTTTAGTGGGCACACCTCCCCGAGTTTAGAGCAGCTCCCTGGTTTATTTTTGTGCTCAGGGCTGCTCTTTCTCAGCCAGAGAGGCAGTGCCATCTGGTGGATGGCCGTTCAGTGGTGGTTGTCGTTGCTCCAAAATCATATCTGCGGCCTCACCGTATTTCTGTTGTCTATCTGTGTCCCTCCATAGGTCAAACATCCCCCGTGAAGAGTCTAAAGCCTGTGAGTAAAAAAAACATATCTTCTCCTATTTCCTCGCTATTGTTTCCCCCTCTGGGACTCATCCTTCAATTTAATTTCAAAGCCTTTTGTCCTTCAGCTTAACCAGTAAGCCTCTGTTGCATCGAATTAAATGATAGCAATAAATTTGAATATTGATTATGTTTCTGGGCACCTCCTTTTGTTTGCTCTGAAAAACGGTCTTAATTACTTCCTTTCAGTATTCGTATTCTTAGGGCTATTGTCAAGGGATTGCAATGGTAATGAAGCATGGATGAGCCTCTTTAGATGTGGTGGTACTATTAATACAGCCGTTTTAGATAAAGAAGTTGCCCTTTCTCCATGAATAGGCCCGTCGCTGCCACAGGGAAATCTTTAGTTTTTCCTGTGGATTTTATATCACAGTCAAATCCCCATTGCTTAGCCCTCAAAACGAAAGGAGGAATGTCAAGTGAGAACAGTCTATGTTAAAAAAAGAGAGAGAGAGAGAGAGAGGGAAAGAGAGAGACAGTCACTTGACCTTTCTTGCCTTCGGATCTGTGACCATCAGATGCTCGGCAATTTTTCTGGAATAATGAGCTGCAGCGACTATCAATAAATGTGCGATGTCCTTCATAGGTGAACAACAAAGGATTTGTGATCAAATGAAAATCTAGAAAAGAAAACTGTAATATACGTTGTCCAAAAATAATGATACTTGAAGCATGGTGTCGGTGACACGTGGGTTTTCTTTTCAGAGACAGGAAATGACGGCGAGCACAGAGACTTTGGACGGTATCACCGACTCGGCTCCCCAGGCCTTGCCTTACCACTCCAACACGAGCACACTGCGCTCCGCCGACTCCCCCAAACGAGACGCCACAGAGATGTACCTGAAGTCCAAAGCCCTGCTGGAGAGCAGACGTAAGTGTGGGCCAGCATCGCTTGTTGCACTTTGACCTTGTGTCCTGTTCAGCCTGCTCAATACTTACGGGGTATTGCTCCTCCACAGAGCCTCACACCAAAGACATAGATGTTTTTCTGAAGAGAGACATTGAAACAGGCTTTGGATTCCGTGTCCTGGGTGGAGAAGGTCCACAACAGCCAGTAAGGATATTTAAGCCTTGTATGCGTATTTTAAACATTTTAATCTTTATAATAAAAAAGATTTTGCTATAAAAAAGCTTGATAGATGTGGAACATCAAATGATAAAATTTGCTAGCTCATAAGAATTTTTATATGCCTTATGAATTATTATGACTCCTATTTTCTTTATGTCCGGTTCTCCATTATGCTAACCCTCTATCAGAATGTCTTTCCCCAGGTGTACATCGGGGCCATTGTGCCCAACGGAGCGGCAGAGAAGGACGGTCGTTTGAGGGCAGGAGACGAGCTCATTGGCATCGATGGCGTGATGGTTAAAGGTCGTTCGCACAAGCAGGTGTTGGACCTGATGACCAACGCCGCCCGCAATGGTCAAGTTATGTTGACTGTGCGCAGAAAGGTCATCTACAGGGGTGGGTAACGAGCAGAGCAGCACTATGCTTGGTTGTTTCTCCGTAGAATAACACTGTCGGAGCTTAGAGTGGGTCCAGATCATGAAAAAGTTGTTGCCCTGAAACCACCCGGTGTCCCACAGGGCTTTCCTGAGAAAAATCCTCTGACATAGAAAGAATTATGTTGTTTCGACACAAACGACAGCAGTTTGACTGTTGAAAATAGATGATGAACTCAGTAGTTAGTATAGCTGACAAAAGAGAGGAAGTAAGCTCATGTTTAATTTGTGAAAAATCCAGAGAGAGAGCCTCAGAAATGAATATGCTGTTTTTTATGCTCCAATATGACTTTTTAATGGTTACAAGACACCTCTTCATTACTTTTATTAGCATATTTCTAATTAAGAAACAAACAGAAATGCCGCAATATTCTGTAAAAGCCCCCAGGAATACAAACACCTAAACACACAAATGCACAACTAGATTATTATTAGACACAAATACATTAGCATCTGTGTCCTCCTCACACCAGATGCCACAGAGGAAGAGGCCCAGGAAATGGCTCCAGTGCTGGTGAACGGTTCCCCAAAGCTACCTCGCCTGCCGATGCCCAGCGCGCTGGACCACGAGTCTTTTGACATCACGCTCCACCGCAAGGACAGTGAGGGCTTTGGCTTCGTCATCCTCACGTCCAAGAGCAAACCCCCACATGGAGGTGAAGGTCAAGTCGCTTCGATGCTGCATCAATACTTTGAGAATTTCAACACCCATGTTTCAGGCTTGTACAGAATATTAATGAAATTTTTGATTTTGTGATTTGAATGGTTTTGATGCTTCTGATGAATATTATATAAGGGTGTCATCATCCTTTTTAACATCAGAGCTCACATTTTCTACAAGCGCACAATGGCTGAGGCCACAAAAACCTGACCTCCATTAAATCAGTAAAATCACTATTATGCATTAAATGCGCCAATACATACAAATCAAGAACAACGGGAGAAAGACTCATTGGCTGCAGAAATACAGATGTTATGTCAAGACTTAAAACATTATAGTATGCACCAGTAATGTTTAACCTAGACAGCTGTATAAAGGATTTGAACACCAAAGAAAGAGACTGTTCATAGCGTTATAGACACGATGACTATATGCAAGAAGTGGAAGCTGTTTTGCAGGTCTACGCAGGCTGCAAATGAGTTGGGCTTATAACTGTATTTCAAATATATCTCTCAATCCTGCCCTTGCAGTTATCCCACACAAAATTGGCCGGATCATCGAAGGCAGCCCCACCGACCGCTGCGGCCTGCTGCATGTCGGAGATCGTATCTCAGCGGTCAACGGGCGCTCCATCATTGAGCTCTCTCACAATGACATCGTTCAGCTTATCAAGGACGCCGGCAACGTCGTTACCCTCACTGTCGTTCCAGAGGACGGTGAGTGTCTTTGTGTGCCCATATCTGCATTCAGTGTAGGTTTTTTCTTTTCTTTTTTCTTTTTTTTTGTCCTTGTGATCCAAATCATTCAATTCTCTTGAATGATGAACTTTTTTCACTAAGACTGGTATAAAACATGACGTGAATGGATTTTATACTGATTGCTGAAATATCAAAACACATCTCAGAATACAAGGGCCCACCATCGGGAGCAAGTTCCGCTAAACAGAGTCCAGCTCTTCAGCACAGAGCCGTGGGGCAAAGGTCAGCACTTCAGGATGAACGGTAAGGATCCGCTCACAAACAAAATAAAAGCATAAAAGCCAAAAAAACAAAGCTTTCAGTCACCGTAAAAAAAAAAAGGGCCTTTGAAACCCAGTAACCGTTCCCTCCTCCACTTTTGGCCTGAGGAGGATGTATGCAGAAGTGGAGAGAAAATGCAAAATGAACCTCCTCTAAAAGTGAAAATGAATCACATTATAGCGTGGTTATGGTTGATATTAATACAGTGGTATTGCTACCTGCTTGGACAGAATCCCATGAAACCACAAAAAAAAAATCCCCTGTAATTATACTCAACATGAAATAAAGTGTGAAAGAGGAAGCATTGCCCTGGGAGCACAAAGTTGGAGAAAATTGCTCTCAACAAAGACGCCAGTGTGATGAACATAAAATTGTTAATAAGAAATCATAATGTGCACAGCATAGAAAATGTACAGAAGAAAATTATATATTAAAAAATGCAGCTCTCTTCTATTCAGCACCCAGCATTAAATTAGAATTGATGTTTTGCAACATGGCTTTTTCAGTTCACGGCCTACAGCATGCTGTTTACAGCATGCATTACTGAAAGAAAAAAAAACAAAACACATGTTGTTTGTTTTAGTTATAACCTTGACCTGGAGGAGAAAAGGGAGGGAGTCAACTGGTCCGACCACAAAACTCTTCCTCTCAGCGAGCAGGGAACGCTGTGTGTGACAGGACCCAACCAGGTAAGAATAATCCTCTTCTTCTTTCCTCCATATGTTTCTTAGCAACTATCGGAAGTATAAGCTGGAAAGGAAAAAGTTTTTTATGTAATAAGTATATGAGCTGCATCGTCTAAGACCATATAGAATATAATTCAGTGTATTTTTTGCTTACTGTATAGCATTAGCTGTTCCAAAGCTCTTGTTTTTCCATACAGTGCGCGATTACATTGAACTCATGCATGCTGCCTTCATTATTGTTTTCAATAATGCAATTGAAGGATCAATATAGATAAAAAATAAAACCATTCTGAGAAGGATCATTAAGGGCATCTTTAATCAATAGAAAACTCGTCAGGGTCTGATGACACAATACTCATCCTGGGGCGATTATTGGCAAAATAGATACAGATGATTAAAAACGAAGGAACCATTAAACAGGAAGGTATCTCAGTGATATCCTCAATGGAGATAAAACCCTTCATCTTCGACAAGATGTTTTATGACATGAATATTTACTGAGCCCTAGACAGAATATATATATTTATATATATACATATATATATACATATATATATTTGTATGTAAATGTTGCTGCCACGTCTTTGTGTGGCCGTATGCGAGTGTGTTAATGATATGAGAGTTTCCTTTCTCCTTGTTCCGTGTGTAGGGCTGCCTGACAGTGGAGTTGGAGAGGGGTCCCAGGGGCTTTGGCTTCAGTCTGCGAGGGGGGACAGAGTACAACATGGGCCTGTACATCCTGAGACTCGCGGAGGACGGGCCCGCTCAGCTGGACGGAAGGATCCACGTGAGAGCTCCCCTTGTTATAGTGTTGAGACGTCTCTCGTGAAAAAGTCGAGCTGGACGAAAGATCAAGGAATTTGCCTGAGCAGAAATTTTCGGGCCTTGTGGTGGGATTAGTTTTGGACAAACGGATCAACTTACTGACAGTCACCGTTGTCAGGGCCTGCAGCTACCGAGGAATATCTAGATAAAAACCTGATGCCTAATGTTACTTGATTTATCAAAAATCGGTGCATTCTCAGGGAAAGCTCATTTGGTCACTCTCAACATTGTTACGTACAGTTTTTCTCGCTGTTCTGTAAAACCATTACATTGCTGAAATCTAATTTTGCACATTTAATAGTTTATGGAGGAGAGACCTAAGTCCGACAAAATATGATTTCTGTTTCTGTGTGCTGAGTGCACCAGAGGTAAAACTAATGAATTGTGTTACAACAACTGCCATTTACTGTGATGAGGGTATAATTCTTTAGATGCTTACAGCTGTGGTTTTAATTTGGCAAATTCATTCAAGCTCTCGACACAGCACATAGAGAACGTAGCTGAGCAGCGAGTTGGGAGATGGTCCATAAGTCTATTTCAGTGTCCATTTTTAATATGTTTTAATTTCGTTCTTGTCTAACGGCCATTTATTTGTACTTTTCTGATTGTGTTTTCCTTAAGAACATGTCTCACCTACATCTTTTAGCATCACATTTGTTTCTTTTTTTTTCTTATGTGACTTGGACTCCGTGACGTTTTTCATTTTTTTTCATTTAATTTTTCCATCCGCCCGTCTCTGTATTTATCCGTCCATCCACCCAAGTTTAAGCCTTCACTTTAGCAAGCATCCCCCTATCTATTAACTGTCCTTGAAAAGAGACACCGACCATTTCCAAGAAGACCGCACCGCAACTGACCCCCTAATGTTTCTCCCTATGGAAGAGGTTTGGCAGAATCAGAATTTCCCCACGGTGATGGAATTATCAGATTGTTGTTATTATTAGGACGAGAGGGGAGACGGTGCAGTGATGGAACAGAATAGAGGCTCCTAGTGGGAATCAATCTTAGGCTTGCCAGCCTGTGATCTCTGGGCATGACTTTGCCTATCCAAGGGTGGTGAGGAATGTCAACACTGATTAGCGCCTAACAGACTGACATGTTTACATGGTTCATCCTGAGTTATTTTATCATCTCCAATAATAGAGGGTACCCCCAGGGTAGCACAAGGCTGTGTGCTTGCACGCGTCACTGCGTGTGGCGTTAAAAAACATTTAGATTCTTTGATTCCCACGTAGGCATACATCCCCTGTACATTTAAACCCTCGGCGGAGCGTGCCAGCCGTCGATCGGTGACGTCTGTTTTCTGCATTACCGACAGGTCGGGGATGAGATAGTGGAGATTAACGGGGAGCCGGCACGTGGCATTTCCCACACGCGGGCTATTGAACTGATCCAGGCCGGAGGGAACAAAGTGGTACTGCTGCTGCGACCTGGGGCGGGGCTGGCCCAGGATAACAGTGAGTAACGTTTTCAAACAGCGTATTCGACGACATGTTCAATATATCCGACTAGCACGATACTAGTATTAGTACAGTGTGGAGTATAGATTAGTAGGCAACTGAAGTACTTGGTTGAGTAGATAAGATTAAAGAAATTAAATCATCTGTGCTCCAGAAAAGCATATATGTAGAAAAATTACAATTTCTTTCCTCAAATATACAATATATTTTTTGTGTTCTCATATTAAACTCTCAAAGAATTAGTTTTCACATTTTGGGAGCTACCATTACCGATATTCACTTTTTTGCTAAAGCTGGATGATAAGCCCAATAGCGTTCTCATGTATTTCTGGAGAGTATGTAGCTGGAGCCTGTAGCTGACATACAGACTGAGATCAGTAGGCGACCCCTCCATGCTTAACGCTTTCCCAGCTTGGTGCTAAGTGAAGCTAACCATTTCCTCATTCGAGACCGGCACAATCTTCTCCCCTAACCCTTGACGTATTTCACAGAATGCATCTTTAAAAGTTTTACAGCTCATCATTCATAATCAAGTTTTAGCCATTGCGTGTTTGATTAATGTTTACAATTAAATTTTATTGGGCAACTGCATTGGATTTATTTCCTAAATGTGTTTACTGTTTAACACAGAGGGCATGGTGACAGTAGCTGAATAAATGCGGGATCCATAAATCCGCCTAATGTTTAGCTAATGATAATGACTTCATCCATCTGTTAATTGATGGAGCCTATTTTGTAGTGCCACCCTTATTGATTTCATTTTACTTTCTTTGCTGAGTTATTTTTTAATGTATTCATTAAATCTCTAACCATCTGCTTCTTTTTGGCTCTTCTTCTCTTGGCCCCGACGCAGGTAGTACAGCTTCCTCTACTGTGTGCTACTACACTGAGCACCAACACTAACATCTTCACTGCTTTTACTGGCCTCTTCTCTTTTATCTTGGTAATTTGTCTCTACCACGTTTTTCCTCTTTTAACCCCTAAAATCATATGATCTAAAAATTCCTCATTTCCTTCGGTCCCTGTGTGTGGTACGTCAAATGTTCCTATGTGCACTTGGTGTCTACATGTAAAAATGTGTGTTTCTCCTCGCAGGTCAACATGATCCGAAACTCATTTCACCCACAAGCTACTCCAGAGAGGTGTTTTCCTATGACACATCACCCCACTCCTCTCCATATCCCACTGGGGCTTCCATATTTGTTTCTTCTAAGTTCTCCAGCAAATTGCAACACTCCCGCAACTGGAGCACCATATCCCCACAAGGCCTCAAGCCCCACAGCAGGAGGGGTTTGAGCTCGGTGAAGGAGAGTGGTGAGAGAGCAGACAAGGAGGCAGAGAGGCTTTCTCCCACCTCCCCTGAGCATTTAACCTTCTACAAGAGGACCAGGCCCACAAAAGACTCCAGAGAGCTAAGCAGCCCAAAGAAAACAGGGGAGACATTTCCTAAAGCCAAAGAGCAACATTACAGCCCCAGGAAGACTGAGAGTCAGGCACAGAAAGCAACACTGAGCAGGAGCTGGACGTCTCAGACACACACAAAAACACCATCCACAAGCCCTGGGAAGTCGCCTCAAGCTGGACAGCAAGCGGCTCCGACCCTGCAGCGTGCAGGGCATCAACAAGGCCCTGAGAGGAGATTAAAGGACACTTCCAGCCGAGAGAGTTTGAGCCCTGAAAAGGAGAACGGCAAAGGGGGGAATCTCGACATCGGAAGACACACGCCAGGAAGAGAGATCGGAGGGAGAGGAGAAAACATAAGAGCCGGCCACGAGCAAGAAAGTTTTAAGAGGAGAGTGGCGGGAGAATCTCGCCACCACAGGACATCTCCTCATACGGTCGGAGAGAGCAAGAGAGGCGCAGGTAAAGACTCAGGACAGAGGGACGCCAATGGCAAGAGCAAACCCACAGACGACACCAACAGAAGTAGAAAGACTGTCAGCAAAAGAGAATCCTTGTTGTCTTTTAAAGACACGTGGAGTAGAAAAGGTTCCGTGGTCTCGCCGAAAGAGGCGAAAGGAAGGCAGGACACGTTTTCTCACGCCAAAGACGACCGCAGTAAGGGAGACTTGGTGGCCACCGCGAGCACCGCTCCGGGGACCCCGCACAGCGCGGAGGGACCTATTAGCCCCGGCCCCTGGAAAGTGCCCAGCTCAGCCAAAATCCTCTCCCAGGCAGAGGTTCTCCGAGACCCTTTGTGATAGAATATTGAACCACCCAGGCTTGAGCTGTGCCATGGAATATTTAACAGGACCTTCAGGGGAATGTTTTGGGTTTTGTTTTTTTTTTCCCCCCCTAGAGTTCTTCCATAAAATGCGGCGTGGTGCCGCTTTTGATTACCTTTCGGATCACGTGCAGATTTGTCCTTCGACTCGGTCTTTCCTCGGGAGCCCTGTGACATCACGGGCGGCATGTAGCAAGCTCCGCTCCGCCCTGTCCGCCCCCTCAGCATCTTCGATGTGGGACTCGAGCATGTGCGGCGCGCTCTCGGGGGCCTTGTCGGACAAGACGTTTGTGAAATGTGAATATGTGCCAATCCTGGGACCCTCCTGTGGAACGACAACTACCAACAGCGCTTCACACCCATTACAATGCAATGACCCATATGCAAAGAAAGGAGAAAGGCTCCCCCGCCTCTCACCTCTGGTATACACCAAGTGTGACTGTCATCTAGGGTTTAATTTTTTGCTCTCGGTCTCATCGTGGGGTGTTTTGACTCCTGTCTTTTTCTTGGAAGTTTGCTCAACTGCATGCACTCGGTCCTTATGTTCGTTTTACTGCACGTGTTCTGCACACCACTGAGAATGATCCTTCTCCTTGTTTTCTGATTCTCATTCCGAACACCGGGCAGATTTCAGATACAACCCAGCGAGCGTTCACTTTACCGGGGACTCTAGACTGTTCTGTGGTTATAGACCGGACTTTCCTCCGTACAAACAGCATCATTAAAATGACCAGAAACTTGTGGTTTGAGATCTTGTTTACCATGTGTATAATAACCAACCAGTGTGTAATTTATTGAGATAATAGATGAATATATGTATATGTAGCTGTACCCGGCCATTCCACATTTTGATATAGACTTCAAAGACTTGTCCCATGTTATTTGAGCTTTCACCTTATTTCCAATGTTCTCGGGTGGTAGGAATTACCATGGATCTTTGTAGTTTCATGAAACATAGAGGTGACGTGCAAACCGCTGTACCAAATGTTTGCAATCGCTCAAAACGTGTCTCATTGTGAAATATTATATATAAATATATATATATTTGAATGTGTCATGTTTTGCAGATTCCAACTTTAAAATTATCTATTGAATTTCATTGCACTGCATCTGCCCTTGTAGCATAACAGTAATAGAATGACCATGAGTTGTATTTAATTTGTGATGTTGACTTGCCACCAATGCATTGTCATTTTATTATGGTTATTGATATCATTATAATTATTATTATTTTATAAAGCTGTTTCTTTTTTTTTTCTAAAAGGTTCACCGTTTGAGGCCAAACTTGCAATTTATACTGTATAATCCTGTTTGAGTTTTGGTTTATACCCTTCGCCATTTTATCTTACCCTGTTAAGAAAAGAAAAAAATTAGGATTTTAACTGATGCACTTGTCAGTCCCGCTGTGCGACTGTGTGCCGGGTTGGCTTGAAGGACAATAGAATTTATAGAGTGATGTGGTGGCTTACTGAGACACTGAGCATGTTGCTGATGTAAAGCAGGTATAACAGAGATCCCGACTTCTTGCGTAATTCATTTAAGGGGTATTCTCAGCCGTTGGCTGTTATAAACAATTGGTTCTAAAAGCAGGATCCCTGAAAATGAGAAGTAGCCTAATTCCACTTTTGTTCTACTAATGTTTTTTTTTTTTTTTTCAAGCCCCCGTGCCGTAAAATCTGAGGAAAGGAAATGCACTCGGCCTACTTGCTAATACGACTTATGAGATCAAGACATATTCAGGTGAGCTCAGGGAGCCGGTATTGTAGCAAACGTGAAAAAAAGTCGGTATCGGTGGCAGGCAAAAAAGTGATAAGTGACAGGAGTCGGTGTTTGTGTGAAGGAGTTTTCAGGTAAAAAAAAAAAAAAGAAAAGAGACCCACTAGTGGATGAGCCAGTCAGTAAAGGGTTTTCGTGCAATAGTTTGGTTGGTGGAATGAGTAACTCCAGCCCTGAGTGTCAGGTACAGGCAGTTCACTTCTGGTCCAGAATCAGATAATGCCCCTTTTTTTATTGTATGTCTCTTGCACTGGTTGACTCCTTTATGCTTTTATTATTATCATTATTATTTTTTTTTTGGACACATTTTGTATCTCATCTCTGTATCATACTGTGGCCTTGCATCGCTTCATTAGAACAACAATCCTTGTGGTATCTTCTACATTCTGTAGGTAGACGGTAGATGTAAATGTTTGTACATTGTACAGCACCTTTATAAATACTTGCTGAGTGCTCTTTCGGGAAAAAAAAAAAATAGAGGTACTATATTAAAATCGCTCCATTATTTTTTTATGTAAAAAAAAAAAAGAAAGAAAGAAAATATTTAAAAATGGATTCAAAATGACAGGCTATGACCTTGACATGGTGTTCCGTTCATGCACTGAAAAATAAAGTTTTACTGAAGACACATTCTTGATTTCTTGTACTGAAGCTGAATTAACTGAATTACACGTTGAACATAATATTGCGAATGAAGCCGCGCAATCCTTTTTCTGAACCGTCCTGCCAATATGGTAATAATTGTCAGAATAATCGTTTGTGTTTCACGGGATTCATTTGTTCCACACTGAAAGTCCAACAATGCCCTCCTTTCATATGACAAAGTAGCAGCCACTGTTACTATGGCAGATTTCCAGTTGTCATGGTAGCCGCCTGCTTTTTCGCAATAGAACGAAGTAGACGCTTCTTCAATTATCAGAGAGAGCTCAGTGGCATCTTATGCCACATAGGCATCACATCCATTTAATATCCGTATTTCAAAAGCTGGACGTGAATCACGGGCCTGTATTTGCAATGCGAACACAAAAAGAAATCTGCTCCCAAAGAAAATATCACTGGATTTAAATCCCCAATAAAATTTCATTACTGTGAAAGGTATAAATCACAACAACGCTATACAGGGTGTTAATCTGGTAGTAGCTTACTGTTTATTTTACGTAAAGCTGAAAGACATGAACAGACTGAATTGGGAACAACTCAGGCGGGTGTAAGTGGAGGGGGAAAAAAAAAGAGAAAAACATTGATTAAGAGCTGTTTGTCAAACGCTCTGTTGCATATACGCTCCTGCGAGTTACTTGTGTACGGGAGCTTTTTGAGCATTTGTAAATCCAAATTGGATTAGCTGCAGGGAACATGTATCGGTCCCTGACTGATACAATCTCACTTTATAATTATGAGTACTTTTCAGGTCTGCCGTCGATGAATAGGCTGCGTTTTCATTTTCCTTTTTTTCCCCCAACCTTTTTAACTCATTCTTAAGGAAGGTTTTTACAATGCAAGTGTATGTGTGACGCGCTCCTGCGGTGCTTTCCGTCAAATCCACGCAGTTGGGCATTCACACCTGCGATGTCCGGCTGCCACTACCGGCTGATCACCGACCAGCTGCAGAGGGGCAGTCAAGGCCTCACTGACACAGGGGTTAAAGTCTCTGTGAGCGACTGCAGGAACTTCTTTTGCTGACCTGCTCTGTCATTCGGCGCTTGATAAGTTGGCAGATGAGCAGCTTTGTTGGCTACAGAGCGACTGGTAGTTGTATGTGGTGCGGTAACCGGCTAAATGGCTTTAAAATGGGCTTTGACATGACAAGTCTTATTTTATATTTCAGGTACAAACATGACATGATGTGTGGAACTGCTGGTACAGACAATTTTATAGTGGAGGTAAATCTTCTTTAAAGAGCCATTGACTCTGAACTTCCACTTGCACCACACTCTGTGTGTGTGTGTGTGTGTGTGTGTGTGTGTGTGTGTGTGTGTGTGTGTGTGAGTACACACACACACACACACCTTTTTTCAGGAAAACTTTACACTGTTTTTAGAAGTAGGAAGAAATCAGAATTAGAAGCTTCTCTCACCCTAAAGTTATGTGTTTATTTCCTTTTTTCCCCTTTTTGTTTTTTTTGTTTTTTTTAAAAGGACATGGGTTATATTTTATAGGAATAAAGATTAATTTTCTGATTTCCAGTCAGTACAAATGATCTGTGATATTTATAACTTAGACTTGTGTCGATTCAGAGAAAGGAGTAGACATGAATATTCTCTTCCTCTAATACAGGTTGTTACCAATAACTCCAATCTCTTTGCTTGATTTTAAGTCATTTCAGAACATAAGGAGCATATTCTCACTCTATTTCAACCGGGACTTATCAATAATTTCGCTTCGTCAGATAACGTCGCAGAGCAGAATTCATGTCATAGATACTGGTCTATTTTTTTCCTGGTCTATGAACTCATGGCGTATAATTAGCTTCATCAAAGCTTCTGCCTTTCAATGCAGTTCGTGTTTTTCACCACAAGATGTCACTGACCTACAATGGTGCGTTTTGTCCACGTGGTTGAGGAAGGTTACACATCAACTCACATTGGGATGAATAATAATAGTAATTATTATTATTATCATTATTGTTGTTCTTGTTGCTATTCCAGCAAAGGAAATTACAGCTTTAGAGACGGTTTTCCCGGTTTAAAGTTGGTGTCAAGGGTAGTTCATCATTATATAAATGGTGATTGTAAGAAGTATCTATGAGTCATATGTCTTTTGGCCTTGCAGTTTTCTGAAATCTGAATATCAGGGAGGAAAAAAAAACTTTTATAGTCACAGAGATACACAGCATGTGTGTGTTAAAAGTTACTTTATTTAACTCTGACATCACATCCTTGGTATGCCAGACCACAGAAAAATGCAGGTGAACACAGCAGCGTTGGACAGATATTAACGTTCTGGGCTGGAACCTCTTCTCCTCCATTATCAGACATGAAGATAAGCAGGCACATTCCTCTAGACCGGCCGGTGAGGAGGGAACTGTCTTTAACGGTCGCCTGGTACAGGGGCGCTCATCGAGATAAGAAGAGCGCTAGGCCACGGCTCGAGGAGGCCTCACGTGCGACGAGTTTCCTGGCGCCCGGGCGTTATTTTCCTACTTGTGTTGTTTCGTGAGAAAGGAAAAGAAAAAACGATAAAGAAATCCCTTAAAAGGATGTGAAGTATGGACCTTAATTTCTCACAGGTCTGGTTAACTTAACTTTAACTTCACCTTTAATATCCTGTTTTTTTAGTGATGTGATGCGTGTAACCAAGAAAAATACCAACCATTGCTGGACGTTTAAAAAAAAAAAAAAAAAACATGAAACATAAGAATAAAAAAAAAAAAAAAATTTAAAACCCAAAAACAAACCATAACAAACCCAAACAGACCTACACACTGGTTAACTTGGTTAGGTCATCGTTACTGGGTGTCTCTGTTATTCGTGGGTGGGTCTCTCAGGCAACTCTGGGTGGAGGACACACACACACACACACACACACACACACACACACACACGCACGCACACACGCAGCTCCTGCCAACAGCTTACGTGGTTTCATGGTTGGACTGAGCTCCGTGGAATTTTCTTCAGACGGAGAGAGCGTGTGGGTTTGTTTGTTTGCGTGTGTGTGTGTGTGTGTGTGTGCGTGTGCGTGTGCGTGTGTGTGTGTGTGTGTGCAGAAACAATGAGGAACAGCCCATTTTGTTTGGGTTTATCGTCATGGAAACATTTGAAGTGATGGGATCTGCTATAAGAGCAAAACAGGAGAATCCTCACTATCTCATTCCGCCCACCTCACTGTGCCTCCCGTACATTCGTTTTATTAACATTTACCAAGGACACCTGTATTGAAACCCTATGATTCTTCCGTGATTTATAATCTACTAATGTGCAGAAGAGTCTCAAGCGGAACAGAGTAGAAGTGGACCGACATGTATAATAAAGACTTGCCTCTTTCGAGGGATCCCTGCGGCAATACCCCACGTTTTTAACGCGGGACACACCCAGTTATATTTGGCTTTTTTCGCTGTCGGAAGAGGTGAGAGCTGGTGTTTGTTACATGCTGCTCATGAGTTAAGTCTCTTGACCTGTTTTCTGTCTCCAGAGTTCTCGACATACTTACTTGTTTTCGTTTGCTCCGAGGTCTCTGTCTCTGTCTCTGTCTCTGTCTGTCCGGACACAACTAACTTTAACAGCACTTTGGTCCGGAGGTAAGCTGAGTTTAAAAGACAAACTTCCTGCTCTGGTTTTCAAAATAACGCACTGGTTTCCGAGCTTCTAATCACTGATAAACACATTGCGTTTAAACTAATAAATGTATATGTATATATATATGTATATATATATATATATATATATATATATATATATATATATATATATATATATATATATATATATATATATATATATATATATATATATGTATATATATATATATGTATATATATATATGTATATATATATATATATATATATATGTATATATGTATATATATATATATATATATATATGTGTATATATATCTATATATGTGTATATATATATATGAGTTTGTGTGTATATGTATGTATGTATGTATGTGTATATAAATGTATGAATGTATATATATATATATATATATATATATATATATATATATATATATATATATATATATATATATATATATATATATATATGTATATATACATATGTATATACATATGTGTGTGTCTGTGTCTGTGTGTGAAAGAAAAATGAAAGAAATGTGTACAAACTACTACTATTCCTCTGAAGGAGCAGTATGTTCATTGAGATTCTGGGTTACAACCCGACCCCCGCGGATAGACGACCTCCGCTTTTATTATGAAGGCCTCTTCGTCTCTTCCCGTCACGGCCGCCGCGCTATAGCGAACTTGACGGGTACAAAAGGGACCAGATCGCCGGGGCGCAGCTTCAGGGATCGTCGCCTTCAGTCGGCAGCGTCGTGTCCACGTTTCCTCCGAGGACCCGGGACGAGCGGACGCACCGACCGGACCCGGACTGTTTGTCTTCCGTCTCCGTTTCCTTCCCCAGCATGAAGGTTTGGCCGGACACCTGCGGACGGCGGAGACATCTGCTGTTACTCTGCCTCTTTGTCTTGGAAGCGGCAGGTCAGTGAAAACATCATCCCCCCGGTCTGCGTAACGAGATAATATTTATCAACGGACACAGTCACATGAGAGGTTCAGTAACAACAACACCATCAAAAAAAAAAAAAAAAGAAAATTGTCAGCTGCAAAGCACAATGGAAAAAAAACACCTCAATCACTGTAATATAAAAAAAAAAATGACGATGAAATAAGTTAAACCGACTACTTAACATTAATGTCTGCGGTGTTTGGTGTGATCAACGAGGGCAGTAAATTCAGCGCTGAATTCCAGTGCTTCTTTCCCGGATTTTGCTGTGAAACCACGGGGGATATCTTTCCTTATATGAACTGGCAAGAGAAGAGACGAATCTCCAGCCATAAAGTGAACTCCCCCGGATAGTTTATGGAAAAAAAAAAAATTTCCCTCGATAGAATCAAATTTCGGGCGAGGACGTTGATATCAACTGCGGACCTCTCCCTTAAAAAGTTGACTACCACAGATGAAGTTTTTTGTTTGGAATATATGTGTCTATATATATATATATATATATATATATATATATATATATATGAAATATTTAGTTGTTTTTTTAATTTGGGATTTCTGGCATTTTTTTCTTTTGCCACTCTCTAAGTCAGACTTAAAGAAGTTTTATACAGTTAATTGTAATGGCTTTGTGAATAGTTTATCAGTTCTTTATAGATCAGTTATAAATCATTGATTAAAAAACAAACAACTTTTTATGGCCCCCAGGTTGTGAAAACCACTTGGCAAAATCCACTCATTAATTACTGACATGAATAAACTCCATTGTTTGGATTAAAGTTCATTTAATTACTGACTTATTGAAATTTATAAAACCAGACTTAATGACTTATTAAAATGTGAGGAACTCGTGAGTATTTATTGGTGGATTTCCAAATTTAGCTGGCAGCCAAGGGTCTTTTTCCCTCAGAGGGAAAAATCAGGATTTGAAAGGCATTTTCTCCCATAGATTGTGTCATATCGAAACAAACAAAAAACAACCCTGTATGGTGAGTGTGATTGATTTGTTTATTTAGTTATTTCATCACTGTTTTATTGACTGGGGCTGGATATGATTTTGAATAACAGGACGATGCGGTGGTTGTCCGCTGATGTTGCGTCTTCTTTCTCGTTTCTGCTGCAGCGGACTGTCCTTTGCCTAAGGGAACGGAAACTATTGTCTTATCGAACGAAGCACTTCTAATGAATGAATTCCCAGAGGGCACCACTGTCAGGTTAGAGTGTGGTCATGGGTATACTACGGAAAGTGGCTCTGGGGTTATAAGCTGCATCGGAGGGGCATGGTCTGAACTGGATCTCACCTGCAAAAGTGAGTCCTGTCAACTTTCTTCTGCTAAACTCAGTCTTCAGCTGTTATTCTGTCATGTTGGAGTTGATTTCCTGGCATCAGAGTCCAGCATCAATGTTCTGTCTGTTTTTATATCACAGAGAAGGACTGTGGTTCCCCTCCGCCTACGCCCAATATGAACTATGATTTGAGCCCTGGTACCCTGTTTGGTGCTAGGATACGAGTAACTTGCGACAAAGGGTGAGTATAAATGTAAGAGGTATGAAATCCTGTCTTTTTATTGCTGCCAGGTCGAATTGCACATGAAGTTAAATAGCTATATCTTAATCTTTGAGAATCAAGCGTTAGACCTTCAGCAGCTCCAATGACGACACAAAAGGAAGAGGCCCTCAGTAGAAAGTCATGCTCAGAAAAAATCTGCAAATCATTTCCTTTCACCTTCACTGCCAACGATCATCTGCCAGCTGCTGCTAAATAGATGACTGACGTCAAGGTGCACTGGCTAATCTCTAAACAAATCAAACATAGTCCTGAATGACAAACAGAGGCATTGCCAGAAAGTGTTGCTTGAAACTTGGCTCTCTTCTTGCAAGCACTGAGAGTTGTTGATACAAAGTTCTTGACTATATTCTGCAGGAATTTAGTTTCAGAGTTGGTTTTGTGCAGTGCAGGAGCGAAATTTGAAATTTGATTATTACCAGAGATAATTATTAATTATTATTAAAATTAAGAATCCTATTAATCGAGATTAATAATAACGGGGCACCACTGGGAAAACACGGACTAATAACCAAATAGTGGATGCAGTCTCAGAGGGTTTGTACACTTAGAAATGCCGGCGGAGCAAGATGGCGGACGTGACTCATTACGGTCTCGTCTTGTGAGGGTCGGCCGGAAGGAAGTCTGTGGAGTGTAGTGGGGGCTCGCCGGTAACGCGTGACTTCAACAAAAGGAGAACAGCTGAGCGGGAAGTTCAAACTTCCCTGCGCTCAGGTGTTCGTGTAAGAATGTGTGTGTGTGTGTTAGTAAGGAAAGGAAGAGGTAGAAGTGTTCAGCTGCAGCGTTCTGGCGATCGTGATCGAGGGGCAGTATTTATCTGTGTTGTGCAGAAACTCGCTTGGCTCAGCTGACGAGCGGCGAGAGTCTGGACCTTTAACTAACAACAGAAAGTACTGGTCTTGATCACGAGTGCAAAGCAAGACAAAAGTTCATCTGCTGCAGATGGATCGAATTATAGTTCACTCAAGTCTGGTGACATAAGTGAATAAATAGCAGCAACAGCACAAACAATATCTTCACAATATTGTAACAGCAGCAGTTTAACACACACTAGTTACTAACATCTGCCCAGAGCTATAAGCCTCTTCTGCCAGTGAAGCTGTGTGGTTAGTTCGTCCGCAGTGTCGTTTGTGCGGGCAAGGTGGCCTTAGATAGTGGCTAATGGCGAGGCAAACTAATTCTGGCTCACGGCGGGGAATTAGTGAGTCGACTTTAAAAGAAGCAAGATCCGCTTTCCTCCTTCTTCTTGAAACGGGAAGGACTCGTCAGCTACCAGGCTTCGACCAGGTCCGTGGTCTCGAACCGGGCTGTGCAGTGTTTTCTCAACACACACGGGGAGAGCGGAGATCAGCTCGACCAGCGAGGGAAATCCGTAGGCCTTAAAGTTAAATCATGTACGCAGGAAACTCCTAACTATGACTAGAGCGTTCGCCACGTGGGACGGGGTCTAATTTTATCTAATCTTGTTGCTACTTCTACCGGCGAGGAGTTCATTGGTTATAGCGAAGGTCCAAGCAAGGTTGTGCACGTAGGCCTTCTTTGTCTAAGGTCTGTTGGTGAGGCACAACAGTTGGAATTAACTTTCTATTGCATTGCGATGACTCAACAGGAATAATTCCACCCTGAATAAACAGTCCTGCTTAATTTTTCCCACTGTCTTTTTTTTTTTTTTTGTCAAACAGATACGAGATTTTTGGATCCAGCTACAAACAGTGCTACGCTAACGGGTGGAGAGGAAAAGCCATGTGTGAATGTGATTTTCTCTTATTTCTTTTGTAATTTTTCAAACCATAACAGGGACAAGAAAACGCTTGTTTTGTACAAGTGCTTTTTCTCTGTCTTCACTATGCCAGTTGGCAGGTAGAACAGTTTATTTGACAGCAATGGGAATTATTCCTTTTCTTTCCACTGTGATATAAACATGAGGACACCTTTTCGTCTGTTTCCTCAGTGGTAACGTGTGAAACGCCTGCTAACCCCGACAACGGCAAAAGGATATCGGACAGTGAGGAGAAGCCACAGAGCTATGGAGGCGTCATAAAGTTTGTCTGTAATGAAGGATACACTCTCGTCGGTAACGACAGCATTACGTGCACGGAAACGGGTGACTACGACTCTCCTCCCCCTCAATGCAAAGGTACTTCCACTGCATCCACGTGTTTGATTTGTTATTCCATGGATTGGAGGGAGAGGTGGACAAAGCCTCGAGCGAATTTCTTTAACAGCCATACAGTTGGCTTTGCATGTCTTAATACACCATTTACAAAGAGTCCTTACAAATACTGTTGACCATTTTCAAACTATTCAATAACTGCGCAGACCGATTTCCAGTCTGTCAGGCTGAAACCGAGCCGCTGGTCTGCACTCAATACACTGCAGTATTAAAATCACTGTGCGCCGACTTGAGAGGGAAACAAAAGAGGCAAAGGCTGCGAAAATGCTCGCCATGATGAATTACTGCACCAATCTAGAGGATGTTTTGACTCTCTGCGAGTTTCACTCTGTAGTGAAACAAATTCCAAACAGCGGCTGCCTGGAATTTAATAAATCAGTCAGAAAACCTCTTTTATGCTTTTGAAATGTCTCATGTAAAATTGTATGCACATGATTTATAAGTAAATGGGTTAAAATATGCCAAACCACAGGCGCGGTCTTTCGATAACTTTTTGACACATAATGTGAGCTCAGTACTGCAGCGAGTTTTCAGTGCATTTTCAAGTGCCTAATTGTCATTCTGTAATATATTGTTTTCAGTTAAAAAAAGAGTGCACATACAGTTCGGCTAGGTGTTGTCATGGTGTCACTGAGGACACTCAGCATTGTCTAGACTGCTGGCATGTTTAAACATCATCATTTATCCCCTCTCTGCACGCTCCTCTAGCGCTGACATTCGCGCTTTACAACAAGAACTTTTATAGGTGCACCGCCTCCAGAGCCACCTTTCTCTAAAGAGCTGCTCATAACACTGTGCTGAGTATAGTTTTCTGCAGGAGGATGATGTGAGAAATAGATGGAGGATTTCTCCCAATTTGATTTTCTCTTTTGGCATAACATGAAGTGCACCAAGAAGCATGTTACTGATGCATAACTGTCATCTAAAGGCACGACAGAGCATGTTTAGCATGTAAAATGAAATCTACTGTACGTGCATGCTCCGCAAACCGGCTTCATTAAAAAAAAAAAAAATTTAAATGGCGGATGAATGGTATTTATTGTAACCCTGGATAAACTCAGCAGTGTTCTCATTCATAGAAATGACAACAGAAGATAGAACTACAAAAAAAAGTATACCGCCAACTCCTACGTCTCCAGCACAAGGTATAGAAATCATCTAAAGGCACAGCACAGCACTGTTCCTGCATGTAAAAGGAAATCTCTTGTAAATGCATGTTCCATCCATAGCTTCATAAGAAATGGCAGATGAATGTTATTTATTGTAACCGCAGATAATTTCAGCAGTGTTCTCATTCATAGACATGACAACAGAAGATAGAACTACAAAAAAAAGAATAGCGCCAACTCCTACGTCTCCACCACAAGGTATAGAAATCATCTAAAGGCACAGCACAGCACTGTTCCTGCATGTAAAAGGAAATCTCTTGTAAATGCATGTTCCATCCATAGCTTCATAAGAAATGGCAGATGAATGTTATTTATTGTAACCGCAGATAATTTCAGCAGTGTTCTCATTCATAGATGTGACAATTGTAGATAGAACTACAGAGACTTTTCTTCATGGGTGGTACATATATTTATATATTTCCATGACAATGATTGTTTTCCCTGTCACAGTGGTGTCCAATTCTACATCTTCGGTCGCCACAATCACAGCTCATAGAATCAAGGCAACCAATGCAACATCAGCTGTGCCACCTTCTTCAGGACAAGGTACAGGAAAATAAGTCTCGACACAAGCCCATCGGCATGTGATTTAGCCGAACACCGTCCAGGCACAGCGCTCGGCAGCATGAATGGATTGTAGGCTGCACGCTGCACGGCTCTTAGAAATGGCTTCTTAGCCTCAACAAAACAGAGCCAGTTTGACGGAGGAGAATAAAGAAACTACTCCATGCTACTCCATGCTACTCCTGTAACATCAACGTTACCTTCATTTCAAAGTATAGAATGGTTTCTTTGAGAAGCAGTTGAAAGTTTTGGGAGGTTTTTTGTTTTCTTTTCTTTTCTTCTGTTTGGTCTGTAAATTGTTATTTCACCTGTATCCCCTAGTTGCTTCAGTGTAGGGAAAGCATAATATCCTGTTAATACTGTGAGATGAAAAAAATTATTTAATTAGGGAATGATATTGACAAGGAGAAGGAAAGTTATTATACCGGGCAGCTGGCCCTTTCTGGCAGGAGGGGGTGGTGGTGGGGGTGTTATGTGTCAGGCTATTTCTCACTTCTGAGTAGTTGCCAGACAACCAGCAGAGACTCCAGGAAGCTACTATCCCCCAAATCAAATGGGTCATAGTGTTGTTACTCCTTGATTTTTGCAGAGATTAAACAAATGAGATGAGATGATGAGATATAACATGGATTTTGTCACCCCCCTCCCCTTTTCCAGTCTTTCTGCTAAGCTAACCATCTGCTGGCTATGGCGTCGTATTTAACAGACTCATATGAGAGTGGTGTCAGTCTTCTCAGTTAACCCTCCACCAGAAAGAGTACAAGCATGTTCCAGGAAATGACAACATGTTCCTTTAACAACTATCTCTAGGTTTGCCTCGCTATTTTTATTTCCTGCGGGTAAAAGCAGATTCAAATCGGATAGTAATGATTTTATTTTACTGGCTGCAGAGAAATGTAATTTAATAATTTCAGACATGTCCTCCCTCCCTTGGTCCCGATAATAAAGTTAAAGTCGATAAATTCATTTTAATTTTGGGGGGATTTCTTCCCCTTCCCTGATCCAACACAGATGCAAAGTAACATACACATTTTTTCCTACATGCAAAAACGCACTTTACAGATGCTGTAGTTATACATGGTGGCTTTAAATGAGTAAATGAGATGCTCAGTTTGTAACAGACCTTCTTTTTCTGTTGTCCACGACAGTTTGAACAGTTTACATACTCATAATACTGTTTTGTATTTGCAGACAAGCTAGGCGGCGCTTTAAATACTAACTCGGATTTTGGTGAGTTTTGGTTCTTTTTCTGTTGTCCACGACAGTTTGAACAGTTTACATACTCATAATACTGTTTTGTATTTGCAGACAAGCTCGGCGGTGCTTTAAATACTAACTCGGATTTTGGTGAGTTGTTGAGTCCCAGGCCTAAGATTTGAACATGGACGATTATTTGCTCTGCGTTTGACCTTGACTGTGTCTTTCAGGATATATACCCGTCATAGTGTCGGTGATATCTGTTCTATTAGGTAATGTATCATTTTTGCTTGTTGGAATTCTCATTGTTATCTAATTGTAGCATTTGAAATAAAAACAAAAAACATACTAAATTTTATTTTTCCTCTTTTTTCTTTACAGTTGTATCTGTAGTTGTGCTCGTGTTTCACAGATTTAATCTGCGGAGAAAAGGGTAAGATCCATTATTTTACTCTTAACTCCTTAATGCATGGCTCAGACTTGATGATGCTTTTTTTATCCTCCTGTTGCATTTTGTGTCCGCATTTCCTGCTCCTTGTTTACCTTTTGACATTTACATAAATGTACAGTAATGCGCAGTTCAGAAGTAGCGCACAATTCTGCATGCAATGCAGTGGAGTAACATGAAGTAACCCCGCAACAGGTTCATTTTCCTTACTGGCTTTTGATCTGTATGAGGAAATTTAAGTGTCTGTGTTTGAGGGAAGTCAACAGGAAATCCTTTTATAAAACTGGCCCTGACATAGGAATAAATACCAGGACAATAATCCCCTTCAGACTGAATTGGGGGGAATGCCTTTGAAAATCATGTGCACTAAATATAGAGGAATTTATACAAGTCAAAACCATGTAGAAAGAGGCTGTATTTCCCTCGGGATGAAAAAAGCATCAATCTCAGTGTATTTTGTGATTTATGTGGCAACCTTTTGTTAGACATTCATGTGACATGAGATTGAAATAAACGTGCAGAGACCAAGGTAGTTAAAGCTTTTACTGGAATATAACAACTTGATATTCTTATTGTGAAATTCATTTTTAATAATAAACTGTCCTTAATCACGACTCTCTCTCATTAACTGTATACTTATGTTCAAGCTGCATATTGCCTTAATCCATGGTTAAAGCTTACTTAAAAACTAATAACTAATAAAATGTTAACATGAAAACAACATAACTCAACAATTCTGACACAAATTCCTTATTTGGTGACACCATAGCTCATATGACACCCGAGAAGACCTGAAGCCGGAGTTATTACAGTTCCAAAATGTTTAGATTGCCTTCCTCACTCAGGTATCTGTCAATTCCTGTGTATTTACTACAATATAGACATCAAGTACCTCTAAGAAATGCATTTAAGTATTCTTTACTGTTCATATTACTTCTCATAAAGAAAGCTGAAATATAGTGTTTAAGTGGGAACATTAATTATTAATGAAGTGAAGCCTAAAAAAAAGCATGAATTTTATGCCATTTTCCTTTTCAAAGCAGATGGTTTTCCTCTACCTTTCTGGTCAATGCCAGCTCTGCAAATGGAACCATGCCTATCAGTTGAATCTGTGACTCAGAAGAACACGCCAGCAAACATATACCTGTCTCTCCCTGAGTTGATAGGAAAAAAAAAAATCAGAACACACTCAATTTTATTGCACTTCAAATCGCAGATTATCAAATCGGCCGAGTTGTATCCTAATGTAATTGTAGGTTATTACATTCCAGTGATCGGAAGCACTTTTGGAAATTATGTATTATATGTTTTATTTACACACAAAGTTGTAAATATACTCTGCCACTACTGTTTTGTACATATGTTGTATTAATGTAAAAACCAGGGGAAGCACTTTAACATTTTCTCCATTTGTTATAAGGTATCACAGTATTGTTTAAACAAAATAATTAAGTGTGGAGTTTTTTGAGAAATGTTAAAGCCATAAGTTCCTGTCTGAACCATGGAAAACAAGTTGATTCAAGAGGCATACAATGTGGTTAATTCAATTTGTCCACTGAAACGGCTTCTGATAAAGATACAATCAGCTGCATTCTTCGCCTCCTGACTTTCTTTTTTCTTCATTGTCTATTGTCTGGTGCACTTTTAGTTAGCTGTACAAAATAATGGGAAACCTTGTTCATTCAATAGAGTACCTACCATCAGTGAACCATTAAACTACTCCAAATACTGGAGAAGTGGTCAAAATGTTTGTTGAATGTCTCACTAAAAGGGCTAATTGAGCCAGTGGAGCAGAAAACGGTAAAAGTTCGGTGACGAAAGGCTGATTTTTAACGAAGCCACTGATGAAAAGAGGTTTCTTTTTTAAATATAAAACTATAGCTATAGATCTGAAAGATCTTTTTTATCTGAACCACGTGCTGCAGCATTGTTTACATCCTAGAACATCCAGTTTTGTTTCTTAGAGGAGAAACTAAATGAACACATTCACAGCCAGGGCAGCAGCGATGGACCGAGCAATTATCCCGGCAGGGGTGTGCACAGCACAGAGAAAAGCCCTGTAATAAAATGTGATAACACTGTTTCATTGTACCCCGATCTGCAGTGGTGCCAAAGGCCTGAACTGTGGCCTTTCGGGATCAAAAGAGGTTTTCTTGAGTCTGCTTCAAAAGAACTTAAAGGTTTCATTAAATCATTTTTGGAGAGATTGTACAGTTTCCTTTTAATGAGTATGAAAAAAGGAAACCTGAGCTGTGCCTGGAATGAAATTTTCAAAATCCTCTGTGAGAGAAAAATCGTGATCCTTCAACGAATATGCATTCACAATTCTGGTCATTTGTCTTGCTTATGTGAACAGGCAGTTTTTTTAACAAAGAGGAGGGGTTTCTCAGAGAAGTCTCAGCAACAGTGGTGGTATTTGTACAAGCCCCCCCCCCCCCCCCCCAATGGTGAGCCATGCTAGCAGCTCACTAAGGCTGTACTGGTGTATAGTGGTGCTTTGAGCTGAATGTTTGTCCAAAAGTTTTAATCATAATCCATCAAGTAGCTCTACGTGATATTCCAGTCTAGACCAAAGGGGTGGACTTACCCACCGACTTACCGCCACCGCCAACCCTGGACCCATGACGCTATCATGGCTGAAAATGTGCAATATCCCGGCTTTGTTTGAATCAAACATTGAGGGTGCATGCGGTGACAATTACTAGTGCTTAGTCATCCCATCAGTCAACGAAGTGGCTTTCCCTTAGTTTCACATCATCCTCTGGCCCGTTGACTCAGCTTTACAACCAGAGCCAGGTTGTACACATAAATATCACTGTGTAAGCGAATCAATGCAATATTTCTCATAATAGCATCATGAACAAGCATCTTTAGTGGTCCACGTCTCCGGGCTCAACGGTCCTCTGTTGGATGTGGCCCGAGCATAACAAGTGACAAACATGAGTGACGGTGAGAAACATGGTGGGTGTTCTCCCTGTGTCAGTGTTTCCACTGTGAAAAAAAACTGAGAGGCGCTGAGTCTTCCTCTTCTTTCAGATTCTGTTTTTCCACTGCGCAAATTAAGCATCACACCCATCCTGGCTCATATCACTTACTGTATCATCACTGTGCAGGAAGGCCTCGTAAAGCTGTTATCTCCTAAATATTAGGTTCTCAGGTACTTGTTCTGACACTGAACGCTATTCATGTGTTTTCGAAAGTATTCAAATGTCTTTGAAAAGGGGTTTTCATAAGCCTGCTAATTTTTTGAGATTTCCACAGTATAACAGCAACATGTTACTGGAAATGTGATTTATTTATTTTTTCTCCCATTGGACTTGTGCAAGTCCCAGCTCTGTTTGTGAAGAACAGTCTGTCCACTCTCTCTGTGGGGATCATATTATGGGAATCCATTGCACTTTTATAATACATCTTCAAAGTTGACGAGGCCATTAATGTTAAACTCTTGGAAGATAAAGAAGATATATCTGACGCATAATGCTTTTATATTTTACTCTAAGTGACGTACAATATAAATAGCTAACAAAAACACCGTAATGTAGTTGTAACAGCACATCAGGACAGAAGCAATTTGCTTGCATGCGTTTATAAACAATTGTGGCCCCTCATATAAAGCAGGCGTAAGTCATGTATTAATTCCAAAGTTATAGCACAACATAAAACACAGGGGTTGGCATCTTTTAGGTAGTTATTCACACACTTATGGAAGAATTGTAAACTCTTCTATGAAGCATGTGAATGTGTCATAAACAAATGTTTCACGGAGCAGTAAAATAATTCCGTCGGACAAAAGATGGTATCAATTACATGGTAGGTTTTCACTTTCAATACAAAATGGAGTTTGTTTGTATACTCCACTCAATATAACTTAAGCCCCGTCGACACAGCTATGAGGTTTACATGTGTCATAAATCACTTAACAACTGCTAATACTTTTGGTTATAAATGTATGTAAAAAAAATCACAAACAATACCCTTAAAAGTGCTTGCAACTACATGTGAGTTTGTTTCAAATCACATACTAAAAGTCAGTGCCCATTTATAATAATGGAGGGTCTACATGATGTGCAATTAAGTTAGACAGAAGTTAATATAGTGCCAAAGTTAATCACTCTTTTTGGGAAGGTTTTAAATTGAATAACAGTGCAACACAGCTGGATGTTCAGCTGGCTCCAATCACATTAATTTTACAAGTTTGTAATCCCATGATTGACCTTTAAAATGTGTCAGTACACAGACAGGATGAGTCCTGCCCATTCTTTCATCAGGCCCTGGACCATGATCCCATCTAGTTCATAGCGTTCCTGTCACATGGTCCAGGGTCCAGTGTGCGTACATGGGGATGTGTGGGTGTGGAGGCGGATGAGTGTGTGTGTGTGTGTGGGTGTTTGTGGGGGGGCAGAGGAAGTGGTGCAGTTTTACACATTTGGCAAACGAGAAATGGAATTGCACCACAAATACACTACGCTCAGACTGTTGGCACGTACATGTGGGTAAGGTACAAATACTGTGGTACATGTGGTTAAAGTGGTTGTGGCTCAACAGGTATAGCTGTGGAGAAAAAGAAAGGGGGGAAATGATTAAAAGGAGAAAAGCTCCTCTACGTTAAGAGTCTTGAAGCTCCTCTTTAAATTTGTTCTCATGAAAAGGGCGGATGGAGATTGAGCCTGAGACAAACAAGTTACAAATGGTTCCTACTCAGGCTGTGGCATTAGACCAGAAACAGATGTTTAGTATAAATACCCTACCAGCACTCTGTCAGTGCTGATCTGATCTTCCAGTAAATATTTACAGTTTTTTTTTAACAGAACTCCTCTTAGTGTAAGCATGTTCAACAGTACGGATTAATCTACTTTAAGCAGCCTACTCCCACCTTTGCTTCAGTAAAGGAAGATGTGAACATTAGGTTCAGGAACATCAGCCGAAGTACAGCTCTGTATCCTCTATGGGCTTCAATGTCAAACAACTTGTGCTGATACTTATGACGGACATATTAATTATGCTGGTTGTGATTTTCAAGGACCTAAGCACAAGTGTCACAAGTGCGTTTGGCTCAAGTGGCCGCAACGGTTACAGAATAATGACAAGTTGTAAAAAGATAAAGATGCTTGTGTACTTCAACAGAAGTATTCTTGTACTTACTTGTGTACTTCAACAGAAGTATACAAGCACCACACACTTACCTCACCCCCCCCCCCCCCAGCCCCTTGCACTTTTATGGCACCGGTACTGTGTCTGACAAATTCTGTTACTTTTTAGAAAGCGACAATGCAAACTCAGATGTATTTTTACGCAGAGAATGACCAGGTGTATGGAGGAAAGTAAGGAGCGCTTGAATTTTTCTCTCAAGCCCTTTTTCATTCTTCACTTACTTTTGCCTGTTATTTTTGGTGTAAGAATGTTGCTATGAATTCCTTCCAGATAAGAAAAAAATGTTAAAGCTATATGAACATTGTAATAGTGTCCTGCCTCCCTTTATGAGAGCCAGGTTTTTGCTCCACGAAGGGCGTAGCTGTGTGGAACACTTAAAAACACTTTAGCCTTGTTCGGACAACATGCCGTGCCAACTGTTTTTTTTTTTTGTTGGGTTTTTTTCTAGTATGCTCCAACACTGACTGGAGCGTAAGTAGAGACGGGTTTCAAAGTAAACTAACTCCAAAAAAAAAACGTTTAACTCAAGTTAAACTTTGGATCATACCAGACCAAATATGACTGTGGCCACAGAACCTCAGGGCACTGAATGGAGGAAGAATGCGTTCTGATGTTAGCTAATTCAACTTCTTCAATGAACGAGTTACTTCCTCTACACAAAATGCACATTCTCGAATTAGAGTAAACCACACACTGACTCACAGTGACGTTGTTTAATTATTTCAGTGTTTCTAGTCCTCATGCCTGCTGAGACCGGTCCTCGATTTACTTAAACAGGCCCGGCTGGTCGAGGCAGGGAAGTGTGGAATCAAAAACTGATGTTGCTAATCGTGATGTTAAAATTTCACTGGGAAACTCCCGTTGAGTCACACTGAGCAGGTTCTTGTTTGCTGTTGGTATAGCAACACACTCCACTATGAATATATCCTCATGCGTCTGCCTGGGCAGACACCAGAGTTATAAATAAGGTGACGCAGGGGTGTGTGGGTGTGGGGTGGTGGGTTCCCACATAGCAGTACGTAGCAAGCTGACCCCGTTTGCGTGCCGTTACTCTTTTTGAGAGAAAATGTCAAATGTCAAAAGCCTTAAGGGGTCTTTTCCACCACTGGTTGTTCAACAATGTCAAATAACGACGGCAGATCTGTAATTCATAGCCCGACTAGCAGAGCCCGGCGGAGGGTCAACTTAACAACTGAAATAGAAGCACGACTTGGCCGATGCAGCGACTATAACTGCTCATTTACACATATATTTATGTCCGAGGAGAACGCGCCTCCATAAACAGAGGCGGCAAAAGAAGGCCTGCGCATAGGCACTGACTGTAGATGGTCCTTACTGTCAAGTCCACAACGCGGTCAACGTTTGATGAGGATGGAGTTACAGAGGATATAAATTTATTTATTACAGAGGACAAAATGGGAATACGCCATTTCGGCAGTCGGTGGAATCATTTCCATAAAAAGTAAACAACATTTATATGAACAGAAGAACATAGTATAAAGTACGAGTAGTTAAAAACAAATTTTAATTTAGCCTTATTTTGGAGTCAGATAATTGCAATCTATACTAACAGATACTAATATGATATTTATGTATCAGAACTATACTACCTAGATTCATACTTTCTTTTCCTTCTTAACCTTGACAGTGTGGGTTAATCGTTCATACATTTTAATTATGATAACAGGGTAACAGGGTGGACAGCTACAGGCTTGATGAGTTTTGGCTAATATCGGCCCCTATTCGCTATCTGGTCTCCATGTGATGGAGCATGAGAACATCAGGCAGGCATGGATTAAAAGATTACATGCTATAATTAAATTTAATTTAAAGCTCAAAAACTCAAAAGAATTGCCTCTGCTCTGGGGCTGAACGAGTGACAGGTTATAATTAGAAATGGTTCAGACAACCGGCAGTAGTTCATGTCAAAACTTCTGTCTCTCCTCCTTAAAACTGAGCTGAGGGAATATAGTTGTGACAATCAAAGAGCGAAAAAAACTGAAAATAGCATGTAATATCAATGGACACAAAGAACCTCTTTGTTACATTCCTATTAAAAAAAAAATCAAATAAGATTAACGAGTCAAGGCCGTTTAAACAACAAAACTTAAAGAAACACCGTGCAACTTAAAATAAAACCAGTTTGTATTGTGGAAATACAGTCAGGCGCTATGTTACTTTGATTGCTGATATTTTTCGCTCGTTAAATATTTTGATCTGAGGGAAAACTCACATAAAGTTGACACCTTCATTTGGCAGATAGACAACCTCTGAACTACTGAAGCATCTAACCAGATCATTCTTTGTTTTATCATCTTTTCCTGGGCAAAAGATGTACAGAGCGGGAGTGACGGCAGCATGGTAAAAGAGGAAGAACTCCTTTGTGTGCCTTGCTTTATCTTACATCCAGTCAGGGTCACAATCCACAGCTTCAAGGATTCAAACTACCTCAGCAGCCTCGGACGGCAGCTCAATGCTGCCATCTCCTGGTACTTTTAGGAAAGTCACCGTGCAGCCGCTGGAGCAGAATCCTCTGAAGATAGTCCCTCCACATTGTAACCGATTTCAAATGGTGCTAGACATGACGGGAAACTCTGAACACCAGAGGAAAACGGTCAGCCTTGGTGAGAGGGGTGTCCCGACCTCTTCGATTTTACTGAATGTGTCCTAAATCTGGAATAGTTTGCAAAAGTATGGAAGCAAACATTGCCGCCGTACTGCAATCCTAAACGTTTCTGGAAACGTAGCGAATGGGGTCTCGCGCCGTCAGCCTTGCTGAGGTCTGTTCCCGCTCAAGAACACCGATTTCAAATGGTGCTAGATGTGATTTTATACTCTAAGACACCATCTGAAACCAGTTCCCTGGGGAGGATGCCTTTAAGATGCCAATTTCCCACCTGAAAAACAAAAAAAAAGAACAACCTGAAATAAAATTAGTCATCACTTTTGAATAAGCTTTTCATGGATGATTGGAATTACGTGTGAAGACAAACAAACAGACCATGAATCAACGATGGCATGACTCAACATGCTGAATGTTTTTTCTTTTAACCAAGTAAACTATTCTAATACAATTAATTAGAGCGGATCATCTTATTAGGGGGTACATTCCATTTGTGTGAAGAAATAAAAATTAAACCGATAATAATTTAATTTTCCCTCAGAGAGATGCTCTTTTCCAGTGTTTTGCCAAAGCATTTAAGGATGGATATGTTTTAGCAAATAGTGTCAATCCATCCTCTCCTCAAAAAATATTTCAGTGAACGTTGAAAAGAGACGGTAACGGCTCTAATTAAAATAAGACAGAATAATGCTATGCAGGCAATTAGTTGTATAATCTTTTCCATCATGTTCTGGCAAAGGAAATCAAATTCCAACTCCTCAGGGCGCATATCTGTTCTTCTCACGGCCATTTGATAGGGACAACTCTCGGTTTCTCAGTCGTACACAATAAAAACCTCTTTAGCCGGTGTAAACTCCCGCAGTTTGTTTGAAACACTGCCTTTCAAGTTTAGGTGTGGTGTTGAAACTGCATCAAAGAATGGTTGAACTTTTGGTTATTTAATGTGAAAGAGAATACCGACCTGTCTTATGACATGCACTGTGAAGTTACAATCTCTACACAAACTACAATTTTCTCATAACTACAAAACGAATATGAAGCTAGAGACGTAGCATATTTTAGTCTACGCGCCGCCAAGTCTGAGATATTTCCCAAAGTCGGTGTTCGAGCTGACGCTGTTGTCCGGTAAAACCACGGGGCGATGTGGACTGTCCGCTACCACCAAGACCAACGAGAGGAATCCCCGAGTCATGGCCAGCAGGTCCAAGAACGACACGGCGGCTCGATTCCTTGTGTGCCAGATGCCCAGGATTTCGGTGTAAGAAGGGGCAGGGGGTTAGACTGGCACCGGAGATGAACGCAAACAAAAAATGTCTATGAATCATACTGAGGAAAAATAGATCTCTGCAGCTCCCTGTAGACTCCTTTGTAAAGCACAATCAGATACTCTGTCCTCTCCTGGGTTGGCCTCAGGCATCCGGTCCTGCTCCTGGTCCAAGTGGGGTTGAATGTTTTGCAAGAAAAAAAAAAAAAAAAGTTCCTGGAACAGATAAGGATTCATTAGTACGAACCCCTTTTCTCCATCCCTGTGAGGCATAATGTATCTATAGGGAACACATTTGAGGCTGTCTCCGTCACTACTGCTGCACCTATTTTTCTTTTGAAATGACAACACAATACCGAGACAATTAAAGTGGAAAACTCACTGGATTCTATTTGTAGGTCTGGCATTAAAAGGCTGGCATTATCCTGCCTTGTCAGTGTCTCAGACGCTGTTGTCTTGTTGATGGGGAAAAGGTGACGTAGCAACTAATCCAAAACCTTCATGTGTCTTTCGGGGACAATTTCCCTGTCTGTCACTCCCTAATCCTCTTCTTTGGCAGTTTAGTGTCTCGGCCTCTAAAACAAAAGCCCTTGTTGTACCACATATTTTCGCCTCTGATAATCGAATTCGGGCGAATTTGATGGCCATCATTGTTTTATGTGCGTGTACTTCTACCCAAACAGAAGCTTACAGTATCCTCGATTTCGACAAAAACACTCCCAATATTTACATGAATACAGAGTCAGCTTCGAGAGAAACGCGGGCAGACAGTGTGGTCTGAAGGCCACAACACGGCTTTCATCTGTCCTCTCCTTGTTCTTCTTATTCTGACTCCTCCCTTGTAACAGAGCTATTTGTGAACTCTGTATCTAACTCTCTCCTGCCTTGCTCTCTTGTTCTTTTTACTACAAGCTCTTTTCACCGTCTATTGTGTGCAGTGGCTGCTTTCTGCATCCCAGCAGTTTTCCTTTTTTTTTTTTACTGCTGAGTCACCTGACCGTCTTGTTAAAGGCGCATCGGCCCCTGTTAAAACCAAAACAAAAGCGAATTATGCAAGCATCGGTTTAATTTGCTGCTACTTTATCAAACCTTATGCCCTGTCCAAAGCCTGGCAGCAAATTGAAGGGACGGACGCTCCAAAAACAGTTACGCAGAAGTCAAACGACATAAATGTCTTTTGAGTCGGAAACACATTCATCAAATGTTTCTTGGTTAAGAGAACATGATATATATCCCCCTGGCTTTCAAAAACTAGAGATCAATTGTTATTACAACTCCCACTTGTTCATCGGGCAGGGCAGACTATTATCATCCAAAGTGTGTCACAGGGAGAGCCACTGGGTTGGGTCACATTAGAGTAGGTGACGTACAACGAACGCTCAATATCCGTATGTGTGTGACATTGTGTGTGCGTAGCGGCGGCGGGGTGGGGTTGTGTGCATGTCTGCACGTGTAAACAGGGTAGGTGGTTAATCCTCTTACAGATTAGAGGTCCTAATTTATCAGGAGTGAGAGGGGCTAACACATAGAGGTAATGTGTTTTTGAAGTACCAATGAAGGAAAACTACAGAATATATTAGCTCAAGTCTCAGAATATTGTTTACATCTTAAACTGTAGATATTACTATATGAAGAACAAGCTTGGATAAATTTGTATATATGGGTTGCGATTACCTGCAAAACTCACAACAGTCGAACGAATTGGATTTTAAAGTTGTTATTTATGTGTCGCTATCAAACCAATGGAATTATAAAGGACTCACATGATACTTGGCCAGACCAGTCAAAGCCAAAAGCGGCAAAAAAATTCATTTCCTGCTGATTTTTTTTTTTGCCTGCACGGACGACGTTCTGAAAGTACCTGCTGGGTTTCGTTTAATAGCTTGGATACATCCCTCCCCGTTGCATCCTCTTCTCCTCGGCACAGCAAATTGCCGAATGTTTTGAGACGTGAGAGCCATAACTCCTTTGACTGAGCCTGACACTTTTGTTTGCTCTACCCACCACGGAACAGGTGGAAGCGGGGGAGGTGATTTACCCTTTGTCACTCTCTTCTGGCTCCTACCCTCGCTGTTGGGAAATATCAAATGACTTACTGATAGCCGGAGGGATTTTATGAGTTAAATGACTGGAGGCAGAAGCGTACATAAAGGTTTAGAAATGCTGCTATAGGGTGGTTTCCAGGAAAAGGGAGAGAAAACCTGGCCGGCATTCCCTATTGATTAACAGCAATGCTGGGCAAAAACACTGAGGCACCAATAAGCTGTCTCATTATTTCACCCACCGCTTATGTGCCGTCTATCTTAAAGAAATATTTCCAAAAGTTAATACATACCTCTGCACAAAGTAAAGTCGAGGCCATTAATAACAGCAGTAAGAAGACGTCCCTTTCGGGTTTCAGCATAGTATATTACAGTGCCCGCCCCCCCTTTTGCAGCAACGTTAGGTGTCTAGCTGCTAATGATACCTGCGAGTGAATGCTGCCTCACACTTGTCTATTAATACGACATCATCTAGTGAGACCAGCAGTGCTCCGAGTTTAATTTTAGCACTGTCATCTCTCGACTCTGTGCCACCTCCTATTCTATAATCTGTGTGTAGGAGGGGTCTGTCTTAAAAGGCAGTGGGGGGGTCGCTCACCATTTTCTCTCAAGATTTGTGTGAGGCCACCCGGTGATGCTGGCCCCCATGCTGTACACGCATCCAAAGGTAGATTCCCTCTGCCTCTCCTCTGGTGGGTCCTTTTAAAAAATAAATAAATAAATAGATAAATAAATAAATAAATAAATAAAGGGCTTGTTTACTGCATCTAGTTTTGGCCCAACTGGATTTGCTGAATTATATTTGCTAGGCTGAAAAAAAAGCAGGGATTGTGGTTTGTTTGTTTTTTTCAACTCATTACGAGAATCATTGAGAAATTTCTTCAAGATCTCTAAATAAAACTAGGCAGGGAGGATCGCATTTAGCCCACTTGTGCCGGGTTCTTCTGTTTGTTTGAGTTGAGAGGCTGAGCCCCTCCCGAAAGAACAGCAAAATAACTATTGAGGTCACGTTTCCTTGTCTGTGAAAGTGGGTCGCTTGTTCTAATGGTCAGCCTCAGAAGATATGGTAAACATTATTACTGCACAGGCCATGATAATCACAATCTTTAAAAAAAAAACAAAAATAAAAACCAGACACACACACACACACACATATATATATATATATATATATATATATATATATACACACACACACACACACAAACACACATATATATATACTCTCCTGAGGTTGGGCAAAACTCGAAAACGTGATATGGAAGAGATTATTTGGTTTTCGTATTTTCAGAGCAACGTAAAGAAGCAGAAGGGAAGTTGCGGCCATGACGCGGCCCTGGCGCTCTTTCAGAGACCCGTTTGTACTTCTTGCCCTGACCTTTACCTGTTTGTTTCAAAACTAATAATGACATTCTCTCGGGAATCAGGTTTCTATTCAGTACACATAATTAAAGTTCTAAAGCTCCCCCTCTTTCCTCTCTCCTCCTTGCTCTCTGTCTCTCTCTCTCTCTCTCTCTCTCTCTCTCTCTCTATTTCCTTGCCAGCCGATAAAGAAAAAAGACTCATGAAGTCTACTGCTGATTCACCCACTGACCGGACAAAATTCACTTGTTACGAAGGAGTCTGCTCCTCCTCCTCCTCGTGTGCGCACTTCTCTAATTTTCACCTCCGAAGCTCCGTGAGGTGCACAGTGACTTCATCTCCCATGTCCTCCCGGCAGGAGGCACCACACCCTGCCTTTCGCCACGGCCATTATCGAGGGTGCGAGAGGCCCTGCGGCCTCCGTTTCAACAGCAACAACGGTGTCATCACATCAGGCGTGCCAGAGTCCTACTGTGCTCCGGCGGGCGCATTACGAGCTCTAGCGGAGGGAGACAAATCTGTTAAATGGCAACGACAACTCCGAGGAATGAAAAAATAGAAATGCCGAAACTAAGCGATTCACCTCAGTTGTGAAATTCACCTAAGTTCCTTAAACACATCTCTTTTCATCCATGTTACCGGTGCAAAACGGTGCAAAACAGGCCCCAGAGATTTAAGAAAGGAAAGAAGGAAAGAAAGTGAAAAGAATGACTTCAGGGAGAGAGATGAGCAATACCTTCTTGTCAACATCCCCTCACAGCAGAGGATACCAAAACACGTTGTGTTGCTCCATAGCACCCCCTATGTTTGGGAAACGGAGCTTGTTTTCATCGTATCAAGTGCGCACTAAGGAGCCAGATTACTATGAAGGACCTCCTGGGATCTCTGTGACGCAGCAAATGTTGCCTGACACCTTAAACACAAGCTGCGTCATCACCGCGTTGCTCGCTTCAACTTTGGGGTTGTTTTGTTTTTTTCTTCTGGGGGGGGGTGGTGGTGGTGGTGTGGGTGGTGGTGGTGGAGGGGGGGGGGTTGTTTCTTTCGAAATTGCACAATTACCAGCGTGCGTCAAACCATGTCTGGAAAGTGTTCGGTTATTTAAAACAAAAACAAAAAACAAAAAAACAAAAAAACAAAAACAAAAACAAAAACTAAAGAAAAGAAAAGAAAAGAAAAGAAAAGAAAGCAAAGCCAGAGGAGAAGCGGGCCACCGGTCGGTCCTGGTGACGCCGGAGGAGCACGGAGTCCAGGCGGCCGGGGAGCGTTTGATGACCGTGCCGGGGAGAACTGCGTAACACGGTCCTCTCTCAACAGGATTAAGCGCTGTCCATCTCTTGCGCAGCATCCTATTCCGAGCTCTTCCTCCACACGCCATCCCCGCCGCCCGCACGCCTCCTTCGCCTCCTTCGCCTCCTCGGAGCTTTCTATTTTTTATTTGTTTTATTTTTTTCTTTAAAACGTCGGAATCGAAACCCAACTCAAGTTTCAGAAACCGAAGCACAACTACGTTGTCATGCCGTCGCAGCATGCACAACCCCCCCCCCTCCTTCCTCCTCCAAACACCACCAGCACCACCACAACTACCGCTACCTCCTCCTCCTCCTCCTCCTCCGTCGCGGCGGAAATTCCCGATGGATTTCATGTGGGCTCGTTGTCGGTGCCTCTCGCTGACGCAGTTTAATTTACCTGTTGTCACGTCGATGATGAAACGCTCGCGGCTACAACAAGTGTCCCGACGCCGTCTTTCGACCGTCGAGCCCTCGCGCATCGCGCGAAGCCGCGAGCGGGCCTAAAGGGACTTTTATTTTCTTAAATGGTTCTTTAGACTTTTCACAGCAGCGCGTCCGGGTTTTGCTGTTTTTTTGTTTATTGTTTTTATTATTATTATTATTATTATTATTATCCATTCTCACCTTTTCACCCAGCCCTCGCGGGGGGGTTATGAATTACATTGATTGCATTGTGGTATCCTCTACGCAACGTTATATCGCGTCGGTCCTATAGTAACATAAATAACTTACGTGTTTATCCCAGGGATGTTTTTGGTGTTTTTTTCCTCTTCCTCCCTCGCCGAAGGGAGACTCGTCCGTCTCCCACGGCCGGCGCCGGTCGGACCCGGTCCTCGGTTCAGCGGTCAGCCCAGCGGGTCCCCGCTCCAACCCCGCCGTCGCTATTAACGATCTCGTTGCGTACGTTTATCACAGTGTATCCCCCTAACGATTTTCCATAGCGCAACACGGGAACCCCGCCCCTGACACTCCCCCGCTCGCTGGTTGGCCGAGCGGCCGGAGAGTCTTTCCTCATCGGCGGAATCACATGTGGCTGACGCATGTTTACAAACATCGGTGAAATCACATGGTTATGGGCGCCGTTTTTACCGTAAACTACATCCCTTTGACGCAGCTCCCAGATGTCGTGCCGAGAGCCTATTGCTCCCTTTTTTCAGCAGCACGAAAAAAATTTATTAAAAGAATAATAAAATATATATATATATGTGTGTGTATAAAAAAACAAACAAACCTGTCTATTGAAAGGACTGGAAGGTGCACGGGTCTCACAGCGGGCTAATGGTCGTAATCTATAGGATACACGAGAGATATTATATAGCATAATATAAGGATATATAAGGATATAGAGAGTAGGAAACACAGGCTAATTTAATTGTTCCTACGGGCAAGTGGATCCACACATAAGGGGAGGGGGATATAAGATTTATTAAGAACATCTCATAAAATCATAAAATATACTTTTTTTGTGAAACACTGGGTACTCTCACCTACGCATGCTTTCGCAAATCCTACAAATAAGACCAATGGAAGAAGCAAAAATCGCTTTTGGTTAAATTGCTCAAACTGGGTCAAAGGTCATGAGGTTTAAGAACCTCTGTCCTTAAGGGTAGCCTTTGAATTTTAATTGGAAAAAGGTAAAAAAATAAATAAATTAATTACTCATAACTGCTACATTTAAGAGTTTTCTGTTTTGACACTTAGTTCTGACCTCCTAATAGGCTATAGCCTGTGGTAAGTTCAAGATGTGCCCAGAGCATCTCAGGACAAGCAGTTCAATGGTCCTGTTTGTCTAATGTCGTCACGTCTAGATGATTACTTTGTTTTATTCTTTTCTAATAGTCCTTGTCAAAAATATTCCGCAATCCATACAGATCTAGCAATTTGTGAAGTGACGAGACAAAAAAACAAACAAAAAACGCCTACGTTGCAACGTCGTCTTTCTTACAACAGATGGCAGTATAACACTCAAAATTGGGTTTGGAAGAGTGAGTCTGCAGTGGCTTTATGTTGAATGTCGTTTGATATCACTATATTCCTACATGGGTGGATTATAATCTGTCTGAAGTGATATTATATACATCCGGAATAGCTTTTATGTAGGTGAGGCTATGGTACAGTCAACGCTGACTGCAAAATGACTTAATATAAGCTGCTGGGTTGTTTTTTTTTCTTCCCTTCTCCTGCAGCCAAGATGAGGATAAGATATCTGAGGGGGGCAAGGCTAAGTGGTCTGAGGAGACGTGACGTTATGCTGACTCACTTTCTGACTCAAGAGACCACTTAAAGATGCAACATAACCCCCCCCCCCACACACACACACACACACATAAGAACACACACACACACACACACACACACACACACACAAGAACACAAAAAGTATCCGATGCTTTCTTTTGTCTCAACCAACATTCATTCTGGTTCAAGCCATTAAAGCCATAAGTCGAATAGTTTACTTCACCCTCTTTAGGTCGCCCGTCACCGCTTTGCTCGACCGTGATTTACGGTAACCGACGTGACTCGCCGCCCCAACTCCACCGTGGCTTACGGTAATTGGCACGTGACGTCACGCCAATTACGTTTGGCGGGGAACTCACCTGGCTGCTGGGTCAACGTTTAAAGTTTGAAGAAAATGAAGAAATAAAAGCAAATAAATCAGTTTTAAACTTTGTCTGCGCAAAAAAAAAAACAACTCTTACGGCTTTTTCAGGTAAGTAAGTAAGACGTATGTTTAAAGCGGTCGTCTGGCGAAGGGCGAGGACGAGGCAAATTTTAAAAGACAGCTCTGATAATTGGTTGTTGTGGTTTGGTGGAAACGGGCAAAAGGACAAAAACTCCCCCAAAGTGCGTTTGTTATCCCGCATCGTCCCTCTTGGACTCCCATTAGTCCCTGTGCTGGTCTGATGGTGACCTAATGCCTGAAATGACCGAGGCCTCCCAGTAGGTGGAGATACAGTATTAACAATTGTGCTGTGCTGCAAACACTGATTCAAATCAGGTTCTCCACAGGTTGTTTATTTCTATGCAGACAAAACTGTTGGTGATTAATTTCTTTTGCATCAGGCTACTTATGCGCGGAGGTGGAAAGTAATTAACTCATTGAAATTACTTCATTCTCGAGGAATATTTCAATTCCTGCTACTGGGTAAACCCCCTCGGTAGAGAAAGTACTTTGTGAGTACTTTCTCTTTCCAGCAGCTCTGTTCTTTCACATAGGAAATCTTTTACTTAGGAAAAATCTTTGATGCAGGGCTTTTACCTCGCTGAAATCCTTTTATATTAGTAAAGCACGTCTTCCATCACCACTTGTAGACTAGGTTGCTTGGCTAGATTTTGAAAATCTGGGATTGTATGATCATTTCCATCTAGTAAATGTGTTTGGGATGGCAGATGTTGGAGTGGGTCAGCCATTAATCATTAGGCCAGTGGTGGTAAAAATGTTGGTTCATACTGACCACATGTCAGAGTTGGCACTGAACTCCAAATTTTTTCCCCCAATTTGTCAGTGTTTAGGAAATTACATATGCCAAAAAAAGGGAGTGACAGTTGCAGGAAGTATAGTAAAACATGGAGACTGTAAACTCTAACCCTGATTTTTTGACAAATGAGAGATTAGATGTTGATGTAGAACCACTGACTCATCTTGTGATATTTTTTGTCGTAGGAAGGATCTTCCATTCTGAGTCTTTGCAAAGCTGCCATCAGCAGACACCACACTGACCTTTGCACCTACTCAGCTTTACAGCAGCTGTACAGACAGTGGTAGCCTCTATCCCACTGGGCTTGGTAAGTGAACCGTTACAGCAGGCATGTACTGTATAGGCTGTCAGCATGCAACAACAAGGGTTGAAAAAGGTCACATCAGCTAGAATGACAGCAGTGGTTAATTTGCTCTGGCTACACCAACTGCAAACAAACAAACAAACACACACACTCATACAGAGAATCAGGCTTTTCACACATGCATACTCCCTCTCTAGAGTATCCGCACGCAGAATGACAAGTTAAGAGGTGACCTTGTGACCACGTGGTGTGTCACTCAATCTTCACAGCCTTCAGGAGCCCTTAGACAGGCCTGCCATTAGGAATTATGGCCCAATATACCAATGTGGTCAATTTCAAATAATAATCCTGGCCTTGCTGTTTTGCATACATGCTGTGTATGCCATGTGATTATAAAGCACAAAAGGTCAAATCAGTTAAATCAGGGACTTGGTATATTTGACCTAGCCAGTCAATTTGCAGCACACCTATGTTCTGTACTTTCGACTGGCCAAATGTTTCGACCAGAACCATTTTCTCAATGACACTGGGGGTTGGGGTATCTGATGACAAGTTGAAATGTGCTTTCAACATACATTTATATGTTAACACACATAAATTGTATTGTCAGTGTTATAAGTCATTAAGTAAATTGTCATAACATTTCATCCCATTTAGGGGTCAACCATAGACCTTTGCATGACCTTTGCACTGGCCCCCCTGGGCTTTGGGCTGGGGTCAACTGTGCCCACTGAAACCCCTGATGGGGGGGCCTGTCACTAGAACATTGTGTTTTTGTCCCGAAATACTCATTGGTATCTGCATTGGACCATTACTGACAGTAACAGTAACAACAAGAACACAGTGCTCAGTCGCCTCCTCCCAAATCTTGTTTTCCTCCACCAAAACTAGGCTGCTCCAAAATCAGTAGAACGGGAATTCGTTAATCTCGCCTCCCGGTTCATTCTGTGTCAGCCTTCTCTATTTTGTACCGCACATTTGTTTCTTTCACTTTTTTGTGCAGTGTTGACCAGCTGAGGAATGATGAAGTTTTCCCTCCTGACCACTTCCAAGTGTCATTAGCATCTTTGTAAAGAGATCATTCCAAGCATTAGGAGGCCTTTGGTCCCTCAAAGCAATTGTGAAGAGTTCTTCATCTCCCCCCTGGCAAGTCTTGAAGACAGATAAATGTAATGCTCACTGCAATATTTCTGGACTCCGACCAATTCACTTTTATGGGGACGTAAATATTCCACCCAAAGGGGACACAGAGGGGCCTCTGTGTCCCCTTTGGGCTGACCTTGGAAAAACCTGTGAGAAAGAGAAACCCGATACCACTTTTCTTTATTTTGAATTGATGTTGTAGTTCTCTTCTGTGGAGTTTACTCATCATGTCAAGGGTCTTTACAACACAAGAAGGAAAAGCAAGGACCCAATCACAGAGCATCATAGGCTGCTGATGAAAATACACAGCATCATACATGGGTGTACTGATACAAACTGAGGGCATTTGAATGTCCACAAATTAGGCTGAATGGCAAGTATCGCCTGGAAGATGTCTTAAATATTTTGCCAATTTCTCCAGCCATTCCCAAAAATCTGCCCCACACATTTAGACTAGATAATGGTTAAGACACCAGATATTAACCCTAAAATGGTGTATTTTTCTGCCACTTGCTTTATTCCTGTGTAAACTGTGCATACATGATGTAAAGAGACAGTTTACTGGATTAACATTGGTGTTGATACAGGACTTCTTTTCTGGTCTCAATCAAACATGACTGATCTGCATTAAATGCTTTTTTTGTCACTGAGGTTATAAAATTGGATTGGTACAATTCCGCAAACTTCTCCGGCAATTAAATGAAGATTTCTGCAAATAACATTGTACGAACACTGACCTCATGGGATTGACAAATATTAAAACTGTGTGTTTTGTTGGGATTTTCACCTCCCTCTATTGGATATGCAACTCAGGATTCACTATTACTCGACAGACTTCAATGAAGCACATTGCTAATGGTATGTTTTGAATAAAACATTTGCTTTTTCACCATGAACATTCAAACTAGAGCCTTTGGCTCTGTGGGCTACTTTCTGCTCTGTCTTAGTCAAAATATTGATTTGCATTTCAATAGAATCCATGACTGAAAACTTGTATAATGTAACCATGTAATCATAGAAGAAACAGTTTTCTTGTACCAGTGTTGAATTGCCATATTCCTTCAGATCTATGACATTTGCTTCATATAAAACGAGTAATTTACTGTATATTAAATTTTGAGTGATTATCAAGTTCAAGTTTCTATTTTAATACAAGCTCATCTAATTTTCTATTGCCTTGGGTTGAAATAAAATCAGTAAATAGTTTGCTTGCAATAAATCACAGTTTAGTTAATTAGTTTTCGAGGATTAAGAGAACACTGCTTTACCTGACCGAATGTGACCAATGTTTCCATTGGGTTTTTCTCCAATGTGATGGGTCTGTGATGGCAAACAAAGTAAATTAAACGAGAACGACAATGTCTGAGTTAAAAAAAATTTTTTTTAAATGTTAATGTTATTCCAAGTTAGCTCGTGTAACTTTTATTCCAAATTCCACTTGTATAACATTACATGATGTTAGGGCTCTGGTACTACTCGTTTAATGTTACTACATTACCATTTTGCCGTATGATTACAACGTAAGTTGAGATGCCCAGCCAAAGTACCAACTTAAGGTTAACATTAGCCCCTGATGGTTGCATTTACTTTATGCTAAGATTATATTAGCAAGACTAATACTGCCATAATCGCAATGCAACCAAAAAAATTTCCTTTTTGATTCATCTTGGAACATGAGACTAATTTATGAGAAAACAGCGTAGACATTCAGCTAGGGGGTTTGCATCTTTGGTGCCTTAACCCTTGATGGGTTTGCATCCCTGGTTTAAGCTGCTAGTCAGTTTGGCGTGGGTGGGTGGGTGTGTGTGTGTATGTGTGTCTCTATTGATTGCTTACCTCAGTACAGCTATGCAGTTTATAACTTGAAAAAAGGGTTTTAGTGCAACTGGTTTGGAGAATTTTGATTATATTTATGTTCAGTACATTGTACAGTATTTTTAAATTATGTTCTAAATGTTTCTGTTCTTTAATCAAAGAGAAAAGAGAAGTGAGCTGAAGGCAAACATATTGTCAACAATCACATTTTATGAATTGGGCAGAGCTACTACTTACAGAGAAAGCAGGCTTATTTACACATGCAGTACATAATGAAGGCAGCCAGTTGTTCAAAAGAGAAGCTAAAAATGTGTAAAAAAAATGTGTATCGCTGGTGTTTTTTTTATATCAACAAGGAGAGAAAGGCAGTCTTTGGAATGCTGAACCTGCTGCATGCTGTGTAGGAATTTCATGGTAGTGATTTTGTTTACCAGCCTGGAAACCAGAAAACTCCAAGTCTACTTTGTGTGTCTGTGCGTTTGCGTCTGTGTGTTTTTAATGCCTTTTTCCGCAATCCGAAAAAATCCTGCAGGGCTTCACCATTGCAAAGACAGTGCTAAGACAAGATTTATAAAATTAAATTTGTTTAAAAACCAAAAAAGTAGACTAATGTCAACATGACAATCACTATGCAACCACACAAAAAAAGCAATGTACTTTGCAACCTATCCCAATTTGACCAAAAGGTCAGTAGTTATCAAGGTCTAGTTGTCCATTATGCCATCAGTACAAAGCACTGAGGAAAATACAAAAAACAGTTTTCAGACATTTCTGACATTATTCAGTCCCTCAGTAAAACCAAAAATCATGCTTGCTGCTTGCTGTCTATTCTGTATGCTGCTAATACTATTAGCTGGTCTTTGGTTTTCTATGAAGAATGTTAACAATGGTACGTTTTTTTTATTAAAGCTTGACCATCTGTGAGAAAATGTAGCCAAGTGTCTTAGTTTTTTTGTTGGGTTTTTTTTGCCCATCTAACACTTTACAGGTCTAGAAGAGTTAGGCAAACAGTGAGGCTACGTAAAACAAAAACTTTCCTGAATCACATAGAGGAAAAAAAACAAACTAACAGTCAAGCAGTGAGCGTCAGTCCTTTTTACAACCTTACAGAAGCTGTTCTCCTTTCACCTGCCTGGCTTCATTGGTTTTACTGAACCACAGTTGTGGTGAAGTAATAGAGCGTTCTCTGCTTCTTCGTCAGGGATCAACAACACATATTTGGCATTATTTCGGTGATTCTACAATGATTACTAATAGACTGAATTTGGGGCAGCTGACAAATCCCAGTCAGTGCCCCGCTAATCAGTCTCAGTCCCAAACACAGCATCTGTAGGCTCCTCCTGACACCAGTGAAGGCCATTGATCCCAAAATTTTCACATTACAGGCATTGTCACTATCATCATTATAGTGATGAGCTTCATCGTTGTTGTAATCATTGTTCCGGGAGGTACTAGTTGAGGAGAGGAGGGGGCAGGGATGGATTCATGTTTGGATTTGTCTCGGTGTGTCGACAGTCTATGAGGCAGCAGAGGGGCTTGTGGATTGTGTGTCTCAGTGGGTGATGGGTAGAGTAGAAGTTTGGGGATGGGGGGTGGGGGTCATCATTCACATCTCAGTGTCAGCCACCGGGGTCTGGGAGTGTCCGTTAGTGGTGGGGGCAGGGTTGGTCCCATTTTCTGGTGGAGAGTCTCCATTGGTGGTGGGCTTGTCGAGGGGCTCCTGAGGCAGGGGTGCCACAGACACCAGGGTATTAGCTTGGTTCTCCTCATCCACCTGGAAAGACTCGGCCTAAGGAAAGTACAGAGCCATCACTTGACATGAGAAGGGAGTTTATGTTTGAGTTGGAGAGGTCTAACACAGACAAGTTTACTTTAACTATTCAAACATTACACACAAATGCACAAGAAAGTGTGTGATTGAAAATTGATTTGTTTTAGTGGGGGGTGTTCGAAAAATAAACAAATGTGTTCTCTAACAGTGAGGTTTATGGGTTTCAGCTGTGTGCGCAATCAGAAGAGTGTCAGCAATTTATTTTACTGTTGATCATATGTAAGTAAAAACTAGCTTTAGTTTGCTTCTTGCTGAAAATAATCGTTTTTAAGTGAACTTGTAAACGTTTGGTGAGATGTTCTACCTGTTAGCGAGGACTTTGTGGATAATATTTAGAGATTATGACACACCCTTATTGCCGGTTTCATCTTAACCGTCAGATGGGTGTGCCCACATATGTAAACACTTTAAATGATGTCATGAGCTTTATAGAAAAAATATGAATAAAAAACTACAACCATCTGTTCACCCCATGGAAAGGAGTTGAAGTAGAAACCGCCTCAAGGATGTAATACTGCTTTGAGTTAAGGGACTAGGGAGTTAAGCATGTCCTCCCTTGAGTCAGGAATTGACCCAAGTATAACCATATATTTGACCTCAAATCCATATGTACATGTTTCAACAAGAAAAAAGTTTCCTCCGTGAACTCGGTCTTGTCAGGCCACATTATCTCAGGATATTTAGGTCAGTTGCTTCATTGCCAGCCCATGATCCTTTTCTTTACTTACACAGTGGCACTGAAGGGAGAAATACAGGACAAAAAGAAAATTTTGGTCCAAATGGGGCATCATTCAAGGTAGCCAGGGTCTCCGTCCATACATTTTCTCTAATAGCTGACCTCATGAGTGCAATTAAATTTAATTCAAGCAATTTGATAATAATGGTGTCTTTGATGTGAAAAACAACTTTCCTGTTTTCCATGAAGTTTTAACAACCATATGTTTTTGAGTCATTTAGCACATAACAGTGTGACACATCATCTATAATCTACTCACCAGTCTGACTCCTTTGGAGTTCTTGCGGTGGGTCTTGAGGTAATAACCAGCTACCAGCAGTGCAGCCAGCAGCAGGCCAGTCAGCAGCAAGGAAACCAGTACCAATTTAGAGTTCTTCCCCCAGTGAGGAACAGCTTCCTCCACATCAGTCTGAAACCAAATATAACAAAAAAAACCCTTTTAAACAGAAATCCTGCTGTATTGCCGTTAAGAAGACCCTCCATTCTGCCGGCATAATGCCACCCCCGTGTGTGCTTTAAGATAACATGCCAGCGTGACATGTTACACAACAGCGTCGGCGTCTGTCCGCCATGCCGGCTCTCCCTTTTACACAGATGTCAATTCGGCTCTGTGTCTGCCTCTGCTGACGGCTTAAAGTCAGAACAATGCTTCCCTCCCAAATAACATGTTCTTACTTTATATACAGAGCGGTGAGCGGAATAAAGGCACAACATTCCTGCCTTAAAGGCTGTATAAAAGGTGCTAATATAAAATGAGTCAAGCGATCGTTTGTGTGTCTAAACCAAAGTCAAAACTTAAGTGCTTCTAGGAAGCAAATCAAGTTATCAGTCACTCCATACAAACTGAAGCTGACACAAATGAAAGTATGAAATTCAATGCAGATGTGTGTTGAGGATGTGCACTGTGTGCAGTAGTTTTACTGGCAGAAGGACACCTTCATTTTCTGGTTCCTGTTGTCTCATCTATAGTAACTGTAAAAAAGAAAAAAACCCCAACAACACTACTCAAAGCCTTTGTTTCTGGAGATGTATCCACAGAATTGGTACTGTTTTCTCTGGCTTCAAGGCAGTGTCAAAACAAAAACAAAAAAAAAAAACTAGTGAGGAGACTCGTAACAGTATTATGAAGAGTGACGGTTTGCCAGAAACACTGGTAAATTGCTGATAAGGTCACTCGCTGTATGTTGGAGTAAGGAGAGAAATGCAATGCACATCCAATACAAAGAGACAGTCGGGTGTGACGGGCACACCCATAACTCGAGAATGTTCCCTAGGTACTAGAAAAAATGTTTTGCAGCTGACAAATGTTTGTGGGCTCTTTGTTTGTTGCACAAATCGTGAGCCTGGCAGCTTGAAGCATCCTGTGGAAAACTCAGGAATTTTTTTTTTTTCCTCTGCCTATTGTATATACCCATCTTGTCTGATTATGAGTCAACCAGCAAATTTACAGTGGCTGAGTCCAGTGAATGTAAGTTGTTGCTATAGTCTGTTTATTTTATGGGACCTTCATTGTGCTCTGTTTGACTTGCCGTTTTGGCTGGATATGTGACATTAATTACCATCTTGGTCCGTGCCTTGGTCATGCCCATAGAAAAAGTACAAACCTCAGGGCTTCTGGGAGAGAATCGCAGTCACGCTCCTAAACTTGACTTCATATTTCCCAACTGACTATGGGTTGCTTTTTTTTTTTTTTTTTTTTATAGTACTACAGGGACAATATGAGTACACGTGCGTAGAGCGATCGCCAATAAAATATAAGTGGTACTTTACCTTATCTTTGATGTTGTCATTGTTGAACTTGTTAGCCATGCCTGTAACATCAGCTGCAAATTAAAAAAAAAAAAAGTTCCTGTTACAGTACATTGGGACGTGAAGTAAATTAAAGTAAATTGGAGTTTTTAGGAGTGATGACGCCAACACTAATGCAGGTTTAGAGGCAACTAAAATTGCTACTAACAAAAACTTACAGCTCTTATTAAAGGATGCTCATCAGAGGCTTAAAACCCTGAATATCACCTGAAGGCTAATGAGGTGTAACAATAAGTTTTGTCGGTAATGTTTTTAATTATATTAATTACCTCAATAATGTTACTGACCTTCAACATACTTTCCAGACACAAGGATTTCATCCGTGTTGTCCTCCTGGTAGAGCTCGAGTTTACAGTCTTCACCACACAGCTCCTGCAGAACACTCTCAATCTTCACTTTGGTCTCTTTCTGCAAGGAGACCAAAAAGATAATTAGTATTGAAATATTTTCATTTCAGCATGTGAATGGTTTTTCCTTTATCAAAATTGCACATTACACAATGTGACATTCATTGCTAATCCGAAATAATTGGCTCTCTAAAAAAAATCCCAGTACTCCACCTTCAGTATTGGCTTAAATCTTCCACTCCTTCTCTAATCCCTTCTCCCTCTGTTTCTTCATATTTTTCTTTGCCTTTAATCTAATAAGGGCTATTGCAACCTTGTGTGCATCCTTTCCTTGATGTAATCTGATCCAAACCTCAGAATCTGCCACACTGTAGAAGCCCTTGATCCTAGTTTAGGATTTGATGGGAGGCTTTCTCACAAGACTGTGTAGCTATGGGCAGGACACACTGACATCTATCTGGAAATCTTCTTCTGAACAAGCTCTTCACGTGATGTCTGCGTATTTTAATACATTGTGCCATTTTTACTTAATATTTTCTCTGCTATTGAATCAAAATTGCATACATGGAGACTTTAGAATAGCCTCCCTATTACTCGGCAGGATGTGAGATATCACCTAGACCTGCTTTTTTTTTTTAATAACGCCATTATCCTTTCATACTATAGCTCAAACCCCTCAAACCCTCCTCAGTGCCTCAGTCTTCCTCATTAAGCAATGTTATATTAGATAAAGAAACCTTTAGTTTACCAGCCTATAGGATGGCATGCTGAATCAAATGAGATTAAAACCATGATTTTTAAAATCACATTGCAACAAGCATCAGACCTGGGTAGAAACAGAGTTCATTTATTCATTTTGTTTCATTTCTCTCTTTATTCACTAAAAGATTTTGATAAACTTTACATTGATATTTACCAATATTTAGTATTTTGATTTGCAAAAATGGCTAAATATAGAGTTCTTCATGAAACAAGGTAGATACATCTGAATTTTATGGTAATTATTGGTTTGTTGCTTATAGTTGATGTCTTTGTCTAACTACACAAGGTCCCTCTCATGTATATATTTTGCAGCTTTGAGCTGTTTATGCATTGTTTGAATGTTAAATAATGCATTTAAAGCTCAGGCTATGAAAGGTGTAGCAAGCTAAAATCACATAGAAGCTGTGATTCCTGTAGATCTCAACGCGGTTATTCTGGGAGACTGAAGAATTTGTGTCTCTAAACACAAACACACCGACACTGCCTCTTCAGGCCTCTATACTTTACATTACAAGTTCTACACCGGCAGTGAGCCCACCCATTGTGCTCTCCTCCTTCTGCCCTCACAGCTCTATCCATGCACAGGCTGAGATGCACCAGAAGTGTTTTTTCGACTTTCCCTCCCATGTAAGAAGTTGACATTAAAAAGGATGGACACTACTTTATTCTCTAGCTTCACGTATTTATGGGCTTCTGTCACTGCCTGTTAAACACTGAAGAATTCCCAACTGCGCTCGATAGCATGATAGCTGATAGGTGACTGAGTGGCATCAAAACAAAGCTGAAAACAATTTTCCTTTCTAGCACAGTTTGTTGGATTGTTTAAAAGTTTGTTTGTGCATCAATATTTTGACTTCCTGCAGGATTGTATGTTCCCTGCAAGATTCTTTGCTTCTCTCTCTGCATATTGGCAGTGTCAGTAATATTTATTTTTTCTTTCTGCTCTGTCTCACAAACCGATTTTTATACTGCATCACACATGAACAAATACATAAAGACAGACCGAGGGAGATGTTTTTTAAACTTACACAGCTGGAGGAGGCCTTGAGTTTCAGATTGACAGCATTTTTGTCCTGGACCGCCTCTTTGCTGACACAGACAACATCATCCTGTGGCACCAGCTGCAGAGACAAAAACCAAATCTCTGTACTTATCCCATGACTTCTTTTCCTAAACATTAGGCTCATGCCTGCTGTAAGTGGTGAGTAATTGGCCAGTGCCTTCAACATGTTACAATACACAGATTGCTTTTTAGTCGACATTTAAATCTCATTACCTCTAACTTCTTCCTCTATTATACATACATATTCATTTATTTTATGTTTTGATACCGTTTAGAACAATATAAGGGAAAATACAAATGTGTACTTACAGCACAACATAATTAGGTCAATACTGATTAATCTGATTAATTTCTCAGATCATATCTTTATGACAGACTATCTGCACTGTTATTTGCAATTGATCAAATTGGATCTGTGTGTAAAGACACGATCCGACTGAGTGATCTGAACGCCCTCCTTTATCTTACCTGTGGTACGTTCCTGGGGCCATCGCCTCTGGAAGGGACAGGTGCTGGGGTTTCTTCTTCCACGATTTTGAGTATGTCAGTATAAACCTGAACTGTAAAGTGAGTTCCCTCTTCGGCTACGTCCTGTGGAGCTGCAGGGCTGCTTTTCTCGTTGTTTCCTGCATCTCCTGCTTCTTCTGCTTCGTCCGTAGCTGTTGCTGCTGTAGTCTGCTCAGTTGGGTCTGCATAATCCATAGTAGGGAAAACCAAGACTTGGACGTGTGGATCCTCTGGCTCTGAAAAGCAATTTAACTTAAATGTTTAGTTTGTTAGGTATTAAAACCGTACACATGACTTAGAGTGTTATTGAGAAGTGAACTGCTCTGATGATCCAAATACATGGGGCATATACGTATTTGAGCGTAAACAGAGAACGGGTCTGATGTTTTAATGCATTGACTTTGTTAGTTAATTGAGTCACCCCAAGTGCTCTTTAATGCACAAACCTAGATTGACTGTCAAACATAGTTGATGTTTTTATTTACTTTTTTTTTCCTCCAGGATGTCAGTGACATATGTGTTTTTTTCCCCCATTAGGAAACTCTTTGTTCATCCTGATAAATCAAGCTACAGAGTAAACCTTTAGAATATTTTTTATTATAAATTAATGGTAGTTCTAGTCAGTGTTTCTTACCAGGAGCGTCTGTTATCTTTGGAATCATGTCTCCTCGTACATATGCCTCTGCTCCCACGGTTGGCACCATTGTTTCAACATCTTCCTCTTCCTGTGCCATGACTCCTGCTGTAAAATAAGAATAAGGTCAGAAGAGAGAAATGTCCTAAGTCATTTTGTATAATTGTAAAAGCAGTGGAATGTCATGTAAACAGTGACAAATGCTATAACAAATTTACTCTTGTTAGAGCTTAGCAAAACTGTAACTCTTATCAGTTTTGACAGCATCTGAATTTGTGGATGTGCTTTGCACTGAGACAACAACTCTCCCAATGTGACCTTAAATCAGTGAGTGTCAGCGCTGTGGAGCTGTCTATAATTAATAACCCACTGGTGGACTTATTCCTCTGCAGAGCCTGAGCAAATAAACTGTCCTTCAGAAAGAGGCCTGAACCAGCCAAAAGCTCCAACCTCTTTCTCACTCCCACTAGGACAAATGCTTAGAGCTTCTCAGGGAAATCACCTGGCTCATGGCAGACATGCTGTTAGCTGCACAGCGGACTTGTGCCAAATACTTTAAAAAGTTCCTTACTATAAAATGTGTACCGGAATGATGCAGTTCACACTAGCAAAGAGTTCTGCTTAATTTTAAATGCTTTTATGTACTTGTCTGTCTGCAGCTCTTGTTTACTTATTATCTGCCATACCTCACCAAACCTACTGGCTAAATTAATATGCAGTTGTGTCAGTTATTGCCAACCCCATTTGATCAGGTCATCAGTGCCAGCAGTTGGGCTATCACTGCATATGACCTTCCCAGAAAATTAATACATTCATGATTACTAAGCTGCAGAGGGACACTTTGCATTTTACTTCCAAATGATGGCAAGACATGGATTTATGAACGGTTTCAAATTCAGTACCCAGGCATCAAGTGATGTTTGTAAATTGCACACAGCGAGGCCAGATTTACCTAAGTGGACAATTTTTGAATACTTTATCACAAAAGAAAAATGTTGACCCTAAACGTGAGCGATACTTTGGATGAATTGAGTGTTTCATCGCTTATTTTTAGGGGGACAATATTTCCATTTTTTATTTTGTCTTTGTTTTAATTCACCGCTTCTTGCATACAAAGTAGGATTCAACCCAACACCAGATTTTCGTGTATAAAGGGCAGGATCTGTGGAATCCTAGGGCAGAAAGACATGTTCTTGTCTGTGATAATCTATTTTGAGATTTAGGCTGATAAGAATTTTTTTTTTCTTTTTTTTTTAAGGAAAGTATCATGCCAAGTGCGTGACTTAAGTCCAGCTCCTCAGAAAAATCACGAGTTTGTTTGCTATTTTGTTTTTTTTTCCCCCTGCATCAGCTCATTACCGTTCTGCAGGCATGATTTAATAAAGTTGTAATGTGAGGTAGTAGCTCATAGCTCAGATGGTCTACGGTTTTCACCAGTGTGCTATCTTAATCTCTGTTATCACCCTAATGCATGAACTCATGCAGCGTGTGAAAGCTCGGTGTGCTCACCATAAGATTTCTGTGTCCCTTGACACCTCTACAGTGGTGGAAGATTAGGTAACAGATCTTATTGCAGTAGATAAGTGATGCTCTCAGATCCATGGATAATGTCCCAAAGTGATTTACTATGAAATGCAATCTCCATCACGTTGAGGTTTTTTCGAAAGATCTTGTGGGTACAGTGACTCACTTTAGGTTGGGCACAACTGGGATATACAAAATAAGTTTCACAAATATATTAATGTGAGTGGAATGATTTTCCATCACCCCTGTTAAACTCTTCAGTGCTCTGATTAAATGTGCTATTCAAAGGTGCCAGGTAATGATGTCTTAGAAAAAAAATCTCTTTTTCCAAGTTTTTGAATTATGTAATAGGCTATTATAACATTTTCCATTTTCAGAGACTCTAATGACTTTGAGTTAAGAGTCCTTAATAAATTACAGTACTTGATAGGATATTTCGAGTCAGGTTCTTTCAGTTGCGAATTTGTTGTATTAACCTCTCTGTGCTAATATATAAAATATGGCACCACGCCCTGCAGTCGCTGAGCTGACGAGCCTCAGGTCATTATTGTTTTGATATGCTCAGGTCAGATTGCAAGGGTAGAATCCAGAAGTGAAACCAGAATGCATTCCCTTTGCCCAGATCTCCCTCTCTTTGTCTAACAACAACATCACCTCATTCTCAAAACATTCCCATAATGTCTTACCCCTGCAGATCTCATTACTTCTCACTCTTTCATTTTGCTGGATTATGTTTTTGATTGATTTCGGGTTTGTAATTGCAGTGTGCTAAGGCCTGATGAGCTAGATTTTTCTGCTACTACTGCTTTTGTTAAAAATGAAGATTTAGTTTGATTTTTAATCACTGACTTTGTTTTAAGTTTGCACATTTGTGACTTTTAAACATGACCTTAAAATATGACTTTAGATTTGTGTACACTGTGATAACTTTTGGAGGCCCAGAGCCTGTCTGACTGTTGTCTTTAGAAATGCAAAAAAATATGTATAACTTTTTAGCTGATTATTTATTTGATGTCTAGTTTGAGTCTGTGTATTAAAAACCTGCTAATCACCTTTAATATTAATTGATCTGCATTTGAATTTTAGACAGCAAAGTTATGCCTGACAGTTTCTCCTTTGTTTTATTCTTTCCTTAATAGTTACTTTCTTGTTTCTCACTCCTATAAATTGTTGTCTGGTTTTTATAGTTATAGTTGTGCTATATACACAGGTAAAATCAGACCAAAAAAGATCACTTAACTTCATACTATACTGCTACAGACCATTTAAGTTTTTCTAAGGATCTTGGCAAATATGGTTAAAACTCAGCATCTTTGATAGATTTTTTAGTATATCACACAAAAACCTGATTCTATTCAAATTTACTTGCATGATTTTTCTTTAATTAATAGCCTTTAAAAAAAAAAACTATTTTGTGTCTTGTACAATATGGGTTGGTTCTCTCCTCTGCTACACCCTGTTGTCACCTCACTGTCCGACGTCACTCCTTGAAGTTTCCACACATGAGGCGCATACTTTATATTCACACTATGGCGGCAGTGTGAAACATGCCCAGTGACTTCCTTAGATAAATCACTGTGACAGACAGGTGCCACAAGCACTGAGTAAATGCTTCATGTGCCGTGCTAGCAGGTGGGGAGCAGTGATCTCCAAGGAGGTCTTCTAGCATGCTTAGTGATAGCAACTGTCCGTTGCAGCTGTCTCTCCTACGGTGCCTATACAGGGGAAATAAATCTTTTACAACTTGTTTCAGTCGAATTGGGATAATACATCAATCACCGACCTCTAGGCTGTTTTGCAGTATCTTTACCCATGTCAGATCTATAATGAAAGCCCTTTTGTAAGACATGCTCAGGTTTCACTATGGATCCCGATTGTTGCCAAATTTAGTTTCTCATCTCACTATGCTTGGTGTCTCTAGTTTACTATTGGGCACATTAGTATGGGTGTGGACCAGCAACAGGTCAAGGACTCCCTAACCTTGAAAGTCTGTCTTTGCAGATCCCTTCCCCATCCCTTGTAGCCTACAGCTGCCATCCTTCTTCCATCTCTGGGTGGTCTGTTTGTTTATTTTACTGGAAAAGGATGAGGTTCGAAATGGGTGAGATGGTCGGGCATAAATCAGGGTTTTGTGTTTTGTTTTTTTCATACAAATGTGACACACGGGAGTACTGGTGTGTGGAAGCTAAAATGTGTTGTTTTAGCATCTCTGTGATCACTTTCTGTCATGGGATGAGTTGTTGAAGCAGACTGGAAGGTAAAACCTTTGTCAGTGGTGTTGTAAAATTTAAAGATAAAAAGTCTGAAGGCTGATATTGTCGCTGGTGAATATGTTTAGTTTTAAGTATTGGTTTGGAGTTTGAGGCAGTCCTCGATGGAATATTGGAAAGATATGGTGGTGAGTTACTACAAGGGAATTTATACGTCTTTTAGAACCAGAATAGCACTGGCAATATTTTAAAAAATTGTTTCCCTGTTCATAGAGCATGTTTGTTTGAGGGATAAAGGGGGTTTTTACATCCACACTGTTAAAGGCAACTGTGTTTTAATAGTCTTGTGCTAATGATGTCGTGGCACATCAAGCACACTTGCAAGCACACTTACGAGGCAAAACTTGCCTCGTATTTTCATGATGCAACACATGCTTATTTAGCTTCAGAGGCATTAACGCAAAGTCTGTTTTGTTTTTGTTTTTTGGGGGTTTTTTGCAGCACTGCCAACACAGCCGTTAAACTACATCCAGCTATCTGTATTGCCATCACTCATTTCACATAAATAAACTATCCTGACAGACCAGAGTCCAGATGGAGTGAAACCTCTGCATATAATTGCCTGTCATAGCAAACATTTACAGAGACAGCATTATCTGAGAGAGTGTCTATTGTTGTTTGGTTTTGATTGAAGACCTTAAGGGGGTTCCTGTCTTCTTAATTTCATTTTTTTCCCTCTATTGGCTGCAGGCAATATCAAAGCCATTTTTTGTGCTTTGTATACCAATATCACCCTACAACAGAGACTGACTGAAACATTAAAGCCTTGTACTTGTTACTTGTACTTGTACCTGTAAGATATGAGCCTATTTCCCATTTTGAATTATGTTTTTATTTTATTTTTTTTATTGCTCCAAAATCTGTTTGACACTACTGTAAAAAAATTATCCTGAGCATATGAGCTCACTTCCAAGTTCAGGTCCCAAGTCTAGGTTCAACTGCAAGTCATTTTTTTCTGTTCCTCTGAAATTAAGCTGTAGTCTTGAGCTGCAGTGTCATGTTGCAATTAATACGCTGGTGTCTCCAGTGTTCTCTGCAGCCCCGCTCCCTGCGTGAGGTCAGCACGCTTCCTCACACGGTGACCTTTGAACCCGTCACTGCCTTGATGCCCTCTACCCTACACTCGTTCATTCAACAGGAACCATAGCTAAAGGTGATCATTCACCGCTCTTAGTGAACCCCTCTGAGCCTCGCACCATCACAATCTCCCAACCAGGCTGGTCTTTCATTCTCCTCCTTTTGTATAATGTGTAAAAAGTGGCCAAGATATCAGTCACCGCTGTTGCACAAATACAACAAACCTAACCCAGCCATCCTAATCAGTCCTGACTCCGTATGTTATATAGCATGGGACTTGACTTCATTGCTCTCTTGAAGATTTTCCCACCAGATTTTGTCAGAGTGACGGCTGTGGTCTGGAAATGCTCCACCCCACACCCCCCACATCTCCTGGGACTCCGGATGGAGGAATGCGGCAGGCTTTGGAAGCACGACAAGCCTGCAGCTCCATGCCTTCCTCCCTCCTAACTTTCCCTGTCCGCTCACCCTCTCCTAATCACGCACAGCTAATCCCCAGCATCTATCAAGGTGAGATGCAGGCCTTGTACTTCTCACATCATATAGTGTAATATATAACAACGCGCCAAGAAGCCATATTGTAACAGCTAATTTCTCACCCATGGCCTGAGAAAGCTTTGCCTGCCTTTAGTCTCTTAGGCCTGGAAGTGTATCTAATGGCTAAAAATGCACAAGTTCCACATGAATGCACATGTCTCCTTTACACAACATTTCATGTGTGCTTCTTGTACCTCTCTTAATGACTTTCAGCTAGAAAACTCTACCAGTAGAGTCCTTCACTGACCAAATTAGTCCCAGCTCCTCTAATGTATAGCAAGAATGTTATATAAAATCTTCATTGTTTCAAATGCACCAACTTTGTCTGTATACGTGAAACATGAACCCGGCTGCTGGATGTTTTCAGTGGGCAGACCCTCCTGTGGCTTTGGTCTCCAGTCACAGCCTGGCTTCCAGGGAATTCCTCTGATACATATTCAGGATGGACAAACCCTAAAAATATGGCCTTATATCCCTTGAGCCCCTTGGCCTCTCCCTGCTTCTGTTAAGAAAAACCCTGTGCGGTATAATGGGGCATGGTGAGGTGATAATGGTCTCCACAAGTTAGTGGACCACCGTCTCAAAGTCCCAGTGCTCATGATTCTGCTAGCACGCTTCCTTCCACATGCAGCACGCTATAGTTATCGCACGATATAGTGTTTTCGTGGAATCAAGACATTCATTTATCTTAGAATTTCACAAATTAAATTGGCAGCTTTGACCAGTGCAAAAATCCATTTTTTTTTACTTGTTTTGATGCTGAATGTAGACGTCTAAGCTGTTGTGACTAAGTGTGTGAGGTTCTGTCCAGCTAAGAGTGCTTCTATAAACACTCTCAAGACGTATCATCTCCCCCTTTTCTATTCTAGTACATACTTCTCGAAATATTCTTTGTGTATTTATGTATGACCCCACGTTTTTTTTGAGTGGGGTCTGCGGTGTGATGGTCCAGCATGTGGATTCCTTAATGTCTACAGTCTGGAACTCGCCTGCTGGAATGAGCACCATCAACAACCACCAATATTAACCAATTACAATACCATTATGTTTTCAGAGTAGTATGTAAATTGGATTTCGAAAAGATGATTTATGTGTTGTGTACGTAATTGTAAACATGGTCTCACTGCTACAAAAAAATTTTCTGCCATAAAGTGGAATTTTCCTTATTCTGCTGCTGCTGGTCCTGGCCAAATTCCCAATGTCAGAGTGTCTCTTTAGAGGCTCTCTGTTATTATCCTGGGATCAGTTGGATAGAAATTTAATCCCAATGCAGACCTCCTCCAACCCCACCCTTACCTCACTTACTCACCACCGACATGTATTTTCACAACTGAATAGAAGGTGTAGACAAAACAATGCCTATAATAACTCTGTGATACCTTTTCATTTAATGTTTTTCAATCTGGCATCTAGTAATTATGTTATGATTTGAACAATCATTTTTTTAAATGGTAGTTTAAGGGTACTATAAGAACATGCAGAAAAAAATGATTACAGCTGGATTTACTCTCTTTCAAATGTAGCCTCAGAAGTTATTTGCAAGTTTCTATTTTGAAATTTTGTAAAGGTATTACAGAAATAAACATGTGTTTGTTATTTCTTTCTTCATCTTGTTCAGCCCCCGAAGTGGTTCCCTCTTGTTGACTTTTCTAGACAGTATGTTGTACTAACGAATGCATCATTCATTCACTGTTGTTTTCTTAATGAGGGTTTTCATTATTCAATATCCTGCTGCTCTTAAAGAATCTGAATTTAAGAGTTAAGAGCGCATAGAGGAATGTGACATTGGAACCCAATCCCTTAGGGTAAAAGAACTTTGCAACTCAACCCTTTTTGAAACAACAGACTGCTGACCCCACTATGTTGACCCCCCCCCCCCCCCCAACACACACACACACACACACACACAACACCCCCACCCCTGTCGTTCCTGTCACGGCGATTAATAGCAGAACCTAGGCCATTCTCCTCTCTTGGCAGAAATGCGAATGGATCTCATGGTTTCAATCAAGGCATTTGATGCCGCACTCACTTCGCCAACGCTGCCCAGCTGCAGCGTTCACCCAAGCCAACCCTGAGGTCACTGCAGCTCCTTATCGAGAGTATGGTGCCTGTTTCTGGGGACCGCAATCAGGAAACTTGACATCTGCTTTCAATTGGCAGCATTATATCCCCCACACACACACAACCACACCACCCCACCCTACCTCCACCCCCACCCACACTCACAGTTGACCACTACAGTTTCATTGCCTTACGCATTACCTTGAATGAGCCTGTCTGTTTTGAGTGTATGCAGGTAGACTTATAGGGGATCCTGTTGCAGAGTGAGGCATATCTGGCTGTCAATAGCTCAGTAGCTCAACATTGATTTTGTCCAGAGAGAAATTGAGACAATGCTTGCATACACAACCAGGGTTTGTATTGAAAAACAGACATAATAGACCATTAAGATGCTGAACTAAAGTGCACTTGGTTGATGTGCAAAGACTTGTCTTCTGCTTAAAAACCTCAGTTGCTTTCATTCAGGGTTTTTTTTTTTTTTTTACAATATGTATCTTGCCATCTTCACTTTCATGTATCCAGTTTTACAGATCAGGGTGCATGCCAGCACCTTCCTGGTTGTTTGATTCAACAGCTTGTTTATCTGCATCTTTTCAGCACTTATCATGTATGAATACGCACAGGGTAAACAGAGTATACAAGCCCTGAGTCTGGAAAAAGTTGGAAGACGAAGCTGTTAAGAGCTGAATCAAAAAGCAGCTTTTTCTTATTAGGAGAGGATGAAAAACGCTATCCCAAGAGAATAAGAATCTTATGTATAGTAAATGTGTATGCACCCAGATGTCTACTTGCCAGCGCTGGCTCACTCTGAGCTACTTTCTTCACAAGAGGATTGAGCACTCTGCTGTTGACATTGTTTCTGCAATTCTTCGGTGCATCTGTTACTTCGATGGGTATTACACAAACAATGATTTACATAATTACATGCTCTGGGGTTGGCAGCAAGGTTGGGCAGGGTTTGTTCATAAAGAGAGAGCCTCCTAAAACCACTTCACAGGATAGGCAGAACTTAAAGTGTATTACGAAAAATAGTGCATAAGTACAGTCTTCGGATATTCAAACTGAGACCTTCCAAGCGTGAGACGCTCCAGACATGTCACTGACAACAAAGTTTAATCTAAGCATGTTTCATCCCCCGAGCGCTGCTTCAGCTCACGCCTCTCACTGCTCTTTTTTAAAGTATTTTGCTAAGCAGACTCAACAGGGGTTTTCCCCCAGTGCTGATCTTCTCCTGTTTAGCCTCTGCTACCCTGACCCCCCCCAGGTTGTCTAGGTAACTGCTGGGCTCACAACATCTTTGAATCTCGTCCTGACCTCATCATGGTAAAGTTGTTCAGTAAGCTCATCTTTCCTCTACTTACATAACTCTGCCCAGCTCCCATCTCCTGGGTTGACAAGACAATTCAGCAAAAGGGGTTTTTGTCTGACTCAGAAACAGATGGTGTATCCTGTAGTTTCCCATCTGTATGATATCTGATACTTGATCCGTTGCTATTCATCTTTTTTGACACACACATTTGGCCCGACTGCAGTGCGTCACATGTTTTGAGTTGCTTCATTTCGGATTTCCAGGGAAGATAAACCTTGCAGTGCACATGAATTGCACGTCAACTTGGCACATCAAGAGATGGATTTTTCCCCCCAAAAGCAGAATAAAAGTTTTGCTCTCTTTCATTCAAAATCTGTTGGCCGAAATGATGTCAAGGCAGTTTTTATTTTCCAAAGCAGATGTCGCTGCTTCTCACAGCTGATGATCTCATTCACATAAGCTATATCCCATGAACAAGACAGGAGGTTTGAATTAAGCAATTTAGTGTATGATTCATTTCCAGCCATAACAGAGGGCACTGAAAATGGCGCCATAGGTGTAGTTTATTCCCCACTGCATTTTGTTAGACATCTTGAACTTTCCTTGGCTTGCCCACTATTGAAGGATGAAACAACTCATCTATCTAAGAAATTTCACGGATCCTCTTCGTGCCACTGCAAACAAATCATGGGCTAAACTGGAGCTGTTTGCAATCGCAGATCTGCATTGATTTACATTAATCTCTGAATGCTTAAGTAAGTATTCAAGCAGTAATTGTACACTTCTACAGCAATCATTTCCTTATTTGCTCCTCTTTTTCTGTAGGTCTTGAATTAGTGTTGACTTTGTCCTGGCTTGAACTAATGTTGTAAAACGTCCTCTCTATCTCTGCCTGATAGGAATTAATAAAAAAGTTCATCATGGTGAACGTACCAATAGAGACTAAGTAATTCAAACTCATTAACATACAAACTAAATCCTCAAAATTGTTGATTTCTCAGAAACAAACATCAACCTTTACTTAAACTTGAATTCACCATTCCCTTTGGATTGGTTAAGGTAATGTTAAGATACTGTGGAGGACTATTGCTTTTAGATGATGAATAAATTAGATTACTTCATCTGATTTAAACAATTTTTATATTATTATTATTATTATTATTATTATTATTATTATTATTATTATTATTATTATTATTATTATTATATAGATTTGAGCCTTGTAAATCATATCATCCTTAAGCATAGTTTAACATCAGTCATCCTTGATGCCCAACTTAAGCACCTACTCTATCAGCATAACCACATTTGAAATTCACATCAACAACCAGACTCCACACCCACCACTCAAGCATGCTTCAACTGACCTCACATTACGACAAGCTAAATATAAATATACACATTTCTCACTCCTTGAAGATCATGGGAATCAGAGCAATGAAATAGCAAACATAACAACAGAGGACAGTTTTTTTTTAAAAAATGGTTTAAAAATGAATAGTAAAAGGCAAAAAAAAAACATTTATGAAAAACTGCACAAAGCTCCATTTGGCAGTTACTGTAAAGTAATAGGTTCAAAATAGGTATCCTTACTCAAAATCATCATTTGAAACTTCCCTAAGCCTGCACAAAATTAAAAACCCGTCTCTCTAAAACAGTCGCTTTGTTTGCCAAGGTCCAGTCTAAAGAAATGTTTTTTCTGTCAGCGTCTTGGGGGAAAAAACATCTTTATCAAACCCTTTTCAAAACACATCAAGACTCATATGTTATAGATTTGTTTTCAGAATTGAGATAGTGTGTTAGCATTCCAGTGAGTAAAGGGGTTGTAGGGTTAAAACCTGGATTCAACTCAAAGACCATTCAAACAAACACTCCTCCACTCCAACCCCACCCCTCCTAGCCCTCCCTCTCTCCCGGCAGATAGACATACAATTTTTAAGAACGACCGTTTAGTTTTCTTTGTTTTTTATTTTTTAGCTTTTTTTTCCTACCTACCATTTAGGAGTGAGGCGATGAGTAGCAAGGCAAAAGCCAACATTTTGCAGGGCTGTTCTGTTCTCTTTGCAGATGATGCTGCCATTCTCGTCCTGAGTGCTTGCACACGTCCGACAGATGTGAGCGAAAAGAGAGGGAAAAGAAAAGAGAGAGGCTAAAGCTTGGCTGAGCCTGAGCAGTTTAGGGTTTCCTCTTACTCAGAGCAGGACAGGGGTGGATAAAGCACCACTTGTGTTCTGTCAGTTTTTATATGCCCCCCCCCCCCTTCCCTTACCGAGGCCCTGCCCTACACCCTGTCTTCCACTGGTTACTTTAACCCTTCGTCTCTGCCCCCACCCGAGGCAGATGGAGGGAATGAGGAGAATGGGGTCTTGTTGGGATGTTGTGTATTTTTAAGCATTCTTCGAATGCCTCTCAATGTTTATGCTTATATATAGACCTGGGTCATCCACTATAACTGGGTTACAGCATGTGCGATGGGTGTGATAGCACTGCGCAGAATGCTTTGGCAATCAGTGCTCATTATTTCATCCTTTTCTCCCACTCGGTTACTATGTCTGCTTGAACTGTGAACCCTGTCTGGACGGGAGCAGTAATCCACCTCACAATAAAAGGTGATAGCTGACAATAGGCTGTGACACTCCGATCCTTAATAGGCTTATGGAGATAGACTGTAGAGCAGAATAATCATACTCGAAACAAAAGTGCCATCCACTGTTATGTTAATGGTATTAATCCATTTCAGTGACCCAGAGCCCCCACTACCCAGCAATGCCATCAATCAACAACGGCTGTCCCAGCAGTGAAGACACCACAGGATCTGCTCGAACCATTCACACTTCCACAGAGTCCTTAAAGCACCCCCCCCCCATACACACACACACAACTTGGAGATCTTTGCTCGACATGCTGACAAAACAGGCTAAATGAGATGTTAAAAAAGAAGCCCCACCCTCTCAGACAAAGACAAAAAGTAGCAACAGCCGTGAGTCAAGCGAAGTAAACTGAACCGCAGCTAAATCTTTACATGCTTGGGAAGCCGTCGTGTAATTTGATACCAGTTCCAGTCCCTGTAGCCCCCCCTCCCATCCCTGTTTCGGCCCCATCCTTCCCGCCATCACCCCATTTCCTCCCTGTTACCACCCCCACCCCCCTCCTTCCTCTTCACCAGACCCCTATCAAACATTCAGCTCAAACAGCGGGGCGTTGAGGTGGGCAATTGGACCCTGACTGTGACTCAAGATGGGCTTTGCTGAAAGCCTCAAGAGAAAGAGCAGTGGTGTGCCCATTACAGCAGGCACAGCTGGACAACAGCAGTCATGTCACTCTAGTGAAACATTCATTAGACTGTTAGCTAGTTAAGTATTTCTGCTACTTGAGTAGCCATGAATCACAGCCTCCTGTCAGATGGCAGTTAAGCAAAGAATAGACCTTTTACCCTCAACCAAGGGCAGCAGGAAAATTCCCTTTTCCTTCTTATGTTTTTCATGCACAATTTTTTTTTTCCTTCCAGCAAAGAGCTTAACACTTTCTTTTTTTTTTACCTAGTTTTGTGTGACTCAATTACAGGGATTGTATTCATTTGAAAGGGATACTCTGTCAAATTGGTATTGCTCTCCCATAAAGCTTATTCACAACAGACAGATTTAAAAATGAATATCAGAGGCTGAGATTTCCTGATTTTAATCATTACAAGTAAACGGATCTTCATGTTTAAAATTTGTGGAGTTTCCCTTAAATTCTGTTATTTTAACCTGGTGTTACTAAATCCTGATGGCAGTGACAAATAAATCAGTCAGAACTCCTTTACTCTCAGTCAATGGAAACCCCACATCCTTATCTGGCTCCACAGTGACTACTGCTCAGAGTGTCACAGAGTAGCTCGTCACGGTCACAGAGCAGGAAACCAACACAGACAGCAAGTGCATACCTCCTAAGACCTTACAGAAAGCCAATCTGGAAAACATTTCTACCACTGGCATCCTGTGATTTAAAGCCTATAGGCTTTGCTTCATATGGCTTTATTTGTTTATAGTGTATTGACTGCACATCTGTTGTGGCTTATGGAGTTTGAAAACATAGCCTCCCCTTTTTCTTTAAGCTGTTGCACTGTTTCTTCAGTAACAGTACATTGCAATCACCATACAGTATATCTGCTGCTGCCATTGATTATTTCTGACAGCAGTGTGTGTTTTGCTTTAACTTGCAAGTATGTTTTAACCAGATTTGATGGTCACGCTTTTTAGTCCAATGCGCTGCGCATTCACATCTTTGAGCATGTGTGTTAAATACTTTCTGAAATATATGATGGAGTATCTCAGGAGAATATGGGCCAATGGGTTCAATATCAAAAGAGAAGAACTCTACTTTTGTGCTTGTACTTTCTCACGAGGAGTCCCCTTTAGAATTACCCTATACTTTTAAGACCACAAAAATCTTGAATCACTGCCAAACATTTTGTGAACATGCCTTTTTTTTTAACTTGCATTCAAGTATGCCGTCTCACTTCTTTTCTTTTCTCTCTTTTCCTCATTCATTTTGTTTTTCTTTACTCTGTTGCACATATCTATTTCTTGTAACAGCAGTCTAAACATAAAATACATTTCATGCATGTCAAGCTGTTTTTGATTTCAAATCAAAAAACGAAAAAACAAAGCTTACTGACTTTCTGAGGACAAACTGCTGAAAAAAAATACATTCCCAACCTGTTTTCTCATTGTAGGAACCATTATAACAGAGTTGTAATTGGCATATATTAAATCCACTTTCTCCAGGGTACGGATTAGAATTTAGACTATCTGGGTGGTCATTTTGCTGATTCAGCCACTAAATATCAAAATTTTTGAATATGTCGTTGAGCATTACTAATGATGTTGTGGGGTGTAACAAGTCAAACTGTGCTGATGAAGGTGCATCCAACTGCCCGGCTTGGATGCGTTTTTGACAAAAGGTCTTTGGTGTTTTATCCAACTTTGCCGTGATAGAAGTCTAAGCTGTTAATTGGACCCCCCTAGGATCACTGAGGTTTGGCTGATGAATCATTGGCTACTTTAAATGTCAGAGAGACTAGAGAGCTTATTAGCAGAATATCTCATGGAGTATGTTTATTTTTTATTTTATATATATATATATATATATATATATATATATATATACACATATATATATAATATTTTATATTTATATATTTGTTTTTGTTTTTTTTAAGGTTTGCAGACATAGAACTTCAAACTTTAAGTAATGAGGTCAGCATCTTATGACAGACTGTGGCTTTTCTTTATGGCTTTGTTTAAAATGTTAATCCTCAAAATGTTTTGCAGCACCAGCAGTACGTGCAGTGTTTGTCTGAGAGCAAGATTTCAACAGCAATGGATTATTTGTAAGAGCCCCAGGCTCAGATCTGAACAGGAAATTGTAAAATAGTGACTCTCCAAATGTGACGGTCCTTTGTGGGGAGAGAATTTCTCTGCCATCCATTCATTTACAATATAGTTTCAGAGATTCATGGTTCTGTTTTGACTTTAGTCCCAAGAAAAAAACAAAACACAATCAGTGCTCACTGTTAAATTAACGGTGAGGACATTTTGGCAGTCCTTGCTGAGCTGCAGCTCTTAATTTAATTTTGGTGAATTTATTTGAACAGACACATGCAGACACATCCAGTCATAGAAACACATACACGATGTAATGTACATTTTATGGAGCTTTGAAAATGGAAGCCATAAATCTGGCAAATTTCACAGAATGGCTACATAGGAAGGAGCCTGTCTTGAAATGATTTCATGAGTGCAGCAGTGAAAGGAGGGAAAGTGAGGGTAGGTATTGGAGGAGGAGGAGGAGGAGGAGTAGTAGTGGGAGGGGATTTAATTTCAAACTGCAGCAAATGTTGACCGTTACGTCTCTGGGCTGAGCAGCGAGGTTTATGTCTTGGAGTGGTTAAGAAGAAAAAGGAAATAGGAATGAAATAAAGGTCTGGATTGATTAACTCAATCTTCAAGAAACACAAAATGTGTGTCCTTGTGCGGGTTCTCTTCACGGTGTCAGTCCTGATACGGTGTGTGTCGTGACCTCCAGGGCCACTGCAGATGTTCCACACACACATACAGACAGATGCACGCACGCACGCACGCACGCACGCACGCACGCACGCACGCACGCACGCACGCACGCACACACACACACACACACACCCTCATACAGCAGCACTGAAACAGACGCTTTTTGTCACCAACACATGCTTACCATTTGCCCTCTTCCTCCATCACATATTCACAGTCCCTCACATGATCTCCCGCTCTCATCCAAATTTGTGCTCAAACTGTAGTAAACACTGAATGAAAGAATCAAGAACGGTCATTCTGTCTTTTGTCAGGCAGCCTCCATCAGCCTGTGATAATAATATTGGCCAGAAGATGGCACCACTAGACTTGTGCACCATCTCCATACCCCTTTGACATGAGCTTCATCAATAAATCATTAAACCTGTCATTTATTGCTTTATACTGATCATTTTGGTGGAACTGGAATCATTCTTTCACCTGCATGTATTTAAAGACTCCAGCTTTTAGGTGGTGAGTGATGAAGGCATTATGACCATAAAGCCTACAAGTGACCGTGTCGTTGCTAGTGGACAAAAGAGAAATTATTACAGCAAATTGGGGGAAATAAAATGCCGTCATGGATTAGCTCATTCAATAAATCCTGAAACATGTTGTTACTCTTAGAGGCTGAGCGGTGGCCATCTGGGATTTAGTCTATACAGTCATCAGGGATTTCTTTCCTGGCTTGGACAGCTGTCTTTTGTCCTTGGCAAGAACAAACATATCAGTGCCTGTTTGATTGCATGTACTCTGATAATACAGCATGCATTTAATTAAAGCAGCAGGAGACTGATGCTTGCAGACCCAGACCTCAACAGCCTCAGTGCTTATGGGAATCCAATGCTAGATTGTACAGTAGTGGGTGTGTACATTAGGAACAAGGTAAAAAAACAAAAGAATGACATATTTGTATCTGTACGCACTGATAGTGGTTGCTGTTTTCTTCCCAGATGAAAAGAACCGCAACCCATGACGAAAAAAAAAAGATCTTCACACTCATGCAAAAAGAAGGAATTCTGCCCAAAGAAACAATTGTTTGTGTTTACTGTGTGTGCAGTTATGTAATCCCGCACAATGACACACACTATAGCCTCAAAAATTACTGTTGACTTAAGGCAAAACCTCTTTGCGAAAATGGATCCATATTTATAATCATTAGTCAGGTAGTATTTAATGGTGGGCTGTAGTTTTGAGGGGCTGCAACTAACTATTTTCATTTCCCATGATTGTGACTGATGATTTTCTTTTAGATTAATCAATTTATCATTTTTTATCTAATTACAGAAAAAAAGTCATAGAATTTTCAGCAGTCCAAGTTGTATTCAAATTGCTTGTGATATGCAACCAAACTCCATAGCCCAAATACATTCAATTTACTTTTATACAGTGCCAAAAAAAGTAATTGGAATTTGTCTTAAAAATACAGTCAGAACTTAATCTAAGTTTACAATTACGATGAAACACAAACTATTTGAACTAATAACAAACAAATCATTATATTGTTCTTGACCATATTGCATACATAATTCGAATATATCAACAAAAGCTAACAGGAGTCAGAAGTCCGATCAATGAAGTCAGATTGGAGAAGTGGATTAGAGCTACTTCGATTCATTAAAAAAACTAAAACATTTTGAATTTGCTGTTCCAAGAAGCACCTACTGATGTAAACCATGCCTCACAAAAAGAGATCTCAGAGGACTTATAATCAAAAATATTATTTTTGCTTTTGCAGGTAGCCAGAAAGAGTCTCAGAGTTCATTTCTCTATTTTACATCTTATTCATTCATAGTACTGTGGGTTACTCTTCTTGGAAGGGGAAGCCCAGCTAAGATGACTGAACACAGGTATAGAGCAGAATGCACATTGAGCTAAAAAGAAGCCCAGATTAACAGCTAAGGTCTCAGAGGGAATCACTAGAGCTGTCTAGAGAGTCTAACTTGTGCAAATCATGGAACAATTCATTCACCAACAATTCATTGGTGATATCTTCAGATTTTTTAGCAGAATAACAGTCCAAAATAAAAAAAAAAAAATTCAACTTTCAAACATATGAAACAGAGAAAAAGTATAAATTTTACACAGTACTGGTCAAAAGTTTTAGAACAGTTTTTACATAGTGAGTTTCTGAAATTAAGGCCTAGAACAAATGAATGATAAAGATTTTTTTTTTTTTAAAATATGGAATCTTAAATCCTACATTTAAATTTTGTCCCCAAGATTCAACAAAAACTGGAAAATGTGCGTGTTCTTAAACTTTTGAACTGTAGAGTACATAAAAAAACCCAATTCATTTCATGCATGTAATAATATATGATATAACCCAGCTATTGCCACACCCCACTCTGTGGTGGAGGACAGTGAAGCGGAGACTCAGCCACTGACTATTAACACAAACTCGCTGGGTTGTTCAAGGTACATAGAAAGTCCAAGGGCTTTTCCCATTCATCATTCATTTCACAGTTAGAGCCACAGTTTGAATTATTCTCCAAGATCTGCAGTCTGTGCGTAAGGTCCGTTTTCCCCCTTAATCAAATATTCTGGGCAGCAGGAGAAGCAGAGGGTTTGTTATACCTGGCAATGTTCAACCCCTGAATTCACAGAAATCAAGCCTTATTTTACTTGACATCACTTATATATATATTGTAGCTACATCAACTGAGGGTCAGAGCAGAATGAGATATTATGACAACTGTCAAGGACTGATAGAAGAATAATAGGTTTCTAATGGCTATAGTAGATCCATAAAACCTGTCTGGTACCATCCAACCACATAGTCTATCAAGAAGATACCCCGTGGCTTTCTCAGCTGTCAGTAGAGGAGGTTTGAGTTCTAATGATCCTCCTATGTGTGCGCATGTGAGTGTGTGTGTGTGTGTGTGTGTGTGTGTGTGTGTGAGAATGAATGTGAATGAATGTGAATGAGAGATATAAGAGAGGAGGAACTGCTGAGTGTAGTGTCTCTGACAAGCAAAGAGAGAAGAGAGGAAAGACGAGGGGTTAGAGCCTCGCAGGTGTACAGAGGACCCTTAGATACGCTGAAGACACCCCCACCTGCATCTGACAGGTATGGGCTGGGAGGCCGAGCTGTTCATACAACCCCCCCCGCTTCCTCCCTCTCTTCTCTCCTTGCCCAGAGCCCCCGAGGGTTAAACATGAATAATAAATTCTGGCTCCTTATGGCAAGTGCTAAGGAGCCCCTATATGCTGCTCACATGCCACTCCAAATACTGTCACAGTATGATGGCAGAGCAAAGCGTTCATTCTGAGAGGCTATCCGTCATGTAAGGTTGTGGGGTTTTTTGTTTTCATAAAATTCAAAGGGATTTAGTAATTTTTCTCCAGGATGTTTCTTTGCTGTCTTACAAGCTCTGCTCCTCTTTGGTATGAATGTGCTTCCCTCACTGGAGGTGAATCTTAATGGTTGTTTTATGTTGTGAGTTTGTAAAGTAAAATCAGTTTTGGCTTCTTTTTTTTATTATGGTAGCAAGATTTAGTTTAACTCATGGTCAAAATTATCAGCTGCCTTTGACAAAATTAAAAAAACATATTTCTCAAAAAACCTGCTGCTTCCTGACATACTATAAAGATGGCATGGAACTTCCTTTTTTTTTTTTTTTTAATTGTACCAGTATCTATATATTTGTTTTATCCAATTTCAAGAAAGATAAACAAGCTAGAAGTGCTTAAAAAAAAGAATTTGTGTGTTTGGTCTGGAAATAGAACAGCACTGTAAAGTAATCTGGCAGAAGTACTGTATATTCAAATAATTAATAAAATAATAATTAGTAATGCACATAATGATGATTCCATCCGGTAAAATTCTTTAGAGGCTTATGACACCATAATGTTGCTTGATATGTTGTAGTGTCAGTAATGTAATTGTATGGGGTCACTTATTTGTTAGATATTGAATTTCTCTTCAAAGCTGGGACAACATTTGTTTTACTTCCATTTTATTAGGAGATGTAAGTGGAGAGATAATGTGATTTGTGGATGGGGCAAATAATTGTTAGTTTCTAAGTGCAAAGGCTGAGCGATGGATGTGCCCCTGGGATTTCAGGTTACGTCTGACATCATCTTGCATTCGGAGCCTTTCCATGAAAACAGTTTATTAAATTATCATGCCAGTGGTCCACCAACATAATAACAATAGATTATCTAGTTATGCGTGGCTGAGCTCCGATTGGCTTGAGAATAGGCTCACCTCTAACAAGCATCATTTTGTGCCTGCAGTACAACTCGTAGAAACCCAGTGGTCATATATATTACAAGTCGCATAATGATACTTTGGACAGTCAGATGTGTTTATGTTATGTTACACAATGCAGTAATATAAAATGCGGACTTCAAGGACATCAATGCAAGGTCAAAACTGTAATCTCACATAAAAATTGACTTTCAGTTTGAATAAAGCACTGTGATGGCATGTTTTATTTTCAATATTTTACATCCAAAATGATTATTCAGAAGTTATGTGGCATCACCACAAAAGAAACCCAGGCAAAAGTCATTTTTCATCAGCTGCGCATTTAATGTATAACAACAGTACAAAGTGAATCTTTTGCTTGCAAAATAGGAGTGTTTTTTATGTACAGTATTTATACAATAATATAGTTTAAAAAACATTACAGTTTAAATGTCTGACAGTTTATTGCACAACACATTTATAAATTATCATCATCAAACTACACATGAAACAGATGAGTTCTCTGTCATATTTCAACACTTAACAGGAAATGTATTTATTATCTATCTTATTTTATCTTGTTCTTCTAGATTAACATGAATCAAGGTCCCGTGGGGAGTACATTAACCCCACTGATACTGAAATGGTAAAAACAAAAAAAAAAGAGCAGTTCTCTAGAATGAAGCTGATAGACGGTTGCAGTGACTTTTCATTGAACGATGAAAACAGCCTCAAGCACAGAAAGACGGGCATCTTTCATTACTGCAGTGGATGAAACAATCAGAACTGAAACCCTGAATTGGCGCGATGCCTCAGACTGACTTTTTTTCTTTGTGATAATTATTTTAAAGTTTAGATATGGCACTATATAAATACAGCAGCAAGGAGACAAGAGGCAGTCAGGTAAAAAATATCCACCAAATGCAAAACGAAAACGTGAATTATACGCTGAAACATGGAAATAGTCGGGATGTAAAGCGAGAGACAGCACTCTGAAGCAGCAGAAGTTTAATGAATGAACTTTACAAGGACCAACTGCTGGTCCAAACACATATATCATTAATCATATATCCACTCTGTGTACAGAATATAAGGAACACCTGCTCCACACTAAACTACAGCTTCTCTCACATCTCAAGGTCTCCAGGGCTAGAAATCCATTTTCAACTTTTTTTTTTTTCTCCTACATTTAATTTCCATCTAATGTTCACAGTGGCTTAATTAGGGAAAATCTATAGGCATCAAAGACTTCATCTAACTTAATCTGACCAGATGACTCCTCAGGAGCAGCAGGTGTTCTTAATATCTCGTGCACTTGGTGCATTTCAAGTATCATGCTCAATGTAAACAATGACTGATGAGACGGGGAGGGGAGGGTGGGGTGGGGGGGTGGCCAGGGTTAGGCTAATCTGATCCTCGATCAGGCTCATAGCATCATTAATCATGCTTTCGGCTACAGTTCAATTTGGTCTCCACTTATCTTTGAATGGCTGAATTAGTGGTCTATAGATCATCACTGTACAAAACTTCCTATCTTAAATGGGATCTCTTCCGTACAATGGCATGTACTATTAATGGCTTCGACAGGAGCATTTAACATGAATGAAACATGAGACATATTATATTTGGCACAAAAAGCCAGGGACTGGGTCTGGAAATATATCTACATATATTTCAGATTTGAAAGGTAATGCCCTCCCGGTGTTGGATTATTAAAGCAGGACATTCACCTTTTCAGTGATAGATTTTTTTGTATACTGTTTCTGTCCCTCGCAGGGTTGTAATTCAGAAAACCCTCATTAAATAAAAATAACTTTTGACAGGGAGCTTCAGATAGGAAAAATCAAAAGTAACGATGCCAGAGTCTTTAGTCTTCTCTTTTTTTAAAACCTGTAAAAGGCTTAAAAAACACAGTTACACATCTATGCTCCCAATGGCTCCAAATGGCAATGTCACTCCCAGCCTGTGATATGTAGTGCGAATTAAGCGTCCTTCCTCTTTGACATATAAAAAGCACTTTGCGTATCGTCTCACCACGTGTGTCGCCCCATTAAAATTGGCTCCTGTCTCTGTAGCTCTCCTCCAGTGATTTTTCGACTTGAGTCATTCTTTATTAAGTGCTGTTTTATGACATTTAGCAGAAGCAGAGACTACAAAGACAAACCATTACCCAGTGGAAAAGAACTGGGAGCAAATTCAGCAACTGCGATAGCCCAAATCCTCTGTCTTTCCCTCTCTCTTTGTAGGAGCGTTTTAGAAGTTGGATGTTTGCCTGTTGGAGTTTCTTCTGAAAAAACGATGACACTGGATTCATAAAATCGTGCTTTGGGACAATCTGCTGTTTGATGTGTGCTGCAGTTTGTGTATGTACATTTGTGTGTGTGTGTATGTGTTTGCATGTGTATGTATCTTTGTTTTTGCTATGCGCATCTTTTGTATGTATTGTTTGTTTATACAGTAGGTCCATTAAATCTGCAGTGTTTCTGCGTGCGGTGTGTGTTTGTGTGTGTGTGTGTGTGTGTGTGTGTTTATGTGTTCTTATATGTACACATAATGTGCATGTGTGTGCAAGTGAGTACCAGGTGTGTTGCTGATGGGTTTGTAATGTTTTGATGTGTGTGTGTGTGGTGCATATATACTGTATGTGAATGTGTATGTATGTACGTAGGTGTGTGTGTGTGTGTGTGTGTGTGTGTGTGTGTGTGTCTGTCTCAGCTCTCTGTTGACATGACTGAGATGATCTGCTCCACTTTATACGCCAACTTTTGCTTCTGGGCCTGTTCATCCTGCTCCAGTGCTTCAGTGATCTGAAACACACACACACACACAGAAACACACATGGGGACAAATTCAGAAACCAAGTACATGAGGCATGTCACTGGCCAGCTACAGGAATCATACAAATATGCACATACACATTATGAATCGAACAAATACACAAAAGACCTACAATTTAATTATTGAGAATTCAATGCATATGTATAATATTAGCAGATAAATTTTGTATACCACAGTTAAAACAAAATCGTATCAAGCAGAAAAAGACAAAAAAGCTTTTCCTGGTTTTCTTTCATTATCAATAAATAAAAAAAATATCTTTGGGTTATGCTATGTGCATTTTCACTGTTTTATTCACCAATACAATTAATTGATTCATTAAAAAAAACATTCTTCACACATTATTAACAGTGAAATTAATCATTAATTTCAGCCTAATGAACAAGCCTTTAATCCTGCATTAATCAGAATTTTTGGCCACATGGGGGCAGCGCAACAAGCTGACAAGAGGGACATTTCTATTGTTTTTAGGCCAAAATTAGGGCTTATATGCAGGGTTTTTTTAAATGCAGGAAAACCATCGCTAGTAAAAGAGTGCCATTGGCTTACTATTGTTTTTTGTGTCGTTTTTTAAAAAAAAAATTATTATATGTCACATTCAACATCACAAGCGCCCCGGAAAAAAGGTTAATAAGTACACGATAAGAGGCAGCATGGAGGACAGTGACTATACCTCGGTTGTTACTTATTTACATCTTTGACTTCGGACTCTTCAGACTGAACACATGCATCGTTGCATATGAAGAATAAAAACGCTCTTGTGCGTCGTTCCCACAGACTGTAAAAAAACATCTCCCTTTCCCACTGAAGACAGAAACCAGATGATAGTGGGTGTTTTTGGGCCTTTTGTCCAGTTATAAAGTGGCTATAAAATCCTTCATAAAGTCTTTATGGTGAACTTGTTACCAAACATTTGCCTATCTACACACCCATCAAACAGCAACACTGGCCTTGAGTTTGGTTCGTGTCCCCCCGACTAATTCAAGTCAGGTATTCACTCTTCTTTTTAGCTTGGCCTCATCCAACTCACGAGGGAAATTATCCGGCTCTTTAGCTGCTAAATACTCCACTATGTTCACCAGCCAGTCGATAACCTTGTCTGTCTGCTCTTTGGTGCTGAGCAGGTAGTGATTTGTCAGAGCTTTTTCTAAACTGAAAACAGCTGCTTGCTGTGGTTAGAAATGAAACTATGTGAAAAGTAAGAGTGAACCAAAAGAGCTGTAAACCCGAAACGATGAGATGAAAGATATTAAAATGCTATGAGAATGTGGGAAACCGCAGTGTCGGCTGAAGAATCTCTGTAGGTTCATTACTACAAGTGACACATTTACATAACACAGTCATTTGATCCATCATTACTATATAGAAATATTGATTATAGCTGCTTTAATATAATAAAAGGCTAACTTCAGGCGGCTAACAACACCAGAAGCACCTCTACAGCATATTTCCGCGTTACAGTGTGTTGACCGGGCCTCACCTCCTGGCTGTACTTGCTGACGTAGGCGTAGATCTCATGGAGGGCACTGAGCACATTGAACTCACTGGAGTGAAGGCGAGCCTGTTCAGCCAGATAGGCATTCATATCCTGATCACTGATGGCAGGCAGGCGGTTGATGTCAGCGTAGTACCTGAGAGGATACATGCACACGCACATGCACACACACACACACACGCACATGCATGCACGCACGCACACACACACACACACACACACACACACACACACACACACACAGAGTCAGTGTCAAGGGCACAGTCGTGCATACCAGAGCTTTTCTCTTCACTTGGATTCAGTCTGTTGTTGTGAAAAGTCAAAGAATATCCGGTGTTAAAGGCGTCTGTAAATCAGAGGTGTTTTGGCAGGAAGATAAGGAAATGTGTCACTCACAGGTTCAGTCATTTAGTAATACTCCCAGTGCCTTTAAAACACACCTGCACACTGTTTATTATAGACAGAAGCATGGACTCAAGTGACTATACTTATGAAGATCTTCACTTGGCGACATAAAATATTAATTCCGTCTTTCCTAACCCTATCTCAGTCGCAATTAATTACAGCAAAACTGATCATGATTTCCATTCAGAACATTATGAAATCACATCTGTATTTAAAGAGTCCATATTCGCCAGTGGAAAAATTGCATCTGCTGGGAGATCTGTTTTGCACCAAACCGAGCACACCTGGTTTATCTCCTAGGTTTTAGCCAAAAAAAAGTCCACTTTACCAAATGACAGAAAAGGAACATCTTAACACTTCAATGATGAAACTTGAGTCGCATGAGAAAACGTGCCAAAATTAAGAAAAACCTCTCTGGCTGTGTTTGGCGAGAGTAAATATATTCATCTGCCAATTTGGACAGCAACCAGTGTTCTGACGTGGTTGCTGAACTGAGTAGTAAAACCACAAATAGCTGCTATTACTATACTGCCAGAAAAAAATCACTGTGATGAAGCAATCCAGTATATCGTCTTACCTGACAACCTAGTAACAAGGTAATTACAGAGACAGTTCTGAGGGAGAAAATCATGATTCTTATTTAATCAACCAAAGAGTCCTCAGTTTGGGGAATTTTATTCATCTTTCTATACATGTCTGCACATACACACCTTTCTACCCAGCTTTTGTAATGTGGTATGTCCTTAGCATAGAGTAGTTTGGTGGAGGGCGAGTCTTTGCCCAGACGGTGTTCACTCGTCGAACAAGAGTCCATGAAGGTTTGGGCCACCACAGAAAGGCAGGCATCCGTGATGCTGCTTTTATGGATGTCAAACACAAACTGGGGATTCTTGATCACGTTTACCCAGAATCGCAGTGGCAAGCTGCAGATATTGGGGGGGAAAAAAAGGTAGAAAGGGATATTTTTAGACGATGCAAGACTTGTCTACAAAAAGACATCATTTCATTTATGTGTACCAAATGTCCACTTTCAGTTTGCATTTGATCAGTCCCTTATTGACTTATCTCATTCACTCAGGTTTGAGAACAGCCTGTAGATGGAGTTAAAAAGGATTCTAAAATCTTTCATGTGGCACATTAGAGCTCTAGAAGGGTTTAAACATAGTTTAAGCAAGATGAAACACAATAGAATGAGATAAGATAAGAAAACCTAATATTATGGTAGCAACTCTAAAATAATAAAATTAACAGTGAAGTATCTATCATTATAAAATAGCACAAAGAGGATGTTTAAAATGAGGGTTTTAAAGGCAGAGACAATATTAACCATGTGGTCTCAGGTCAAGTTTATCTTTGAAATATTGTGTTTTAGGAACTGAAATAAGAGCCAAGGGTGCACCCTAGCATATCAGGTTTAATGGAAACCAATGTATGCTGACTGCTTTTTTGGCCGTGAGTAAAATCTACAAAAAAAAAATTATATATATATACATTTTGAGTTCTATTGGAAGCCGTTGCAAACAGGCTAAAACTGGGGTGATAAGGTCTCTTCTCTTAGCATATAAATGAGCCACTGCGCTGTGTCAGAAATCCCCCTCACCAGTTGCTCTTCCACGTGTGGCGAACATCCATGTCATGGATGCCGTGTCTGTCAGCCTGCTCATCCAGAAAGTCAAACATGTATTTGATTGCGAGAGGCAGGGCGGTGCCCCGACACACTGTGCTGAACAGAGTCTCAAACAGGTCATCCACGAACTTCTGCAGTGTGCCCTGTGGAAAACAGCATAGGAAGTTAAGAATCATACTTCTGCTACTTTCAAGGTTTACAGTAAATTTAAGTGTGACATGTCAACCTGCAGAAAACATATTAACACGGGAGTCACGGGAACAAAGTGCCAATATTTATTCTTAAATCTAACCGTAAGAACCATTTCTTTAGACACATCTGATTGCAGATGTTGATATTGTCTTTCATTGTGTTACTCCAATATATTGTAACTACAATATTATTATATGTTTATATTGCACCTTTGTTGCAAGTAGTCTCGTCAAGTAGATCTCAGACACCATCTTGCTGCCGCGTTCTCCCTCTTTCTGGTCCCCGTGGTCGTGGTTCTTGACCAAGTGCCATATTTTGACCCCGCTCTCCAGGTCGGGGGTCAGCATGGGCACACGGGAGTGGGGGCTGTCGGGGCTGGTCGGGGTGGAGCGGAAGGGTACGTCCACACCTAAGGGGGTCAAAATTGAGATTTAAAAGGAAATGCATATTCTGAAAATGTTCTAAAGGATACATCTCGTCTGATAATCAGTTCGCCAGACAATTTCTTGCTCAAACGGAGACAAAGTCAAATTTGTTTCTCAGATCTGAATTTAAGGCGCGGACTGTCCTCTTTGTAATCTGCAAGTGGGCAGTTTGGATGTGCGTGTTTGGACTGTATAATCAGTTTCTTCATTTACTTTACTGGTTGTCATAGTAATGATACAGGCATGCACTCTCTGAAGACTTGCTATCTATCTGGGCTCTCTTTCTGTCACTATCTGTCTTTTTTTCTGCTCTTCCTCTTGTTTTCTTAGTGATGTGTCTTTTTAAAAGAAATCACTAGAACCTAATGTGTAAGGTTGGTTTGAGCTGAGATGTAATATACATGAGTCTACAACGACAAGACTTTATTTGATGTCCCTCATTGAACATAAACATACACCGCATGGTGGCTTATTTGAAGTAATACATATCTGATCTGCTTGTCTAAACCTAAATGTAGCAACCTGGAGTTATAGATGGAATTTTTCTCGATTTTGTTCGGTTGAATATTTTTGAAAGTCATCTCTTTGTCTAATGTGCTAGTGTGTGATCATGTGCTTTAAAAACAGACTGATGAGTGACAGCAACAGATGGTGCAACACTGCTGAATGCTGGATGAATAATAAGTATTTGTGTTTCTTAAACAGTACTGACCGTATCTGCTGATACTGCGTGGGAAGCTGGCTGATGAAGGAATGTTGAAAGAGGACATCTGTTTGGGCACCAAGGCCACTACGCAGCGCTCAGACACCTGGGAGACAAAAGTAAAGCCTGTCTATTATTTTATGGAACTTCATCTTGTAGCCGAGGTTCAAAAGTAATCATTTCAGGAATTTAAAAAAAGAAAAGAAGAGAAAAGGTCTGACTTTAAAATCCAAGGAACAAGTATTCTTGAAATTATGAGTCAGAGGTTTTGAATGTCGGCTGTTGGCAGCTAAGTCACAGGAATTACAATAAACTTGTAAAGGGCCACACTTTGGTTCTAGTAAAACATTCTGCAAAAATCCACCATCGGCTAGAGAAAAAGCAGACAGCACGGCAATCGATCGCAACAGCTTCAACAAAGAAATATGGCCAAACTTGTGCAAACCTGAGAGGATTTTGTCAGTGACATAAAGTAGAGATCCTCTGAACTGTAGTATAATTCAGTTGGATGGCAGTCAAATGTGGTCAGAGTGAATCAAAAACAAGGTTTACTGCAGACCAGAGCTCGGCTCTAGACTCACAGTGAGAGTGTGTGGCAACCCCTTTCCTCATTAAAGATTCAGTGACGTGTTACTAACAGATAATTTTAGTATAACTAAATGGATTCATAGTGCTTCTCAATGTAGATTAAACCCTTCTAGCATGCCTTGGCCCTGCTAGAACTCAACATTGCCTGGCTGTTGAGAAGAGCCTAAAACTATTTGAAGTGAAATAAGTGTGTTTTTCATGTGCGGTTCACTGACGGCTGAATGTTTTTAAGTTACAGTGGCTAAGCAGGGGCTTATTGCAAGTGTGGGTCCAACATTTTGTCTGTTCAGTAGTTCCAGGTAAATACTGTATACTGTTGGCACACTGCTTGACAGACGACGAGGGATCATCCGCAGCGTGAGCGAATTTCACGCTGCTGTTCTGCATGAGCTACAAATGCAGCTAATACAAATCCAGTATAGAAACCAAACAAACATTTCCACATCAGGCAGAGAAATTAAAAATGAAAAAGCAAATGTGTTTATTCCCTTGTCAGATAAGAGGGTGTACATCCGCCTTGTCAAAAATCTGCTATAATTGCAAAAAAAAAAAAGCATATTTCCTTTGTCTCTAGCCTGAACAAGCATCCTGAAATATTGGCTGTAGAGACAAACATGAGTGAAGAAGGAACAGTATGTCATCTGAGTCATCTGAGGGTTTTGACCTGTGTGGTTGTATTAATGAGTGGGGAAAAAAAAAGGATGCTGCATAAGTGCATATTCGGTGGACAAAGCGTGCTTGTGACTGGGAGGTTGTAGAAAATGTTGGCAGAGGTGAATGATATGAATATGAATGAGTAATGCTCTGTCCTTCATCAAAAGCATCTGCTGTGACGCCCTTCAACAACTGGGTAATCAGTTTTTAAATAAGGCTGGAAAACATTAAAGGTCTGCAGGTGTGAGAGCGGAATAGCTTTTTAGGCGCAGTAGTAACTAGAGCTGAGATGGCTTGCGGATTGAAAAATGATAATAATCTACTGGTACTGTGATCATTTACTAGTCGCTTGAGTCCCTTGTCAAACTAAAATGCCAAACATTTGCGGGAACCGACTTCATAAAACTGAGTATTTTCTGCTTTTGTCTTTTTTCTGTCATTGTTGAATATATTTCGAGGATAAATTGAATATTTTGGGGTTTTGGAGCTTCGGTAGGACATAATGTTAAATATGATTTTGATGGGCATTTTTCATGGTTTCCTAGCATTTTGAATAACTGATCAATTAATCAAGAAAACTAATCTGCAGATTTTTGTTAATGGTTTTAACCGACCTGGTAGTGCATGAGTGTGTTGAGTCTCTTCCAGTCGCTCTCTATCTTGGTGGTGATGTCCTCATCCTGAAGGACCACACGGGCTGTTCTGCCCTGCCGCCACTCTGTAGAATAAATAACATCAATAGTGAAAGTGTGGCATATGGCATTTTTGGGAATGTCTGCGTGCCAAGTTCCAGACAGTTACATATTATCTGATGTACAATATTTGTCACACACTGTCCATTTGTGCTTCAGGTGAGGCTTCGTTATCCTTGTGTGCTGTGCTAATTTGTTCTTTGAAACTCTGCAAAATGTCAAGCGCAGTGGCCAAAATGTCACCAAGACACCTCCCCGCGCATTTCTATTTGACAATTAAAGTGATTGTAATTCTGCAGACAAACCACAAATGACACAGCGTCTTCACGGGGATTTAAGGTGCCCAAAGCAACAGGGAGAAACTGATCCCTTTTCCAAATCCCTGACCTGTAAAATCCTGTTAAGGTATAAAACTACAGACCCTAGAGCAATATCAGCCACTACCTACAAGCTACCTTATGTACTCCCTTTAAAGGTGCATGTCAGCTGGATTTGTGTCAAGTCATTCAGTATTCAGTGACATGTTGTGGGTGTAAGCCCAAGTGTAGGTGCGCCGTCCATAAGGTTTAACGTCAGTGTTGGAGGGTGTTGGGGCTGTAAACGGTGCCCACTCTCAACTGTATTTTCCCCCCTCTCACTATTCTAAAAGATCATGCGCCATGGTGAATTTTCCCTCTGTGCTCTGTCTTGGACTCTATAATACAAGAGGAATTAAACAATTAGTTGTACGCAGAATGATTCCCCCCAGTGAAATCTCACCTAGATCCATGTCTGCAGCTCGCGGTCGCTGTGAGTAGGGCATGTTCTTATACACCGCATCCAGGATCTTCTCCTTTACCTGGGTAATGGTGTCACAGTTGAGCACCTTGACAGGGATTTCTGGGCTGTTCTCATTGTCTGGGTTCACACAGCTCAGCGTCTGGGGATCCAGTATTGAGAGAGAGAAAGAGAAGGGAGGGGTAGGGGTGCAGGGGTATACAGAGAAAGAGACAAAGAGAAAAGTGTTTCTTGCTAGTGAAAGTCCTTTCATTACCTACTCCTCACCAAACTGTCCTGGTGGAGAGGATCTTGGCCAGAAATGTAATTTCACACCTCCAGGATGTGGCTATGCGGTTGTAGCAGGGGCATTAAACAAGTAATGAGACACAGACTCTCAGACTCTCCCGACATGGGTGATCAGAGAAGAGTCATCATGTTGCTTGCTGTCTCTGCTTTGGAGCTAAAGCCTGAGGGGGACGTCATCCTGATGGGCCGGTGAAGGAATCCCTACTTCATGAAGCACATTTCAAACTGATTAGAATACACCAGTCAGAATTTTGAAGCCCCGGTAGTCTCAATTTATACAAAATGTATGTATCTTCTTTCCTTTTTCATCATTTTGCCACTACATTTTGTCAACTTAAAGCACAAAGTTAGTTGGAAAAGAGCCGAGGCAGCTTTTTAACTTAAAATCCATAAAACTGAACTATGGGTGTTAACTCTGGTGGTAGCTAAGGTAGAAGATAAAGGCAACCATCAATTGTAGGGTTGATGGTTTAATGCCTGGCTCCTTGTGTTCACATGTGGAAGTGTCACTGAGCAAGACACTTAATCCCAAATTCCTCCCAGTGTATGTATTGTACATTTTATGTATGATAGATAAAGTTTGTCTAGCATTTCTCCCTATTTATCAGACGGACCTTTACCTATGCAAAATTATTTACCCACTGCTGTCACATTATTTACACAACATTCATAGGTTTCATAAAAGCACAGCCACACGGCCTACACACATCACATACCTGCAGATCTGTCTCTGCCTAAAGATGTTCAAATATAAATACAGTCATAATTTTGAACTTTTTTTTTTTTCTTCCTGTCTCTGTTAACGTCTTTATGACTCACCAACGTCTTGTATTCAATCTGCTGCCGGATTAGCTTGTCCTCGCTGAGAGAGTATCGCGCTTCTCCAGTGATAGAGTCTATGGGTCCCTTCTCCATTTGCTGTTTGATGGCACAGAACAGCATGAAGAGAGGCTCGCCAGCACACTCCTTTTATTTTTTTTGGAAGGGAACCCAGGGATTAAAGTGAAAGGTGGGAGAAAGGAAAGTAAGTCATAGGAAAAAGAAGTGGAGGGAAGGAGAGAGATCTATATTCATCAGCGCAGACAGTGAGACTCAGGAACTAGAGCGTGACACATCAGACATAATAAAATGGAGCTTTCTCTCTTCCCGCTTTTGAATTGCAGCTTGAGATATGTGTGACCCCACAGGTAACCATTATCCCTCCACAATGCCCATAAAACGCATCAATATTACAAAGTTAAAATCACAGCCACAGCAAAAACATACACAGCAGTCTATTTCAAAATCAATTTAAAGAAGCATTGTCATATTATACCACACTGACACCTGTAGCGATAAGGTGTGACAACGATTTAGTTTTACCTTGAGAAATTTGTGGAGCAGGAAGGCAAACCAATTTGTCAGCATCTTCTCTGCCACTGACTCTGTCCTGGAAGACAGGAAGAGAGCACACTCATTTGTTTGCAAGAGGCGTCCCACAGAGAGCTGGAGTGCCCTGATTATTCTTTTATAATTTAAGATGTAGAAGAGCCTGATATTGTTGGTACCAAAAAACATGACACCGAGAGTTTACAGAGAATTACATCCTTACCCAGCCGCTCGGTCTCAAAGGAGACATACTGCGATATACTATGCTTAAGTGCTACCGGTGCACAACATATTTGGGTCATGACATAAATGTGCAGAACTTAGATGTCCACTTCCAAGTCCTTTCACTCTGTTTCTTCACTGCAGTGTCTGCACTTAGGTACTTTTACAGGAGTCCAGATGGGAGGATTTTATGATTTGTGTAGTGAATCCTTTAAATCATGTAACAGCACCTTTAAAACAGCATATGTGCCCTTTTTTAAAAAATCTATATCTAATACAAAGCCTGTAGTGTTATAGCCAGCCGGTCTCTCTCCTATACCTGCTCTCTCTCTGTCCCTACCTGCATTTTATCCCTAACTTGTACCGAAACCGCTGTTGACGGCATCCCATTAAATTTTGTGAGTGTTTCCGCACGGGCAGCATGTTTGGGCTAACAAGTTCTTGTTCTACTGGCTCCCATGTGAACTCATCCTTATATTTAATGAGTGTGCTTCAGATTGAGAGAGCCCACTTTTTACAAAAAAAAAAAAAAAAAAACAAAAAAAAAACTCATGAAACATTCAGTAAGCCAGTCTCAGCACTGGGAAAACAATCAGCAGATAACCAGAGGTGGAGGAGAAAAGGAGAGAGAGGCGAGAGAACGGAGGAGAGGAGAGGAGAGGTGGCGGGGAAAAGAAACGTGAGCTACAGCTGAATGTTTCATGAGTGGCACACAGAAGATAAGTCAGACTGACAACAACTCTGCCGCCGCTGCACTCACTCTTCCCCATTAGGTTCTCTTCCTCTGCTGGTCTCTCCCACTTTCTATCACTTTTACTGCTCCTGTCTTTCACCTGTCTGCTCAGGCACCCTGTTTCTCGCACTCATAACGGCTGTTTCACGCCGCTGCACAAAACAAAGCTGAAACAGAGGTGGGCTTTCCTCCGCTGGCCTAGTTACTCATCCATCAGAGGTGTGGTAACTGGGCTAGAAAGAACAATGCGGCGGGGAGTTATTGATGCCGAAAGACGAGCGGCGCTGATCGGAACTGGTCGGGTTAGTGACACAGTGGCTTCTGGTTTAAATCTTCTGACCACAGTCGAAGATAAGTTCATTTCGGTTCCTAAAATTCACAAGGCAGTCATTGAACCATATACATGATTTTTCCTCAAAGGTGGAACTATTTAATGGGCTTTAAAACTTCTTACCTATAATCTGCAAAACTTTAATTCTGTCAAGAGTGTCATTAAAAATTTTAATATCTTCATTTAAGGGAAATTGATTTGTCCCACTTCTGTTTAAGTATATCTGAACTGCAACTATTAACGAACCCCAAATGTCTGCAGTGAAGCCACTGGACTGTGGTTGTACAGGGCCATTTTAATTCAAACTCAACTTAATGGTAATATTTCGGGTTATATTTAACCTCACATTTTTTTCAGTTCTAGATAAAGTTTGTTTTCAAATGAAAATTTTCAGCAGAGGAAAAAGACACACACTATTCCAGGATGACAAACATTGTTAAAATTTGAAACAAACTTTAATTAACTTATTTCTTTGGTTGAGTCAATAAAAAAAACCAAAAACTTTTTGTAATGAATCTTACAGTCACGGTTAACAGCCTGTTTTACCTGCGGAGGAGTAGTTTGGGGTGGTTCTTGCTCTCCAGGTTGCGATCTATAAGGTCCGAGAGCAGGTGTTTGAGGATATCCGTGGCGTACTCCAGCCGTCCCTGCAGTGCGGTCATGATGAGCGAGGCGACGTAGCCGCGGTCACGCATGGAGAAGGAGCGCTGCAGCTCCAGTGTACGGATGAATGTCAGCAGGAAAACCTTATTGTTCACCAGCTGAGCAAACTGCTTCAAGGCTTTCTCCACGTTTGCTTGTCCACTCCCCGGCACCTACACGCATCATGTATTTTTGCGCACACACACACACACACACACACACAGACGCACACGCTCATTAGATAATTCTCATTCAAGGATAACAAAAATCAAGATATAGATGGAGGAACATGAAGACAGAGTGAAATACGCACAAAAATTTTCCCGGTGTGGGTACAGGCTTAGCCCAGTAGCAGTGATGTGAAAAATAAAGGGCCTGTTACTTTGATGAAAAAGACAGGATGTTTAAATTGCAATCAAAGCCAGCTCTGATCAGAGATCTTTTGAAATCACTGTGACCATAATAATGGCTTGATTAAACCATCTAGCCTTCGTAACACCGAGCCAATTTTGACCTCGAGTACATAACAAGTTGTTCCCCAAATTGTGAAAAGAACAGTGGTTCATCATGAAAATTAGGTACAAAGTGCTTCCCATTTAAACCCTTAAGAGCGGGACAATATTAAAAACAATCAAAGCAAATTTTAACACCAAGTTCTCTTCCGTTTGAGACGAGATGAGGCCCTTATGGACCTAGAAGTACATACGACCAAGATCACAACTGAACAAAACGTCTTTAAACTGGAGACAAAATATGTCTTAAATAATAATGCTTAGGAATTGTCTTCAAATACAACTGAAATGTAGATTTGCATGACGTTGACTGCATTCCTCAGTATGTCACAGCTAATGTATAGTATTTTTGCAAATTAATACATAAGCATTTGACACCACTTTATAAGATCCTATAATGAAGTTTCCACATTGATAAATAAATAGTTTGGGATCTGGCGTGGAAAAGTAATATGTTGGAGATCTCAAAACAGGTGCACGGCTAAGGCACTGAACATCTGCTCAAAAACCACGGCCAGTGTGGACGCCATTAAACAAACAGACCTCAGACCACATTGGGTAGGCTGACATTTGCTCACACTGCTCGCTTCCAGAGCAGACTGACAGCACTCGCCAACAAGCCAAAATCAATTTAGTTTTGAAGTATGCTGGAGCCCTAAGGTCAAGACGTCAGAAAAATAGCTGATACTGGATTCAAGTAGTGTAGCCCCACTTCAGGGGTCCCTCACCTCCAGCTCTCTGAGCACAGGGTGATCATCGATGCCGGGGAAGAGAACCCTCATGGCGTAAGTGCGATAGTCCAGGTAGGGGATGCCAGCTCTGTCCAGATCACTCGTTAGCTCGTTGATGTCCGTCTGGAGTTCTGCAAACGCTGCATATGAAAGGCTTTGAGTATTTTGCCGAACATTTTTTTAGAACAAAGCTCTTTTAACTGTTTATCACAGTAAAATTAAGAATATTTTTTTGGAATGACACTTCTAATGGATATCACAGTTTGTAAATTATGAGTTTTACCATATAAATAGAAAGGGATTTGTGGTGTGACAAATTTTGTTATGTTATTACAACTCAAAAGGGATCTTGGCCCAGTGTTTACAAAAATAAAAAAAAGGAAATAAACATCTCACTTTAAAATGACATACCAATAAAGCTTTATTCAGCTAAATCGTTTTGTACACCAAGCCACCGCAATTATTATTATCGTCCCTTCTCAACAATTGTGCTGTTTTAATGAACAGGATTCATAATCAGTCTCACTCACCCTCCTTGCACTCCAGCGCCACTCGGGACTCCAGATTGTCCATCTGCATTTGCAGGCGCTTCAGAGTGAGGTCGTTCTCGTGGGACTTCCGTCTGTAGGCCAGTAGGACAATGATGACGATGATGAGGAGCAGCCCTCCCCCTGCTGCAATGCTAAAGATGGCAGGGAGGGTGAGCAGACTGTCGGATCGGATGTGAACCTCTCCTGGGGAGATGTGGAGTCCTCCTACTTGGACCTGGACAATAATAATAATCATAAAAATAATAATACAGATATAAGCATGGGACTTCAAAAAACTGTTGAAAAAGCTTAAATAATACAACATCAAAATATTGTTGTGGAAGAATCAAACTGGCCACTACAATGGAGATGTGAATGATTTTCCTAAATAGTTGCCTTTCAATAAAAAGAAAAAGTTTAAGGCACAGCAGCAGCTTTCTTTTTACAGTGGTTTCTTCATTGTTTGCGAGACTGCCTGTCAATAATTCTGGACAGGCAATGTGCTGTAATCGGGAACCTACCAGACCATGAGTGACAGACAATGACGGAAAGACAGTGACTAACTGAAAGCCTGTCAGTGACCCACAAAACACAGTGACTTACAAAGAAAGCTGACCTAGAGCCAGTGACCCACATCCATGCAGACAGCAAATCAGGTGCACTGACAGGCAGACAGAAAACCACTGGATAGGCAGAAGGCGCATTAGACTGACCAGAACTTTGTGCTGCCCGGTGAGGTTTGGTGGTTCACAGAGTAACTGGGTGTCAGAAACAGTGAGCGAACAGGGCGTATCCCCAATCAGCACTGTATAATTCAGCCGGGCTCCACCAGATGCAGATGGCACCAGATTACGTCCCTGCAACATTGTTAGAGAAGCATTATGCGTAACTGGAACATAAAACTCAAACATAAAAAAAGCATTTTAAGATCATGCAGGTCTTATGCAACAAAAAACTAAACAGTTGGTTCAGATCCTAACAAGGGAATTCTGGTCGTAGGCATCAGATAAAACCTCTTTTCAAACTGTATCGACTGTACTTTAACTGCATTGTACTGGTGTGTAATGTCAAAGTTGGCAAAAACAGATAGAATCCGCTTCCCGCTTTATAGTGTCATGTCTTGCTGATCACATTTTTTTTGTTGTTGTTGTTTTTTTCATTTTAACCACAATAAGTCATTACCATGAAATTTTGAGGCATTAGTATAATGACTGTAATCAACCATGTTGGAGAAGACTAGCAGCCAGCTTCTGTGTTGCATTCTACAACGTGAGCCACTGAGTCATATTTTGCAGGAAATCTGCTAAATGATTATATCTAAAAAAGGCAGATTGATTCAAGATACAAACCAATGTGCCATGAGCACCATGCTCTTCCAACAGCAAACAGAGTCAAAGATTTATGTTCTTACAGTGGCACAATGTGAAAGGCACATGGGGAAAAAAAACTATCTGAAAATTTAAAATGTAACCATGTCCAATTTTTGACAGGAAGTACAGGACTTCACAGGGAATGCCATGAGAAATGTGCTTTTCAGAAAAACAGTAATAGTAAGAGAAATATGAAATTAGAGCTACCACTTGTTCTTTTTTTTTTTTTTAGAATTTTTTTCCAAGAAATAATCTTAAACGTGCAAAACTATATGATATAATGATATTCAGCAGTGGGGCTGTATTGATCATCGGGGGAACAGGGGGAGATTACAGTAATGAGGACATGACATAGATGACATTAAACAAGACTAATGAATACTGTATCTCACATACTGCATATTCAGTAACATTATTTATGCTAGATAGTCATTTGCCTGAAATTATTCCTTCCATCTTGTAGGGAAATTAAAAAAAAAAAAAAAAAAGAAACTATAATACCAGCAGCAGATCAGATCTCTTCTAACTTACTTTGAGTATGATGGGAGCTCCTGGTTTCTGCTCCAGGACACCCGATAGGCTGAGGGGCTCCAGGTAAGGGTTGGGGTAGTAGACGAAGCTCGTGTTGTTGTAGGTGAGCAGAGCCTGGACGTTGTTGAAGACGAAGCCAAACTCGTCCACGTGCTTGATCGTCTCCTGGTCCGCGGTGTACTCTGCCTTCAGGGAGGGAGCGAAGCAGCTGATAGTGGTTGTGTTCAGCACTTTGCACACCTGGAGAGGAATCAGATCAGGTGTGCAGGTTACACATGCCCCAGCACACGCAGCGCCCATAATCATACTCAATGCGACACATGCTATGGAAAGCCAGCCATACATATTATCATATACATATCTAATGCATCATGGTATTGTTTTCCACATGGTTAATAACTGCATGAATTATTGTAAGACATTGATAATTAATGCATTCACAGGTTAAAATCTAAGATATGTTGATTTTGAAATTCCCAGCAGAAATTCACGAGTCAGTATTTTCCCCCTTAGAAAACTTTTTTTTCATAAGTAATGACCTTCACTTTAAAAACATTTTGAATCCTCTATTTTTATCGATAATTTCTTCCCACTTGTGAATATATTAGTTTTAAAATAAGGTTAATAAATTAAGGGCCCCTTGCACCTTTTTATAAATCCAGAAACCACCTTCACATAATTGATCCGAACAGATGTCTCATTGCAAGTCCAACTTTGATAGAATTACTATTAAGCCATTTAGACTTATTCAAATCATGCATTAACTTAAATATACTTGGGGTCTCTGTGGTGTTAACCCACATAATGTGATATAATAATTAGCTCCTCCAGTATTTCTAGTACATAGAATTTCTAGCATATGAAAATATCCCATCCTCATGGTCACCCATCTGCTCTCATACTTTTGAGCTGCCTGTAATGGTCTTATGTAAATAGGGAAAGTGTGTAACTGTTTTGACAGTTTTCGACATACCTACCAGAAAGTGCATCTCATATGAAGCCAATCAGTCACTCCCTTGATGCTGCTCATAACCAAATTCCAAAAACAGGTCTTTGTCTGTTATTAGTTATGGGTTCTTTATCAATAACCAGTAACTTTCTTTAACCAGCTCGTTGCCTTACGTCCTTCAAACTCCTTATACTCGAGCTGCACCCATAAAATCCACCAGCACCAAACGAATTCCTAGGCTGCAGTTTTTATCTAAGGTTTCACAGAAAGTCGTTTCAAGTCAATTAACCGCTTTTGTGATTCAAAACATTTTTAAGCAGAACCAGTTATGTTTTCATGATATGCGCGATAAAGAGACTGCCCTCATTAAATTTACCAGTGACCCTGTTTTAGCAGCTGATTCGGGTTAAAGTTCAGCTTTAATCCCTTTAGATCTCAGTTCTGCCAGTGACACTGGAGAACATGCAGTTTTAATTGACTGGCTCAAATTCTGGCTGGCATCATAAACACACCACTTAATTGGCTCAGGGCATACCTCTCACGCACATTAAAAAACTCCTCTTCTTCAGCACATTTGAATTTCCTAATTTTCCTCATCTTGTTTTCCTTTTACATGTGTCCCCCTGGGTTATAATTTCTTTTAAGAACAGCATTTCTTTCCCCTGCTCTGCCAACAACAGCGATATAGAGATATACCCACTGAAAGACAAAAATCATAAATGGAGTAATTTTGAGGCTGACTTCAACTTATCTCTTTCATAAACTCTTTCATAGCATATTTACCTTCGGTCTTAATTTCAGCATCATTAAAAAGTATCTTTAAAGTTTCTATCTCACGCTGTTACGAGCAAAAAAAAAAAACGCTGTTACGAGCAAAAAAAAAAAAACAAAACATCATTCAATTTCTGGTATCTCTTCACTAGCTGCCTTGAGACTTGATTATTAGGATCATTTTGAGCTATTTCAAGGTCGAACCAAAGGTTCACTCCAGAAGTTTCTACCCTTTAAATCCTCAGGCACTATTCTGACTGGTCCAAAGTGGAAAACATGGGGCTAAAGGTGACTGGACTTTTGCCATTCGGGCCCCTACACTTTAGAAACAATCAATCACTTTGAAGCAACCTGTCTGAGGAGCTCAGGCAAAGAGAAGCAGCACCATAAATCACCTCCCAAAACTTCCCACCCCTCTCTTTAACTTCTTTGTTTACCTGTGGCTGAATTTTTACGAACATAGCAACAACGGCATCTTAAAAAATGTCTGAGTATTAAATTGTTTGTTTTGAGCAATTGTTAGTTAATTAGTTTTCCATCCTGCAGACTGTTTGGCGCATAGAGGGAGTGTTTTTCCTACTTTGTTCACACTTTGGCGCGTTTGCGGTTATAAAGTATTGACCACTCAAAATTAAACAGGCTGTAAACCAACCTGTCATGACAGTACAGATCGGTAAGAGAAAACAAAAAGTAGTGAATTGACCACAACGCTAAATCTACTCTGTTACACTCCTAGCAAACTATCAATAAAGAACAGCTTTACTGTGCCATTTTCTGTCAGCTTGAGTAAGTACCATCAATAAAGACTGAGTGCAGTATATTAGCAGTTGTCACACTCACATTGACAGATTCATGGCCGGCATATTTGACTCGGACACGCGGCTCTTGAACCACATCCAGGTTGGTCCCGGTCACTGTCAAGGTGGTGTGTCCGCTGTTTGGAAGAAAGGTATGTTTCTTTTTCAAGTCAGAAGAAATACGGTCAAACACACATACATATTCACATAGGTGCACACCACACCCAAGGCAGCCAATACACGAATGCAAACTGCCTTTTGATCGTGATTTAATTAGAGCGATCACCACAGAGGGATCGATCTTTTTAACTTTCAAACCCATCATTTTCTAGGGAAACCGCATTAATGCAGGTTTGAGGAGATATAGCTGGCATGGTAGCTCATGCTTTGTTATTGGGCAAGAGAGCCAGATCAAACGGGCGAACCAGCTGGCTTCTATTTTATATTCATCCATGACTGTCAGGCTGGTATGGCATGAATACAGGTGCTGCTTGTTTACATATCTGCGCCTAGATGTGATTAAAATAAACAACACTCTCTAATCTTTGAATAACCTGTGCAGCAGTGTGAAATTTGAAAATAAAAAAAGTAGAGGTGGGGGAAAAAAAGAGAAAAATACAAGTGAGAAATGAAGGGGAAATGTTTTTGTAAAAGAAAAAAACAAAAAAAACTGGCCAGTCTAGTGTGCCTGACAGAGTGCCAGTCCTGCTCTTCTCTTCCCACACTTCAAAGGCTACCTAAGCTTGTAGGGCCACATAGCGGGACTGCACATTCATGATGAAGGCTCTTGATTGCAGCTCCACAAAGCTCCTCCTGTCACTAGGCTAAGGGCCAAGGTGTCTCTCTGAAGTCTAATCTGCAGGGACGTGGTGCTGGGTAATCTCGGCCGAACTCAAATCAAGTGCCATCTTTTATTTGGTGGAATACAGGTGACACACACTGTTGAACTGTGATAGAAAATGTTAATGCAGCAAATTCACGCCTGTAATATTAGCAGCATCTCACTGTTTCATGTTAAAATTTAAAAAAAAAAAATCTGTGAAGAGAATTTTAACTAAATGGAGCATAATTTTCATTTGTTGGTATTTAAGTCATCCAGTTATGATCACAGATTAGATATTAGATTAAAAACTTAGATATAAGTTTTTTTATAACTGACAACAGCACCTCTTTTCTTCCTCACATCACTCTCCCTCTAACCCTGACATGCGAGCTAATTTACAGATTCCCTGGCCCCATAGTAATCTGCACTAGGCAGACAGCCATATTTAAGCAGGAGGGGTTTTTCAAATAATTTTTAAATTTATCATTTATGGAAGAATTACTGTGCATTGTATACTGCAATGTAACAAACATAAGAGAAATAATGTTTTACTTCATATAAATACGGATTTGCAACTCGTGCATGATGTCTGTCTTAAACCTATATGCAACACTGTATTGGTTGGGATGTGATGGTTTAAAACTATTCAGATGATAGTAATTTCTAAAAAAAAGAAATACAGAAAAACAGAGGACAGTGTGACAGGGCGAAAATCAGTTCAAGCTCCTATTCATACCTAACTTTCATCACAAATCAACCTGGGGCCCAATAGATCAATTTTGTATTACGCTCGCATTAATTATGACACGTGCCTATAGTCCAAACTAACATTATACTTGTGACCCATGCATGAAAATGTGAGAGCCCTGTAAAAATCACATTTGTTTTGCATCTGCAAGCAACAGGCATTTGTCAACCACAACACTGATGCCATTTGTTATTTTGCACATGAGCTGTACTCACATGTTGCTTTTGTGAGGCAAGCCCTAAAATATTCATGTCTGTCGACTGTGTGAGGAAACAAAACCCCCATTAACACTGGGAGGAGTTGTAAAATCCACAAAGAAAAGACCCAGGGGAGGAGCCTGCGTCCTTCGAAGGTATCAGTGAAGCTTTTGGCTGGTATCTGTATATACTTGCAGTCAAAAGTATAACAGCCCCCCATTTTTTCCATTTATGTCTTTATTTTTTATTTAAGCAGTTCCGGTCCAGTGAATAATCATAAATGCTAAAAGGTAAGGAGTGAACTGCTGCAGGTTAGAAAAAAAAAAATTACATTTGGGTTTCCAAAAACTGAAAAATCATGTAAATTTAATAGAAAACAGGCCTTTTTTCAAGGATAATGAAATTGTTTCCCTTCCAGTTTTCCTGCAGCCCCTGAAGTTAATTAAGACTTGAAAGTTAATACAAACAATTCCTTCAACTTTAGTTGATCACTTACAAAACCCTCTGTCTGTACAAAGGTTATGTTGGGTCAAACTGTCTTACTACACCCTCTGACTATTAGGACAATACTTTACTGCAAGAAGCAGGACTATATGGTGCTATATATGGAACGACTTAGACCATGGAGCTGGCTCAGTGTGAACCGAACAGAAGGTGACAACTAAGTAACATGCAAGTGCCAAAAATTGGTGGGAGCTTCTGCAACATTGTTGGTATGACTTTCCAAACCATTTCCATTGTAGGAAGAACACCATGAGCGAGTTCTGCTGCTGAATGGGTCAAAAATTAAGATTAAATTTGGTTAGAAAAAAAAAAAAGATTCCATGAGTCTTCATTTTTTAAGTCTACAACTTTTTATATGTTCTGTGCTTCAGAAACACTGAGACATTGAATTATGTAAGTTTAAAGAACAACTAGAAAGTCTGAGGCGTTTTTGACCGTTGGTGTAAAAATGCAGGACTATGTAGCTCAGTGTTACCTGGTAATGCTCCACAGGGGTTCAATGCGTTGGACCGTGGGGTCCTCTATGTACTCGAAGGCCAGACTCCCGGGAACTCTGGCCCGGTCAACACTCAGACTGACCTGCACCGGCCCCGCTCCCGTCACCGATGGCGCGGAGAAGCACACGATCTCCGACATGGTCCTCCTGGTGGGAGCAACCGGAAGAGGGATTTATTTGTGCCTTTGAAAGCGACTGCCCTGTCGCTGTTGCAGTGGCAAATCCCTGACTTCATGCAGCTATGAGCCATTCACATTAGCATGAGGAGAGAGGATTCATTATAGTTCATTATAGTCTGTCCCATCTCCTCCTCGTTACAGACACATTAGGAATGGAACACTGTAATTAGAGGGTGCTCTGGCTAATGGCTTCTTCACTTCTGCCTCCTGACTCTGACCATGTGTGGCATTTTGAACTTTAAATAGATATCTAAAAATACACAGAACACTACCTAGTGCTTTGGGTTGTATCACCTCCTCACAAATCATTAGGACTTTTCGTTTAACGCACAGACACTTAATTGTACCTAAAGTGTACTACTTTAAATAGAGCAATCTCCTGCTGAGTTTAGTAGAGATTAGAGAAGGCTACATCTCTGCTATTGTGTGGAGGCAGTCTCTGCTTTAGTCTCTGTGAGTTTGGAGTCTTACGAAATGTGTGATTAAGGTAGCATCAGATGGTCGTGTTAGCGCCAGATTCACCTGTACAGCTCACAGGTCTGATTGCCGAAGTAAACATTAACAGTGCTGCCGGCACCCAGATTCTCCCCAACAATAGTGACTTTGGTGCCCCCAGATTCAGGTCCTCTGTCTGGGGTCAGCGCCAGCATCGAAGGGATCTGTGGATAACCAAAAATTCAATAATGTATCTTTCAACACAGGCATTAATTGTCTGATTCTAAAAAGCCCTGTTCTATTGGCATTGGCTGAGTAAACCACTTTAGAACTAAAAAAGTGAACAATAATAATACTACAGTTAAAAAGTTAGCGTAAAGGGCTTCTTTAGAAAAAAAAGTTTAATGAAGTAACAATAAAACAAAATGTTCTGATACAGTGCATCTTCAGAAGAAAACAAAAGCATCTTTTGCCTTGAGTGCAAGAAAGCACACATTCTTTTCATTAGCCATAAAATGAAAAAAAGAAAAGGTACTCAGTGAACCAAACATCAGAAAATGCTTCAAAATTATATTTTAACTGTTATGCAAAATCTATGTTGCACTGAAAAGAAATCAAGGTAATGATTGCTTTGGCATTAATAGATCAAACTGCTTTTCACTCCTTCAGCCTGATTTATGTCAAACACTTAAGGGTTTTTTATGGGTTTTTTTGTTTTTAATTTTTGTTTTTTTAGAATAAATGGACAAGGTAAATGTGTTTCAGTGTTTAAAATTACCACAAAGGAGTAGAACTGGGTGGACTGTGCGCGTAGTTCTGGTCTACATTCGCCGACGCAGAGCTTAACCGGACCTGGTGCACTTCCTTTGGGAGCTGCAGCCATCTCACACACGATCCTTGACCGGACAGAGAACGCGAATATATGAATGTGGGTGCAGAAAAAAAACGCATCCGTGTAACAGATCATCATGCATACAAGTAATAACAGCAACCAGCGACACATTCACACTGACACACAGCAGAATCACTGCACTGTATCACATATGTTATGAATTGCACTTGGGGAAGATGGCCTCTGCTTGCCAGCGTGATTGAGGCAGACTTTCATAGAAGTTGTGGGTCAATACAGAAGGTCATCTTTCTTCCTAATGGGAAACCTATAACAGCAATATAACTCAAATGATAAACTACACCCCTCCCCTTCTCCAGCACGATTGCCACCCACCATTACCCCCGGTTGCCATGACAACATATGGGGTTTCTTCGATAAATCAGTATTGTCTGTCAGGTCAATAAGATAAAGTGTGCCATGAATAAGTCATTATAGCAACTGACCCCATGCTGAAATTAATGGTTGTAACATCTGTAATGCCATGTTTTAAAGCACTGTGTGTGCCAAATGAATGGCCTTGCCAAACGCGCTGCTCTGCACAGGAAAATCTGCGTTCCCCGATACAATGAGAGCACCCAATGAATCGTCCCTGCCCAACCCTTCTATTCATACATCACACGACTTTTCCAATTTTCTGCTGGCATGTTCTTTTCTTTTTCTTTTTCCCTTTCTTTTTTTTCTTCTTTTTTTTTTTTTTAACAAGGATATAAATAAAGTCCTGCTGCCTGAGCCCAATCGCATTACATGGCTGTGAGAGAAACACATGGCTAACAGATTGTCCCTCCAGTCAGCGACATGCGGCGCATTTCAATTACAGCTGTGTCGACAGCCTCATAACGACAGCGACACAAAGACTGTCTCTTCCTTTGGCACTGCCTGCACCAGAGCAATGCATAGCTCTCCCCTCACACACGCACACACACAATCCTACAACCTGATGAGGCATCACTGGGCTCCGGCTTATACACAGACTGTGCTTGTGTTTGTGATCAAAATAGTGTGAAAGAGGAAGAGGGATTGCATGTGTTTATTTGCATGTGTGTGTGTGTGTGTGTGTGTGTGTGTGTGTGTGTATGTGTGCGCGTGTGCTAGCATTTGAACAATATGTCTATGCACAGTACAGTATGAATCCATGTCTGTCTGAAGCGAGGAGAGGAGGAGCCTCTTACTGTTCTGCAGTGATATAACCCTCCTCCTGTGGGGTGCACTGCACTCCTGCCACCTCCACATTGCCCTCCAGCTCAGAGAAGGACAGACCCAGGTTCAGCCCCTGGATGGTGACCAGTGTACCCCCCTCCAGAGGCCCCGCCACTGGGCTCACCTATGTAGGAAGACAAACAAAATGTTAGTGAGATGAAGTCAAATTTAACACACAGTGGTTTCCCAGATACAGTATCAGCTTTTCTGTAGTGACTGTAGTGACGATGCCTTGTCTTGCTTCAGGTTTTACACTTTTTTTTTTTAATTGTATGTTAATGTTTTATAAATAGACAGGAGTTTCACATATTGGAAATTAATGTGCCATAAAGCCAGTTTAACTCTGAAATAATGTAATTAGTTACAGTTTTACAAGAGATTCAAACAGAGTCACAAATATTTCCAACCAAAGAGAAATACCATTATGGTGAAACACTGATTCTTGATAAGACCTGGTTATAAATATGAATATGAAGATTTGGGTTACCGTCTCAAAATTTAAGCGTTGGCTGCTACAGTACAAAAATACTGGCCGTTAAAATGCATATTGGTTAACGACACCTTAAACCTAATGTATTCTGACTAGAAATTCTGACAAAGGTGAATCTCGAATCTTTAAATTCTTTCAAGAGTCTAAGATAAGTGCATTTGCCTTTGACTGAGCACCTCCATATACGCCATGAACTTGAATCTTCAGACAAACTTGGTACAGTTTGTACATAATCCCTCTGTAATCGCAGGGAGCACACATTAAGTACTGTACGTTTGCCTCGAGCGCGTGTGAAATACGTACCACACATACCGGCTGGGTTTATTCAAAAGTCTCCAAAAATCCGAAGCAATTATAAACTAACTTTAATGAATTGTGCGGTGGATAACAAAGCCCTGAGAAACCCATTCACAGTCCTTTTCCAATGTAAAGTTAACCAGCCCAGCAGGAAACCTTTGGACCCGCAGAGCAGAACGGGAGCGGCGGCAGGGCAACGCTCCCTCCGCTGCCGAGCGGCGCTCGATGCTTGATTCATTCTGCTGCGGCTCCTTCAGAAACACTAATAATGTGACAGGGACATCAAAGACCCGCGGCTCTTTGAAGAGGGAGAGCCCTGCATCTCCGTGCCTGACCCACTGTGCCTCATTCTGGAGGATGAACAGGAGTTTGTGACATAAAAGATCCATCACCGCTCTCTAAACAGGCCGAATTCGTTTAGCTGTCAAGCGCTTAGGGTATTCAGCCGCCGCAGAATGAAATGTGAGGTGGTTTCAGGTAAGCAGACACTTGGGGGGGGGGACTCGAAAGAGGTCTAAGATAAAACTATGCTTATGAAATGAACATACGTGTCCACCAAGGCGCGGCGGCGTAATGTTTTCTGATGCACTTTTCAGGGGTACCAGAAAGATGGGTAGTTGAAAAATCTGAAATGTGACTAGAGAATTTATGAGTGTTGGGCCAGTAAGAAGGGCAACAAATATTCCCGTAGAAGCCATAAGTTGGTTTAATTCCAAATATATTTTGAAGAAATCGTGTTTTTTCCCCACAGTTTTGGTGAAGCACCACGTTGCCCAACAACCCTAAACTAAACTGTTACGTGGGGATGGTACCATAGAGATACTGACCACATTCTGCCTTTTCCCGTCTTGGCAGCCCCAGCGTGTTGAAATGACATATTATCAGCTACTGCAGCAACCCAAGATTGACTTTTTGATTTCTAACAAAACACTTGCAACAGGACTTTGTGAAGTGCAGTCTTCACTTCATTTTCAAAGGTTCTGTACAAATTACCCCAGTGTCATGATTTATCCTTCAGCTGGTTTGTTCAGGACTTAAAACTTTCATCGCTCAGATTTTGAGAAAAATGAAATGGAAGAATGAGAAAAAGCACATAAAGTAGTCACATTGCAGCTGTATATGTTTATGTGTGTGCATATATATATATATATATATATGTGTGTGTGTTAATATGTGTATAAATATGTATATTTATATGTGTATATATAATACCTTGAGCCATAACATTAGAACCGGAAATATATGTATGTTTAAGGGGGTGCTGACCGACTGATTGACCATCTGGGCGACAACAAACCTGAGTAATGCGCGGGTTGGTGCACTTGACATTCCTGGCAGAGAGGTCCAGCCAGCGGCTTGCATAAGGGGAGATGGGCGGACAGTGCTGCTTCATGGTGCATCGGCCCTCGCCGCTGCACCAGCCACACTGGAACTTCCTCTCAGCCCGCAGACACATGCCACAGCTGTCCCGCTGAGCGCTGCACTTGTAGAGGTGCACTGTGGGATAACGCAGAGCACATCTGGTCAGTTGTAACAATCTCAAGTGATTTCACATGCCAATGTTAATGCTATTAATGTTATCAAAAGACAAAGGACGTCACTCCTATTAACAGGCGCTATAGGTGAACGAAACCCGCAGGACATACTGTAGCAACACAGCAAAATTTGGACCGAGTGCGGCGAGTGCTCTTGCAGTTTGAATAAACAACATCAAATTGAATCAAACTGATCGACCAATCAGACCAATCATTTCAACAGCCGTTATTTAGAGCCATCTCCAAAAATAACTTACTTCAACCATGGAGTGTCACCATGTGATTTCAATAAATTCATGAAAGGCATGTTTGTGTAAACTCCTCTTTTGAATATTAAGGAAAAAAAATGCTAAGGTAATCCAGTAAACCTTTCTTTGAAGTCTAGTGTCTTACATTCCCTTTTCCTTTTATTCCATATTTATGCCCATATAAAGTAGCTCATCTAAATAATTTATGGCCTTCACTGTGTATATCCTTGACTATGGGGGTGTATGTAACGCACAACCCATAATGACACCTGACAAACACCTTTTCTTGCAAGATGATGGAGAGGTAACCAAGAGCATCTATGAGAGCCAAACTGAGCAAATATGAAGATTCACCCTTCACCCCTCCAGGTGCACAAGTGATTGGGTGCTTTGAGATAACACTGCCCGCTATTGTGAACTTTCTCTCAAGGCCTTTTGGGAGCCTTGAAGTGCTCTCTATGAACTATCTATCCCCCGTGGATTGAGTGCTTTACACCTCTCTGGCCTGGCAGTGATGGATGGCAGAGTTACCTTTAATCTTCTCTGGATTGTCGATGATGAAATTGCCGTTCCATACGATGGAGAGGTCCACTGCCAGGTCACTGATCTTCACACCCTCGTACATGTACTGAAAGGCAGAAACAGAGTGAGGGAATGTGCGAGGACAGTTCGTACGGGGAGGGAGAAAGTCAAAGGGAGACAAGAAATGGAGTTTAAAAAAAATAGAGAGAAAGACAGAGAGGGGGAAAATGAGGGGATGAAAGGGCAGCAGAGAGACGAGGCTTTTAACCATCTGTCATTTCTGCCATGGTTGTCTGCTCCTCTCCTCTTTGACATGTAGGGATGCAAACCCTGGCTGGGATGGCCGATCATCCACATCTGAAGAAAATGGCTTTTTTTTTCTTTTTTTTTACTCATTGTCACAGACTAACAAGGTATGCTTTGCATTTAAATTTACCCTGTCATTTGTATTGTGCAACAAAACTCACCAGAAATCTTCTGTATTCATCCAAAAAAACCTGTGACTCTCTGATCGCGTGTAGGCTCGATGATGTGTAGACCTAGTCGCTAATGTAACAATTTTAATTTTACCAGACAGGTTCATATTGAAGTCATGGTTGCTTCTGCAAGTGTTTGGCCATTTTTCTTTCCTTTTACTTTCCCTCCTTTCCCATCACTCTCCTGCTTTCTCTCAAATATGCTCTTTTCCTCATCACTCTCACTTTCCTCTACTTTCTCCTCAGTGTGCTCGACACCTCAGGCAGTATTCACTGATGTACCCTATGTACCTTGCCTACACAGCATCCAAGCTGTCTGCCTCATTTGACAGCTGTGAGACTCCCACAGGGAGTGTTTGAGGTCATACCGAGCTGTTCTGGCACTGCACGCTGGTGCTGTTGAAGCGCAGCGCCGTGACGCGGTGGCTGACACCCTGCAAGTGCACCACGCACTCGTAGCCCCGCTGACCCGACTGCGGCTGGGGAAGGTTTCGGGCCCTCAGTGTGATGGGCCGGACCTCGCCAGCCGGAATGAGAATTTCCCCGGAGTGAAGGAGCTGAGGGCAATCCTTTGAAAACAATGCACAAACACTTGTGATTATTCCATTCACGGTGATAGACTTTAAATTTTTCAAATTACCTCTGCTTTTCTGCCTTACTGCTCCCCCTGCATAATAAATACTTAAATACAAATGCCATTTTGCCATTTACATAACTAGTTTTCCCTCCAAATATTAATTGATTAAACTTTCTATAATATCTATATATTTGTCTATCTATATACTGTATCTACCTGCCATGTCTACATTTGTGCCTGTGGTATCTAGTCTGTTTTAATACATATGAATGTGTTATATAAACACGAAGGACTCATGTAGCAGTAGAATTAATGGGGCAAATAAATCGCTAATCCGACTGTAATTTGCATTCATCCGCTACATGTAACCCTTTCCACCACATTAATCTGTATAAGATTATGGTGTGTTGTAAATATGTACTGCATACTCCCATATTACATTCTTAGGGGCAATGTGCATCTATTTGTCAGTGAATGTTTGGTTATTGTTAGTATATTATTATTTTCTCTGCAGCATAGTTGTTTGCTTCTTGATGGCTCATTCAGTAATATTTAGCAGTGCGGCTCTAGGGGGTGACAGCGACAGTTTAGTCTACCACTTTGGTCCAGCCTGAAATATCATCACAACTCCTGATGAGCCGACATGAAATTTAGCAGAGATATCCAGTGTTTCTAGGGGATCAATCCTAATGACACTGATGACCCTCTGATTTTAGATCTAGTGCCCTATGCAGGGTCAAATTTCCCAGACATCCAGTAAATGCTCTCAAAATTTAGTCAATGGATTGGCATAATTTTTTTTTTACAAATATTTGTTTTTCCTCGACTATGAACCTTAATAATTTTGGTGATGCCCTGTCTTTTTAGCTCGTGCTGCCATGAGGTCGAAATCTTATGGTTTTGGGTAGATTGCCTTGGAATTTAGGTCAGACCTTCATGTCCCTGACAGGAAAAGGTGTTTTACTTGATAGTGACTTGTCGATCCAAACTTTTCAACTTCAATATAAGTGTTATCATACTAACACATTAAACTAAGACGGTGACCTGGGTAAACATTATACCTGCATAGCTTCAGCATGTTAGAATTGTTGCTGTATGTCTATTAGCATGCTAGTCTTAGCACTTGGCACAAAGCATCAGTATACTTAAATGCTGCTTCAAAGAGCCGCTAGCATGACTGCAGACCTTTGGTCTGGTTGATTCTTTGTAGTGGGGCTATAGATTTAAGTGTAAATTGTTCCTCAAGGAACCGACGAATGTTGCTCTTTTATAAAAGCTCAAATTTAATTAGCTGATGAAACTGTAACTCTGCAGTGGCTCTGTGTCAATGTACCTCTGAGGCGTTGACCCTGCCCTCCTGGAAAGAACAGCTGCTTGGGTCATGGGTGCACAGGTTGCGGTATTTACACCAGTGACAGCGAAAAGTGCTGTTCACACAGGACAGACACCTGCAGGATGAAACAAACGCATTACTACAGAGTGTACAGTAAGCCTGCTTGTATAATGAATCCTTCTTTACTTTCTATCCGTCATCTACATCTTACTCTCCTGGGTGAGGAGTAATGAACAGGAGAGACTGATAAAAGATTATAGATCTCTGTTGTATTTATCCTGTCAGTCAGTTTCTTGGAAGGATGAGATGTCCCCAGTTACCATGCAGGTAGCATAAATGGTCTTTTTGTCATAGATGACTATAAATGACCTTAAGCATGAGGAAGGGAAGTAAGTATTCAAGTGTCACTGTCACTTAGAGGACTTTTAAACACTTTTAACAGTATTACATAAAAAACATGTCGTATATCCATCAGGGACATAATGTCCTTAGATGTTACAGCAACCTGAGCTTCATCAATTTTTATATAGTCTGTTGCATTTTGTTTCCAAATTTTTTAATGTAATGAAAACAGTGCATTGCTGAAGTCTGCCTGTGCAATTCTGGATCATAACAAACTGTGGAATGAAAGTGACAAATGAATATTTGATGGGTAGAATCGTGCAACATCCTTGGCTCTGATTCAGTCGACTGCAGCCAACGGTCAGTTGTGGACTATAGTTGAGCTGAAACAAAGCTGTCGGACTGGATTTAATCGCATTTTGGTAAACAAACCCGGTGGTGGTGGCAATAAAACTTTGGGAGAAGAATTGAGAGGTGAAGAGATAAGAGAATATAGATGGATAGTGCACAGCTGTTGATGTACCAAACAGAGCAATTGGACAGCTGAAAATTGATCATGTCCTATTTTCCAGTGCGTGTGTGTGTGGGGGGGAGGGGGAGACATGGACTTTGCTGTGTATAATAGCAGTGTAGCTCTGTGCAGAAAACAGATCCATGCACTATCAGAGTCTGTTCTCCTGAATGTGGTCAAGCAATAGGTTGAAACCATGAGGAAACCATTAAACCACTAGCATCCCGCCAATATAGCAGCTCATAGCAAGATACAAATGTCAATAAATGTAGCGCAGCATCATTAAATTTTGATATTAATTAGCTGCCCAGGGCCAGTGTGGACATAAAAATGTGAGCTTGTGTGTATTTGTTTGTGTGAGAAAGAAATTTGCGGGGTTGGGTCGGGGTGGGGTTAATAGAACCGCACCGGCAGGTTGCTGCAAACACTGGATAATTAATTATGGAGGGTGATGTGATCCTGAGTTGATGGGGGTGGTGAGGGAGGTGGAGGAAGAGGTGCTGGGTTAGGAGTGCGTTCGGTCTGAAATATTAATCACAGGAGTGCACCAGGTCACCCCGCAGCTAATGGAGGCCGCATTGGTGTGGAGTGGATGTGATGAGCTTCCAGCTGTTTCTCTCTAATGGCTTAATATGGTTATATTGGGGCATTCACGTCGCAGTCAAAGAGCATTTTGAATAGATGGCATGTGTATCCAATGCGGGCTAATTTCCTGCGTCTAGCTTTGAATACTCCATCAGTCAAATCTTCCCTCCTAGAGTGAGCTTGTTGTTTATCCCTGAATCAACCTCTTGTGTGCTCATGGTGCATGTAAGGTTATCGGTCCAAATGTCAATAATACCTCAAAAAGAAAGGAAATAGTACTTTCCGGTCTCAACGGTTACTGTACCACTCACAGAAAGAAAAGTAGATTTTTCATGATAAACATCCTTGTAATAGATATTCAAAATTGTGTGACTTGGCATCTTGTTTAGCCTTTTTGTCTTATGATGCATAAAAACTCATAAAGTTGCTGATTTGCAGACTTCTTTTAAAGCTGACAAATGCTGCTAATAGGCATCCATCCTAATAATATTCACCTTTGTAGCGGTTCGTATAATTGTTATTCAGATAGAAACACTCTTATCACAGTTTACTGTTACAGTAAATACAGTTGACATTAGCATAAGGGATCAAAGTCAAAGCAGCTTCCCTACTTGGGAGGCTTTTACTGGCATGGTAAAACAGATGAGCATTAAAATAAAATCCTTATTAATTTACACTATCCTATCTGACCTCAGGGCACCACAGAAAGGCTATAAATCTAAAAAGTCTTGTGTTTTATTTCTGATAACAAACACAACTCTCTGGAGAGGCCCCTTGGGACAAAGTCAAGTGAGAAGTGGGCGTGCGAGTCTAATGGTTATCTGCATAGGGGTCCTAAGGGACTGCTGGCCTACAGGGAAGCACGCCCACTGAAAATGCTCAGTCACGGATACTGCAGCTCTACTAGACAGCCTTCAGGTGGGAATATGTACACGGATGTTTTTCAAAATTTTATTGTATAAAAAAATAATATCATGGGGGAGGGGGTTTTAACTGACAGAAAAACTGTAGCTTAGTTGAATTTTAAGCTGTAAGCAGAGAACTCACAAACTGCCAGTTTAAGCAAACTCCGAACGAAAAGGCCATAGCGAATGCATCGTGTTGATTTAAATGAAACCTGACAGACAAATTGAACTCAGAGGTTATCTAACAGCTCGGTCTTAAGCGAGGCTGTGAGCGTCAGTACATCATTGCCCTAAATTAAGTTGTGTTCTACCATCTATTGAACAATCAAAAGTGGATGGGAGTGGTGATGATGATGTTGGTGGTGGTGGGGGGGGGTGGGGGGGGGGGTCGGCAGCTGGACTCACGTTTGATGTGTGCTGCAGTTGTAGAACTTCACCTCGGTGCTGGCAACCATTTGACCCGTCTCTTTTGAGTTTAGACGAAGCTCCACGCCAGCCCAGTCTGAGAGAGAGCAAGAGAGAGAGAGGTTGGGGGGGACAGAGGGAACATAATGAGTGAAAGGAGAGAGCGAGGGAATGAAAAAATACGTGAGAGGCATGAAAAAAAAAGTTGAGAGAGGCAGAGAGAGTGAGACAAAAAAGGATGAGTGAAAGAAGGAAAACAATGAGCGAAGAGAGGGGGTCAAAATGAGAAAAATGTTAATACTTTTATCACACTCCTGTAAAGAGCCACCTGGTGTCTGCGTCTCTGCAAGGGCATATTGCTGTTGTCGTGAGAAAACCTTCAGTCGGAAACTTCAATTGAAGGATTACCGTACAGTATACGCTCAGAGGAAATTGTACGACTCCTTGGTACTTATCAAACTCTTCGGATAAACTAAAAAAATGCAGGGTGGTCAATCTGAATAGAGGGCTTTTTTTTTTGGTTAGCATGTCTGGAATATTGATATTTTCAAATATTTCACCCGTCGCTGGCAACGTATAAAATTCTATTTTCCGTTTGTTTCGAGACCCGATATCGCGACTCACCCTGTCCCCCCGGTATCTGAGGGACCTCCTTCCCGGCCGGGGACAGACACATGACCCTGTTCCCTTTGACGTGGCCCTCCACCTGGGCCTGCTGGCCGAATGAACAGGTGATTCCAGCAGAAAGGTCTGGAATGTTATGCACCTCCAGCAGAAGCTGAGAGCAAAAAGAGGGAGAAGATTTAATGTACCGGGCTCATGGTGGTGAAGACTGTCACAGTGCTTTATTCATAACACGTTCTACCCTATTTTCAAATCACTGATTTGGGACAATAGTTCGACATTTCAGGAAATATGATGAATTAGGTGAGAATTTTGACACCACTCGCATATATGGAGCTGCAGCCCAGCATCTGTTAGCTTAGCTTAACACTAAAGCTGGGAACAAAGGGAAACAGCTAGTCTGGGTCTGTGTATCTCAAGATAACAAAGTCTACTATCAGCACCTCTGAAGCTCAGTAATTACCACATATTATCTCATTTGTTCATAATCCATACACAAGCTGAAGTGTAAAAACGACAAATAACTCCAGGAAGCTTATGCTCCTGGCCAAGAAATAAGTCTTGCAAATAAACTCCTTTAAAACCATAATATGTTGTTTTTACACTTCTGTCTTTGTGCAGATTGAACAAATGAGATATAAAATAGTCATTGGTGAGCTCCAGGGGTGCAGGTAGGCAGGTTTTGTTGGTGTTGTAGTTGTAGAGAACCAGACTGGCCCCTTCCGCTGTTTCCAGTCTTTGTGCCAAAATAGCCATCTACTGGCTACATATTCATATTTAACGTTTGAATAAATTAAAGTGTCTCTGTCAAAATGTGAGAAATATTCTCTTAAGATACTGCTCCTTAGCTCCTACTGTACCTCACTCCTCTGTTCTCATGGCTACTGTAGAAAAACAGTTAGGAATCTTTTAGGAAATGTAATCGACCTTTTGGCAGATGCGAAAGGATGATTACGAAAACAACTCCCACCAAATTTTTCTTCACAATTCTCTCCCATCCCACAGTACATATGTTTAAACCAAAATAAACAGAGGGGATGCCATACAGGGAGAACTCTCTCTCTCTCCCTTCACCCCTCACAAAACTAATCTTTTCTCCCAGGCTTACCCTCCTGTACGTGTGGCCGTACAAGGCTACTCACAGTGATTGCTCATAAACATGGGCATTGTGAGTGGACTGACAGTGCAGTGATCGGTGGAATGATATGCGGACTCACAGGGACACTATGTGCTGATACAGCAATGCTGTCAGGGTGAGCGATGACTTTCACACAGCGGTCAATCTCGGTGGCGAAGCGGAAGGTCTCCTCTGCCCTCTGACACCTGTCCCTCCTCGAGCACCTGTGGATCAACGGAGACACGTGACCAAGGATGCGTTCAATAGTTCAGAAAGTTTAATGGTGAGATACGGCCGACAGACTCTCCACATTTTAGTCACGCTGGCTGCATGGCTCCATACGTCAATGTCTGTCAGTCTGGACCCAAAATCCTTAACGCACCCTGGATATAGTGCCATGAAATGTTCCAAGAGGGTTGACGTTTTTGGCATGAAATGCCTCAACAGTTATTGGACGGATTGCCATGAAATTTGGTACAAACGTTCGTGTCCCCCTCCTGAGTTAACACCTTCAAAACTAATGGCCTTCCCATAAGCCACAGCTGTACTTTGTGCTTAATGCCAATTAGAAAATGTTAGCATGCCAATGCTAAACCAAGATGGTAAAAACGCTTAAATATTGTCTCTGCCAAACAGCAGCCTGTTAGCATCGTCAATGTTGGCAAGCTGACATTAGCATTTAGCACAAAGCATCATTCAAGGAGCCACTTCTGTGTGTGGTATCAGAGGGTGGAGACAAACGTGAAATACGGACGCTCAGGTCGGGGAACATGTCATTATCATTGCAGCCTCATAGCCTGCTAGAAAGGCCACAGAGAGTCTTGTTACATTCGTACATAAACAGCCTCAGAGTAAACTTAAGGTGAATATCTGGTCTGAATCAAAACTGAGGTGAAATCTATAGTCATGCATAACTGCTCCCTGAATCATATTCTAAAATATATGGACAAATATATATATGTGAATATTGTCATCCACTTGCACATGGCTGTCAGATGCTTGGTTTAATCAGTCTCTTTCTTCTTTTACCTTGCTTTTCTGCAGAGCAAATTACACTGAGTGCAACAGAATAGGCTCAAACGTCTAGATCCCAACAGGCAATTAAAAGTAAGAAGTGAAAAGGATGGGCAGCATAGTGTGACCTTTACAATAATCTTGTAAGAGAGAAGTGCCAAGTAAAAGTATATTCTAAAGTTATGGCAAGCGGTAGATAGGATTTTAAAAACTTTTAGCAATTTGTCCAGTTTTAGAATTCGGGGCTGTTGTTGAGATGGGTTTTAATGTAGTTGTATTCATACCGATTTCTTTGAAAGCAGCTGTATTGGAGTCCTCTGCAGGCTCAGATAGTAACAGGCAGGCTTAAAAGTAAACACCATTAAAAAGAAAGAGTCGCTCAGCTGTAGAGTGAAAATCTAACTGCAAAGTCGTACGATATTCGAGCTGTTCACCATCATCTCTTTCTTTTAAATGTGTAATGCGCACTGCGAGGGGAGATAGTACTTAATACACTCTCAGATGCGGCTGAGGGGGTGGCACCTCTTGAGAGAGCTCAGAGAGCACCGAGGCCTCTGCTGTAATTACAACACAATATAAAGGCAGAATGGAAATGCGGTGACAGCTGTTGCTGCCTGGGCTCCTTGAGGCGGACCGGAGCCACAGGAGTATAGACGGTCACCTTCTGACCACTCATCAGTTGAAGTGCCTTGGAGAAGAAAAAAACAACTTGCCTTTCATCTCAGACTGTCTTTCATTGCCTTTTATTTTGCCTCTTTTATTCACCGTATTTTGTCTGATGGAGCTATTTGTTCTCTTTTTCCTTTTTTCCTTCAAGCTTTTTATATGTTCAGCTACATCCCCCCCCCCAATACACGCACACACACCCTTTCACATAGGTGTTTTTTGTGCACCGTGCCGGGGTTGGGAAAGTAAGATCCTGAAAGCGATGTGCATGACACTCTGTGAGAGTCATTCAGAGGCTAGAAAAAGACCCCAATCTGGATTTAATGGACAGAAAAATAAAGTAGTCTCATTCCGCAGTGTGAGGGATCATGATTCACTTTAGGTTACTTGAGGGAACAGCAGCCTATCTATTCACTGATAAGTGTAAGACATTAATTTAAATAAACAGCCTAATGGGACTTGGAGACAAAGTCAGCACTCAGGGAAAAAAAAGGAAAAACAACTGTTTAATGAGGTAATTTAGATTAAAACAAAAAATTTTTTTTTTCCTTCTCACTTCAGTGGCAATTTGATAACACTGAGAGCCGCAATTTGAATAATGCTGATCATCATCAAGATATTGCTCGCTGAAATGCAGACGTCATGCGATGAAACGGCGGTAAATCCCCGGCTGAGGTCAGCTTCAAACACAGCGGCTGGTTCGGAAACACAGGGTTTTTAATCTCCTCAATCCCCTTTGCTCCATATCGAGGTATTATGCAAGCTAACCTGGGGGTCAGATAATTAAGATGGATGAGATAAGCTCGCTCCGTCAGGTCTAAAATGTTCCCCGGGTATGTAGAGGTCCAGTTTGTACACCCGCTGTGACTGCCAGGCTAATCCCTCCCTCTTCCATTAATGCCAGTCGTTTTCTCGCCTGAGAGACAATAAGATCTGGTGGGCATGCAGTTTGTGCCGTCCTAAATAGCGCTATTTGAGAGGGATCACACTGTCCAACAATTTCTTCCCTTTTTTCTTTTTTCTTTTTTTTTTTCTGGTCCGTCTCAAAGGCTGTTGAAAAAGGCTGAGCTCCAAACTGCGCAACTCATGCGACCACATGCTTAGCTTTATTTATAGCTTTCTATGAACTATTTAGTAAACAGTTATGAGGTTTTTAATCCCTCAGCTGTGATGTGCGCATGGGAGCGTTGGGACGAGATAAAGGGCGCAGACTCACATGTTATGCAGGACACACCAGCCACAATGGGGGTCGCCGGAGCTCAGGCACTCGCCACATGTACCGTACTGCTCACAGGCCTCCACGGGGACCTGGGCCACCTGAAGCAGAGGAAGGACAGGGAGGTTTAAAATGAGTAGTCGCACAAAATAAAGGCTCACGGGTAAAGTATCAAAGACGATAAGTGCAAAAAGGTTCTCAAAGAGGAACTACCAGGCCAACATGATACCATATACAGTCTTGAGGGAATATGCAGACATCTGGGCATTTCACAAATTCCCTCTAAGAACACATCCAAATAAATTTATCTTAATTTTCTTCTAGTTCGCATATGAAGTACTGGGGTTTCTGCAGCTACCTGAACCTAACCTGGGTAGTAAGTTAAACAATGGTGAGTTAAGTAACTATCCTGACACTTTCAAGCACTTTCCGTAGTTAATTTCATAAGTGTTGGTATGGAGAGACCAAATTCCTTGCTTCCTTTCCAAAGCATCTCTTGTTTTATCAATGAAGAAGGTGCTTGTCCCGTACCACAAAAAATAAAAAGCTCAGCTCCCGTGCAAGTTAAAGCTTGTTTTTCTTCCAGTGGAAGATTGAGTAACACATTTAGCTGACTCTTCTTTAGGCTCTCCCGGTAATTAGGAGGACAGATCTCAAGTCTGAAACACAGAATTAAAACTATGTGATCACTAGCTGTAGATACATTATTTATAGTGAAAGAGCATCCTCATCACATTCTCCACAGTGTAAAATCTTAAAAACTGCAATGTAATGCACATGTAATTCAGACAACACAATTCAGAGGCCATATAATATACATCATAATATACAATTCATCTAGAACATACAGCTATAATCCAAAGAGACCTAGATAAAGAAAAAATACACTCTCACTTTGTGTGACCTGCACATGTTTAATTTACACTGCTGTACTGAGGACTTTGACACTGCTTTTATGTAAATGTCATTCCTTTGATTAAAGTTTCCAACTCTTTGTGCAGTGAACGTTAAAAGGGGCTGCTACGGAGTGGAAATAAGGTCAACGAAGGCGCACAACCAAAACATTCTGGTTAAATAATAAGCAGTTCTGACGAGGAGAGACCAAAGCCCGTTTCATCATGTTGTCTATTTTGCAATATATGGAAGCGTCATCACAGTACACACTGTAGAATATCCCAGAGGAAAACAACCCCTTTTTCCTACTTCTTGCTGCTGACACAGATTTGCAACATTCAGTATTGTGGTTCTGCCCACATGAGGAATTATCTGATTTTTTTTTTCTCTCAGATGGCAGAAAGCACATGAAATGACACCACAGCTGTTTGAAAAGCATTTCTTTAGCAGCAATAGTCTTATTTAACTTCTCCTTATATCATTTGATAAAGGATCTTGCATTGCTAAACCGTTTGTGGACTCCTGCAATAGCGATTGTGAGGACACGGTTGCCATTTTTCCCCCCACACAGGAACACACACACACACACACACACACACACACACACAGGAACACACACACACACACAAGCACAAAGATATAGTCAAAGACAGACAACCACACACTCTACTACTGCCACCACTTCCATGCGTGAACGTCTGGCAAAGCATAAGCTCTCCATTAGCTGCTTGAGAGTCGCTGCTGTCGCAAAGCCAGCACCACCCCTGCATACAAAAACCGGGTTGGGGCTGCAGCCTGAGCCCAGCTATTTTATACTTTGTTATTATTCTGGGTCTGGGCATATGATGCAAGCAATTTCCTGATGTAAGCAATCACAAATGAAGAGTGGATTATGGATTAGAGTGTCTCCGGTGTTCTTGATAGCATAAGTGGGTGCTCTCTCAGGTCTGTGTTGGCAAAATGGATTATCTGCTGCTCCCCACGAAATAACTTTCTCCCTTTTTTTTCTTTTTTTTTCCAGCAGTTCAGAGCCCATTTGGTGTATTCCATTAGCAAAATGATTTTGCGGGACGGGAGGGGGCAGGGGCTCTAAGTCCATATCTGACGCAGTACGAATAATCCATGAATTGTTGTGGACTGGAGCTCATCTGAGCTAACAAAGTTGGTCTGTGGCCATTAGGCATCGTGACCTTTACAAGGGGAGAGCTATGGATCTTCTGCTTTCTGCTGCCCGGCTGAGAATCAAATGTGAAGCTCGCGCTGCACATCCGAGTTGATTTGTTTAGCGGTAACTGACCTGAGCAGGAACACGCCATGTTGAATCCAAATAAGTTCAAAAGTCATGTCCTCAGGCTTTATGCCCACAGGATACTTAAGTATAGAAAAGGATGCTGAGCATGTGGATTAGCTCTAGTCTCCCTCCCCGTCGATGACATTGTAAGGGTAAGGTGTCCTCGTTGTTTTACCTTAAAATCAATTCTTTTGTTTTTTTGCGCTTCCCTTTAACTGGACACTGACAGTTAAGACACAGGCACTACATATAGGGAGAGAGAGCGAGGGGGAGACAATGATCCCCCATTTGTTGCAGGAATAAAGAGAGTAGGAGGGAAACTGGAAGTTCCGGGGCCAACAAATAAGGACAACTCATTCAAGATCACTTTAAAAACATGAAATAATAAAAATCCAGCCCCTTGTGTTCAACAAATAAGGACACCTCATTGAAGATCACTTTAAAAACATGAAATAATAAAGATACAGCCCCTGGAGTACAACTTTGCTCAACAGTATGTTGTGTGGCTCCTCCATAACTCTTGAAAAGGACTTTGTGGTAAACTGAAACAAAAAGGCTGACGATGTTATGGTGTGTTTTATCAAAATGTGCGCCTCGGCCATGGTGGGTTAATTGCCACCAGCTTAACAGAGTGAGGCAGGTCAAGAGATGGCCGCTAGTGCAGAGTAGGCAGTGACAGCAGACAGACATGCAGGGATGAATGGTGTGGAGATAAAAGTTAAAAGGCTGGAAAAATGACATTAGAAAATACAGATATACAGCTGTATGACGTTTAAGTTCAAATAGTGGACTTTTTCCCTGAAAGTTATTATTTTGGTGATGACTATGCTCCCTAGTGCAATACATCTACTGTGTCTTCCTTCTATGATTGCTGAACCACTGAATTAAGCTTTCGTACTCAGTTCATGTTCAATGCCTCATAAATCATTCATGACCAGATGCTGTATTTAGTATTTTTCTCATCAAGCCTTTGTTTGCCTTGTCTTCTCTGAGATAATTTCTGCAGGAGAAGCTGATCATTTAGAGCAAACAAAGACAAAAAAAAAAAAAAACCCAATGAAAAATCTCTACTCTGCAGAGGTGAGACCCCAGTCTGGCCGGTTTTGGATGTTTTTTCTGCATTTCATCATTGCAGTGCGGGATCATGGTCACGTCCACTTTCCGAGCCTGCGGAATTACAAAGTCATTATCTTTTCACAACATCTGGGAAGCCCCTTACACTAATGCTCGACCTTATCATCTCACCAGTTTGCTCTATCACTTTGACGCTTTGATCCAGATTTACTGAAACTTTACAAATGCCGTCAGATGAGTATGCAGGCTTTTAGACCTCTACGCTGCTGTCGTCCCATTTCCTCAGTCGGGCTCTGGAAAATCCACAACCATCCCATGACTTTTTGTATCATGTAGTTGGATATGTCAGGTCATATCCAGGGTTTTCTTCTTAGGACTCATCAAGACAAGAAATATAAGGATTTAATCACAAAATGTTATATAGTTTATTATTTATGTTTTGCTTTCAGACCTAATTCTATTGTACAGGATTTCTGGGTTGACTAAACATTTATGTTGCTACAGACAAGACCATGTATAACACGGAGTGCTGTTTGTTTTGAATTCCTCATTGTGGGGACTTTCGTTCTGCTTCGACTTGAACTCTTAAAGCATAGCGCACGAGAAAAAAACTTTGATGTGTGACATTTAAGAAATGAATTCCTTGATTTTATGATGACAAGAACCACTGACTGAGTAACATACAGTTACCTTTTTAAGTGTGTAAACAGTTGGAAGCTGATATTTTCCACATTTTTGGTCATTTTACATTTTCCTTTTCACTATCTCAAAGCCTGTTAAGCACACATGCTTCACAGACTGCCTCTTAGAAATTAAAACCATATACTAGTACACTGTTTTCCCAAATATTTTTTGGTGGCAGCATGATTTCTGGTTGGATTTTCTTTTTTGTTTTGGGGCTTGTTTGTTTGTTTGTTTGTTTGTTTGTTTGTTTGTTGTTTGGTTGGTTGGTTGGTTGGTTGGTTGGTTGGTTTTTGAATGAATGAATGAATGAATGAATGCACTACATGTAGTAGCTGCCAGGAGGTGGATGTGGTGGGTGGCGGGCATACAAAGCCCATGTCTCACATCAGAGACCCAGGCTTCCATCCAAAGTCCCGTCTGTGGTTAGGTTTAGGCAACAAAAGTGCTTTGGTTAAGGTAAGAAAAAGACTCTGGTTGTGGTTAAGTGTAAATAAACAAATTTGACTTTTTCCTTGTTAAACCAGACCACGATCTTCCCCGACCTTAAATAAGTGCTTAACACAACCGTCAAAGAGTTTAATAATGTTGTAGTCGGCACAAATGAATGTTGTACTGTAAGATTGGATACTTTGGCAGAAAACAAATACATTTAACTGATATGTTCAGTATGAACATATTTACTTTTACTTTACATTATCACATTCCAAATATATTAATAAACACTTCCTATATATATCTTACGATCACAATTATTAATTCAGTCAAAGCGTATTTTCTGTTGCAAATTAGTTGCATGTAATTGATTTATAAGAGAAAAGGTTGGTCTGGCAGTAAATCCAAACCCCAGGTATTTATAACCCACAAGGTTTGATTAAATACTAGCTCAGGTTATCTAAAGGAATTAATAAAGAAAAAAAAAAAGAAGGATGATTTGATTAAAAAAAAACACAGATATTTAGGTTTAGCATGAAAATCAATCACTCAAACAAATAGGATTACAAATTGTTGTGAGGCTGATCCTTAGTATATTTATAGTGACATTAATCAGTAAACCACCGAGTACAAAAGGGCCGAGTGCACGGGACTCACCTCCTACCGATTCGAGTCAGCTGTAACACGCGTCCCCCGTTTGCAGTGAGGGAGAACTTGTGAAAAATAAATAGAAAATGAGCAGAGAAATTGAAAGAGCGTTGATAAATGTAAAGTGCTGATAAATGCTTGTAACGTCCATTGATTTCCGCTCCAAGCAGTAGCAGCACAAATGCAAACTTGGCAAAACCCACTGCTGCTTTAGCATGGGGTTCAAGACTCGGTCCATAAACCGCAACCTCACTTGTCCAAATCTTTTCGGGGACTTTTGCTGCATCTTGCTCTTATTTCCACTTCTCTCCCTACATGGTCCATAATAAGGTCTTTAAAAAGTTGCCTAAAGAGCAATCATAAAGATCAACAAATGCGGGATTGATATGTCTTGTGTGAGAAAAATATTCTGATTATATGCAGTTTTACATGATGAAGAGTGGTGACTAACATCCAGTTTAAAATCTCTTCAAAAGAAGACATTTGGAACCATGGCAGGATTACGCTTCTAGGCCCCCCCCAGGCAAAAATTTAACAATTGACGCCCACTGTACAAAGCACAGTTTCCTCATTTCCCCTGGCAACCAGGAACCAACCAGTACCATACAGCTGAAATAATTAAACGATTAATCAAACAAATGATTGACAGAAAACTGTTCGGCAACTATTTTGATATTTGATCATGAATCATTTGAATCATTATTTTAAGTGCATATGCCAAAAATTGACTGGCACCAGCTTCTGAAATGTGAATATTTTCCAGTTTTCCCTGTTAAAAACTATAGTAAATGCAACAGCTTTCAGTAGACAAAACAAGCCTTTTTTCTACATTAATATCTTGTTTTTCTCTATTTTTTGACAAATTATACACTGAACAATCAATGGAATAACAGAGAAAATATGTGAAAAATGATGAAAATAATTGCTGGTGTCAGCCTTAAAATGCTACTGTGATTGAATAATACTACCTTTCCATATTTTATTAATTACTTGACACACGTTTAAAAAAATGGAAGACATTTGATCAACCAAAGCCTTACAACAAATTAGCTAAATTTAAATTATGAACTAATGAGGTCGTAAAACTCTTTAGAGGACTAGTCGCAATTGGTTGCCTATTGTACTTCAGTGGTGGAAAATTTTCTTACAAATCTGAGTTTAATCAAATTATGTAAACCAAGGATGCAGAGTAAACCCGGGGCTTTTGGGGTCCGTGGGTGGTTGGAAATCCAGATTTGTTAGGTGTTGGTCCAGGGGTACTTCAGCTCATCTGATAGAGCTGTTTGTGTGTGTGTGTGTGGGGGGGGGGTGTCATCAGACAAATGATGTTAGAAATCACTGTTTTACAGTATACTCACATACAGGTGAGGTAAGGTAGATAGACTGCCCTGAAAAACCAAGCAGCGGTTCCCTCCCTTCTTCTCTAAGGTTTAAAGCCTTATCCATCACCTCACAGACAGATGAGTGACACTCTTCAGGGTTGTTTGATGTTTAAATACTGAGCATTTTTATTCTTAGAAATGATCAAACTAGAGGCACACAGTGAGAAAAAACATTAACTGCTGTGAAGACTTTTTTTTTTTTTCATACCAATAATGTTTCCCAAATTATGTTTTGTTGAGTACACAGACAGACAAAAAACCCACATATCCTCACACATACACACTGGCTCCCTCTTCTCTCTCCTCACTCTTCATCATCATGCTAACCCTGCGTGTTTCACTCGGCGGGAGACAGAGAGGCTCATTGTTATTCCACAAGGGTCGGCTGATCTCAGCCAAATCTGTCTGTGCCTTGCTCCTCATTCCACATCATTCCTGTATTGTTTGGCTCCCAGGAATCCAAAAAAAAAAAAAAAAAAGAATCTCTCATCTCTGGGATCTACTGGAAATGTGGGAAATCTGTGTGTGAAGCCCATCTCCCTTGGGGGTTTCCTTACCCAAGCAGCGTCAAAGTCTGAAGGGAAAGGCTGAGCAAAGATAGAGAGGGAGAAAGAGGGAGGAGGGCTTTACTCTGCTCCGGGCTCCTGAGGGCTACAAAGCCGGAGCTGTTCCAATATTGAGAGAAAATGCCTGGCCGAGCCGGGTTTTGGGTTTTTTTGTTTTTTTTTTTTGCTTGGGTATTATGTGTCACTGGAGGCGGAGTGAAGAGAGTAGCTGGCTATCTCCTTGAAGGAAGCATGTGTCTCTCCTTGAACGACCAGAGCTCATCAATAAGTGATGCCCTGTCTCTTCCAGTCTATCAGACGGAAGGAAGAGCTGCCTTGATTTGTTTCAGAAGACAGTATCCACCACAATAGTGTCTCTATTCTTCCTCTGCTTCCCCAGCTGACATCCCCTGTTCTCTTAAACTTGGTGCTTTTATAGGTTTTTCAGACAGCTCCCAGAAACGGAGTTTGGGGCCACTCTGAAATAAATGACACGACTGCAATTGTCCCAGTGCCCTTTGCCTCTCGGCCCCCTGACTGGCTCACTACATTCCAGCAGTAAGAAGACAACTGAGCGCACTGATAGGGGTTTTGTTTTGTTTTTTTTATTTTGTTTTTGGTTTTTTTGTGGGTTTTTTTTTGGACACGCTGAAACCTAATCCCATTTCACAGTGCCATGCAGCCGCGCCAAAATAATCACTTGATGGGAGTTGAAAGTGATTACCACTGTTCACTCTTATCTCCAATGAGTGCAGAGAATATCGTCCAACAACAACAACAACTGCTCGCCTCTGTGATGCTGGGCCAAGTGAGGAGCAGATGAGGGTGGGATGGGTGGGGGTTGTGTTTGGGGGGGGCTACAGCCACACAGGGAAAAAAGCTGCTAATGCTTTTCTATGGAATGTGTGTGTGTGTGTGTGTGTGTGTGTGTGTGCGCGTGTGCGTGTGTGTGTTGCGTACAAAAGATGCATGCACTGTAAGTCGATTCGCATGGATAAGTAATTAGAACAGTGGTCCATCCCTTTACACACGGCCTGCATATTTAACAATCCCCACTGTAGACATGCAGTTTGTGAATGTTAGAGAGTTGCCACACTGGGCTTTGGGGATAAGTCATAATCGTCTGGTAGGATTCCAAATAAATAGCATTAATTTAGCATTTATCATAAATTAAGGTTTTTGATTCAAAACTGTTACACTGCTAAATCCTAAACTATGTTCATTAATGCTAACACTAACAGTTATGCTGGTATCTGTGCAAACCAAAACATTTCTTTTTTTGCATTATCCTGATAAATTAGCTCAAAACAAATCCTGTATAAATAGGAATTACTAATTAGTTTCTTGCATCAATGCAAATTTTTCTTTATGTTTGATATAGTTTCCACCGACCCGATGGCAATAATATTCCCTTTTTCATGTCTAGTTAAAACTTCTGACTCCAAATTTCACGCCACACATACAGTATCTCACTCAAGGACGTGTCAGCATGGCGGACACTCGCTGTCACAGGGGCTTGAACCCACGAGCCTCCAGCTGAAGGATGGCCTTGTAGCCTTCTACACACGCTTTGCATTTTCTTCCTGACAGCAGCAGGAGAAAACGAGGGCGTTTCCTCACCTGATTGTCAGACATGACATAGAGAGAGTTCCTGTCCAGGGAGAAGGCCATGTCCCGGAGGATGGTGCTGCTATCCTTCATCACAGTCACTGTCTCGTACAGCACTCCTCCCTCCAGAGGGCCGTCCACCCTGATCTGCAGAGACACGGACAAACACACAGATGGAGACAGTGAATGCCGTGCTGCGGGACACACTGACTGAATGGGTACTGTACATTTGTCCAGTGATATCTGTCCTCTACTGTAAATCATTTTTTGTGCTTTGTGCACCTCATTTCCATCCATGTGGAAGCTTCCACTGTTCCTCCAAAACATTGATGTTATGAAGAAATATTCTTAAAATGATCATTTAAAAAAGATATTAGACAAAAAGAATTGTTTTTCAGTTGGATGACCACCCATTTTACTTTTATCTCGTGAAGTTGGGAATATTTTCACCCTTCAAAGAGTAAAACGTCAATTTTGGAAGATTGCAACAATGCATAACAACCCTGCTGATTTCAGTATATGGGGAAGGCAAAAACCATAAGAGGTCCATTCACACTAGTCAGACAACTGCTCCAGAATTTCTTAGAGTGCAAAGGTCCTCTTTTACAAGCCACTTACATTTTGTATCTATAGCGACGAATAGACTTATCTGAAAAAATGACTTTTCATTTGGAAATAAACTCTCTCTAGTATAGAGATCAGTACCAACATTAGCTAATTAACAAAGAAGCTGCTTACACTTTGTGGACTGAAACACAAAACAGCCTGTTCATTTCTGTTTTTCCTCGGAGGTATAGTAAATAAGATGACTATCATGGATTTCATCTCTGTGTGTCCAGTACAGAGAGCCAGGATTTGTTTAGCCTTGATTAGCTTGAAGTCTTGAAGCAGGAGGAACAGCTGGCCTCCAACAAAAAAAGGAAGTTAGTTACATTTGGTTTTCACTCAACAGATTCCTCTGGTTTTCTTATATTGTATGTGCCAACTTTTATTATATTGCTGCCTTAGTGTACCCTGATGAAGCAGTGAAAGTGTACACAGTAAACTGGGTAGGCGTGTTTGCATTGGAGACGAGTGTGAAGAAGCTTTGACTTCTTTTCGTTTCACGACGTGTTTTGCACCCAGCACATCCTTAAGTTGTGGTGGTGTGCTGTAGCTCCAAAAGCGTCTTCATTAGTGCCACCAAGAAACGGCAAATTCATCGTAAAGGTGAGGCTGAGAGGAGGAAAGGAAGATCAGTCTGCTGCTACTCGTTCAGCAGATCAGTTTGCCAGTGCAACTCTGACCCAGATCCGCCCCTGAGGTTATGGCCATGACGCAGATTTGTTCTGAAGAAAAGCTCGTGAGCTCAGCCTTAATTTTTGACTTTGGAATGACTTTCAGGCAGCAATCTTTCGGGGCTCATTAAATGCAAGCATGGAGAACAGATGCCCACTGGTGAAGGGTTTTCAGTTCTCCTCTCCCACCTCTGCCTACAAACAAGATGTGCTGTTGCAGTGAAGCAAACAAATAAGCAGGTCTGTCTTTGTAGTAAGTGGCTTACTGATGTTGGATCTGTCGAAATGCAGCCTTGTGAGGAGACGGAAATGCTCGTAAAAATGTAAAGTGGTGAGTAAGCTGGAAAACCCTTTATTATTGCCCATATAAACTACCCGCTTATAGTACTCTCTACATAATGAAAGTGTTTTAACTTTCTTCTACTAACCACAAAGACAAACCCTGGTTATTTGTCTGGTTTATATTGCAAAACCATTGCCCAGTGTGTTTTTCACCACAGGAAAAAAAAAAAAAACCTAGGCAGTGCTTCTTTAGTTTTTTATGTCAGTACCTTTATTTGTACTCATGAAATCCATCTTTCACCATTGGTCCAGGAATGACGTGAATTGCATCATCTAGAAATGATAACTTGACTCTTGAAATCTAAGTTAGAAGTGTGAAATTGAGAGAGCAAAGGCTGAATAAAGCATGATAGCTGGAGAAAGAAAGTCCTCATTTTCTTTGCAAACCCAGGTTGAAGGCCTATTTAAATTCCAGGGAGATTGGATCGTTAACCATGTGATGCAATTACAGTAATACTGAATTAATTTCTCAATCATGATAATTAAAATAAATGCAAGATAATGAAGAATTGGAGCAGAGACTCGTGGAAGTGTTGCAAAACATCTTCAGTGCGATCGTACCGGTTGTCCCGACGTGCATCTGGACGCATGGCAACCTCGCCACCCAAATCAAATTTGACTGCAGAAGATTTTGAATGAGTGCCAGGTCTAGCCTACCCACACGGTGGCAAGAGCCTCAGCAGTCTCTCAATCGGGACAGTCAATCAATACAAACTGATTACATGATTGGATCCCGTGGGCACCAAAACTTCATCAATCAATCACGCCTCCACCTTCCAGGCAGCTGTGCCTCTCCAGCCCTCCGCTCCGCCAGCCAAGAACGATGAGGGGAGGGAGAAAATCTGTGCAGGTGTGTGTGTGTGTGTGTGTGTTTGTGTGTGTGTGTGTGTGTGTTTGTGTGTGTGTGTTCGTGCGTATGTGTGTCGGAGTAGGTGGGTGGGAGGGTTAATACTGTGGGGGTCATGAGGAGGGTGGGGTGTCATCTTCCACATACAAATGCACCAAAGTAACGAGCACAATAGTGACACGGGATGTGTGTGTGTGTTGATTCCAGATCATCATAAAAGGACACAGCTTCTCTCACCAGTCAGACTGTCATTACCTCGACACCGTGCACAATCCTATCCTTTAAATAGTTATTTCATAAACCGATTTATCTCGGAGCTAAGCTTCTTTCTCTCCCGCTCATTGTCTGTTTTCTTTCTCTTGCCCCATCTCCTCTCTTGCTCCTAGTCTTCCTCCTCCTCCTCCTCCTCCTCCTACTTATCCTTTTGCTCCCCTTGTACCACAGTCCCACGCAGTAATGGAGCCAGTTTTACATTGTGTTTTCCCACACTCCTCATCTCATAAATAGCACAGATAGAGGCCACGGCATGTTAGCAATTCTGTGGTGAAAACCATGTGCAGAACTCCATGTATGACGGAGTCAACCTAGAGCCGGGGGAGCTGTGATGAACTCAGATACTCGAAGGCTGACCCATCGTGACCAATCCGCGGTGTTTGATTTCAGCGGATTTAAAAGTTGTTTTATGATTTAAAACAGGGCTGACCAGGCAGAACCTCCCCAGGGGTACAACAGGTCCTCAATCTCTCCTTAAGCACCACAGCTACATAATGAGAGTAAGGCAGGTTTAATTGGTTTTATAATGAGCCTGCTTGTAGGAGATGACACACAAAGTTGCACACACTCACTGACTCACTGACTCAGGCACACAGGCACGCAAACAAAGACACATATACACTCAGTGGTCAGTTTATTAGGAACACCTAGCTGCAACTAATGTCCAATACAACAGTCCTGCGACAAATCGTGCCTTCATGAAGGTTAGAATGTTGAGTTTTTGTTGAGACTGTGCAAAAGAGGTGTTGATTCACCCATGTGTTCATTTTGGAGGCTGTGATTTGTGGTGCTGTTGAACTGCATTGTGTTGTGCTGACAGGTGTTCCTATTACTTTATCCGTCCAATCCATATCAATGAGGGGAGGCTAAACAAAAGACACACCACTTTGTATGGAGCAATACAGTGGTTCGATACAAACTGAACAATACAACCTTTTGTGAAGGGAGGATTTATTGCAGGATTTTATTGGACTGCATCAGTTACAGCTGAGGCTGCTTTGTTCCTCGCTCTCTTTTAAATTTGTAGCTGTAGTTGCGTGTATGATCCATCATCGGCTGTGGTAGATCAGGAACAGTTTATAGTTTGTCCCCTTTAAGTATCAGATGTCAGATAAGATTGAATACGTTTTCATTTAAGCTTTTGCCACATATATGCACTTACGTTGTCCAGATCATAAGTATGATTGCACCATCGTGGTTTTCCACACAAATGCTGAGCAGGGTCGGACCTCCTCCAGTCCAGAGGATGGGGGTAACGCAACCTCAGTGCGACTTCCGTACAATCATATATGTGAGATCACTTATCCTGTCACTTTGATAAAACGAGGAACAATTTTTAGCCTTTCATCGTCACTTCAGGTGCTGTGCTCATAGGAGATAATCTCTTTGCGAAGGTATTTCCACAGTGCGCCTCTGTAGTTACACTTCAACGTCTAGCAAGAACTCAGCAACGAGATTTTCCTCGAACACTAGATGGTCGTATTTCCACTGAGATATCAGATATCAAAAAAATCTATCTGATCTTGCCCAAGATGGATGAGGTGGCTGGGTGTAAGTGAGGTCTTATTCAAGTAGTTCAAACATCACTTTAAGGTCAGTAACAAGGGCTGCATATTTTCCCAAAAACCTCACTAAATTCAATTCAACCAGATTCCTCCTGTGTGGTCCATGTCGTGTAACAGAAGAACTGAACTGATTTGCCATTAATACCACATGTTCATATGACCTCAGTGAGCTTCTCATTTCTTTTTCTCTTCCCAGCCTGTCACAGCTGATGAGGATATATATTTAACCCATGATTAATGTTTCAACCAATAACAGCAATATCCTGCTTGCTGCTGAAATCCCTTGCAGAACCTGCGATGGAATATAAACAACCGAGCTTAGTATGGCTTCCACAAACAGATATGAAACCTGAGCCCATGTGCTCTTAGAGAAAACAGCTTCCCTTTCTTGTTCCTGGGTTTTGCATCTTAAATGAGCTGCACTCTCCTCCTGTGAGAGCAAAAGAAGACCAAAAAAAAAACCAAAACCTCAGACTTCTAAGATGTCACTTGACTTGAGCCGGGTTGGCTTCGTTGCAAAGCTGTCAGAACTCGCATGAGCAATACACTCACCAAAATGTCTCTCATGTGAGTATTAACATATGGGATTGATTCTGAGAGTCATTTCAGGAGATGATTTTATCCATGCTGGGAGGAAGTGTACAAGTTGATGTCCCTGAACCTCTGATTTTCCGCTGCGGATTGGGAAACCTCGTAAGCAGATGATTGTTATGTTTATGTGGTAACGACCATCCAAGCTTAAAAAAAAGCGTGTCCATATGTGGCCAGCTGGTCTGTGCCCTCCAAATTCACCCAACTAACCTAAACATATGGATGGTGACCCAGGAGGTAAGGAGCACTCTGTTCAGCCAATCAGTCCCAATCTGCTGCTCCGACAAGGTCTCGTCTGTCCCTGAGGACTGGTCCGACCAACTCGAACCAGACACAAGGAAGCTGGTGTATTTCTTCTGCAACAAACTTGTCTCTTTTTGACGTTTTGCTGGAAATCAATGTATCCCGCGTCATCCAAGCATCTTATTTACAGTAAAGTATTGTTTTTCACATAAAACCACCAAAAGTTGCCGCGGTAGCTAACCTGCTAGAGCGCCTACCATATATTCCAGGTTTGAATCCAGCCCAGGCTCTTTGCCGCACGTCATCCCGTACTCTCTCTCTCTCCCCCGCCTTTCCCGTCTCTCCCTACTATCTCTTTCCAATAAAGCAGAAAAGCCAAAAAATGAATATAAAAAAACTCAAAAAGCAAAGAGGTTACAAACCACATATAAATCTTCCATTACACTGGAAAAGGGCACAGAGTGAAAACACACGCAAGACTAGAGCTAAAGTATATGTACACAGACTGTACGCAGGACAGAGTTTGGCACAGAATCCACAGTGGATGCTCCCAGGCTTGACTCAATATTGTGACAAGGGGCATGCAGCGACATAAGGTCTGGACAAATGGCCACCTCTAAGGTTGAGTGGCTGCGCACACGGTCCAATCGTGGATGACAGCCGGGGATAAGAGGGCATTGATTAGCCCACATATCCATCACGGCTCTGTGCATGCTAATGAGGCAAAGCTCAGGGTAGAGCTGAGCTTCAGCGGCTAATGAAAACGAAGAGCGTTCAGGGGACGAGGGGTCGCCGAGGTGGTGGTGTGTATTACAGGACACCGCCAATAATCCGGCCATCACATTACCTCCAGTCGCAAGGAGAGGCGAATTGATCGCAGCCACTAGATAAGCTGTATGTTGGGCGAGCGCCCACACTTAAAGATGATTACCAAACTGGGTCAGAAGAGAGGTCACGGCGCCTGAGAAAGTGTGCGTGTCTAAACATGTGTTTTTCGTTGTTTTTTTTTTTTTGTTGTTTTTTCAGGGTTATTATTAAAAGCCTTCCAGTTGCAGCTGCCAAACTTTTAGTTCACTCCAGCCCTCAGCTGCATAGCCAGGTTCCAGGTCTTCATACCACAATTTCTCCATCACCACCACGGTCTCCTGAGTCTCTTCATGTTCACTTCTTTTCTCTCTCCTCGAGGACATGGTTTCCTGTTCTCTGTTTCCTGTCCTCCTCCGTACGGCCCCTATTCCTCCAATCATTCCCATTGTTTGTCAGGTTCCCATGGCCCACCAACAAAAGCAGTGGGAGGGGGACAGTGGAACAATTCATGGCACCCGTATGGTCTTCATTTTCCTGACCGCAATGCAGTCAGAGTCCTCTTGTGTGTTTCCATTTGTGGGGCTGAGCAGGCGGAAGAAAAGAAAGTGAGGACAAAGAGAGTTGGAGAAAGAGATGGAGCTGCTAAATAAAACTCTAGTCAGGAAAAGTGGGAGGGTGGACACCTTTATGTGTTATCACAAAAATTCCCCTCCTAATACCTTTTACTATTTCTGCTGTACTAAGACATCTAATAGCAATCCGCTCTGAAGACTTCTTACCCTCCGGTCCAGCTCCCTTCATGCAGTTATGAAAATCTTTTCAATTTAGCCTTTCAAACACACCTATTCTGCCGATGCCCCTCCCTTCCTCTGAAGCTCCATTCTAATGATTTCAATCACCAAATCTCCCCTTTCCTGGCCCCCCTTAGAAACTGTGACTTTGAAAAGTCCAAGTCATTTATCCGTGCACTGGAGAATTTCCCCACCCGGTCGACTCTCAATAAGCTTTAATGAATCCACTATTTGCACATGAGAGTATTTGACTAAGGCTTTATTTGCCATGAGCTTAACATTTTCAACCATTTCTAGGGGAATACTGCTGCTGAGTAACTGCAGCCACTGAGGCAATGTGCTGGTCTGTTTTTTTTTTTTATTATTATTATTATTTCACTCAACACTGCACCCCCTTCATATTACAGTATGGGTATCCACCAAGTTACACTTACCAGCACTGAGATAGTTCTCTCACAGTGATCGAACAGAAAAGGCATCAGCTCAAATTTCTGATGCTTCAATTAAAGGAAAGCCTCTCAAACCACCACTCCACCCTTCCAGCCTGTCGAGAGCGTCGACCGCATCAGGTGAAGCCTTCTGGCAAACATTAAAGGATTAATCACATATTAAAATATCTCTGCAATTTCTCTCTGGCAGCTACGACACTCTGAGCTGGGATGCACGCAAAAAAAAAACACAAATATAACTAGAAACCGGGAACATCTTGGCACAGAGTCGCACAGAGTCGCACAATCTTGTTAATACACTCGCCATGTTAGAGAAGCATCGGGCTTCACTCTGTATGCCATTGTAGTCCTTTTGAGCATTACTGTGCTCTGCAGAAACATTTCCATGGATAATCAATTCCACTCAACACCTGTTATGTGTTTGAGACTGCCACAGGGTAAGCAAAGGTATAATGTCATTCTGCACTGTGTTTGCTGCATACTTACTTGCTAGGCCACAGTAGCTTAGAGACAAAAAAATCTGCTGTCTTCCTACAGGGAGAGATATAGAATATAAAACCTTGGGAAATGAGGACAAGTGTTTGTTATCCTATAGTTTATGGAGTTGGCTTAAGTAATACTTACTTCTCATAAGATATACAAATCTAAGTCATGTACAAAAGTAACTCTTTCCATAGTCAAATATTATAGCTTGGGTTGATGTTAATGGAGCCTCACAGCAGTTCTGATTTAGTTTTACAGTCTAGGTCCAAGTGCTATGCACCATCCAATAATATATGACCAGCCTTTTATTACACAGAAAACTCAGTAATCTTCTGCTCTCCTGTCAAAGCCATCTAGCAAAACCATTTCCACTGCAGTGAATTTAGACATGGTAATTGCATGGCAGTGGTCTCTTACTCAGTAATTACATGCGGTGAACCTGCCAAAGGTTGTTCTAATGCACAGAGCGGAAGAAAAATCGACAACAGAAGAAGATCGTTAACAATTATCGTTAGTAATATAATACAGTACAGCCTGATCGTGCCCAACCGCCTGATGTTGCAGCGGTTCTATCAAGAGGTGAAATCTGACGCTGACCTATAGAATCAAAACCTGCGTAACAGGTTTCTACGACAGGATTGTTAACCACTTTTGTAGGCACAGCTCCAGCTTAACACCAAGTTTTTCATCTGTGCTGCTCCACCACTTGCTACTCAGTCACAATTTTGTAAATTATGAATATCTTTGTTCACTTAAATACTTTTGTTCAGTTCAGTTATAGGCTTTGTCTGCAATTCAGTGGTAACGCCAGTCTCCTTCTAATTCAAATTTCTTTCTTTACAAAACAAGCCCTATATAATTAATGTGTACATGGATAATTGCTCATCATCCGCCTGTCTGCTGGAGTTATTGCGTTATGTTTGTTTCTGTGTCTTTTGGCTCAGTGGCTATGGCTCAGGCGGTAGAGCGGGTCGTCCACTAACCCAGAGGGTCAGCCTTTGATCACCAGCTCCTCCAGGCCGCATGTCAAGATGTCTTCGGGCAAGATACTGAAGCCTAAATTGCCCTTAATGGCTGTGCCGTCCGTATGTAAGAATGCAATGTATGAATGTGTGTGTGTGTGTGTGTGTGAATGGGTGAATGTGGCATGTAGTGTAAAGCACTTTGAGTGGTTGATAAGACTAGAAAAGTGCCATATAAGTGCAGTCCATTTACCATTTACCATTTTAGCAGGCTTTTAAGAGGAAAGTAACATGCGGCATGTAATACCTGAGAGAGTCATGAGAAAACCAACTGATCTGATCGGTCATAGTGACTCAGTAAATTCAGTCCATCCTGAAAACTCAGTGTTTAAGATTTGTACGTAACTTTAATGAATTTAACTCGACCTCTGTCTGAGCATTTACCTTCATGTGAGTTTTGAATGTCTGTTTCAGTATATATTGACGCTCATTTAAATGTACATGCAACGTTAACAGAGTCATACCCCCGAACTAAAATGCACCTTATTGTTGCAGTGAATGGTTAAAACTTTGACAGAACTGTACTGTCTGAAATGCTAACCTTGCCCTCATTGTTTCCCACTAGCACCATAACATTTACTAACAAACAGAAACTGTGTTGACAATGCAACTTAAAGTTGTAGCTACAGTGTCTGCACCTCCTGCCTTGAGACTGGCATAGGATCAGTGAGAGATAATGACTTTTACCTGGTTTCACCTCATTAGCGTACATCATGCACAGTGTAAAAGGCCCTTTTGTATTCCGAACTACACACAGAGTCGTATTACTCAGCTACAATCAACCACCTACAGCAAACGAAACTGTGGCAGATGATGACAGAAATGTCTGGAACGGGAGTAGCCTAACCGAGAGACGTTGACGGACACATCCATATGCCGCACGGAGCCTGGATGGTGAGGCTACTGGTTATCCCTGTGACCTTTCACCCCGGTTACACCCTTTCTGTGGCAGGCTTGACCTTTGCGGTGGCCCTGCTGCTGGAGTGATCCGCTGATGGCATTTATTGTCATGCCCCATTTCCTCTCAGCCTGTCCATTTGGGGGTGATGGAATAGGATTGGAGAGGTGACCCCGTGCTCCTCCGAGGCTCCTGGGAGTCTGAATCATGGCTGCGTGTTCTGTCGGTGTAATGACAAACTCTGGCCATTAGACGCTCTGCACTTGGCACAGTAATGATGGATTTTTCACTCTGCTCGCTGAAACTTACTCCCCATTTCCTGAACACACGCGAGACTTTGTTTCCTTGGTGTTTTTGTGGGTCTAACTTTCTTCTCATTCCTTCCTAATCTGTCCCTCTATCTTGTTCTCATTTAATATCTCTGTCTTTCTACCTCTGTATCTTTTTTTTTCTCTCCTTCTTCCCTTGGCAATTCTTTTGTCCTTGTCCCACACTGTTTCAGTTACTCTCTTTCCCTCTCCCTCTCCTTCCTGCTATCTTGTCTTTTTTTCCCCGATGGCTCATCCAATGAAAGAGCTGCAGTGATGCTATCTCTGACCCCAGTCTGGACCCGTGTTTGTGTGTGTTTGTGTGTGTGTGTGTGTGTGTGTGTGTGTGTGTGTGTGTGTGTGTGTGTGTGTGTGTGTGTGTGTGTGTTGGGTATCAGACAGCTTGCTCCTCATAAGACTGACGCCCCCAGGCTAATGTCACAACACTCCCCTCACACATTTCCTCAGTCAGCTGCGTGCGGTACAACTGCGCAGTAGACACAGCCCACAGTGCTACCAAGTCAATCCAGCTCAATCAAATAAGGACCCTTATGAGAACGTAATTAAAACCTATCATTGCAGTTTTCATTCGAAATGAAACGTGATGGACAATTAGCTGAATCAACTTCATGAACCTCGCAGAAAGAGGTCATTTTATGTCTGTGGGCCTCAAACCTATCTCAATATAGCACAGTTAGGCACACCAAAGACAATTAAGGGGTCAGCATGCTTCAAATAGAAACAGTAACCATTCTGAAAATCAATAATTCATTTCAGTCCAAACACAAAACACCAGCATTTTTAGGATTAAGGGCTTTTCTTTGTCATTCATGATAGAAAACTGAATATCTCTGGGTTTGAACTACCGACTGGATACAACCGATATTTTTGGAGCACATTTGGATTTTATAGCCAGAACTATCAGTCCGTTAATTGAGAAAATACTGAACAGATTAATCAACACTGAAAATAATCTTTAGTTATCCCTTGAGTATTCAGGATTTGAATTTCTTTTTTTTCTCGTTCTTCACTCTGCTACTTCATCATTTTTTGAATGTACAGAGAAGAGCAACCACAGAAGTGTTTTAAAAAATCGTGTCCAAAGTCATGACCATTTGAATATGTGTTGTGTAACGCCTCTCTATGACAGCAGGCTTTGCTCCGTGACTTCAGAACAGCTATAAACACTTATGCCTTTACTTTTTCACCAGTTGGGCATTGCATCATACAAACTAGTATGTCTACATTTGTAAGTCCCCTTTTATCATCCTCTATCCCTTTACTTGATGATATAACCACAGGTGGAGCATTACCTGGAACACTTGTAACATTTGGAACAAAAGGAAGCCTCCAATGCACTTTGAAAGGTCAGATTTTAATGGACAAGGCAGGCAGTATTCTATATTTTTCTTTTGGTCAAAAAATCCAATGAAAGGACCAAAACCAAGAGTCGATTGTCAATCTCTTAATGCTTTTGGAATTCCCCAGCCTGTCTGTGGCTCTAAGCCCTAAGCTCATTTGTTCCTGTTGAAGACACAATCTTTAAAAAAAAAAGAGAGAGAGAGAGAGAGACGGGTCACACAAAAATGGGTTAATTTTTTAAACAGATCAAGTAACTTCCTAGAACAGTGCACTGTATTTTTTTAATCAGAAAACATAACTCAAATGGGAGTAAAAAGTACATTTGTTGTTGACTGTTTTTAGCAGCAGATTCAGTGTGGTAGTGGGTAGATAATGCGGGATTGACTCAAAATAAACTACAGTGCCCATGTTCATTGTAATGAAGAAACGTTTCTCCCGGTGAGACAGTGTTGCTCACTGATGTGTTTTTAATAGATTTTGGACAACAATGAACGTCTGTGGCACGGAGGAATAGGCTATATCAGGCACTGGATACACAGGCTGTATTAACAGTATAAATGCATTGTTGGTTTTAGTCCTTTCATTGGATTTGTTCATTTAAAAAATGTAGCATATCTCCAGACTTATGCCCTAAATAATGAAAAATAACTTAAATTACACCTTAAAAAAGGAAAAAGATACTAATGTTATGCCTGGAAACAAAGGAAACACAAGTCAGATTTGTTGGATGACTAAATTATCCTTGGAAATCATGGTATTTTTTTGTGTAATGTCAGGTTAAGGATTTATGGCAGTGACATGAATCTGCCAACACTCCCTGAAGTCTAATGACGTTTATGAATGTCTAAAAAAAAAAAAAAAAAATTATGTCAAGTGCACAGACATAATGTTCAGAATCAGTGAAGAGGCCCTTAAAGTGCTTTATGTGCTAAAAGCCAATCAAACCAAAATCTGCCAGGACACTGTTAAACAAGAGGCACTAGAGCTGCATAATGTCCCGTTCTTTCTGAATACAAAGGAAGTGAAGGAACATGCAAGTGCTTCGGTTTCGGCTCAAGTAGTCATGGATGGAGATTTGCATCGATTTATTCCCGTCTAAGAGCACTGTGCTGCATGATTACTGAACCTTTGTTCAGCTGCGTAATGTCCCGCCATAATCATCATGATATATTAGACATAACCAGTTATGCTAATTAGATCAGTAATTGAGCAGATTATTCCGTTAATTAGTGTTAATGGAATAAGGATCATTGTTACGTAAACGTGCCATGGTGATGAGACACAAAACTGCTATGTATGATGTATCTCGTCTGTGTATTTCTCATGGACAGCTGATGAATTATGTTCCACGGAGTTTGGCAGCACAAACCTTTAAAATGATGTAAGACAGTTAAGGGAAATTCCACCAATTTTACACTTCAAGTTCAGTTTATGTGTCACAGGGAGTACTATTAATGGAACTATAGGGGTTTATTTGTATTTTCGGAGCAGGATTCCACATACTGGAAAATAAGATTCGGTATATTGGTCTCTGCAGCATTGGATTTGACTATTCTTTTTTGGGGTCTGTCTCTCACATGTCCCCAGACTTTAAGGAAGAGCAGTACTAAATAACCTGATACCTTTTTAATGTTGAATATCTGGTTTTGTTTTCAGTGCCTCAGAATCAAGGAGCAACATCTTACTCTTTGGACATATCTCGTTGCCTGGTCCAGTATTGAAAAATGAATTTTCAAATTGTTTTATTTAATTCGTTCAGCCTGACATTGTGTTAATTGGAAGGCTATATTTTTTATTTGCTTTGCTCTAATCAATTAGTAGCATGTCACATATCTGTCCACAGACACTATATTCAGTTATCATGGAAGCTGCGATAACAGTTGATATGAGCAGTTAACATTTTTCACATTTATAATGAAAATATTTCAATTTAATAGTTTTTATTTTGGTGCATGGACTTAAATCAACTTGTACTTGGCCACACATACTGCCATTTTTCTCCCAATTTATTCTATGGGCACAGTTCACTAGCTTTGTGGGAAGATGATTTTTCCACTCTGATTCCAGCCCACTAAACTCTGATTAGTTGATTGTTTTGCCAAACTGCAGAAAAAGCTGTCAATAAGGAACATCAGACCTCTTTGAACCACTGCGCAAAACTGACATGTGGACAGCGATTCAAAAGTCTGGGACCAAACACAGCATTCAAAACCTGAAAAACAACTATCACAGGAGGCAGGGACGCCAACGGGTTACCAACAGCAGAAATCACTGTTGCATTTTTGGAGAGGTAAGTGATGTGATTGTCAACAAGAGTCTGGTTGAGTCTCTTGAGGGTTAGCATTTCCCTGAAAACAACAAGGCAATCACTGAGTGTTTGATTTCTGTTTAATAAAAAAAACAAAAAAAACAGGGTAAAGCTTTTTCTTGCTTGCCAGTGACTGTGAGTGTACTGTTCTCACCTTCTTCAGCCGTCCACTTCTGGTGCCCAGGAAGACCACGCTGTGTCCGTTGTAGACGTAGGAGGTGACAGAGGTCAGCCTGTCCCTGCTCTCTGTGAACACGGTGCGACCCGACACCAGCTGAGAACCCCCCAGGGGCTGGTTTATATCCAGGCCACAGAAGTGATCATCGATGGGAACAGGCTGCACGGAGAGAGGGAAGGGGCGGGACGGGTGTGGGGGTGAGGATGAAGAAAGCATTAAGAGTATGAGAGCAAATGGGTGGTTGTTTTTTTTTTTTCAAGAAAATTTTAGGAAGAAAACCAGGGGATGAGGCGAAAGGAAGGAGGGATAGACGAGGTGAGAGTGAAAGGAAGGAGGAGTGAGGATGACAGATGTAAGGAGGGGAGATGGAGGTAATGAGAGAGAGGGAAGAGTGTAAGTGGGAGCCAGAAGAAAATGACTGAGATCACTGCAGACACATGCAAAAATAAGAAGAGAACTCAAACTGACTTCTGGTAAGCCTAACATGCATTAAGTGCACAATTTTCAGGGTTAAAAATGGTTACTTCAAAAGGGCTCAGGCTGCTGCGTTTATCGACATGCCTCCGAGCAGGCGAATTTGCGGAGCAGACTAATTGCTGATGGCAAACACGAGAAACGCTGTGTGTTTTGTGCCCGTTTCTGTGATTTTTTAGATCGCTTGATCTGACATCATACAAACACACAGCACAAGAGATGTCAGGTTTTGATTAAGCATCAAAGAGAGCTGCATGCTAAGCAGTCCTGTTACATCTACTAAAATGCACCTCAAACCTTTGCTAATTGCCTGTCACTCGGTGTATACATCTACCTTTTTTAGGGCAGCTAATTTCTTATTTCACATCCCCTACTTTTTAAACATATATTAGGCCTTACTGCACTTTTCCTTTCATCAAGTGATGATCCTGAGCTTTACCGAACATGATCGGTGCCATGAACCCGGCGTAAACAAACTTCATATCCCACCACACCCTGCTTTTTCTCTTCTTGAGCCCGACCTCCAGTCTTGCAAAAGGCGTATAAAATATAAAGGAGTGTAAATACGGAGTCTGTCTGGCTAGCAAGTGTATCCTATGAATTCTTTTCTCTCAAAACTAAATATTGTAGGTGTGAACATTTGTCTTAAAATTTGTCTGTGCATGAAATTGCAAGTATGAAATTCTGCTGCTGAATTTTTAATGTCATGCATACTAACCCCCAGAAAAGAGCATCAAACACTGTCAGGGTTTTATCCATATATATATCAATGCTGAAATAATATTGCTTTTATACTTGTGGCAGTGTTGGTCGGCTTGCCATGTAACTTTGTTTCATGGTCTCCAGCAGATTAATTGTTGCACTGACTTTTGCTGTTGTGTCACCATCAGGTTGAAATTTTAGTTTTTAGTTTGGGTTTTTTTTGTATGGGGGGGGGGGGTGAGATGTTGCCATAGCATTTAGATGGGCCTTTATTAAATTCGATACAGATACAGATACAGATATTCAAGATGTCGAGGGGATGAATCATTATTACTGTAGGGATTCACTGACTTTTCGTCTTGCATCACTAGCAGGTGAAAGTTCTCACTTATCTGATGAATTTTCTCACATTTACTAATTGGATGTTCACAAAAAATCTTTATGGGCGTCCAATTTAAGTTTTTGGTTTCTAATGAAAGGTTTCACCCCCTATTGGTTGATATTCCTGGTCCCCAGATGACACCTGCTAAACAGTACATCACCATGTTAACATTTTCATTGTAAGCATGTTCGCGTCTATTTAGCTCTAAAGCACCCCTGTGCTCTCTTGTTATCCTAGTAATTGGCAGATCGTGAAAAGGGTATTTTTTTAAATGTCAGTAAAGCAACAGAATTTATCCATCTTGGTGTATTCAAGTAATGACCAGACACTTCCAAATCTTGACATTTCTGATACATGTCCCTATCAATGCCTCTCCAGAAACATTCAGCTGTTGATTTTTCACACAGAGTAATTAATCTTGTAACCAAAGAAACACAGTATCTAATGACATCTTAACAAAACCATGGTGTTTCATTTACAGTCCATTTCAGATATAAAGCTCTTTGGTTAACTGCTCAGCGAGAGTTAATTACTGAATTATTATGTATCTCTATCCTCCCTCAGTTGCTTTTATGAATAACATTACATCTTATTTGTTTGATGGCACGGTGGAATGAAAGTACATGTTGGGAAACCACCAGAGCGATGGATGTGATGGATATCATTGTTTTCATGGTTCGCTTTCAACTTGTTTCCGTGAAAGCCGCTCATTATTCAGAATTATAGCTTTCACAAAGGCATAGACTTGGGCATTTACAAGAAAGCCCCTTTCTAAAGATCAAGAACAGGTCTCGGAGGGTTCAAATAGTGCTGACAGCGACGAGAGCAAAAGGAAGGAGATGGTGGGGGGGTGAGAGAGAGAGAGGCAGAGAAAGGGGAGGAGAAGAAGGTGGGAGTCCGTGCTCAAACCCCTGAATGAAATCAAAGCTCCATACAAAACTATTCTGATTAGCATTGTGGAATTAATCTCCTACAGCTCCTCTGCTCTCGTGGGATGCCTAAAAACCTGAATGGTGTCCTCAGCACCTCGATGGCTGCCGGCCTAGCAGCTATTTAGGCTGCAATTAAGGTTTTTGGATAGTCAAAGGGCCAACTTTTACTGTGTGTGCGTATGCAAAGTGTATGTCTACAACTTTATGAGGCAAAATCAGAGGGCCCACAGGCTGAAGACGTGAGCATCATTCCCTGCATGCCTCTCTCCCTCTACGGTCTACTTACCGCCTTGGTGCACTGCACGTCCTTTCCCAGCAGCCAGTGCAGCTCAAGGTTTCCCTCTCCCTGATAGCAGGACTGCAGTCGCTCCTTGATGCGCGCGTTGATATCTTGGATGGTGAAGACGCAGAGAGCGGAGTGATCCGGAGGGTCGTGGTACTGCTTCTGTCCTTTGGAGAACACGGCAAAGAGCATGTCCTCCTGAGCGCTGATGTTGAGCGACTTTGCCAGAACCCTGCCGGCCTTGGCCAGGTAGGCGGCCTGCAGCAGACGGTACTCCTCGCCCCTGTGTACGCACCCCAGAGGAAGTGACACGTAGGAGTGGAACTTTGTGTCACCTTTGCAGAGGCGGATTATGCGAGAGGTGTAGAACAGGTCGCCGGGGGAGCTGCCCGCGGGCATCCCGTTGTCCGGAGTCTCCGGCTGGACGGTCATGAAATAGACGAAGCTGCCACTAGCAAAGCCATAGATGTAGTAGATGTCAAAGTGTGGGACAAGAGCCAGTGTGTCTGAGGGGATTTTAATGAGAGATGAAACAAAGTCGGTGTGAAGCTCATAGTCCAGCATGGCGGAGGATTCTGGGTCACGAGGCAGCTTGCGGCTGGAGATAGTTGGGAAGTAGTCCTGTTTGCCTCCGACAGCCGTGCCAATGTACAGAGTGGCATCCTGACCCTGTGAGGGCACAACAACTCCATACATCGTCCCTGTCTGGTTGTCACTGGACAGGTAGTGTTCTTTCTTATGCGTGGGCTCCACGAGAATGAACAAGTCGTCCAGCCTCATCAGCTTGCAGACGCCCTGATAGAGGCTCCCGCAGGCCAGCAACCGGTTGTGAGAATAGTCGATGAGCAACAGTTTGTTAACATTGTCGGTAGAGGCCAAAGGCTCAGAGCAGGGCTGGACAATAAGTGGAGGATAACACGCTTTGTTGTCATACTCGGGTCCTGTGTCGTGGGACACCAGGAGGGTGAGGTTAGCCGACAACTTGTAGATCCTGTTGACAGCCCCGATGTACAGCGCCCCGGTGGACTGATGCACGGTCAGGTGGTTCAGCGACCACTCCCTCCTCTCTGATTGGAAGATGTTCAGAGTCTGTCCGACAGTCGTGTTCGGATTCACAGAGATTAGCGTCAATAGCCACAGTGCCATGGGCCATGACATGACCTTTAGAGAGCCGTGACCTTTAGTGAGGCCGCAGTAAGTCCATCCTTTATCCAAGCACGTTCCCATTCTCACAGGGCTCCAAAAAAAAAATACAGAGCTCAGACAAAACACCTGGGATTGTGTATCGGCAAGGGGAGGACTGCACTGAAAAAGATGCGCTGAAGTGCTGTCTTGTCCTGTGTAAATGATCTTCACATCATTCTGAAAGACAAAAGAGGCATTTGTTTTAAACTCCAAAGATCCTTGATTCTTTCAAGAGTGAGTAAGTGCTTTCAGGGTATCATTAGTCGCTTCATCTAAAAATCTTGAAATATATATATATATATATATATATATATATATATATATATATATATATATATATGCCTATTTTCCCCTCTATCTCTGTTTAGTCAGACACATGAGACATCAAAGAAACAAGTAATCATTTGTTCAAACTGTCTCCCCATATTTACTAGCCCGAGAGATGGTCCAGTATTCCCCCTTTTCAACAGGGGGGCTCATTATATTCACTTTTCTGTAAGAAAGAACTAACTGTGGCCCATTACTTGAACAAAGCAGTGACACCCTGTAGCCATGCCTTCCCTCTGTTTGGGTGGCTAATTGAATGATCCAAATGTATTAATTATGCGACCATATTTTGGCTCCCCGTTTTCCTTTCACCCCTCTGCCTTGTTCCTTTAAATGGTTGAATCCAAGAGGAATTAATCACTCTCCACTGCGGCCGACATTCCTAAATTAATCAGGCTTTTTCCAAGGATGGCAGGGAGTCATTACAGATTCAGAGCCAAGCAGCATCAACCCTCGCACTTCGCTGTTTAATTTCATTAACATATTTTATGTAGATATTTTCCAGGGGACAAACGATGTCTCTCAAGCACATGATGGAGTAGAGGATGGATGAGTTTGACACGTGGCAAAGGATGTGTGATGTATTTGCAGTTTTCTCTCCCCTCGTCATAACCATTGCGAGATGTTTGCTTTAGTCTGATGCAAAGTGCTTTTCATGTAGACGAGACAAAAATTCGCTCATTTGTAACAAAAAAAACAGGGTTGTTTTTATTTTTAAATCTCAAAATAAAGACAGATGGCAACAAGAGCATTGTAGCTAAAGTGGCTGCACCTTCCCTTTTACTTCATTGAAGTCCATTAATGGAGTAATAAAACTGCCTGTATAGGAGAACAGACCATAAATTAAGACACCAACATCATCCTAAATCCTGTGTGTCTGCCACTAGAAGCTTCTCTAATCTGGCTCCCAAAGGTTGTTTCTAGCCCCCCCCCCCCTTCCCTTTGTCCTCTCCAAGCCAGCAGCCCCTTCACACTCTTCTAATAATACTTTTTAAAAAATCGGTCTGTCCGTCTCAATGAAGTGGCTCTAAATGTCCTTTATAGATATCCTGCCAAATGCTAGATGGCTTTAGCTCAAAGGCAACTGTCTTTTTTGGCCCGAGGCTGACGTAAACAGGGTGTTTTCTCAGCGAGACTTCCCGGTATAAGTAAAGGTTAAATGAAGACAGCCATGTCGGATCCTAATGCCGGGGTCATGATACAATGGGTGCTCTCCATTGGCTGACTAACGGGACGTCCGGCTGAGTTGAGCCGGCGCCAGGGATGGAGCGGATGGACTGACACTGAGCCGGCTGGGTCGACTCCAGCTCCACTCCAGCATCTCCTGTCCATCTGTCCCCACCACAGTCACACCGGGGGAGAAGTCACTCGAGTGTCTCGACCTACTCTGCTCAATTTGGCAGGCTCGGTGTGAGCAGCTCCAGCAGTAATTGGCCACCGAAGAGTGGTATCTTTCACACACTATTGCTGCATTTAAATCTGAACTTCAATGTTCTTTATTCATAATACACAACACTTCCAAAGACCTGTGTGACTCAATCTCAGTCACACTCTGCTTTTCGCTGTGTTTAGCTATCTGCTTTTAATGATGGATCACAGAAGCTTCTTTCTTTTATTTTCTTGACAATTTTCTCACTGGACACAAAAAAAAATCTGAGTTTTCTTTTATCAGTTCCCAGTAAGCGGAGATTTGGCAGCACATGTTGGCACTAATATTTACAGATTCTTTACTTTAGGCAAAATGGTTTCCAACAAATTCCTTCTGAAAATCCCTCAAATCATCTGCTTTGCGAGCTGATGAATCTCTTAACCAGTTTCTGTGTTGATGTTACCACAATTTTCATTCTTTTGTCCTTTTTATGTGAAAAACCCGAGGAAACAGGTATTCAGGCTTTTAGAAATGTTTTCAGAGGAAGCAGTGACATTTCAATACTTCAATGGCTCCTGGGTGAAGCAAAATATAAATAATAAACTCTTTGCAGCAGTCATATGCTTGTTTTCAGTAAAGCAAATGGCCTAAACCAGGGGTCACTGGAAACCTTTACTCTCTGGACTGCAAACCTTTTTCTAAGTCTTTCTTTGCCTTTTGATGTAGGCTCTTTTAGTGAGAAAGCAGATGCTGGAATGGGATATAATTCAGTCTAGAGCTGTTTGAAAGTGGGCGTGTTAGAAGCAGAGAAATATGACTCAGTCCTTTGTGCATATTCTTCAGCTGCCAAAAAAGAAGCTGAAAAGTGATTTTATTGTTAACCAAATCAACTAGGGCTGTTTCTTCTTTGCGGCATCCAGCAGAATCAAATTACTTAGGATTTTCCCTGTTGAAATCACACTAAAAGTTTCCAGGTGAAAACCTTACTGTGTATGTTTTTTTTTCATTATTATTGTAATCTTATCAAAACCTCAAGCACTGTCCTTTTCTCATCTTGAAATAATATTTAAGGCAGGGTTCTTGAGGTCTGACAGCAAACAGCAGAACAAATGATATTTGGGAAGGCAGGATTGAGTCTGGCATGACCTTAAACAGCAGACACCAGCAGTGCCACCCAGAGGTTAATTCAGTGTTGAGAGTCTCCAGTCAAAAGCCTCGGAGGAATCACAAAAGACGGGAGAAAAAACAAGAAGAGAAAATAGGAAGTGCTGGTGGCAAACAGAGTTGGGCAGGCATGCAGGCAGGCAGAGGCCTCATCGTTTCATTCATTTCTGTTCTGCCGGCTTTGGTCACGTCTAAGGCGTGCAGTCATGCTGCTCAGTGTTTACCCTGGATTATAGAGACAGCTCTTCGCCCTGCGCAGTCCTCCCTGCTGAATTCTCCGCCTCGCCACTCAGACACGCTCCAGCCGAGACGTGACTCATTCACACTCGCACACAGGAACACGGTTTGCCGAGGCCTCTGGGGACACCAATCACGGCCGCAACGTCGACGAGGGAGAGGCCGGCCTCTTGTGCCCCACAGACACGACCCTTTGACCCGGAACGAAATCAGTGGAACGAAGTCCATCCTTTATTGGAGTGAAATGCTGTCGTAGCTTCTTTAGAACCCGGTTAGACATAATTCAAGGGACAGAAGGGATGGTTGGCTTTTTTTTTAAACCTCTTGTTTGTGTGATCCATCTGCCGTCTGAGATGAACTGAAATGTTCACATTGGATATCTCTTTGTTAGGCTTTGCCTCATTTTCATTGCTCAATCAAATTTGATAGCAGGAAGCTTCGGTCTGCCAGAGACTAACGGGCGGCTCAGCGAACATTTTTCAAATGGTAATCTTACAAATTCTATAAAATTCGAGTGAGCTGTTTTTAATATTGCAACTGTGATAGTGTTGAAGACCTCATTAATTTACTTTCTGTGGTGATTTGCACATTTCATGTTGTAGTGAAGATTGCAATTTTGTGCGTTGGTTTACAATTCCCTGTTACAACCCTGTGGATGATATCAAAAAGTTCTATCTTTAGGTTAAAACTATCTGTATTCTTAACTGCAGCAAAAAAAAAGATGGTCCAGTGTGGGGTTTTTCCATTAAAAGAGAGACAGATTAAGCACAACCAGCATGGCGTTCGAGTTTATCTTGTTTACGTTTGGTTTGTGGATTTGTGTGAGATCGGGAGCACAGTCGGCCGTGATCTTTCTAAAGGTCAGCAGAAACGTCTCTGTTCTCACACTTAGTCAACAATGGGAGTCACTGTCACTCGCATCAGAGGTGATAAAAACTTTTTTTTTTTTTTTGTCACTGTTGTTTTTTGTGGCCTAGATTTATAAAGCTGCACAAAAGCAATAACAGTATAAGACCACAGGGGCGGAAGTGTCTGACCCACGATGGTCATAACAGCTCCTGTTCTCATGATTACAATCCAGCTGTGCAGAAAACACATGCTTTTTTTTTGTTTTGTTTTGTGTCCAAAATGGAGATGCTGATGGTGTAAGTTAAGTCTAAGTTTCTAAAGTTGGGGGATGATTTCAGATCGGTTGAAAGAGTCTTTGGCTGCAACACGTCTTGCTGCTGTCCCGTACAATATTTGCACTTACAGTATTAAAAGTCACATGGCCTGATGGGATACTTTTGTCCGGGGGTTTTCCGCAAATCCACATGGATGAGTCATCGTGGGGGGCGGGCGGGGGGCTAGCATTGTACACATTACACATGAATGAGCTGGGAGGGCGCCAGCCGCAACAGAACTTGACTTCCAAATGAATAAATGAAGGCAATTAGTAGATCTGTTTACAATGTTGTGGAGACAGAAGTAGGTCAAACGTGGCGGAGACAGGAGGGAGGAGGGAGCCAGCAAGCCAGAGCCAGGGGCTGTCGCTGGTACCTACAGTGATGAGTCGGGGAATTAGGACATGAAAATGCCGTCTTTATTAGCAATGACTTTTAAATGAATGTCATATTGAATCACAAGGGACCGGTAGGGTTTATTAGAAAAAGCCGTGTTTTGTGATCGGTCCACTGTGCTTTATCGGTGGCTGTGTTGTGGAAGGGGCAGCCCAGGGCAATGGGCTCCGCCTCGTAAAGCCCCCTCCACCACACACACACACACACACACACACACACACACACACACACACACACACACACACACACACACAGGCTCAGGCCTCAGAGGACATAATGTGTAGCGCAGACGCTCACACTGCAGATACCCACAGGATATCTTCACTTTGATGCCGCACAGCGAAATTTTGTGACAGTTGGCCTGTGATTAATTTTCATCATGTTCTACAATGTAAACTGAAACAGCAATGCGTCCTCCGGACATTTCTGTCGGTCGAGGGGTGGGGTGGGGTGGGGTGGGGGCGTGTTAGTAAAAAAAAACTTACAAACCAGTATTCAGATTAATGACACTAGCATTTTGTGATAGGAGTATTCTCTGAAAAGCATGTGAATCACTGTAAATTCATTTAGCTGTGTTGGCAGCCCTTCTGGCATAGTCTGTGTGTCCCAGCATGGTTTTATATTAACAAAACGAACCATAATTGCCTTTTTTTTTTGCTCTTTTTGTTTGGTTTATTGGTCAGAGCAGATATTGCAGCCTTTAGGACTCTCTAGTCAGCCACTAATCTTGATGGTAGCGTGGCAGAGGTTGTCTGTGGGGAACGGTAAAACAACACTATGTCACCGAAACATGCTCTGCTACTAATAACTGCAGGATACTGCGAGGGGCCTGGGCAGAGCAAAATGTGACATAGGGGACCAATTCCAACACATCGCCACAACAGAGTCAGCAGCCTCCTCTGCAATGCATGCCATTATCTCAGGGCATATGCATTATACATGCAGATACAGTACTATATCTGAAATTGCTGTTAAGAGCAGGGACTAGATGAAGGGCACTGCTGCCACAGTTGGATTTAACCACGCATGCCTTTCTCCTCCCATCCCTCCTCTCAGCTCTGTCTCCTCTTCCATAAATCTCATTGTCGTTCTTCCCTGGTTAATGGTGACCTCAAGCAGGCTCCTCTCAACCGCCGAAACCCCTCGCGTTGCATATGTGATGAGCATGGATGGGGAAAGTCAGAGTGACCTCCAGCGCTGTGATGAAAACCCATGCAGCTCGAGTGCAATAGAGGGTCTTCTATAATTCAGCGACCGCAGAAGAAGACAGAGCGGGCTACGTTTCCTCCGGAGCCACACGCAGCATGTTGCGTGAGAGCCGTGCTGCAGCGGCTGCCCCGGCAACCCCCCCCCATCCTTTAAAATCACTTAAGTGCAAGAGGAGGAACAAGGGGTAGACACTGGAGTCCAACTCCGGCTCAGACTGATCTGTGGACAGTGCAGCTAAGAAGAGTAAGGAATTAGGGTGGTGAAATGTGAGCTCTTGTCTCTCTACCTGAGACAAGTACAGAATACCTCTCCAGTTGTGATTTTTGTACCATAAGAGCACTCTTATCCATCTTTGTTTGGCTCGGTAACTAAAAGCCTGCTATTTAGTCTCTATGGCTATCATTTTATTGGGTGCTGTCTTCTTCTGAGTGTCTGTCTGAGTTGAAATTGCTCTTTCCGCAGAACAAAGCCGTATTTCTGCACAGACTGATTCGGTTACAGAAGTGCAGGACTATATTGCTTTTGCATGTATAAATCATAGCGACCTGAGAGGAAAAAATACATTGCACTTGGCAGAGACTAGACCCCAGCGTAGTGTATGAATGAGAAAAATAATCAAACACAGTGATGCAGAGCATCCATGTGAAGCTGTGAAGCACATATGTCCCCATTTCCCACACCACTGCACACAGAAATCAAAGAACTTATTCCAAAGAAGCCTTTATGTTTTCTCGGTTTCCTCCCTCTTCGCCCATATGGCTTCATGGGGGTGAAGGATGCCAAGGTTGGAGGTAGCTGGCACGAATAATTACGATCAAAGAAATTACGGCGCAAAAGGAACAGCTGCTACCTCCACTGCTGACAAATCACTGTGAGCAAGAGGAGACGGCGATTGACAACGAGTCAGGGAGAAACAAACAGGGAAGAGGAGGAGAGCTGGTGCATGTTCTACTATTCAACAACTTTCCCTCTAAGTATCTGCTGCTCCAAAACCCATTTAACATTTAATCCGCAGTGCAGATTTGGTGCCTTTGGTGGCCATTCACTCAAAAGCTGTACAAATACAAGCATCTACCCAGATTATCTCAGTCTGCCTCTATGGTCGGCCCAGTTTGCCCCAAATTCTAACCTACTCTGAAACTCCTAAGTTCCTAAGTCGTTGGCTGTGGTTTTGAGTAAATGCATAGAAATTCCCACAATGTTGAGAAAAAATGGAAACTAGCTTGGTTAAAGTACAGTACCCTTGGGGCTCAGAGGTCTACCAGGACTGCAAACAGAGGTAAATTTCCTCAAATAGAAACTCACTGGAAGGCAAATAGGGCACAGGTCTTTGCAGAAACGTTCTTTTACAAAAGCTCCTCCAGGGATATCACATACTGGGAAAACAGTAAAGCATCTACAGCGAATGCACAGCAGAGAAGATTTCCCTTTGCTGCAACCTGTCCTTCTTGACAGGACTCAATCCTTGAATTAAAATTGAATTCTCTAACTCTATTAAGTAAGTCCAGTCCCACCTGGTTTGTGGCTGCCAAGGGCTGAACACTACAGCAGTCTCAAATGTAGTCCAGGTGCTCTGGGCTTCAGGGACATGTTGTAGGTAACCTTATGGGGACCATTTTGCAGATGTTGACTTACTTTTTTCATAGTAAGAACAGCCTGAGTAACACATTCAGCAGGCGTTTGATGTGGCTCTTTACTCTTCCCCAAAGGCTCTATCATCCCAACTAAGTGAAAAGCAATTATAACCTTTTTATATCTATAAACTGCTTCTTTGATCAAATCTACATTATTTAAAATGGCTCATTTCCAGTATTTGCAAATATGCAGACACAGTGTTTTAGAAAAGAGCTGACAGCGTCAATTGGTGACTACGCCAAGCTGCGCAGCATGTTCTTTGAAGCTTGGAAGTTGCAGGTGTTCTGTGGCAAGACTGGGGAATGTGTAGACTCTTCACAAGTTTCTGATGCTATTATTTATTGAGGATTTTACCTATTCCTACTGACATGCAATGAAGAAAGTAGTACAAGGATTTCAATTTCCTCAAAATTGAAAATTATTTGAGTTGGAGGCGTTTGCTGAAATGAAGGGAAACAGAAGATTTGCCATGGCTCTACCACATCAAGACCAGTGTTGGACTTAATGTGCTACATTTTCCATGTTTTGTGACATATTTTTAATGACCAATATTTTCATTTCTTTTTTAAATTGTCACTTTTTGATAAATAATTGATTTGAATGTTCCAAGACACCTGTTTTTAGTGCCCTCATCATTGGACGCATGTAATCGAAAAATATGTTTTCACGGCACACTACCACCCAAACTTGACATGACGGACTAGTTAATGGGATTTTTGTAAAAAGGTCCAAATATGTGCAAAAGAGGCCCAGGTGTTCTGACTTTTGTAGTCCATAATATGAGTGAAGCTCCAAAAAGACTGAATCTTATAATTTCCATGTACAACTTGCTAGGATCCTTTCTGTGAGACCCTTCCCGCCTGATAAAAAACACTACCTGTCAAACTTCATGCCCTGATTTTGCGAGGCAATTTCTCCAAGTCCTTATGGCATCATTTTCTCAGACTTTAAAAAAAGCACATTCCAGAGCCGCAGAAAACATTTTACAACTGTTTTCATAAGCTGAGCAGAGCTGTTTATGGTGAGTAAACTGATCTTCCTGTATAAAACCGCTGGAGCGCCTCCTTAAGAAAAAAAAAAAGTGATTACAAATTCTTCAAACTTCAAAATAATGTAACAATACTTTTCCAAGAAAGAATATACATGAAATCCCCCAAACTCTGTCAGCTTTTCTTTCTGACCATATGCTGTCTGCTTATACCAGTGCCAAAGAAAATCAAGCAAAACACACACATCAGCAAAGTTATTGCACTGTTTGTATCAACAACGGGGTGACAATCTGGAGGCGATGCGCCATATTGCAAGACCGCCATCACTGCATGCTGAGCACTGCCAAAGCTGCCATCTGGCAGGTGAGCTGCACGCTTTCCACTTGTACCTCTCCTCCCTCTCACTTCTCTCCTCCGCTGTTTGTCACCACCTCTCTCTCTCTCTCTCTCTCTCTCTCTCTCTCTCTCTCTCTCTCTCCCTCCCTCTCTCTCTCCGTCCCACTGTCTGTCTGTTTCTGTCTTCACCAGTCTTTCTCACTCCCGCTACCTATATGTGTCCACCTCTTGCTCCCTGCTCTGCCTCTGCATCATCCCCGTTTCTCCACCGTCATCTACCTGTACATCCACCTCCCTCCAGGCCTGGATCACACGCTGAAAGGAACAGAAGCGGGAGGACTGAAAGGGGGGATGAAGAGGAGGGATGAGTAAGGACAACAGCGTATCGGCGGCGCTTGAAGATCTGCAGTATTTTGTTCTCTCTCTCTTTCTTTCTTTCTCTCTGTCTCTCCCGTCACTGTCAGTTTAATATCACAGTTTGCGTCTCTTTTCTTTTTATCACTCTCTCTCTCTCTCTCTCTCTCTCTCTCTCTCTCTCTCTCTCTCTGCTCTCTGATGTATACACGTATGCAAAGACACACAAGTAAATACACACGCGTACAGTATAACGAGCGAGTCCGTGAACACACACACACACGTACAATACATGCACCCGTATGCAGGCACTGACACACACACACACACACAGTACACACACACTGGGGGCTCTCCTTCTTCTTCTTCCTCGGGCTGTAGCATCTGAACAGTCGTGTTTAATCAGTGTCTCTGTAGGCAACCGGGGTAGCAGTTGGGGGAGGGGGGTGGGCGTAGAAGGTGGGGGGTCTCCAGCTATGGGTAGTAGCAGTGAGCTGCTGTGCACTCACACACCGAGTAATTGTGTTACATACACTAATTCGCCTGATGCACTATCGCCGCGACTGCGCGTCGCCTTTGCCCCTGACCCACATCCCACTCCCTGATATTCAAATGACTCCAAAATCAATGCCATGGATTCAGCTGCTGATGTTTCAAATCAAAGGCTGTTTTTCCAAGTGTAGTGTTGTGTTTCCTGATTCCTTTTTCTTCTCTTCATTGTATCTCCCCCAAACATATAGTATAGCTCATTAATCTCTGTAGAGGTCTCAGATAACACTTAACTCCTGGCCTGAAAATGTGGGGTGAAAATGACAGAGACAGATGTTCCAAATTACTTCACCTACACTGGTGCTGCGCCACCTCCAGGGTCAAGAGACTCACAAATAATGCAGTTTCACCATCAAAAACTAGAAAAAAACATAACCTTTAGCATAGGGAAAACAATGAGCTATCCAACAGAAGCCCAATTTTATGCTTAATTATACTTAATTTTCTTGAATATGTCCTCTTTTCATTCTATCCACTCTGGATTAATTTGATTTTTCATTAAAAAACACCATATAGTAAAATCACCTTAATATATGAGATCACCCAAATTAGAAATAAAAATGTTTTCTCATAAAGCCAGTAGTGCCATTAAACTAGGACCAAGGTCTTTAAATATGCGCCTCTGAAACTTCAGCCAAAAACAATAAATGGAAATTTCTTTCTGTTCCTGACTAATAGAATTTGAAAACCTCATTTGCAACTTTTTCTTTCCAGAAAATATGTCCAGGTTACGGACCTCAGATCTCATAAAACTGATTTCTTTTAAAGCAGATCCAGTGAAAATGAACCAAGCTAGGTCTGTGGATAAACCTGAGTAAGCAGGACATTCTTAAGGGGAAAAAACAGGCACATTTTGAGTCTTTCAAATGTCATTTATAAATGAAAAATTTCACTCAGACATGTTCTGATCTATTGGTTAAAACCTTGGCATGTAGGACAAAAATTACCAGGGTGGCTAGAAACAACAAAGACTGAAGGGGAACATGTGTCTTTTTGTATTTTTGATTAAGTGACACTTTAAAAATTGGTTTCTTTCGGAGTTTTGAGTGGTTAACCCTCTTTTACATTAATAAGACTCCTTAGCAGAGACAGAAATCATCGCAAACCAAGCCACAGTTTCATTTATTGCTGTCAAATGCAGCAAAAGAGAGAGACAGAACTAATGTGAAGATTCATTTATATTCTAAAATTAGCAGGCAACTGATAAAGCGCCGGAGCGCATGACTGGCATGAACACGCTAAGAGAGAAGCCAGCCTCTCTCATTCTCACTCTGTGAGAGGCTTTACCCGCTCTGGAGGGGCCAGAAGAATAAAAGCTAGTCCAACTGGCCAGCCAGATAAGCCGGACCAGAACGAGCATACAGAGACGAGAGGGGGGTTCATCTGGTTTGCATGGAGGGGTGAGAGTCAAAGAGCCATGAATCCAACAAACCGGTTCTCCACCACCCCCTCATCACCCCCCCCCCACCACCACCACCACCACTCAATCTACTACCACACAAACAGACTGGGGCTCAAACAAGAAAAAGAAAAAAAGAAAAGCACAACATGGTCAACAGCAATTGTTGAGGTTGGCACCGCTTACAACTGTGTGCTGCTTTAGCTCTTTTCAGGGCTCGGGCTCCATCCCAGCTCCTGCCCAGGCTTATCGGGGTCCCAGTGGCTTGTGCTCTGCCCTTGCTGCCAAGGCTGCACGAGCTCCCAGCTGCGGGAGGCAGGGGCAGTGGTGCCTGCCTATCTCCAGGCTAAATACTTCACTCTGGTATTCTCCTGATGACCAAGAGATCTGATGGCTGCCACATAGAATAACCCACATGTGCAAAGAAGCTCTGGTTAAAAAAAAAGAAAAGAAAAAAAAATCTGCACATGCAGGCAGCTGCAGCAGGTTTTGCCTAAAGTAAAGTGAAATTTATCCCACTGATAATAAGATGATTCGCAGCAAAAACGCACAGAGAAGCTGCTCTGCCTCTTCTGCCCGTCTGTAAAATCTGACTGGTACTGAGGCTGAGGCATTTACAGTCGCTCTGTTTTCAGAGCATCAGTCCACATCTGCTGGTCGTTACAGGTGGCCAGGACAGGCATAGTTTGACAATTCGCTCATGCAACGTTTTATACACTACCTCTGTTGAGAGGGCACGATGTCCCCGAACGCCTTCCCCTGCGCCCTAGGTGCGTAAAGTCTATACCCAACTTTACCCCTCCGCACACCGCTGGGCTGCACATCAGCCTCCTGCTCGGCAACAACGGTAAAGGAGAGGACTGCTCACCTTGAAATAAGAGGAGACTCATTCATGAGTAGCTCGGGTCCTGGTTATCGGTCGCGGAGTTTTGCTGGGGGGCGTCAGTCGGTCAGCCGGTCTGTCGGGGTGAATGTGTGAGGACGCCGGATACGACGAGACACAACCGCCGGTTTATTTATTCTACGCGCTGCCGCGACGCACGGCCGGTGGAGTCATCCGGGCAGCGGCGAGCATCTCCCCGTCAGCGGCGGAGAAGGGAGACGGTATCAAGTGACCCTCCCGGCACGTTCAGGGATTGATCATTTTCTGTAACAGGCTGCCACATAACCTCTCTCCACCTCCCTCTCTCTCTCTCTCTCTCTCTCACTCCCTCCCTCTGTGTGCGTGAGTGTGTGCGCGCGTGCGTGCGTGCGCGTGCGCGTGCGTGTGTGTGTGTGTGGATGCCGGTGCTACATGAAGTCACCCATCGGTTCACTTGCACCTCACGTACATTGTGCGCTTTTAGACCCAACCTCCGTCGCGTCATCCTTTGGCACAACTTGCGCGTATTGCAATTCAAATTTTTTTTTAAAAAATGTCTTTTCGATTTTGAATTGCTAGAAGACTCTTGTGGATTTACACATTCGGGCAAAAATGAATATTAATCACATAATTAGTATAACTGATAGACAATCAATGTATTTTATACGGATTCAACAGAAATAGCCCATACCTAGCATTCAAAATATATTAAAAAATGGACCCTGCCTGACTAAGTTATCAGCAGCACACAGGGTGAAGATAATGTCAGTGTCTAAAACAGACCTATTTGTCAAAATGATTGCTATCTTCATTTGTCTGTAAAATGACTGCCTTGGGATGTGTTCTTTGGTCTGCCTATATTTTTTGAAACAATCATCCACACATCTTCTGAGGTAAATATTAAATTTTGGTTTGTAAGAAGGTGAAAGGAAATGATATTAAAGCAGGTTATGCCCCCGTAGGTCAGTAAGTCATCCAGGCTTCTTCGACTCTTCATAAAGCAAGTAATAAAACCATTCACACATCTGACAAAGATTTCATATATTGTTTTTTGTTTTTTTTTTTTTCATTCAGAAGTCCAGAGACAGTAAAATGCACAGAGCAGCATGAAGAAGTTTCCTTTGAAACACTGCCATCTATGGGCTGAATAATGTAACCACACGGCTTTCTAAAGGCAAAAGCTGTGATGCCTTTGTTGTAAAGAGGAAGCCACGTTATTTGAGCCACGTCTGCTCCCTGCCTCAGGTAGAGGCTCACATACATGTTTTTTTGCGACTGAGGAGCGACCGATTCATGGATTTCCATGTCTCCGAAAGAAAACCCAGCACCACCACAGAACTGCTTTCTTTGTTGAGAAGCACAGTCGGCGCTTCTTCCTTGATGTCTGTGGTGGTGGTGGTGGTGGTGATGGTGTTGGGGGGGTGGGGGTGGGGGGTGGGGGCACGGAGTCCATCAGCCAGCTGTCTGCCCCTCATTATCTGCCATTCGATGGGATGGAGATGAGTTGGAGGTGTCAGACGGGCTACCTGTTAGGGCCAGGCAGCTCTGGGTGGTCGGCGGACTCCCTCAGGGCTCGGCCAGATGGCAGCCCCCTCCTCACCGGCCCCACGGCAGGTGCCGTGGTCATGAACCCCCATGTTACGCGCACATTCAAACACGTACTGTAACCTGAAAAAACAACACACAAACAAACAAGGATACGTAAACATGCGCCCGAGGCAGTTAACATGCAAAGCAACATGGCAGGAAATAGGTATGCAGATGCTCACAAGGCTGAGGAGAAAGTGCAGTTTCAGGGGAGAGAGGGAGTGAAATATAGAAAAGATCAGGGTAAAGACCCCTTTTTGCAGACATATGTGTTTAGGAGGCGAGAGGTGTGACGCTGTGATTTTCCTTGTAATGATTCATTTATATTTGTTAGAATACCTCTTGTATGTTCTGTAAAGCCAGCTCCAAATTTTTGTCTGTTAGTCCTGTATACTCTCGGTTTGGATGAGCAAAAACTCCCCTTAAAAAAAGGAAGAACCCTCTGGAAAAGCAAGAGAGGAGGGATCCCTCTACTGGAGCGGACAGACATCCAGTAGAGTTCAAATGTACAGAGTGTAAACAAAAATATAGGTGTAAAATCACAATCTGGACACAAATTTTTAAGAAATAACAAAAATTGCACCCATAGATCATTTTTGCCTTAATATCACACCATGGAAGCACCTCAGCCAGGCAGAGGCCACCTGATCGGGTTGAAATGCTCCGGTCATTAGCCCGGCTGCCGCTCGGAGCTTCCCCCTTACCCTAAACGTAACGGTGGGCTCGCACACACCGGAGAGGCGGCAGAGCCTCCGCAAGCCCCACCAAGTATGAGCGAAATGAGCCAAGTTCGTAGCGAGGAAAATGCAGCGCCGGAGGGCAGGCGCAGATCCACAGCATCACCGGCGTTTGTAATTAGTTACTTAGGGGGAACCACAGTGGTCAACCAAACTGCTCCAGTGTGTCTGTGTGCGTGCGTTAGTTTTGCTCCGGCATTGTTCTGATGTGTTCATTACGATTATTATGTCGTTGCTGCGGGCTTCAGAGACAGGACCCAAGTGGAGCAGCCAGCTAGATGCAATCTACCTCATGAAAATTACCATAACAACACAAAGCTGAGGAAGGAGGCAAAGGGAGGCGCATGCAAATGGAACAGCAATGAAAGAAGACCACAGGCCCAATCAAGCTGTCATAACATACAGAATAATAACAACTGAAAGCCATTAAAACCTTTCACTCTGAACCGTTACACCTCACTGTGCAAAGAATGGGATTGAGAAGCCCTCACATCTCTCATTTTGCCTAAACAGTCACACCAGGCTTTATCTGACTCACATCCATCATCTCCAGATTATAATGAGGCATTCATCAAAAGGAGTCATGTGCTGCAAAATAATTACCACTCCCCTTGTCACTCGTCCCTGCTTTGACTTTTCATAGAAATTTCTCTTTTCTGCGGTGCTGTCCACATAAACATTTTCAGACATGTTTCTTCCGCTCAAAGGAAAAGTTAAATAAGGTGCATTTTCCAGGTCAAACTGAGCGGTTTGTTCATAATGTGTTTGTGTGACTGTTCCAAACACCAGTGCAATTGGGGGTATCCGGACATGCCAATAAAAATGTAATGCTTCCATCTGCCTTTGAAAAAACAACTTTGATGTCTTTGGTTGTGGAACATAGTTAGTCCGCCTTGATTAACTTGTTTTGCTGGTGTCAGCAGAGGCCGCCACAAACTTCGGTCTTGCCGCCATGTTGTTTTTGAATTTAACTTTACCCAACATTCGTAAACACAGATGGGGCTGACAATATTCTGTATTTTTTCTTATTTTCAGAAAGTCACATGAAAAAGACCAAAACCAACAGTGAATTTTAACCTATTCATTAGTTTTGCCTAAGTAGCTACAGCCTGATCTATCTCTATTGTTGTCCAAAAACCTTTGATAAACGCATCGGGCCACAGCGTCGCGTTGCATGACATGCTCCCTCATTACCATTCGCAGGGGCACTGTGATTTGCTTTGAGTCAGTCCAACATACACTGACCTGCTGCCATAAATGCTCACTAGAGAGCCAAGTGTTTTAATCTATAGCCGTCTTACGGAAATTATTTCGGTCTTTTTTTTTTTTTTGAATTGTAAAGAACTAGCACATTCAAAGAAAAGAGAAAAAGGCCCATTTATTTGTAACCTGTTTTTAATGATTTCCATCTTCTGTAGGAACAAATGGGCTTTGAGTTGGAAGCAACAGAGAGTAAATTCAGAAAGTTTCGAAAAGGCAAACTGAGGTTTAAAAGACATCTGGGAATATTTTATTCCCTGGTCAGTTTGGAAGCAATACAGAAACAAATATTATAATTATAAAACATAATATTTTAAAGGATCAGTGTGTAGGATTTAGCAGCATCTAGAGGTGAGTTTGCATGTAGCAACCAACTGAATAGCCCTCCCTTTTCTGAGCGTGTGGGTGAACCTGTGTTGGTCTTCAGGTAACGTAAAAATGCGATTCGCCCTCTGTAGAGCTGGTGTCTATTCTGGGCTACTTTAGAAACATGGCGGTGCAGAAATTCAGGGTCAATAGGAGAAGACCTTCTCTTTATGTTCGATCTGAAGGGCTTGTTCTAAGCTAGGGAAAAACCAAAGATTCTTAGTTTAAGGTTATTTATGCACTAATGAAAACATAATAATGAATATTGCATTCAACTTCTGCCAATGGATCACCCTAAATCCTACACACTGGTCCTTTAATTATACAGACATGTAGCTAGAATAATAAGGCAAAGACCAATAGCTTCACTAAGCATTAGGCTGTGATTTTGAGTTAACATTCGACTGACTTTATACAATCACTACTCCTACACTGTGTTTTCAAAGCACCGTGAGACAACTAGGAGAGGCTGAAAGACAACACAGTTGTTAGCTGAGACGCAGACGCATCCGCCACAGAACCTGTTGTGTCATATGATGCCACAAGGGAAACTGTCATAACATCTGCTGAACACAGGAAAACTGCGAACGAGGGCAGCAGTCGAAATCCAGGGCTCACCAACAACCTGAGAGAGACTGCGATAGCCGCCCAAAGGTGCAGCCTCCAACGCCTCACACCTCACTCTAACACTTCCATGACGGAGTTTAAACAAGAAAAAATAAAAAAATTTAAAAATAAATCTACTGCAAGCTTCACATAGCTGTTATTTATAGCCCTCCAGTGCAAAGGGAACACAGTCTGAACCCCGAGCAATGAACTGTACATGAATCTCTTCCTCCGAACAATGATTGTCCACTCATAACTTAGCCGTGGTACCGAGGCACAGCAGGCTTGTCAGGCCAATTCATAGGGCTGTAAGAGCGATATTCAACTTTTTAGGACTCCAGAGGAGGTTACGTCCCTTTTTTTTTTTTTTTTTTTAAGCCTTTACAAAGCCGAGAACATGAGCAAGAGGGGGAGGGATCGATTACTCGATGGGCTTATCTGCGCTGACGTCAGCTGCAATCGTTTGGCGAACTAGCAGCAACCAATTACTCCTTGCTACTTACTCAGTCCAAGACCAAGAAGCACATCATTAACCGACTGCATTGCATTTTACACGGTGTTTTAAAAAATAAATAATATAAAATAAATAAAAAGCCCTGTTTACAACTGACACATCAAATAGTCTTTCCCCCGCTGAGTGGATGCTATCAGAATTTTTGATTTAGGACCTCAGCCACTTTATTGGATTTTGGGGCAGTTTACACCCCAAGCGATCGCAGCCAACGTTACCCAAGATAGTGGTACATTTGACAGACTCATAGTTAGCCCCTTTCCCAGAGACCTTTTGTCTTGTAACGTTAAAAGTGAAAGCCTACTCTTTGGAAACATCTACCAGCGTTGCAGCCAAGCAGCCAAACAGGTATTATGTTACACTGCCATACATGAACAATGCTGTTTCTTTAATTTATTTAGTGTTACAGGTCCACTACATGGATCTAGTGAAGATGCTGGCTTTTTACCTGAGACATATTGCTTTAGCCTCAGTCTTTTAGTACAAAACCATGTATGTCGGTATCAAGTGCATATTTAAACCCTCATTAAAAAAAGAAAAAAAATCCAATTTTAAAAAGTCAGCCAGAGACTGTGTTTTCAAAGCTGATAAAAATCTGCCAGTGAGAGCTGTCATTTCCTACGGTCGCTGCTAGAAAAGAGGAGCTTCCTTCTTGCCGCCTATTTCTGAATTAAAGGACCCATTGTTTTAAAAATGTATAATCTTTTTTTTGACTAGTAAACCTATCCCCCATTGTCGCTACAAACTACAATATGCAGTACGAGAATGGAAACAGAGAACGTTGCGGCAGTGAGGGACGGTTCTGAGCAAAGTGAAATTGTGTTAAATTCTCTTTGACCAGTTTCTTCCCGAGAAAGTCAAGAGACACTTTAACACATGCACACACACACACACACACACACACAGCCCTGCCTTACACTGAGAGCGGAGGATCAGCCATGTGATGGTGGTGGGGTCACCGGGTCAGATGATCATGTTGTGGTGGGTCAGGGAGGATGTCAACGTTTCACAGGACCGGATGCAGCGGGAGATTCCAGCATGTTTCTCTCGTGATGTTCCCATGTTCCCAGAGTAAAGCTGCTGTTTACACAAAGCTGAAAACAAGAAGTTGGATGAAAACCCAAAAATTAGGTTATTGGGTGAATAGATAGAATTAAATATAAAGCGACAAAAATAATAATAGACCAGAAATGGAGTTATACTGCAGTCACAGTGTAGCAATAAACACTATTACAACAATAATATAGTGAATAATTACACTTTAATTTGCAGGCTGTAATCAATGCCACAAATAGGTACTATTATTAATGCTGTCTGTAATTAAATCCCCTCATTTCCACACCAAAGAATTCAGAACACCAAATGTAAAGGCTTCCTTTTGTGCAGTGAATACGAACTGTACTGAGCATTCTGACAGTGAAACTAAGTAAAAACATTATTTTAACAGTCATTGCGAGGGAGGATGTGTCAAGCAAACAGATCTGGGGTATTATGCACCCACAGCCTTATGCCTTGTTCACATCCAGCTCGTTCAGCTCGCAAATTAAATTAAACCTGCAAATTATGAACCAATGACAGAGACGCCATTCACAAGTTCTTGACGGATTAGAAATAGGGGCAGAAGATTTCCGCCTTCCTGGATTTAATAAACAGTCCACCCCCTCCGCTGATTGATTTGGGAGTAAATTGACCCTTTCCTCGGTTACAACAGCACGTAAATGAAGTTCTCTGATCTGTTTATGTGAGCGCACTGTTTATCATCGGTTTATTACCCTCACTGGCTCCGAAGGTATTTTTCCAGGATGCATCCTGTAGCAGGAAGGAGGGGAGGGGAGGGCGGGGGGGGGGGGGTAGTCGGGCAGGAAACGAGAGCCAATTGTGTGTGAAGGTGATGCGACAACACACACTTTGGCCCATCAGTCATGCATTTTCATCAGCTGACATTTGCTGACATTTTGTGGCTTCCCATTTATTCCAGTGCTTATTATGCAACAAATCAATACTGTAAATACTGAGAAAAACAAAAACAGAGGTTGATGAGCAGAATTTCTTTTTTTTCTTTTTTTTTAATGATGTTGAGTTATCTAAACTTTTAGGTCCTTAATTAAGCAGAGTCAAATGCCTCCAGCTGCATTAAGGGTTGTTTTGAGGTAGTGAGCAGTGAGCATTTGCATTTTCTGACCCTTAATGCTTGTTAAAATATGAATGCAATTTTCTTATTTTTCAACATAACCAGGTTTTGGTTTTTTTGAAAATTATGAAATATTTGATGTGAATACTTGCTTTACTTTTTTAACCTTTATTTGGGGAAACTTGTTGCCTGTTTATATTGACATATGGTACAAATGAGAGTGACTAGTAGCAGTTACAGTAGTAAAGGCAACATTCCCAGCAAAAAATTAAAAATTGAACAATGGTTATGAATGCATGTGGGATTTAGGTTGCCTAGAAAAATTCTGTTAAAATATACGGTTTAATTCTATTGGAAATCTGAATGCGCTGAATTTGATAGTTCATTACACAACCATAACTCAAATCATCATGAAAATTTGAGGTGTTTGGTGAAAACCTGCAGTGACTATGGACTAACAGCAGCATCTGATCTCCAATGTTCGACACAGAAACGCAAAAAAACCCCCATTTACTCCAAGTAGAGGTCACGAGTCAGCACCTGCAACGCAAGAAGTTCCTATATAAAAAAAAAAGGCCAGTGTATTAAATAAGCAAATATTTAGTGAACTTCATACAGCTTCTTCTCTCATGAAGGAGGACAAGGTACGACTTTTGATGGACACACACGTCTTGGATTACCATAACAACACCCAAGGAGGGGATACAACCAAGTGTGACAGCATGTTTTTCTTGTAAAGAGCAGAGCTATCAATACGTCGGCTGATGGAGATGGAAAGAGCGGCTGCGCCCTCAGTTACTTTCGCTACATCCGTCAAGCTTTCACTATTAGTGCACCACACACCGCGCACGATCCACAGTCACAATGATGGTAGATTTATCGCTCGAAACCGGCAGCGATTTTGGGTCTTTGGTTTCAGACAGAGGTGGACAAAAGGAGACTTCTAATTTCAAGCCAAGGACAGCTGGTGCAGTCGGGTGAAACGGCGACTGTCACCAGCAGACTTCTTTAGTTTAACCTACTGCTAATCATAAAGCTCCGTGAGTTACCCTGTCTCCAGCTCATTTTTCAGTGTTTGCAGCTAAGGTTTCCCTGTAAGAGGATCTTAAATAGGCACCTGATGCCATGCTGAACTATTCAGGCAGAAGCAGCTTGACCCAGGTAAAAAGTCAGCACCTTCACCAGTTGATGATAAAGAGCAGCAGTGTATTATTAAAAGGACATTTGTTCTCACATAACCATTGAGTGGTTTGGACAACATACTCGGAAAATAAATAAATGAATAAATAGTATATGAATATATACTTGCACAAGCAGCCCAGTGGTGAGATTTATGCTTTAAGTTTTCAAACAGTATTTTTCACTTGGACAAGAGAAAATGACTTGAAGAGAGAGAACAAACAAATGAGTCTGACAAACATTTCTCAAGCAAGTTTCTTGAGTTTCTCGTGCGTAATATCCCTCGAGCCAAAAACCCAACAGGACAGGACCTCTGCCGTTACTCTGAACTCTCGATATTATTGCACATAGGCTCCCACAGGGTGCATGTTCCAGTCTTGAGCAGGTATTTATCTTACGTAACCCATAACTCTGTCAAGCATCTAATTTCGGCCAAATCTAATGTACCTCTTGAAGTACTCTGTCATATGAATGATTCCCATTTACCTAAGACGCCAGTAGGCACCTTGTATTTGCAAGGTTACAGTGTCTTTTCTATCCATTTTTCTTTCCAACTCGTCTTTGCCTCTTATTTAAATTTTGGGTTTGAATCCAGTTAAGCCCTCCCGCTGAGTTTATGGCTTCATCGGTCGACTGTGCATTAACCGTATGCTTGGCTTGAGCGTAAACTTGTCCTGCTGGGACGTCTACCTGTTCCTGGAGGTCATTCCCTCTGCGAACAGGTGGACAGGACTTGATGATCTCACTCAGCATTTCCCTGTGTCCTGTGGAGCAGGATGCGCTCTTTAAGCCAAATTCCTCTGGTATCCTGCCCACGGAACACATCTGAGCCCCGTGTATGCACGAGTTCCTCTGAAAAACATCGTGCCCTTTTCTTTCCTGAAGCGAAAGAATTAGATTTTTATTAATTTATAGTTAACTTAAGAGATCCCGTATTTTGTTATCAAGCAGGGAAGTCAAATGCTATTAAGAATGTGTTACGAGGCAGCACTCAGTGCAGCATGCATCATATTTGAAGAGCACTTCTATATTTAGACCAACATCAGACCTTTTTTTTTATTAAAGAGGGGCTCGGAAAATCTTGAATATGTTTGACCTTCTTTACTGAAATTCATTTGCATCTGGCTTATTGGATGAAAGTAGTTATGTGTGCCATGTAAATTATCATTTTCTTGTCAGAGGAAGATACTGAATGTGTAAATATTCAGCAGGAACAGACTGAAACCTTCCACAGAGGCTGCAAATTACTGTGGTTAAACATAAAACCAGATTCTTAAAAGTAAGATGAAGTCAGTTGTTGTGGACGGAAAGGGGGCAGATGTGCACTGTTGCAGAGCTGAAAGAGAAAATGCCAGCACTGTCATTTCACCACCAGCTCAGCGAGATTTTGGAATTGCCCCTGTGCAAATGTTCTGGGATTTCACCTATTGAGACCTCAGCACAAATGTCAGGGGAGATTTTGGTTTAATTTGCGCGACAAGAAATGTACCACAGACCTCAAGTGATAATAATTCTCAAATTGGCTTCTGAAAACGGCTGCTGATGAGCCTGTCTCGGACACTGGCTCAGTGCAATGTGTGGTGCTGATTAGATCGCTGCAGGGTTTCTCTACCTTTTCAGCCTTATTATTGGATTCTCTCGCCATACATGGGGAGGATGAAGCCTGTGCTCAGACAGACAGTTTAATGTGCAGTGCCTCTACCTTGGCACAGGAAATCATTGCACAGTGGTTGGGCAAATAAAAGGGAGCAGGGCAGAGCAAGAGAGTGTGCTTCAGCATCCAACCCCAGTTTTTTGGAAAGGATTTGTGGAACATGTTCATCTCATTATTAGGATTATTAAATGAAATAAAGCAGAGGAAAGGTTTCAGGAGGCATGTTAAGTCTTTGAACATCAAACTAGCTTTTTCAGAGAAAAACTGCAGATGTTCTTACCGGTTTTAATATGCCATCTGTGACTCAGTAGACATGGTTCATTAAATATGATCTATACAATGGAGAAGGGGACATATTCTCTCAGAGCACACTAAGATAAATTTACCCATAAATGGTCAAGGTGCATTGACTTTGTCAGACCCCAAAGACACAATTTTACGTGAGACATATGTGCATAACTTCAATAGCACAATAGTTCTTTGTTTTTTCAAACCAGAAATCAATGCTTGCAAAATATAGCCAATGGGGAAGGAACCTGATAAATTTTCATCTGGAAATTTAATTTTGCTTTTTATCTCTTCATTTGTGATCTAATTGATCGAAGTTTGACTGAGTGTGAAGGAAAAATTAAGTAAAATATTCCCTTGGATTATAGAGATAGCTGTGTTGATAATGATTCAATGGAAATTGATTTTAATCTATATGGTTTTTTTTTTGTATGTGTGTGTGTGTGTGTGTGAGAGAGAGTGTTTTCTGCTTTCTTCTTGAATTCATTGTGATATATAATTGTCAAAACAGATGAGAGGTAAAATATACGTAATTGATTTGGTAAATCCTCCGGCCGATGGGAGGTAAATTCAAGAGGAGAAAAAAAATATGGCATCAGTGTCCATATTTATCAGTGAATAAACATTTTCTTTGGATTCCTGTTTCTTTCACCAGTGAAGGTAATGGGCATTTCATTAGAGATGAACGGTAAACCCTAGATTACTGGTATATATACATGAAATCCTGAAACTTTTCATTAACAAGACTAAAAGTCAGTCATAACATATCTGTCAGCCATGCAAGCATTTCTCTGAGGCTACAATTTGGCACAATGGTTCTTGAACCAAATGCTAACATCAGCATGCTAAAATGAGCACAGTGACAGCGTTAACATGCTGATGTTTAGCTGGTGTAATCCTTACCACGCTCGCCATTTTAATTTGGAGGTTTAGCCTGCTAACATTTGCTAATTAACACTAAACACAAAGTACAGCTGAGGGCTGATGGGAAGTTCATTTCTCTTGCAGGTATTTGGTCATAAACCAAAGTATTGGACAAATTTAAAAAAATTGACCTGATGATGGCACAAGATGAAAAAAAGGTTAGGAGGTTTACCAAGCTGTTACAGTTCATCCTGAGAGGTACACGGATTTCAGAGTTCAATCAATATCATCGCAAGCCGTCAGAAATTATTCGGTTACCAGATGTGGAGGACAGACCAACTGACAAAGTGCTTTGATACTTACTAAGTACATTTTGCAGAAAATACTTTCACACCTGCATATCTGAGTGCATTTTAAGTGACATGACTACTTATAATTGCATTTACTGAAATACAGGAATCTGGGCCCTTCTTCCACTAGTTCTTGGAACTATAACCACTGGACATACTAAGTTGTAATATAAAAACTGTTTTTACTCAACAAGTTTGAGGTGAAATGAGGCCTAATGAACATTTTATCCCCCCACTCACTTCATAATTTTAATAACACTTACAGTCTCTGATGTTACAGAGGCATCAAGTTAGATAAATGGTATTTTAATTAGCACAGAAAATTCCTCACAAGATATTCTGATCTTGTATCTCCTCCTGTCTCCTGCAGGTGTAGCAGAAATTAAATAAAAGAAACACTGGAGGGAAAAAAAAGAAAAAAAAAAGTCTTAGAGCTATCTCTAGGTGCTGATGGATCTCAAAATCTCAAACGAAGGTAATAATAATAATAAAAGTAATAAGAATACATCAAAAACATCATTGCACATGGCATTTGCGTCTGCCAACTGTTGTATAGGCTTTTAACATTGCAGCTCTCTAATCTGCCTAATGGGCACTTTGCCATGAATGCACTTCCCAGATAAAATTCCCCTGATGGACACCATGTTTATCAGGCTTTTATTAATCAAAATGCTTCAGAATAATTATTTTATGCAATGTAATGTACTGTCTGTCAGTGTCAGACCGATAGATAGGGAAAGCAAACAGGCCAGTTTTTTCCTATGTCAGTTTCAGCACCACGGACAGCTGCACTCAGTCATCTTCCTCCGCACCGCATTTTGAAATTGCCGGTCCAAAGCAATCAGAAAAGTTTTGATGAGTATATATATCTGCCTCTGCAAAGTTCTGATGTGACACATTTACCCACAGAATGGCCCCAGAAACAAAAAACACACATACACACACACACACACACCTGAGGCCAAATCCATATTTCCTATAATAAATAAATTATTACCGCTCTGACAGTCCTCTCCAGCCCACATATCACACTATCATCCCGGCGGTTCCTTATCTGGTTTGACGTTTGAATCAGGTGATGCGATGTGTTCATTTTCAGAGGTGAGGCCGGCTTGTGTTTGCTGTCACGCGGAGTCACTACGGGAGAGATGATGACTCGCGCACCATGCTCCACTGAAAGCCCTAATAATGGTAGCCCCGGCACCCGCCCCGAGGAAGATCTGCAATATCAACCATCTGACCAGCGGGTCAGCTGGGATTTGTGTCTCGGGTCTCCTCTGATGAATGAATCATTTCCTCTCATCTGTCTGTGAAAACAGGGTGTCCAAAGGCTGGGCTGCGGAGGACATCAAATACAGAGAGGGATGTGAAAGGGTGGGGGCAAACATAGACACGGTGCCATCAGGAATATATGAAATACACCTCTCCAGGGAGAAACATGTTAGGGCAAAGAAAAAATGCATTTATGTGAGATGTCTTTAAAGATTTTTTTTTTTCCTTGGGATTGAAGTGAGCCTACGAACATTATGTCTAGAAAATGACAATTTAACATTGTGAAACTGTTGCCTCTCTGTCTCTCCCTCTGCATCTCTATCCCTTTCTCACTTTTCACATAATTTATTTTAATTAGGGCTTTGAGGTAATTGCACCTTGTTCCTTGCGAGGCAGAATGATTTGATATTTACCTGTGAACACGTGCTTTGTGTTTGGCTGGTGGTTTTGTCCTAGCCCTTCTCAGTGGGACATATTATTAGATGTGCCCCCACACACACACACACACAATCCTCCACCCCATACTGATACCCCTTTGCTTCAATGCTTCAAAATAGTTGATGTTCAGGATTTGTTGTATGGGCATAGAAATCCAAAGCCTTTGTTCGACATAGAATTTTGCGTACTGTTGATACTAACCTATCTTTAAAGAAATACAAGACATAATGAGAAATACGCTTATTTGTTTACTCTGTGACACAGAGCTCTATTGTTTTCCCAAAACAGTTAAAAACACATTGAACACACTGTTGAACTGTGCGACATTTTCCTTAATCGGGGCAACCAAACGCACACTGTCCTAAACAGTAACTACATGAGTAAATGAGTACTCATCTGCAGCTGAGTATAGATACCAGAAAATGCATCACTTAGTCCAGATTGAGTAATGAATGCAGGAAAACTACAATGGACAACTTTTTCTGGGAATTACTCAGCCTTTTAAAAAAAAAAAAGCAAACTATGTATTTGTGAACTGTTTTTAAGATCCTCATTCGAGAGGAAATGTTATGTTGAATGAGTGAATCGGAGACATGATTTTTAGATGATCAAATAAGGATTTTATTGCAAAAGGCATTGGAATGGTTGATGACCGGGGCAATGAGGGTTCCAGCAGGCAAAGGTGGAGGGCTAAGGGGAATATGGATTGCGGGGCTGAGCTGAGCGGGGAACGAGGGGCGGTGGAGCTGGCAGGCGAAGCAGGGGATTGAGGGAATCTGGCACAGAGCGGGGAAATGATGGCTGCAGAGTTGGCAGGCGAGGCATCGTGCTTGAGGGAAGCTGGAGTCCGGTGGAGATGAACGGGTTTTGCAGTGTTGAGCTGAGCGGCGAGCGTGGCAGGTGGGCAGAGAGCCGAAACAGGCAGACAGGTAAGCAGGGGATGATCCTGAGGTGCGGGGAAACAAAGGTTAGTTCAAGCAAATACACAAGGAGATTAACTTAGCATACAGTATACTAAACAGCCAAGAACACTTGGTACCAAACCGGCTGAAGAGACGATCAGCCAAAGAGTGGATGAAGGACCGGGGTAGATTTACTGCTGGGCTGATGAGATGATGGATGGCAGGTGCATTGACTGATTGGCAATCAACAGCCGGGAGAGACTGAGGAGAACCACGCCCACGGCAAAGACACGCACAAGAACTGATGCACAGGGAGAGAAATAAAGGAAACACAATGGAAAGAGGAAAAAAACCCACCAGAAACACAAGGGAAAACCTTAAGACACTGTAGTGACTCGACCAAGGAACCGGCCAGTTTGGGGCTTATTGCCTTAAAATAGGGCAGGGATGTTGGAAAATATCAAGAGTCATTTAAACCAAATTAGAACTCCCTGGTTTGAAATTGCACACAGTGTATGTTGCAGTGAGTCATCACCACTTAAACATATGCTGCAATTCTACAATTAACTCAGGATTACATGTCTTATTCGCAGGATTTCAAGCTTCGACTGTCTCTATCTCGAGTGAATCCACATTCATATTCCCCCAGCTAAGCGATGATCAACCTCTGGTGCTGATTTTCTCCCACAATAGCCTCCACGAGCTGACTAATCCTGGGTTTTTCTCTGGTAAGTCATTTTTTTTCAAAGGTTAAGCTACCTCGCAGACACAGAGGAAGCCCTGCAGAATCCAAATTTCAGTTCAAGTTGCGTTAGGGAGCTAATGAGAACTGAGGGATTATCAGAGTTATTGGCCACGATCAGGTCAATTGGAAGGTAGTCAAGCGTCAGGAGGCTGAGTTGGGCCACGACGTCTGGATGAAGGATGGCTGGAAGAGGGGGAAACAGCAGCAGAAGCCCCAGACTGTCTCAGTGGTGAGCAGACAAGCTCTGGGTCATGCACAGTGGTAATTCCCCGAAAGGTCACACAAAATGACACCCACAAGCATTAAGCCTGGCCCTGCCTTCCCTCCTCCCTGTCTCTCTTCAGAGCTATAATCTGTCCGATTCGTTTTCCAAGAACTGCCCGTGTTATCACTCACGCTGCTTTCAGCCCCACTAAAGCCACCTCTGACAACACGGGGGCAAAAGGGGGCGATCTCTGTCACGTCCCTCAGATGTGATGTTTCTCCAGCTGCATCGTACGTGACTTAAAGGCACAATCCAGTGGTGTGGGCAACACCAGGGAACTCAATGGAAAGCGATTCCTCAGTGAACGTGTACGACTTCCTTTTCTTTTTTTTTCATCACCTTAGGAGGAACAGAATGTCAAGGATTTATTATGGCGTTAGTATTACAATGCTAAAGCAATTTGGTCAACTCCAGCACTAAATTGGCTTGTCACATAAGATAGCATTACCGAGATGAACGGAAAATGCCAGGGAGCACATTAAATTATGAATGATGGGAATTATATTAACATTTAAATGAGACAGTCATGGTCCAGTGGGATTACAAGTTTTCAGTGTTTATGGTGTGGAATGATGTATCGCGAGGAAATCAGAAATGAATTTTAGTGTGTTATTACATGCCGCTGGTTGTTCTTTACACAGCAGCAGTTTACTTCTAAATAGCATCCTTATGAAACTGATGTGATAACTAATCATCATGATAGGCCCATTAACAACTGGTATGGTGCAGCATTGTATATAAATAGGAGGAAAGAGCAAAGCAGAGGATCCCTGTAAGTTTACATTTCTGTTTACTCCATGTATCTGCTTCCCACATGAGAAATGTTGTCATCGTATGAGTATATCCTCTGAAATCACAGCTCCTGATTCCCCCTGCTACACCTCCAGCAGGCTATAAGCAATCACAGCAAAACATGTCCAGAGGGGACGGAGAAGGAAAATGAAAGCAGCAAGTACAGGCAATGACCTTTGCAGACTCCTAGCATGATAAATGTCAAAGGTTTTCTGTTTTTAATTTGTCAGAGTTTCCAGAGAAGCCTGACCTATGCCTACTTTCAGCCACAGCATTCCCATCACAGCAGTCGCTGAAGCGGCACCTCAAAATCTATTACTACCCGCCTTTGCTGAGGCTGGTGCTGTCAAAGCTGCAAATTAGCCCATTTGCAACCTTTCATAATGCACTGTAGCAAGGAACAGCATGTTTTTCTCAGGGAGGGCCAAACACCACGCAATGAAATGTATTGCAAATGTGACATATTGCACACAGACCAGAGAATATACATTCAAATTTGGCAGATGTCACTTTGTTGCTGTTCTGCAATCCATTATCCCTTCTTAGCAGATTTTGACCTTTTTTTTGTGTGTTTCAGCATTTTCAGGAGTGTTCATACAGAGAAACAGAAGCATTATGAAATAAGAGCTTTGGTGGTAGTGAAAAAACACACATCTCCACATCCCTTCACGCTGTGTCATCGATATGAATTTGAGACTCCTGAAATCCCCCCAAATCTGTGCTGAATATAAGTAGAATACACCATTGTCTGTAGCCACTAGAAATGTTCCCCTGCGTGTCATTACCTTGATCTTACTCCAGGGAGGAAATTGACAGAACCTGCTGGTTATTTTGCTGTTACTTCTTTTCTTTTCAAACAGTGAAATATTCTTTTAAGAGAAAAAAAAATTAAAGTTGCAGCTGCAAAACAAATTCAGAGGTCAGAAAAAAGGACATACTGGCAGATAACCACATGGGGATACAAAAATGGGCACAACACCAAGTATCCAGGAGACACAAATCAGCAGCTGTAGCTCCTGTGCTGCAGCTCCATGAATATATTTTTATGAAAAACTTCATGGCAACCTAATGAAAACGTCCTCTGATGTGACTGGTGCAGGTTCATTGCACTACAGAAGCTAACCAATGAAGCCAGAAATGTGCTTTTTAGCAATACACTTGCTGGGGACTGTGGAAAAAACTTATAAACACAACACTGACATATTTTCACTGTCACGTTACCAAGCTGAAATGGTGAAGTTGTTAGCAAACAGTTGCTTATCTGAGCACCTGGTATACTTTGGAGTCCTATTTCTGGCCGCTGAGATGTGAGTCTAATATTCAGTCTCCTTTTAGCTCTCTTTTTGGTCCCCACCAATCCCTGGGGGGAGAGCCTGGCTCTTCGCTTGCAAAATGTTCCACTATGTTCACCAGCTAGTTGCCAGCACTGTCTGCCATTTGGTTCTGGGCAGGTAGCACATATATAATATAAAAAGTCACAGGCTAAAGCAAAAAAAAAAGAACTGAAAAAAGAAAGATTCTGTAAAAAAAAAAGCTGAGAGGAACTGATATTAATGTAAAAGTATGAGCTAGATGAGAGCTGAAAAAAAAAAAACACTAACTCAATGTGAAGACAGGAAAATAGATTTGGACTTTATGTGTGTGCCAAGCTTGAATAAAACAGCCCTCAACAGGTAACCTACATATATGCTTATGAAAACATATGGAAAGTAAAAACATGAATGAGAGTCTCCGGCAACGAAAGCAGTTCTGTGAGGCTAAATGCTAACATGTTTGGTGGACATAATGACTAATACGTTCACCATCATTGTTTAGAGTGGTAGCATGCTAACATCTGCTCATTAGTATTAAACACAAAGTAAAACCAGTGGTATACGCTAATTTTGCAGGTATTCGGACGTGAGCCAAATCACTGGAGATACAAGAACAGACATCTGAGCGTCAGAGGTTTGACTGCAAATTTCTTAAAACCTGAAGTAGAGGCAGGAGCAGAGGATTCGTCGCCCTCAAAGCGTTCTTTGTTCCTGTCTTGGAGTGCTTGATCAATGAACAGCTAGTAATCATTAAAAGAACCTCTGGTCGATTCCAAATTAGACTCCATCTTCCTTATTAATGGGCTTTTTCTTTTTCTACCTCTGCTTTCTCTGTATTTCAAGAAAGCAGGGTTGTGTTTTCAGATGAAAGTGCTGTTTGAATTGTGGTTTCGCTTTATAATCTCACTGCTGCTCAGAGGTCTGCTTTAGCTGCGGGCTAGAGTTTCAGCCAGCTGCCGCCATTTTCTTTTTTTTCCCGAGAATCTCCGAGGAAAGGCAGCGGCGCTCGATGTCACAATACACGTCCGATGATATCTCACAAGCAGGCCATCAATTTTGAGCCCCGGCTGAATCCCAAGGATTTTTAATGCAAAAAGTATGACCCGTCAGAGTCTGACGGCTTCATGTTCAGAGGTCGCCTTTTTCCGTCACAGATAGAAAGAGAGAGAACCACAGGGAGCTCGTCCTGTCTGGAAGGCAGCAGAGCTCTTCAGCATGCATGAGGCTGCCGTGCACTGACCTTCATCCCATAACCTGAACCTTGCTCCCCTCCTGAGGCCCGAAGTGCTGCAGGCTTGGACGTTTTCCAAGGTCAGGTGGAGGGCCTCGATCCTGCAGGGAGGTGATGAGGTGATGTGTCCAGTGCCCTCTACTGTTAATGAGTGTATCTTGAGGGACCGCAGGGGGTAGAAGTAAGCCGGAGAGCTTGAGGCATAAGGGTCTCACACCATCCACCTAAATGGGCCAGATGTGCGTGTGTGTGTGTGTGAGTGTGTGAGTGTGTGTGTGTGTGTGTGTGTGCGTGTGTGTGCGCGTGGGTGCGTGGGTGTGTGTTTAAAGCTGAAGCGTGGTTAGCAGTGGGAGCGATGTACAGTAGAAGAGGGGTCGTATCTTTTTATCCCCTTTCTGTTGCACATCTGCAAAATCCACAACAGGTCAAATGAAAAGTAGAGAGAAGGATCATCGCTTTGTATTTATCTGTGAGGGCAAACATGCAAACAATTATTTCTAGGTTTATTGATTTACACAGAGGGAGGTGGATCGTTTATCTTTTTGTTATCACATCTTTTCTTCTCTTCTGTCACCTGTCTCAGCTTCCTGGTATCAACACTGCTGTGATTAGTCAATAAAGTTAAAGTAAATGGATGAACTTTGATGAATTGTGTGAATAGAATAAGAAAACAGAGCTGACCATAAAAAAAAACCCTCAGTCAATGTTGTAGTCTCACAGTACTGAAAGAATCGTTCCAGTTTGGGTTTCTTTGTTTTGTTTTGTTTTTTCATTTTCATAAGGTGGCTTTAGTTTCTGACTTATAATGATGCATGGATATCAGTATACAGCACAGATCCTGTAGACAGAGATACTGTATATATGTAGCCACGGTCTACGTGTCAGAATCACTACCAATGAGGAAAAACTCTGGAGTATGAGCTTTTTCAGTGAGCAGCTTTGATTAATGCTAGTGTGTTTCAAAACAGATAGAAAATGCCAATTTTAAGATGACACAACCCCATGGAAAAACAAAACATGAAACGTTTTTGAGGCTTTAATGATGACAGTGTGAGTCCACACTAAAGTACCTCAACCAATATTGGTGGATGGATTGCCATGAAATTTATATCTTATTTTCATGTCTCCCATAGGATGAACTATAGAAACTGGTATTGATGGTATTGCCATCATCAGGTCAAAATTCCAGTTTGTTTAACAGTGTTTAATGACCAAATATCTCAGCTCAGTCTCAGTTTTACTTTGTGTTTTAGAGCTAATTAGCAAATGCCAGCATCTTATCAGACTGAAATACAGCGATGAACATGGTTGCATTTTACCTTCCAAACATCAGCATGTCAGCATTGCCATTGTAAGAGTGTTACACAGAAATCATATTCATCCATCTTCTGCTTCATATGTCATGGCTTTGCATTAGTAAACACTTATTCTCCCCACTAGAGATGGATTGTGTGCTCTTAAGAGAAATGCACGTCATGCTGCATTTAGTTTTTCAGATACATTATTGCTGTGGTGCAGAAGACGAACGGGAACATCATGTATTGTCACCATCCTTACAAATCTTGCTAACCCTTATCTAATACCTCCTGATTCCAGAATGAAGACACCCTTTATGAACAGCGCCTGCCTGACCATCAGCTCTCATCGACAACATGAATTCAGAAATTATCATCAGAATAGGGTTGGGGGTTTTTTGGTTTATTTCTTAATGCTAAGGACGAACAAGACATGGATTTGAGAAAAAAGTTATATAAAAGCTAATCTGTCACTGCTGCTGTGCCATTGATCGTCTGGCTTACTGTGGCGCTCCTCCAGACACACGCGTCAATACATTATTCAGTGCATTGAGACTTCTACAAAACCTGCGACACTAGAGAACACCGGCAGCCTCTTCTGCCTGCTTACCTAAAGATAGCTTTATTATCATGAATGGAACCATACATCTGCACTTTAGCTTTCCTCATATTTGTATTGATTTTTTAAATTTGGTTTATATGGTTTTAGTTTTACATATGTGTCAAGAGTCCAAGAGGGTATTCATTTGTCAGACATCACTACGTTTTAAGGTGATACTGTATGTGTTTTGCACAATTTTACCACAAGCACATTGTGAAAATCCAGCCCCATATGTCAAACAATTTAAGATAAGTTTACACTGCTGGTTAGGGTGTGGACCGATAATATATGGACGACAGCACATACAGTAGAATGACACAATGGTGTGAGAACCATTCATTTACACATTCATCCTTTGTTCAGTTTTGGAGAAAAAAAATGTTCCAATGGCTTTCGTGTTTACAAATCTTATTAAAATAAGCCTCAGATGTGGTCACTCTGATCCTGTTTTTTGTAGTTTTGGCTTGACAATGGTCGAACGAGAGTCTACAACTGTTCAATTGTTACTGAAGTGTTTCAGTGACAAGGCTGAAAAGAAAATGCTTGATTGGAAGCATTTTAGAATTTGTTTCAGTGAGTGTAGCATAAAAACACCTTATAAAGCCTTATAAAGGCTTAAATAACTTATTATGTTAGACAGAAAAAAAAGATCCATATGTAGGATCAAATTAAACCAGTCCCTCAGACTTTTGAAAAACGTTTCAGGTATTTCAAAATGACACAAATTTAGGACACTGTAAAGTTTAGAGCTGCTTCATGGTGCCGGTCTTCGTTGTGAATATATACCGATGAGCCACAACATTTCCACTGGTAACTGCTACAAAAGTACAAACATTAATTTTCCAAAAACATACCCGGACTCAACCCTCAAGTGTGGCTGGATTACCCAAAGGGCAACTGGGCAAGACCCCCGGACCTCCAGAGACCCCAAAAGTCCCAGCTTCAGTGGTTTGTCCCAGGTTTTTTTGGTTTGCATGTAAATATGTTTGAGAATTTGTCCCATAGATGTATAAAATCATCTAGGTTCTCCATTACCATGTAGTCTTTTGACCCTGTCTTATATATGGAGGTGTCAAAAGATAGCTGTAAACCATAATATTTATTTTACTTTAGATTGTGCCCACATAGTCCAAAGACCTAAATAAAGTTGTGTTTTGATGAAATTACCACAAACTATATGACATTCAGAAAAAAAGGGGAAAGGTTAGTTATTCCAGTGTGGGAGTTTTGGTTGGATTCTGGTTCTGGTGTGCACAAGTATAATTAAGCTTCCATCTACAGTAGATTGTGTGCACTGTTCTTGATGGGAACCTTAAGGCCGAAAAAGCAATTTTTTCCCCCAAACATGTCAAACAAGCCGTGATGCCTCACTCATTTAGGAACAGGGCGTAGAACTAATAATCTAAGATTTCACCAACTGTTGTTGTTCTTTAGTAGAATCATATTTTCCATGGCTCTATGATCTTATCCTTTGAAATAATAATATCATTCAAATAATAAGTTAATTTTGTGATAGTGATTTCAGCCATATTGCCCAGAACTATTCAGGAATGGTCCCTTTTAGCGCTGCAATGACATTATTCAGGTTGCCCCTTTATTGTAATACCATAAAGAATCAACAGGTGGTACTCTCCTCTCCCCCATTTTCAAAAACTTAAATGTGCACTGCCGGATTTTGTTATTGCACAAATGTCCTTGGAGCTTATGGTTAATGTTTTGAAAGTCAACGCAAAAGTCAAAAGCGAGCTGGTAGGATGTTCTGGGATTTAAAGAGCACGGGAAGGCAGCTATAACAAAAACCAGTGCGTGTGTCTTTAATTTGTGATGTGGTCTTCCTCTGTAGACCTTGGAAAACAAAATCATCTCAGTCTCCGAAGCAGTGAGAGACACATTCGGCTCACGTAAAGTCTGAAATGGCTGCGTGAATGCTCCGCTCATGTCGTTTGTAATTACTCTGACAGCAACTGTATGATACACAGAGGATCCATCGTATCCATTATTCAGCTTTAAGTGGGTGGAGTGACACAACTTGTTCTGAAAAAACACACAAGGAAACTCAATTTTTCATAGTATGTTGGAGTAACGCTCCTTGTTATCACATGCCAACAACTCTCATCTGCAGGCAATTTGTTGTCTTATATAAATCCCATTAATAGTGTAAGACCTATACATTAAAGCCCTGAGTAAATACACAGTAAATATAAAACGTATTTTGCCTCTTTCCTGCTACACGCCGTTGCAGACTGTAATTTTGGGGCACAATGTTTCGATCATTTTCTCCTCACATTGGTCCGCACTTCCTTCACCCGTGTGTAGGGTGGTAGTAGCGAGATGAGATATGTTTTCCTGTTATGTCAGCACATGCCCACGTTGTATAACTTTACCAGGTCTGTTGCTCCGAGGGCACAGATAGCAATCTACGGCCGCTTGATAGAGCGGGCACAAATGTTCCTGACAGTTTTGAAATGTGTTAAAACATCCTGCAGCTTTTGGAGCTTTTGTGGGAGTTACTTAGACATACAAACCCCTTGAATGGTGCACTTAGATTACTCAAGGCGTCCTTAACTCCTTAGCAAAATAATAACAACAACACTTAGACTATATGAGTTGGTTACTGGACGAAATCAGAGAATGCAGAGCACTGAGATTAGTGGTCCTGGAAGGGCCCTCTGCAGGACCCTCATGAAAATCAACAGCAACAGTGGCAACTAGCAGCACAGCGAGACAGAGCTGCACTTTGAGTAATAGCTTAACCCCCTGAGGGGAGAATTAAGGGGGTGGGCATGGTGTGCAGGAGCTAAGCACCTCCACATACTGTTACCGCCGAGATGCCGTGCTCAGCAGGCTTGCTCCATCTTGTCTGCATTCCACAGCCGAACTCAGGGAGGTGGCATGTGGAAAATTCCACCTTTGCAGCACTTAAAAGGGAAGATATGAAAGATAAAGGGCTGGATCCTGGTGACTGCTACGGTGTAAATTTGACATGAAGTCACATTATGTTACTTTTTGATTAAAGGTCTTTGCTGGATCTGCTGCTTGGTTTATAATCTAATCAAATAAGTGTATTATCCAAAATGTTGAACGTATCTTTTGACTGTTTCTAAGTTATTTTACAGATTGTGTTGCAATTTTTCTCCGAGGTCTATGATATTCGACCTGTTCTCCGCATCTGCAACACTAGTGACACGAACTCCACTCACAGCTCATAACATCCACAAAAGCAGAATGTAAAACCTAAACATAAATCATATATACATATGTACATAATATAGATATAAATAGTACATGTTGTCGTTGATGCTGGTTGCTGCTGATGTTGGTCTTTTGGTGTTGCTCTCTTAAGGGGTCGCCACAGCAGATCACCGTGCCCTGATTTGAGAAAACTTAGTTTACGTCGGATTTCTGACAGAGTTTGGGTTCAAGGCCACCAACCCAGGGATTAAGGCGAACTTTCTATACCTGTATGAACATCCCCAAAAACCAGTATTATACTACATATATCTAATATAAAGGGTTTACGTATCCCATGCCTGAGCAGATTTGAGTGAGAAGCCTGTATGTAGAGACTTGGCTTGAAATCTGAGCGTATTAGCATTGTCAGAGTGTTGCATGAGTTTTTCGGTGACTGAGTTTTTTCATTTGGTTCCACACTGAGGCATTTTATTTCAAAATAAAGAAATAACAGCGTTGAGCCGACAGTTGCAGATACCGCTTCACTATTATTCGCGGAGTTTAATTCAACTTTCAAACCCCCAGTTTGAGCCCGACTGTGTTAGCTCCCTTTTAAATGCAATCATTTAAAGAGATTAAAATCTGTGCGCCGGGTTTACTCATTCACATGGCATTCAGCATGAATCAGTGTCCCCAGGGGACGTTGGATTGGCTCATCAAAGGATAAATCTCTACAAACTCACATGTCAATGAAGCCCTTTCCTCCCTGATATACATTTATTTCTCACTTGAAATGTATCTTTCTCTATAAAAAGGAGATCTTGACCTCAGAAAGACTACCTGAATAAAGATAAAACAAAAACTAATTCAGCTCTGAGTAATAAATTATGAGCCACATACTTGGAGAACACTGACATGCTGATACTTGGTTCACGTCAGGGCAGGTCTCGGCTTTCAGTTTCAGCCAATTCAAACTGTACCCCCCCCCCCCCATATATCCTGAGAAAGATTATTAATATTCAGTTATTTCTCAGAAGTTCATACGACAGCATTTCCATGCCTGTCTATACAGTTTTCTGCTCTGACTCAGACATCCAACCTTCTATCATCCACTCCTTTTCCCCTTCTTCTTTTTATTTTTCCTTACAGTGTGGTACACTGCTGGAAAGGGAGCAACATCGTGAATGTCTTTCAAGTCTCGGCACAGCTGTAGTTGCAGCAGGCTGCTGCCCCGGGGCACCAAGCCTGACACCCCCCCCCAGTCTGGTCCATGGCCTTGCTGATTCTTCTGACTTGATTTTGTCTCGCTACTGAATTAAAAGAGGCCTTGTCTCGTAACTTTTCGATAAACGACACCGATTGCGGATCAGAATTAAAAGAATAGTATGGTATTTTGGGAAATGTGCTTATTTTCTTTCCTGCAGTGAGTTAGATGAGATGATCGATACCACTCCTTTGTTTTGTGCAGTAAATTTGGAGCTACAGCTAAAACTGGAGAAGGGGAAACAGCCAGCGAGGCTCTCTCAAAACCAACTGCTCATGAAACTACGACTTGACATTTTTACACTTTGGTTTTTGTAATGAACAAGATATGGCATGTTAATTTGGGGGCTCTAAAAGGTGCTGGTAGGTGGATTTGTCATTGTCAATGGATGAAGGGCGGCTCAGGCTGTCACAACTGTAAAATCAACCATTAAACCCCAGAACCTGCAGATTTACATGGATATTAAATCCAGCATCTCAACCTTTTTCTGTAAAACGGCTGATAATCAGCATGAAAGAAGAAATATTGCTATGTTATTTGAGACAAAACAAGTCTAACTTTTGCTTCAGTTGCGTAGATTTTCTTCCCACCATCTTGCTCCTTGCTGACATGCAGTGCAGCATTCCAGGCAAGTTGGAACACGACAGTGTGTGTGTTCCCTGTCTGAGGGAATCAGTTAAACTGGGTGGATGCATGGAAATGGGTGACACACATACAACTCTGTAACTTGAGTGTGAAGAGATGGAGTTGGAGCAGAGTGCAAGAAAACAAAATAAAAATCACGTTAAACTCAGGTCACCCCCTGGGAGGTATTCTGAGGTAGAGTTTAGAGCAAATAGCTTTCATATAATTTGCACGTATTTTCTATAATTGTGCTCAAAAGTACACAAATGGGCACCGCACTGAATTAAAGCCACTTCTAAGATGGAATTTATTTCTGACTTGCACTTTAAAAAAAATACTAAATGAGTTGATTTACATAAAAGTATGGTTTTTCTATGGCATTCTCCACCACTAGCTTCACTCAAACAGGGAATAAATCCTCTAAACAACATGCCTCAAGAAGCATCCCTTTGAAGGAAAGGCAAAGACGGTATCAGCAAACTTAAAAAGGGCTTATTACGTCTGTCATTTCCATAAAATTTAGGTTTTGAAAGTACCGCGGGATGTGTTTATTACAGATACATTTTCACTGCAGTAATGTGTCCCAAAGTTTCCCGTTGCCATAGTCACTCACAACTCTTCTTAACTGGGAAATTTAAAAAAAAAAAAAAAAAAACATCAGTGAAAAGATTTTTTAAATAACTAAATTACAGTTTTGCCCAGAAAAAATAATATGCAAGGTTACTGGATCATTTAGAAGTAAACAGAATTATGGTGATTTCCGCATGGTTTCATGTGACATAATCAATTCATTTAGAACTGATTTTAGGAGATTAATGTGTTGCTGAATCATGCTTGTTATTGCTGTTCCCTTGTATTACTATATGAGTCATCGACTTGCCCCGGCGTTGGTATAAAATCTTTTATTTTTTTTATTCTTAAAAAAAGCAGGAAAGGAGAGGCTGTTAGTTTAACATTAGTTTCCTAAGTAAAAATGCTATATTAGGGTGGGGACCGGCTTCAAGGCAGAAAGGGGGCGAGGTTTAACCCTGTTGCTGCTTTGCCATTGGTGGAGACGGGGGACAAAAATACCTGTACCTGCTGCAGGTAAACAGACTGACATCAGACACGGCAGGGATGGATCACCTGGCAGGATTTACTACAACCCTTCAAATCCATTTAACTGACTGCTCTGGACAACTTGACAGCTTTTTTTTTGTATGTCTGTGTGTGTGTGTGTGTGTGTGTGTCTGTGTGTCTGTGACTTTTCTACAGGTTTGTGTTGTGTACTTCGTCCAGAAGAGTTAGCATTCATAGGTTTATTTCTTTGCTTTATTTCTTTGGTCGCTGGTGCAATTGTAGTTATTATTTCCTGACAGCTTGGGCATTTCGTAAATCTTGCCTTGAAAAAAAATGGGTGAGTCGAGGTTGAACAGGTGACAAAACGTACATTCATCAGCTATTGCAATTTTTGTTTTATGTGCGGGATGTGGGAAATGTGAGAGCTGAAGGTTGGTGGTGATTTGAGAGTGAGGTAGTAATAGAGAGTTATGTTGGTTTGGTGTCTACTTGTTCAACAGCTCCCTGCATTCATGGGGCTCAAAAGACACCAGAGGGATGAGAAACAGTGAAAAACAAGTCCCGTCTTGTGCAGGGAGAGGCTGGCCTGGCACACCCTTCACACACACACACACACACTCACACACACACAAAGAGGGAGACCTGAGCACACACACCGATGGAACCCGTTTTTCATGCATTTGTTTCTTTTAACTAATCTGCCACTTCTGTCCCGACAGAAACAGAGAGAATGACATCACTGAAAGCGTCGGAGGGAATCATTCGTGTCAGCTAATGCAGCGATTCTTCACCGGAGGCGCCGGCGTTCTCGCTGCTCTAATGAAACCATCCATGTATTCTATCCTTCATTCCACCGGAGTCTGTGTATAGTGCCAATCAGATTTCAGTGGTTTGAAGAGTAAGACACATGGAATTTGTCATCTGGAGAGAGCTCCGCGAAAACGTAGTCACATCACCACGGGCTGTAATGGTTGCAACTTTTAAAATAAAAGGTGAATGTTGCTCTGTGACAAAAGATATGGCCTTTAATATCCTTTGATGTCAACCTGGTGTTGTATGCAACAGTTCCACACAAGCACAGAAAGAGGACCTCTCCTCCTCCTTCTTACCTGCATTGCGACAGCCGTTGAATATCTCTGCGGTGATTGCTCCTTAGAGCTACTGCAGGATCACAGAGTGCTGGCAGCCCCACTTCATCTTCTTTTAGACTGTCACTCACAGAGGTTGTTAGGTCCTCACCCTGTCTTTCTGCCCTTAGTTCTCCAAGACACAGCAATTACATAATGACTTCTAAATCCCCCATGTTTCCACATCCACACCAAACCCTCTCGAGCTCTCGCCCAGACGCACTGTGGCTTCTTGTCCCCTTAATTCTCCTCATCTTGTAACCGCACCCGGAGAACTCACACATACGTTGCCAGCATTGTACTGAGTAATTAAGTGTTGCGTAATGAACATCTTTTACATCTTCTCTCCAGTTTTCCAATCAAGTTTTGGAGCCAGTTCTCTGTGGGACAATTAACCTGCCTCATTAACACGGGACATTTCGCAAGATTCTATTCAAAGCCTTAATTATAGCTAAATGGGCGACTTGAAGTCATTTGACACCCGCACTGAGCATTGAGACGGCCGGCTATAATTCTTCTAACCAAGATGGAGGGAACATAACAAATGAACAAACAAAGCGCGATAGTGGCAGATAAGCAGAGATTCATACAGACTAGTTTTGAGTAACTGTGTTGCCATGACACTTTTTTTCCTTAATTATAGTCAGTGATACAATAGCCCCCACCCCCAACCCCCCGATAGCCACAGGGAATCATTTCATTCATAAGGCCTCATAAGTCATTTTACAATATGTCTTATATGTAAAGCGTTTTAATACAGATAAGAAAAAAATAACATATTATGAGCTACACTAGAGTCTTTCCAATCACAAAACATAATTGATCCATTATATTATATTTTCATCTTGGCTTCTCCTGCAGCTCTGTGAGTAATCAGCCGTCCCAGCAGGCCTCACATAGCAGAGGCACTTGTTGCCTTCTCTTTAACAGGCTTCTCCGGCACTGCACACCTCAGCCTGCCATTCACCTTCCTGTTAGATGTGATGATCACCACGGGGCTAAGTGCTGCATAGAGCGAGGAGAAGAATATGCGCAAGTCAGAAATCAGCGAGGAACTCATGGTCTTCCTCACAGTGAGAGTGTACACCCAAAGCCCATTGTCTACCCCGTACAGGACCACGTACAAAGTAACAAGCGCTACCACAGTTTTGGCGGCTCGTTGCTCGGCCCCACTGCCTCCTCCACCGCTACTGCTGCGGAGTCCCTTCACCTGCTGGCTGTGCTTGTAAAGGAAGACCAGGATGATCAGACTGGCCAGGGTCATGAGGGCCATGGGCACCACATCTCTGCCCACCTGGGCTGCCCCGTTAGCCTCTTTGGACAGCTTTGAGGGGAAATGCACGTAGCAGAATTCCACATTAATGCCATGGTTGGTCATGCTGGAGTTGTTCTTTCTTCCAAAGGAGAAGAGGATGGGTGCTGAGCTCATGCAGGCGTTGAGGAGCCAGAGGAAGAGGAAGATGAAGCCCAAGTAGTGGGCTAACAAGGCGCGGGCGGAGGCCCAGCGTGATCCGGGAGGGGCAATACTTGTGCACTGGTAGGCACTCAGGACGAAGGTGAGCCAGATGGAGAGCGAGCGGGAGGTCCTGTAGACAAAAATCACAGCCTTGCAGCTCAGGTCTCCGAAGATGCTGGCCAGGCGGAAGGACGCCAGGAACTCCAGCAGACAGCGAACACCCACCACCAGCAGGTTTGCGCAGGCCAGATGCAGGACGATGGCATCCGCTGGCAGGAGTTGTTCCTCCCGTTGCAGCAGGAGGAGGAATGCCAGGATCACGGCAGTGTTCCCCGGGACTCCGACAACGGTGAGGGACAGATAGAGCATCCCGCGAACAACCTCTTTTGACGGCATTCCTGCAGAATGAATTGTAAAGCAGTTTTACGAAATCAATAAAATCTCGTTGAGTATCAAGATATTACCCATAATGCCTTTTTGAATGTAAGGTAATAGTTAGCATTCAAAACGCTATCAGAAAAATAATTGTAGTAGCTTACACCCCTACCTAAGAAAAGTCACGGCTGACGAGGTCTGGAGTGGACCTCGTCTCTGATCCCCTCTCCTGAAGTAGTTGAGTTGTTTTTGTTCTTATACTTGCAAACAGGTAACGGTTGTTGGGTCTGTTTTGCATGGTCCATTGACTTCTCTTCCCTCAGCCTCCAATTACTTGAGATCAATTCAGATGACTGCTTCTGTCCCCTTGCCAGGGTTTCAGACAGACAGGATAACACAGAGAAAGCTGTGTTTGGATTTACTCACCTTGTCCATTGTTCTCACCAGTGGACAGAGAGAATGGTGTTAATAAACGGATGATATCTATTAGCTTAATGTTTACAATCGAAAAAGTTAAATTAAAACCATTTCTCAGAGTCAATGTTTAACTGACTGGAGACTATTGAATTGTTTTCCTCATCACTGATACTCTTGCTAGATTTCCTTGTTAGACCTTCCACACTGTTTTAGTGTGTTTTTTTTTTTTTATTATTATTATTATTTCTGCAATCGATTTTAAAAGCCACTGCCTAATAAAGAGACCTTTCTTGTGTTGGCTAGTCAGATACCAACACCACAGTGTCCTCCAGTGGAGAAAGCTAAAACAAAGTAAAAGCCAAATGATGATCCACTCTATCTGCATGATAGACCCACCTATGCTTTGATTTGTAGACCGAGCATCTAATTTTATTTATTTTTTGGTCGTATAACTCATCCAAAGCAATAAATATTCTAAAGAAATGGAATTAAAACTTGTTTTGCATGTATAAAAGTCAGATGACCTCAACTTAAATTGATTTTTTTTTTAAATATAACTAATTATTGTCCCCAAAAAAGGAATTTGTCTTAGAACCAGGTGAAACAGGCAAATGAATGATAATACTTTTTTTTGGATCAGTTTTGTTCTCCACTGAGCATCACGCATGAATTGGTTAGTTTGCTTGCATGTTTGAAGAAAGCATAATGTCAGTTGCCTCAGAGTTTAAAGTAAACATACTCCAGATATAAAGACAAATAAAATCTAAAAACATTGGAGGTCACTTTTGCCCTCCCCCTCACCCAAAATGCAAAGACTCTGAATCCCGTCAGGATCAGAGTGAGAGGCTGCTTAACCAAAAGCTTCTTAAACCACATTTTTTGCTGTGGGACAGATTATCTGGCACAGTCAGAGGTGCCCTGAATATTTACTCTTCACTAGCCAAAGCTGTTGCCCTCTTCAACATACTTAAAGGTAATAAAAGGATAAAGGGTGATATTTCTCTGAATTAACATAAGTTGTGTGCAAACAGCTCAATTTATTGAATACCTGGAATTTAGCGTCCTAATTTAAGATAATTAATTAGTAAAGCAAGAGTGTAGTTTAGTTCGTCTATTATTGCATCTCATTTTCTGGACCGTGAGCCAATAGCTTGTAATTAGAATATTTATGACACCATTTTAATTGAAACAAATTATCTTAGGGGCAACCATCAAGAGGAGGAAGATGTTTCAGTTATTATTATGCGAGCAAAATCAATGATATTATTCTCAAGTATATCGAACACGATCAGTGGCCACTTTATTAGGTACAACTGTTCATTCTAATACAATCCAATACAACAGCGCTTCCCTAAAATGTCCCTTAAATTGTTTCCAATGTTCAGCTTTTTGTTGACAGTGTTGAAAAATGTGCAAATATAATTACACGTCTGTTACTGAGGTCATAGTTAACGGTGAGGTCGTACTGGAGGTTTCCTTGCCAGTTACAGATATGATGGGGGCAGAATATTAGAAACCCCTCGGAAAACAGCGCAGTTCACTACAACAGCATCACAAACTATGACCTCGGTGCTAAAACAGCCAATTTAATTTCCACGTTTACGACATTCTCAAAAAACCTGAACACTGTTTGCATCATAAAAGTGGACTATTATGGCAGAAGCGGCTTTAGAATGGACTGAATCGTAGAAGCGTGCTTAATGAAATAACCACTGAGTGCATTTTATTGCTTCTACAGAAAAAAAAAAAATCAGCTCCAGGACATAGTTAGATATTGTATTTTCTGGCACGACCTGTATCAAATGTGAACATTGACTCTAAGGGTACTATTTTAATGGAATCAGTTACTGTAAAATTACAAATTAAATTAGCGTAACAGAAAATCATCAGGCATAAACAAAAAAATAAAAAATAAAAACCTTGTCAGGGCAGGAGAAAAAAAAAACCTGCTTTTAAAAGCTGCCAGTGCAGGGTACTGTACATCTGTACAGTCCCCTGAGCACACATGCCTGAACTTGCCATTTTAATTAGTTCTCTGAACACAAAAACATGTTAAAAAATACACAGGAAAATAACATATCTCATGATGCTTTTATCCAAAGCTTACTCTCAGGAGATAACAAGCTTTTCAAACAACACTGTTTCACCACACAGTCTGAATTTCTGAAACTGAGAAAATTTGCCCTTCAGGCTAGATTGCTTTCACTGTAAGGCACAATTGCCATTTACAGTTTGTATACAGTAGATATTGCTGGAAAAAAAAACCTGGGCACTTATTACAAACTACTTTTAGGCATACGGTATGTCAGCAGTGAGAGTGAAGAACATAAATGAATAATGGCTGGTTTTCCCTGTGCCCCCAATTAGTACAGACATGCATTGTTACATGGCTAATTGTCTTGCTCCTCTGTGTCTTTTAACATGCTCCCAGGACATGAAGGAGGAACGAAGCGCACGGCGAAGCACCAGCTGTGCATGTAAAAGCCTCTTGATGGCTCATTCAAGGCATCATCAGGCAGCACTTGCATCAACAGTATCCACACACTGTTGTCTCCACAGGGGTTCTTTAACTCTCTCTTTTTTTTTTAACTCCACGAGGAAAAATAGCATTATATTAATTCAGGAGATTGACGTGCATAAAGTCTCTTGGTCCAAAAGAAACTGAAAACTGACATGTGGAATTTAACATAAAAGGAAAATACCAATTAGATTAGAATTCACATCACTAGTCACATAGGTTATTCATGTGACCCATGGCGGCTCGATAACTTTTTATGACGATGAACTGTTTACTGACGCTAAAGCTTAAAAGTAATCTGGAATGCTGTTTCGATGTACAGCCTAAAGCGACCTCATGCGTTTAAAAAAAAAAAGGAGGGTGATGTGCAGACTCCTGCCATGTTTGTTTGAAATCTGATATCCCACTTGTGCTACTGTATCCAAATCCAAACCAAACAAAATGCACTGAAATTTCCAGCTACAGATGGGTGACAAATTCAAGGAAAAGCCTGAATAAATTTATGGATTCATGGAAACATAAAGAAGGCAGATGCTTCCATGCAGGTGCATTGCATGATACAATTAAGCAATTAACATCCAATCACGCTCAGTGGCAGGTATGGAAATGCGCAGCAGGCCGAGTCGATTCCGATTTTGAATCACGATGGCGAGAGGGCAAGATCTAAGTGACTTTGAAATAGGGTTCACTGTTGGGGCACGGATGACAGGAGCTTCCGTCTCAAAGACTGTGAGAGTCACAGAGATTGTGTAATGTGACAAGCTAATCACCTTCAAAATGTTCACCTTTTTCAAGGGAGATCACTACACCGATCAGCCACACCATTACACAGGCAACTGGTTTTAATGGCATGGCTGCTAAGAATGTGTATCCAAAATGCAAATGGGTCGATCAAATCTAGTGAACATTGTGTTAATAACTGCCCGCTGCAGCTCAGCACAAAAATACTGTTCGGGGAAACACAAAGAGGGAAGTTCATACTTTACCATACCGTACCTTTGGAAGGCAGTAACTTTATTCATCTGACCCAGGTGGCTGAAGCCTCATAGTGGTTTCAAATAAACTTTGGAAAATATTTTTCGCACTGAACAAAGGACTGTGGATTTTGTCCCTAATTACAGACTTTTTGAAACATGTCATAAAGGGATCTATTAATCATCAGTGTCAAAAGGAGGAATGATTAGAGCAAGCAAAAAGACAGACTTGGAAAAAACTGTGCGTAACCTTCAGTGGTGCTGTATTCCCTCACAGTGCTTGCCTTCTGAGACCATCTCATATTTAGTGTTACTTTAATTTGCCAAACTGGGCTGAACTCTACAATGATGGGCAACAATCTCAAGGGGCGTCGAAGACTATAAAATTGTAATTACATGGGCATTTAAACAGTTGGTGCACAACAGGCTTTACATCTACAGCTGCAACCTCAGGTGAGCATTGCTTCAAACACTGACAGGACACCTGGAGACGGTACAATTATATTATCTGTTGTATCAGTTTTTTTAAGCAGCCTAAATCGATGTAACCAACTTGGAGGATGTTTGTTATCCTTAGCATATTTATAACAGATTTGATTCTCTGTCTGCTTTGCAAATCATGACCAGCGCAGGCCTTGATGTGATGGATCTGTGTGTGACCATCAAAGGGGTCTCCTTCCTCTTGCAAACAGGTATGGGCATCTTGGGGAACGCAGTGGTGCTGCTGGCGTATGGCCACATCATTTATACCGACCCCAAGCTCCTTCCTGTTGACATGATCCTCTGCCACCTGGCCTTTGCCAACCTCATGCTGCTACTGACCCGCTGCGTCCCTCAGACCATGACTGTTTTCGGGATGAGGGAGCTCCTGAATGATCCTGGCTGCAAGGCGGTGATCTACGCCTACCGCATTGGCCGGGCTTTGTCAGTCTGTGTCACCTGCATGCTCAGCGTGTTCCAGGCGGTGACCATCGCCCCTGCCGGGCCCCGTTTGTCTAGGCTGAAGCCAGCACTTCCCTCCCTGGTCCTCCCCACCTTTGCAGGGCTGTGGCTCCTCAACATGGCCATATGCATCGCAGCCCCTTTCTTCTCTATGGCCCCACGTAACGGCACCGTCCCTGCCTTTACCCTCAATCTGGGCTTCTGTCATGTGGACTTCAGAGACAACCTGTCCTACGTGATCAACGGGGTGGCCGTGTCCGGGAGGGACTTTGCCTTCGTCGCCCTGATGGTGGGCTCCAGCGGTTACATCCTGCTGCTTCTCCACCGCCACAGCCGCCAGGTGAGAGGCATCCGTCGCTCTCAGGGTGGCGGGGCAGAGACCCGGGCTGCCAAAACAGTGGTCACCCTGGTGGTTCTATATGTGGTCTTCTTCGGGATTGATAACGTGATCTGGATCTACATGCTGACCGTGGCTAAGGTGTCACCAGTGGTGGCTGATATGAGGGTATTCTTCTCCTCCTGTTACGCCTCTCTCAGCCCCTACTTTATCATTTCTTCCAACAAGAAGGTCAAGGCGAAGATCATCTGTGCATCTGAGCAAGACCAATCATCAGTGGACAATCAGGAGTCGAATGACAAATGACTATTTCTCCATCTTGAAACGCTGTTGACTCATCCGGTGGATGAGAGATTCGTACCTTTGGACCTCATCATTTTGATCATTTGTGCACAAAGGACTGTCATTTAGCTCAGCAATGAACCCTTTAGAAAGTAGAACCAGAGACTAGTGTCTTCGGTGGTGTTACTGCCTTTTGTCATTATCACTTGAGCCGAAATGATCAGTCATTTAGTCAGTCGTAAAATCTTGAAGGTCAATTAATTGTTGAGGTCATTTTTCAAGCAAGTGTGCCACCTGTCCGCTTGTTCCAGCTTCTGAGTTTTGAGGGTTTCGCTCTTCTTCATCTTTATTTGTAATAATAAACAGATTGTCTCTGAGTTTGTGACTGTTGGTCCGTAATGGTGGCTGAATCCACCATCACTGACCTGCCCTTGGTATAGTTCATGATATGGTTGTAATGTCCAGAGAAGGGGCTTTTGTATTGGACAATTATACATAAATTTCCCATGGTAAGTTATAAAGACATGTGCAAATATCGTAAGAGTCAAAATCTTTATATCGGGATGCTTAAGGTCAGAACACATGAATTTATCCACCAGAATTTTATTCCTGGCATTGTTGGAAGGGGATTTTAAGGCAGTTGAGTGGGGAGCTAAGACTGAACAGAGATATATTTTAGAGGTCAAATTAACATTGACAACATAATGAAAAAACTCATTTTAGCAACCTGTAAAAAAATAAAGGCAGACAACTGGGGCTGCACTGAGGGGTCTTTGGGCTTTGGACGTCATTATTTCTAAAATCCTGGCTACAGCCCTGAATTAGAGGATAAAGTTGCTTTAAAGTTGTTGTGGGCATTTTTTTTTTTTATTCATTCATTTTTACTTTTCCTAACATGTTACAGACAAACGATTATTTCAAGACGTACTTAGCAAATTATTCAATAAAATAATGTTCAGTCACATTCTCAAAATCATTATTTGTTATGTTTATTCTATTTACTCGTTCGCGCTGTCTTGCCGCGCTCTGATTGGTTGAAATTTTCGGGACGCGGACACCGGTGTGTTTTTTTGTCCTCGGATTAGCCTCGCAGGCGGCACTTTCCGCCTACTGAAATGCGACGCGCTTTATCGAGCAAATGTTTATGTTGAAATATAAATCACGAATCGTTCACCCGCGATTTCACTCAACGGTATCCGTCTATTACCTGAAATCCTGACCATACGAAAGGATTTTGGGACGCGGTCCGAAGGGGAGGGGGCGGGGGCACAAATTCTGCCTTATAGAAAAAACTCAGGGTGTGAAGATCCCACTGGAAGCACAACAAGTCCCGGAAACGGAAAGAGGAAAATGGGCTAAATGTTAAACAAAAGTGAAGTTGGAGCGACGCGGACCACCTGGCGTCAACGTTTATGTCGGTAGCCACATGCACACGAAGAGAATAACCGACATAACCGATAAACGCAGCATTTATAAGCCACCGATCGCGTCGGAACGTGGCAGCTGACGTGAGGCTCGCAGCATGCGCAGCTAGGAGTTAGCCCGGGTTGACAACAAGGCACCGCAACGCCCCTGAAACTGATGACAAGAAAGTATTCAAAGACCAGTTTGTGATGATACTAAAGGTCTCTCCCAGTTTGTGCCGCATCCACCCGCGTTGCTTTATTTCAGGTAAGTTGTTTCGGCTCCTCGCTAACGGGCGGGTGTTGTTTTGTTTTGTTTTGTTTTTGTTTTTTTTAGCTAACGTTGTGCAGTCGTACGTTGCTTCCAGATGCTTTTCGGAACTTCACCCACTTACACGTAAACGGCGCTTTTACAAGCGACGTTAAGTTTCTGTGTGGTTTCCTTTGTTGACTGCCGGGCCCCCCGTTGTTCCACTGTTATGACAGGTTTGATGGGGCCGTGCCCCTTCTCTGTTTAATGAACGAGCCTGGATCGATGCCCAGTCCTCCTCCCTCTTTCCTGTGCTCTGTGTGAAATGACCTGACTCCGAACTCACTGGTTCTAGCAGCGGACGACAATGGCCAGAATAGCCTGGTACCAAGAGAAGGTAAGACCAACATCACGTTTAAAATCTGTTCAACGAACTCATTTTTTAGGGGGGGAAAAATATTCAGCTCAGTTCATTTCAAAAGCTTTATTGTCATACGGCGATAAACAAGTTATCAGTGTCCAAAAACTTTTTTTGTTTTCTGTCTCTCTACCCTGATGCCATTTGTTATCGTGTCTAACTAAAATACACGTAAAAAAATAAAACAAAATCAACTAGAAGATGTTACTATGAAGTAAATACGTAGAAACTGAGAAAGTATTTTTTTAATGGCAAATATCTACAAACACACATAAACATTATATACAATTCTATGCAAACACATTGATATCTACATATGCATATGCACACACACACATACTTCAACTCAAATACGGCCACACATCTGCAGATGCGTAATGAGGTAGAAAATAAGAATAAGAATCATAAATACAGTATTAAAATCTTTTGAGTATGACAAAAAGGAATAATATTTGGTTGCAAAATTGAGGAAATATAATTGACATCACTGAATCCTGTGGATTCTGGCAAGGTCTTCGTAATGAATTAAAGTTGATTTTTTTTGTTTGGCTTTGTCAACTTTGTACAAAACAAACAAAGTTTACTATATTATATATCTAAACACGTAGGGAATTAATTACGAAGCTCGACAGGGGGCAAAATTATGCATCGCTGTAATTTTTCACTTCATTTTATATGCTGCGCTACAGTTAATCTGGTTTGCTTTAAGCGGTAATTAGATCTGATGCAAAGATGTTTATTTCTTGTGTTGACTTGTGTGTAAAGCAACGGAGTGAAAAAGAAAGCTCATGAACTTGAAATCTTATTCTACTAAGTCCCAAGTTATTTGCAATATTTAATGAACATCATTTTGAAATGTCCATTTCATGCCCATTATTATGATGTATATGATTTACTGTCTGCCAGATAAAAATTTCATTGGGGCATATTCATTTTTAAAGTTATTTAATTACCCAGTTTATTTTAAGCAGTTTTATAGCCCCGTACCTCAATGTATTCATTGGGACACTCCTAGCTATGCCTCTCTGTTCCCTCTGCAGCAACAGGTATTGATTGGAAAAATTTACCCGAGAAATTACTCAAACATGTTCACACAAACTTTTTTTGCCATTAAAAAAAAACAAAAAAAACCCTAAAAAAAACCCAAAACCTTGGGTAAATATGGACTATTAAGGATGGCAAATCCTCAGTAAACACCCCTCATAGCAAAGGTAAAAGATTTTAGGAAACTTTAGGTAAAAGTTCTGTTGTTGTTACAGATCGGGGCCTATGATCAACAGGTCTGGGAGAAATCTCTGGAGAAGGCGGATCTAAATGTAAGAAACCTGCACATCTCTGTAAATAAATAAACGTGTGTGTATTTATGTTATGAAGTACCACTAAATTGAAGTACCCCTTGCCATTCGTCTAGGGTTTGGACAGCAAACCAAAGAAGACGTGCTACATCAAGCCAGACCTCATTGATGTTGACTTAGTAAGAGGTATGGATGAATAAAGAGTAGCTCTCCACTTATAGTTGTCTTTTTTTTAATAGTTTGTTGGTTACAGATACATTTACAGTTATTTACATGTAAAAATTTGGCAATTAACAAATAAGTGATCACTTAATTCACAAATAAACTAAATTCACACACTCAGTCTAACTCCTTCTAACCTGCAATGCTCTGCTTGTCTCCATAGTTGTATATATTTTTGGGTTTATCTCTTTTGTTTTATCTTTTATCTTGCAGAGAAATATGATATTAAAAACATATATTAGTTTAATGGCCACGTTTTAATTGTTTAAATAAAGCTGTGTTGGACTCATTTGTACACCCAGGATCCACCTTCAGCAAAGCCAAACCAGAGAGTCCCTGGACAGCTCTGACCCGAAAGGGTCTGGTTAGAGTGCTGCTGTTCCCGTTCTTCTTCCATTGGTGGATCCAGGTGACCTCCAAGTCCATCTCCTCATGCATCCTTGTGCTCTACTTCATGCAAGGTTAGCATCACTGAGTCTAATAAAATTTCATTCATATATGAGGGATATGAGTTTCGTATAAAACAGCCCTAAATATGAATATTATGTTAAACATTTTACATAATGACATGAACCAGGGCCCAAGTAACAGCCTGCAGATTGTAAACTGACTCATGCTGTGTTGTCTGGATCTTATCAATTTTCACAAAATGATTCAGCTCGACTCATTCATCTCTTTTAATGGAAAAATAATTTAAAAATCCCTTGTAAAATAGGTTTTAAAGAATAGTAACCCCATCATGAGCCCCCCTCTGTATTACAATAATGTATGTGCTTTAAGATAGAAAATGAGAAGATATGGAGCCAAGCTAAGAGAAATTAACAGAGATTACATGCACATCCAGTGACCATTTTAAAATGAACTTAGAGAGAGAACCTGCAGACTTTATACACTGTGGCTCCTTTTTAAAAGTCCTTTATTGCAACCTTGACATTTTGATTGCGTGTAGTTCTTTAATTAAAACATTACTGCTGCGGCATTAAAAAGATTCCCTCTGACTGGTGCTAGAGGTTTTTTCTTTTGATGTTCCCTTTTGACTTTGCTAAGCCATGGGAACCCAGTGACACTTCAAGTCACTGAGGGAAAGAAATATTTTCAATTGACAGGAAACTTCTCAAATTCACTTCACTGATGACTTTTTTTTTATATTACTTACATTAAAGCCATTCCTACAGCCTGTATTCATTGTCTCCATTTGTCACAGCTTACACCCAGTTCTGCCTGAGCAACAGAAAGAGCTCATTAGTAAGCATGAATTCTGTTATAATATCTCCCCTAAGAGACTTCTTTGTTTGCTGTTGCCAAATGTTTTGCTCCCCTCAGTGGCGGCAGTGGTGCTGTACTTGGAGGTCCCTGGGGCGAGTGCCAGCGAGGTGTTTGGACCCATGTGTCTGATGCTGCTGCTGGGCACAGTGCACTGCCAGATTGTGTCGACCGAGTCCAGCCGGTGGCCCTCGGGCAGTCCAGCTGCCAGCAGCACCACCAGCCCTGCACGCAGAAGGAGGTGGTTTTCTCATTGTTAGGCATTTAACACTCATTTGCTCATAATAACACAACCTCAGCCCTCAGAACATGCATAAACGTACATGTTACACTCATAACTAGACCCGAAGACTGTACCTGTGGCATGCAGTAAAGCCTCTAGGATGCTCTCAGTCCTGCGGTTTTATTAGATCGTGTCTGCTGTATCTACCACCTCGCATCTTTCACTGTTGTTTTTTATTCTGTCTCCCTAAGGCCGAGGAAGGGCAGAGGGCTGAAAAAATCTGAGGAGAAGAGTGACAGTTTGGACACAGAGCAGCAGGGGCCCTGGCAGTTTGAAGAAAGCCAGCGACTATACAGAAATGAGGAGAGGAGGGTATAGTCACTTATCTCTCTAGTCAATCTAAAGTAAACAAACTTAGGTCAGTGAGATGCGGTGGATAGAGGGCTGTCATTATCAGAAGTACAGGCAATTTTCAGAATCAAAAACCAGCAGTCAATAACTACTGGTTTACTGTATTGGAAAAGTTGTCACAGCCAGAATTTAAGTATTTTTTTGCAGAAGGGCAGGTTTTTTCTCAACTGAATTTGTCTCAACATCAGCAGATTGATAATGATAATAATACAGTAAAGGTAAAAATGACCCTCAACCATGACTAGGGCTCATATTAAATATATATAAGAACCTTTGTTAAATGAGTTCATTAGATTGTCGGATGGCTTTGTTGTTTTGTCAACTTCATGCAGAGCACAACGGTATTCAGAGTTACTGTAACATTAAATTCTCTAACTTATACCTTAACCTCAAAAAGTAATGAGTCATTTTCAAAGTGCATCAAAAATGACAAGACCGATAATCAAATGGCAATTGAACATATGTAATTTGTCGAATTTATGAATGTTTAGAAATACATTTGTAAAATACTCCATTTTCTGTCTCAATATTCTCTCACAGAAGAAAAGAAAATCAGGATTTGGGGCATCCGACGAGCTCTCCAGTGAGGAAGAGGAGGGGGTTCAACCAGTTGAAAAGATTTGCCCATTGACTCATCAAGAGAGACACCCTGCTACAACTCTGCCGGCATCTGCACTTGTGTCTTCTGTTAGATATAGAAATGTAAAGTCTAACCCAAAACCTACATTAAGACCACAGGTAAACTTATTGTTTCACTACATGTTCATGAAACTGGAAGTACGGGTGCAAGTTTCGTGTTTAATATACAACAAGAGTTTACTTGTTGTAGAGAAGATAAATTTATTACAGAGACTGATAAAACTGGAGTTAGATGTGTAGTTTTCTAAAGTCGTTTTTTTCTTGTAAAAAGTTCCGGTCAGTGTTTAATATTTAAAAAAAAAAAAAAAAAAAGAAGAGAAAAACCTTATATACTGTTTGATTTGAGAGCAGGAAGGGAGTGGAGCTTCCATCAAGGTGAAGCCCCTCGAGGTGGAGCGCCTCAGGCCGAGCGTGGGCTCTCGTCCTGCCTCCGACACTGACGACACAATGTGGGAGGAGCTTCTCCAAGGGCCCGACTCTGCCAGCACGGGTAGCAGTGACAGTGAGGGGAACGGGAACGGCAGGTACACCGCTGGCCTGGTTCTCCCACAGACCACCACTTTGAGCAGTGACGACGAGAGCCTACAGCAGGGAATCACCGGAGTAAGATCGCCATATATCTTTAATACAGCGTGGTTTTACAGAAAGAAATTTTTGATTTGTCATGTTGATACATTTTTAATCAAGGATGTCAAGCACTTTCAAGCACGGTAAATTGAATTTAGTTTTAGTGCCGCAACAGTTATTTTCATTATCAATTTGCCATTTTTTTTTCTTTATTAATCATATCATCATGTTGTCTGAAAAAAAGTCTGAATTCCAGAGTCATTCTGTTTACTGCCATATGTTACAAATAAAAACATCAAATCTAGAAACAACAATTATTTGATATTTATGATTTAAAAAATTATTACAACCATCGTTTGATCATCAAAATAGTTGCCAATTAATTTTCTGTCATTTGACTAACTGAATTGTTGCATCTCTACTTACTTGTATTCCTCATTATGTATTCAGACTTCAGAAGCCATCAGTTATCAGGATGTCATCCGTCTTGTTTGCATTTTAGAGCCAGCTGTCTTGGCTCCAGGCATGTCACCCATCCAAGGACCGTGTCAGTGCCATAATATGGGAGCAGGGCGAGTGTAAGAAAGCGGACATGTCCGTGCTGGAGATCAGTGGGATCATCCTCACACGGGTTTGTTGTTATACATTCTCTGGGTAAAGACGGCTTGGAGTTACAAACCCCCAAACCAGTGCAGCAAAATGTCCAGTATTTTGACCAGTATTTCAGGCTCAAGACATTGAGAAAACACAAACTATCCTGCTTTGTGTTTTTGATTAGTTTCCATGGAATCACATCTGTAGGATTGCATTGCTGCTTTTAAATGTTGCAGGAAATATTGTAGTTATAAATAGAGACATTTTCAGTGACAAAGTGAAATAGCAGATTAAAATTAGAAGTTGCATTTTATTTGACAGCAAAGATACCAAAAAGAGATATTCTTACTCCACTGAACATTTAGATACTAGACATACATTAGCACCTGTACACAGCCTGTATTTATCTGATATAATAGTGTTGTCTGGTGGAGTAGACTGTCCGGAAACATTGAGTGGTTGTAAAAAATTTAGCAGCATAACAACATGTCTCCTGGCTCTCTGTCTCTTCCCCATTGTTAACAGGTGAAGTTAGTGGAGCAGGGTATGGGTTACCTCGTCCTTGGTGGGCTCATGACTGCCACCCTGGCGCTGCTTCCATTTGCCTTCCGCTTGGCTCAGCGTCTGGACATGTCGAGCCTTGGCTCGCTGTCCCTGGCGGAGCTGGTAGACATGGCGTTGGGGCTGCCCGATGCCCAGGTCTACACCTTTTTCTTCATCACAACGGTGCAGAGAGTCTGCCTCACCGGACTGTTCTTCTTCATGATGTGTGTGGCTGAGAGAACGTACAAACAGGTGGGCAGTCGATATGTATGATCTGAAGCATTCTCTTGTTCTTTATTCCCAGTTATGTCTTTCCTCTTTGTTAGTAATAATAATCCCCCAAAATATTATGGAAGGGGCCGTTCCCAAATAGAATTTTGAAAAAAACTGTGACCAAACCATTAATATAATCGTTCTTCGGTCAGTGACATTTTTATTCACTCGTGTTATCTGGCCCTCCCCCTAGTGGCATTGAGCAGGTGGAGTCGACCGACATCAGAATCATTAACATTCTTCTTTGCATGACTGCTAAGTTCTGTCAAGTGCTTTGCGTCTCTTACAGGGTTTGTCCATGTTTCCCCTACAGAGACTTTTATTTGCTAAGTACTTCAGCCACCTGACTTCTGCTCGCAAGGCCAAGAAATCTGAGATCCCTCATTTCAGGCTGAAGAAAGTCCAGAACATAAAGATGTGGTTGTCACTACGCTCTTTTCTCAGGGTTTGTATTCTCCTGTTTTAACACTAGCTTGTTCTTTTGTTACCATATACATTTTTACCACCTGAGGCTTGGCATGGACCTGCCTTTATTTGTAATGGTACATCACTGCCTTGCTTCATTGCAGAGACGAGGGCCGCAGCGCTCCGTGGATGTGATTGTCTCCACTATCTTCCTTTTAGCACTTTCCATTTCATTCATCATCTGCGCCCAGGTCAGTCATATCTGCTTTGACCAGATTTGACCTGTTTAAAAGAACATCCATTCAATAATGAGCAAATAGTTTGAATCTTGCATAGAGACGTAGTAACAGGAAAACAGACCCCAAATGTGCAACCATGTAATCATATTACCTGAGTGAAGATGAGCCATAAAGTTAAAAATACAAAGTATTTTATATATTCTGTTTGAATTCGAGAAAACCTAAAACTAAGTGCTCGGGACATTTAATAAAAACAATGCTGCTTTTGCCTCCACCTCAGCTTCTGCACAGCCATGAGACATTCCTAGAATCTCTGACAAACTGGGAGCTGATGATATGGGGCTCATCCCTCATCCTCTTTCTCTTACGGCTGGCCACACTGGGCTCAGAGACCAACTGCAAGTACAGCAACTCCTCGGTGCTGCTCACCGAGCAGGTGAGTACCCACAGCCTCAACACACACAGGGCTGCAGGTTACCACTCCACAAGTGATACATGGTGTTTGATGTTCATAATTAGTATCAAAAGATCATTCATTCTAGGGTTAAATAAATTGCTAGGTCTTTTATTGTACAGTTTACAGTGTGTAATACTCTTCCTTGGTTTCAGATCAATTTGTATCTCAAGATGGAGAAAAAGCCCAATAAGAAAGAGGAACTAAGTATAGTGAACAACGTTTTGAAACTAGCTACAAAACTGATGAAGGTAAGCATGAATTTGGCTGTTTTATTTTGGGGGCCTGTATTTCCAGTTGGATATGTTTATTTGATCATGCCTTTGAGATTCTGTTATTACTGTCAGATTTAACTCCACCCCAGCCAAAACTTCTCCTAATTCTTTAAAAGTGCAAAATATTGTGTATAAAGTATATTTTCAGTGTGTTATTGCAGTTAAAATATGATTATGCAGATATTTTGGGGTTTGGCCTTGTCATTTAATAAGAAGGACACTGAGTCTCCAAACTTTATACTTTACTGTGTACCATAGTTGCATGTTTCCTGCATCAAGCCAAGCCAATTAAAGTTCTCAAAACTGCTCTAACTTTGGTAAGATTAGTCTCTTCAGAATAGGAGACTAATTTGCTTGTAAATTATTTATTTTTCCATAAAGAACAAAACCGTCAGAATGGGAGCTATACATTACTGTTTTTTGAAAAAATAAAACAAAACAAAACAAAAAGCCACTGATGTTAGTTGAATTAAATTAGAAGATCCCATGCCACAGGAATTAAGACTCAGACTGTGAACCACAACGTTCCCAGTTCGATTCCTGCTGAGGACCTTTGTTGCATTCCTCATTTACTGTTACATCTTTTCAACAGTTTAATGGCCCTTAAGCTCCTTACGTCACTTCAGACTTCCTCTAGACATCCCCAATAACTTTATACTGAGAGGTGTAAAATAAATTGATTGTATTGCAATATGCATACATAGTATGTCATTTTAATATCTCTAATGAAAGCCCAGTGGAGCCATTCTTGCCGGTGGCAAAATCCATAATAAATTCTGGCTTTGACCTTTTCTTTGCATAGAGGAATGGGTACCTGTGTCGTAAATCTCCAAAAATATTTTGTTCCTGGTTATCTCTACCAGGAGCTGGATACTCCATTCAGACTGCTGGGTCTGACAGTGAATCCTCTGATCTACAACATCACCAGAGTGGTCATCCTGTCTGCTGTGTCTGCTGTGGTCAGCGACCTGCTCGGTTTCAACATCAGAGTGAGTGGAATTCTCTATGCTGTATGTTAATATAATGAGGATGATGATGATAATAATAATAATGACAACAACGACAACAACAACGTCGACAACGATGATGATGATAATAATGATAATAATGATAATAATAATAATAGTAATAATAGTAATAATAATAATAATAATAATAACAATAATAATAATAATAATAATGTTGTTGTTATTATTGTTGTTGTTGTTGTTGTTATTATTATTATTGTTATTGTTATTGTTATTGTTATTATTATAACTATAATAACAATAAAACAGTAATGATGATGATGATAATAATAAAAACAGCACAGCTCCATGGTCTCTGTTATAATGGTACAAGAGGCCAGAATCAAAGAGTTGAAAGTTCATCAATTTTATACCTCAAGTTCAGTCTACTTTCCACACAGAGCACTACTGAGCTTGGAGACTACAAACCAGAGTACTTACCAGGGGTCTGACGATATTATTTTGCATCGAGAAAAATGTTGGATCCAGTGAATATGGTGCTCGGCTGGGGACTCAAACTCATCATATTTTGGCCTCAGCTGCTTCAAATGTGACCGTTTTTTTAAAATCTCTCTCTTTTGCATGCACTAACTTTATAGAACTGCTGGAGTGACCTTTAAATGCACTTTGCGAAATTCTCCTTTCACACTTGCATATTAAACTCTGGGTGACAGCAATGTTAGTAGCCCACAGGGATATCTTAGAAACTGTCCTGCTTCAGTTGTGGCCATCTGGCAGAAAAGCTCAAAATGCCTTCAAGTGGTTCAAAGGCAGTGCCTTAAATTAAAAGTAAGCCCTTAGTAAAGGCAGGAAAAAATTAAAAGGGGTAGTTCATATCTAAGAAATACACTTGTGCACTTTCTTGCAGAGAGTTGGATTAAGAGATCTGGTACTACTCTCATGCCTCTCTGATAGGTATGTAGATGGGGAAAAGGAGCCGTTACTTTAGCTTAGCATAACGACTGGAAGCTGGGGGGGCTAGTTCTCTCCTAGGCTCTCTTCCAAGTTTACAAATGTGCCCGTCAGCAACTCCAAAGCTCACTTAATAACCACGACTTGCAATTTTTAGGGATTTGAAAAAGTGTTCCATCATGATGCTTTGAAACCTTTTTGCCACACACACTTTTTTGCCATGTCTGGTTGTCATGCCGTGATTGAAAGTAAGCCGAGTTTAACCTTCTCTTTCTTTCATTCCTTCCGGCCCTTAGAGCTCTGCTGGTATATTTATGACCTTTGATGAGTCTTTATACTAAGCTAAACTAACTATGTCTTTGTTCTGGCGCCGTAACAGACGCTGTAAGAAAGTAAATAAGCACGCTTCCCAAATTGCTGAACTGTTCCTTTAACCACGGGTAATGCTGAGTTCTGATGTGTGAATATGTGTTTGTGTTTGCTTTAATGAAAGTTTTATCTCTTCTGTTTAATGTCCAGCTGTGGAAAATAAAGCCTTAATGTGAAAACAAGCAAACCACTACAAGTCGGACACTGGAGACCAGAAATCCCTTTGTCTGCCGCAGACGGCCTCTCATCTACAAGTGTGCAAACCTACTGACAGTACATTCATTGTCTGTGCCTTCCAACTGAAACATCTGTCTGGGTTTCATAAGTCATTCACAAGCCCAAGATGCGCCGATAACAGCCGGTTCGCCGTTTACCGGCTGCTTAAGCCGGTTTGGCGACACACCCTTTCCACTCGGCCGAGCCACTAACCCAGTACCTGACTTTTGACCCTAGAATGTTCTTCAGTATGTGGTTAAACACAGTGGTGAGTTGAGGTCTGAGATCCTTCCAGGCTTCTGTGGCATCCAGATTTTCCAGCTGTGTCAAAGCGAAATGTAAATGATTCAAATGCAGATAATAATGCAGATCGTGTAGTCTTATTTGCTAATGTTTCTCATCATTAGAGTAGTTGGGTTAAAGATAAAAGAAGCCGCGTGCTACCTAAAGCCAGTAACATGAGATGTGCTAAAGGAATTTTCATAGGAATCAGCTTCTGTTTCAACCTGTTTCTACTGTTCATTGAGGAAACATTGTGGCTGTAAGTGGGCTTTATTTATTTGGGGATCTGTTTTAGCGCTTAAACTCGTAATAGTACCTTGTGAATCATGACTCCTTGACCACTATCTGCCTTTTTGTATCGAGGACCATTGTTGAATAAAATAACTATGCAAAGAGAGTATAGTTATGCTTAAAAGAAAGTGTTTGATAAAGGTGAATAAAATCTTTTCCTTCCGTGGAGGCTTGCGTCAGTGTTTTTATTTATTTATTTGTTTGTTTATTTCTCAAATCCCTGCGCTCCACCCGCAGCGCCTTGTCCTCTGCAGAAGCCCCCGGTGGGTTCCGTTCTCAGGGCGTCTGAATCGACGCGTCCCCGCCGTGGATCTATTACCGATGTTACGGTAGGAGAGATTTTTTTTTTTTGGGGGGGGGGGGCAGGGCGTGACGTAGAGGCACACCTCCGGCTTGGAAGGACACCAGCCGGCTGAGGAGGCACCTCGGCACCAAGGACAGGCCGACAGGACCCGGCGCCCGCGGCCGCAGAGGCGCAGGACCCACGGATACCGGAGATCTCCCCCCTCCCGCAGCGACGGCGACCGACGGCGTCCAGGGCTCTCATCTGCACAAAACCCGACCAGGTAACGAATGAATGGATAGATAGATAGATAAATAAATAATTCTTAACACGATGCTGTTAGAAACGCGCCCTGTGTGGATTATGATATGAACCGACTGCTGCATGAACACCCCCCCCCCCCTCAGGTTACACTGGAACTCAGTGGATGTTTAATTCTTGAGCAGAGGATGTGGCGGCGGCGCCTTTTCCCTCCTCATCCTCTGCGTCTCTGGCTCCGAGCGCTGCGGTCGGCGCCGCCAGGGATGAGTCGAAGCCGCAACCGTGACGCACCGGTAGAGAGGCCGTAGAGGTCCGTGCGCGGTGGTCCGCTTTGCCAAGGGGGCACGTACAACATCGCGGGTTTTATCCGACTCCCCTTGTTTCAGGCAGGCCCCGGACCGAGACGCGCAGACGGGGGGTTGGTTTTTTTCCAGGCGAGATCGACATGCTCTGCGCTCAGAGGGACACTGGCTCTGCAAACTCTGCGGAAGCCAAGAGAACAGACCTGAGGATAAATGAGAAGAAATGCTGTAAGTGAAACTTCCCCCAAGTTTTTTAACTCCATAATTAGATTTTGCAGGAGCTCCTCTGCATGACTGCTGGAGAAGTCCGCAGGTGCACTTGTAATTTAAGACCTAGTGTTGTTCACTGTGGACTGAATTCACAAATTGTTTTGTTTGTTTGTTTGTTTGTTTTCTGGAGCTCCCTCCTCTAGACTCAAGCCCACAATAAAGACTGTCTTCAAAGGGAGTTATTTTCAGTAGGAGAGAAAAGGATATAAAATCATGACCAGAGATATAAAAATAACCCGTGTGACACCTGTGGCTTCTAATGTTCTTTAGAAAATTGACTTTCTCTCCCAGGACGTTTCTTCCACTGCTCTCTCTCTCTTCTCTTACTGCTTCTAATCCCACAAATTATGTTTTTGTCTAAAGAGACATAATTATTTCTGTGCAATACACGTGGCCTAGTTATCATGTTGCCTTAAGTTTGTTGTTTCAGTTATGTCTCAGTTGATAAATATCTTTTGCCTAATTTCCCCTTGTTATACAGAATATTTATATAGTCTATTTATATTTATCTTATGTAATGCAGGGGCTAAACAATTTAGGGTCGGGTATTATTTCCATTAAACTGTGTAGGACTTAATGTGCATGGCCAATATGTATATGTATGTGTGTATAATATATATATATATATATATATATATATATATATATATATATATATATATATATATATATATATATATATATGTATATGTGTGTATATGTATGTATATATATATATATGTGTATATGAATATGTCTGTCTGTCTGTCTGTCTTTTGTGCAGCATGGGCCTCCTATATGACAAATTCTCCAACGATGATCGTGATGATCGGGCTACCAGCAAGAGGAAAGACCTACATGTCGAAGAAACTCACACGATACCTCAACTGGATAGGAGTCCCGACCAAAGGTAAGTGCATGACATGAGACAAAAGCCTGTTTACTTTCTCAGTCGCCACAATTTCCAATTTGGAAAAAAAAAAAAAAAGTTCCCTGTTCACATTTCAAACTGCAGTTGATATGGAAAAATCCCTTCTTCAACTTTTCCTTGGTATGTGGGAACCATATACAACATTTTAATCCAGTATTTTTATGGTTTTACAGCTTATACTTCCTTATTTAGCAGTTAAGTCTGAGTATATCTAAAGAACATTCAAACAATTTTAAATAACCTGCAGGAGAATTAGGTAATGCATTAAGACATTAGACCTTGAGTTTTGGCTATCACCAATATGTCAAATGTCATTGACAATAATTAGTAACGCTGTCTTTAGCCCTGCTAATGGATGTGCCTCATTGAATCAGGGTGTTAATATCACTAAGATCTTGATTACAAGTGAATAATATATATTTTTTTTACTTTAAATTAATTTCTGATGATGGTTTGAATTTTTTTCTGTATTGTTGTGTGTAGCAACCCCCCCCCCACTCCCCATGACTTGTACATTTACATGTATGGGCTATAAGCCAGTAAGAGTATCTCAGAATAGGAGAGGAAATTTATTGTTATGTAATTTCTACAAAAACAACCACTTGCGAGGGCAGAGCGTTAATGTCACTTGTTTAATTTGCAGTATTTAACCTGGGCGTGTACCGCAGAGAGGCCGTCAGAGCTTACAAGTCCTACGATTTCTTCCGCCACGACAACGCGGAGGCCATGAAAATAAGAAAGTGAGTTGCACTTTTGCAAAGGCGCTCGTTCTTTCATTAAATGGGACGCTCACATATCGTCTGTCCTGTGGTCAGAGACGCTGGCATGTCCCTGCTCTCTGAGTACACACATTTATCTCTGTCATCATGAGCCTGTTTGGTCTCTGCAGCCTCCTCCACTGCTGCAACCAGTGACTAAGCTGTTTTTTTTTTTTGTTTGTTTTGTTTTGCTTTTCGGCCAACAGTCGATATTCAGCCGGGCGCAGCACAGTGTTTCTATGTCCCCAAACACATCACATGACACAACATGACCACCACATCCTCTGGGTTATTAGATTGTATCAGGTAAACTGAAAGTCGCCGCTAATCTCTACCAAACAGAGGAACAAAGACCATAGCTGTCTCTCTCCCCATGGTCTTGTTAGGTGCTAATAATTGAAGAGGGGTTTGTGGTGCGTGGCTGTGATGAAAATGCGACAGGCTCTTGACAGCATCCCAGTGCTGAATACTGACCTAGATATTAGGCAGGCTGCTGCCGCTGTCACTCCGGAACCGACACGAGCCCTCCAGGGTGCTGCATCGCTGTCCGACCCCGGATCAGACAGCTGCTGTAAATAATTCCGAGAGTTTGTGTTTTTGCGCCGTTACTTGTCAGTGGGGGTCGGTTGAAGGAATCGTTTGACTTTCTGTGAAATACTGCTTTCATGCCGAGAGTAAGATTCGAAGACTGTTACCCTTATCTATAATATGCAAAATATGAAGCTCCAGTCAGCAGCTGCCTAGTGTAGCTTGGCAATAAGAGTAGAAACGGGAGGACATGACTTGCACGGCTTTGCTTGTAACAAAATCCACCCAACATCACCTGTAGGCCCATGACGGGACTTGTTGTGTTTCCTTAGTTTTATCTTTGTTTCAGCTGAGAAGTGTGAAAACGCCTTTAGCGTAATTTTTATTTATACAGATAAGTGATCGGTATCACACTTCTTATCCATCTCTCAGCAAGAAAGCATATTTGCACAGTTCCCAAAATGTTGAACTGCTGTACATTTGGAACGATGTGGTGTTGCTCTCCCACCCATCTGCCCTCCGAGTACACAGTTTGTGGAAAAATGCACTGCTGCTGACGCACGAGAACTGAGCTGTCTGCATTGGTCTGGTACATAGCTTGCTGCCACTTAGGGGAGATGAGAAACTTGTTTTTGGTGTGATGCGATGTCAGTGTCAGTGAATGTGGAATATATTGAATGACTATTTCATGCTGAGGCTCTAAGGCAGGACTGTTGGCTCTCTCTTTTGCAGGCAGTGTGCTCTGGTAGCTCTGCAGGATGTGAAGGCATACCTGACGGGGGAGGGGGGTCAGATCGCGGTGAGTGCTCCTTGACTTTCTGTCCATCTGTCTCGCCGTTTGTGTCCCTACCTTGGCTCATTTCGTAAAGCTCTGGAATATCTAGAACAGAAACGCATCTGGCGTTAGGGCGGCGTTAATCCTGGACTGTCCTACAAACATTTTACCCTAAGTCACCCACATTATACATGGGAATTTTTTTTTGTTGTTGTTTTCCTTTTATCAGGTTTTTGATGCAACAAACACAACCAGAGAACGGCGAGACCTCATTCAAGCCTTTGTGAAAGAGAATGCATTCAAGGTAAAGTTGGCAATAAATTTATTATAATGGCTGTGTTGTTCATATTTTGCAATTAATTGCAATTGTTTTACAGCTATTTCTATTCCCTTTTTACGGCTTCAGTGGAAATTGGACTAAATATTCGCTCTGCAGTTTCCTGGACATGTGAAAATTGTTTAAAACTACTAGGCTAAGCTACGCAACTTTTGCGGGACAGTGGCCTTTGAGGCCACAAGTGGTAATTGCAGGATGACGGCACATCAAAATGGCTTTGTTACCCAAGAGTCAGCTGAAGACATCACCGTGTGTATCTTTAACATGCTAAAGGGTAGTTTAACAGTAGCACAAGTATTACAACAAAACTCCCAGGGCACCTTTAATTTCTGATACAGGCACTGGATGATAATGTGCCATGATGTTGATTCAGCGGACAGTTTCAGAAGCTTATGTTGACCTCTGAACTGCTCTCTTTCCAACAGGTGTTCTTTGTGGAGTCAGTGTGCGACGACCCAGAGGTCATTGCTGCTAATATTCTGGTATGATCTCATGTCGCCTACGGTACTTGAAAGTTTTGTCTGTGGCTTGTCATCTGGGTCAGCCCCATAATCTATTAATATTCACGCTATCTGCAGTGTTATGTAAGAACTGCGCTGCTTTCTCACATTGTTTGAATGTGTGGAATACCTGCAAACAGGAAGTGAAGGTTTCCAGTCCAGACTACCCCGAGAGACACAGAGAGAGAGTAATGGATGACTTCCTCAAACGAATCGAGTGCTACAAGGTCACTTACCAACCGTTAGATCCTGACAATTACGACAAGTAAGAATTGATCGGATCTTAATGCTTCTCTTCATCTGAATAGACCATTACATTTAAAATATGTATTTAAAATACTACCGGATCCCTTCTGTGAAGCTGTCTTTAAGAGGTTTTTAACCAAGCAGTTTGCTCTGGAAAAATGACAGCATGCCATTTCAGAAAACAAACACTAGATGGTGACAGTAAACAAACATTTGATTCACCTACATAAATTCATCTCCACCCGCAGGGACCTGTCTTTTATCAAGGTGATGAACGTGGGCAGACGTTTCCTGGTGAACCGGGTGCAGGACTACATCCAGAGCAAGATCGTCTACTACCTCATGAACATCCACGTGCACTCGCACTCCATCTACCTGTGTCGGCACGGAGAGAGCAACCACAATGTCGAGGGCCGCATCGGAGGGGACTCGGAACTTTCTCCGCGAGGGAAACAGGTCACGACTGCCTGCTCTCTCTCATAATCCTCATTTCATGAGCACAACCAGTGTCTTCTGGGGAAAAAAAACAAAAACAAAACAACATTTACAAGCCTTCCCCAGGGAGATGGCTCCCTGGGAAAAGGTGTACTTAACTTCAATATTACAAGAACCTGAGTCATGACCTTTATCACATTCAATTCTCTCTATTTCCCATTTCCTTGTTCCTTTCCACTGAACATTAATCTAATGGTGTAGAAATACCAGAGAATTAAATAAAAAGATGATGAACAGACAGATGATTGGAAACCTCTATCTTTTTCTCTCACATCCCAGTTCGCCCACGCCCTGAGAGATTTCATCGAGGAGCATAAACTCTCCGATTTGAAGGTGTGGACGAGCCAGCTGCGGAGGACCATCCAGACAGCGGAGGAGCTGCGGGTGCCCTATGAACAGTGGAAGATACTCAACGAGATTGATGCTGTCAGTACCCTAACATCCAACCTCCCAGCACTATGTCATGGAGCTCTGGTTTGGATAGACAGAGACTAAAATTTAGGTGTTTTTTAATGTTTAGATGATGTTTTTGAGATGCTTAAGTTAGTGGGGGAGAGCAGGGCTCCCGGGCAGCATGTCATACAGTACAAAAAAGTGGAAAATTGTGTCGGTGTTCAGGTAAGCAGGAACTGCAAAATCTCAAAACATTTCAACCCTTTTGTGCCTTTCCAAGCGTAAAGCAGCCTCCTGAGGGACAAACAAAAGACTGCAAGAAAACTAAAGTCTGTCAGTGGTGGCAGAAAAGAAAACCTTCCTCAGGCACTCTTTGACTAAGCAAGGAGGGAAGTTATATGAAAAGCCTTTATTTAGTCAGGCATTGATCACTGGTGTAATCATCTCTCTTTACTAATTCCGCCCTGAGGAAGACGCTGTGAGGGTGAAACCGGTCGGTGTTTTAACTGATACGAGTAAGTGAAGATTTACCCGTTTCTCTAAGAGTGCCTGAGAGAATTTAAATTTTCAAGAGCATCTTAATGTTCCCTGGAGGTACTGAGCACTTGGTCTCTGCATCCTTCTGTCAAAAGATACTGCTACCGTCTGTCTTCATGTAGCCTCTATGTAGGCAAAAGACAAATTCTGCATTCATTTCTTGGGCCACTTTTTACATGAGAACAAATGTTTTGTTATCTTCCCCCAGGGTGTGTGTGAGGAGATGACCTACGAGATGATCCAGCAGACGTTACCGGAGGAGTTTGCTCTGCGGGATCAGGACAAGTACCACTATCGCTACCCAGGAGGAGAGGTAACAGCTACATTACTTCTGTCTAAATCAGGGGTCTAATCAGTTTCGTTCCTTCATCAGCTTTCTTTGTCTAACAGAATTTCTCTCAAGGTTCCTTTCCTGGTCTTACCAACTGCTATTAGACGTTGTAAAAGTCAATGGGTCCATGTGTTTTCTTTTTAAAACAAAACCTTCTACATTTAGATTAAACTTGTCTGTTCCGGCTCAACAGTCCTACCAGGATCTTGTTCAGCGGCTGGAGCCGGTTATCATGGAGTTAGAGAGACAGGGCAACGTGTTGGTCATCTGCCACCAGGCCGTGATGCGCTGTTTGCTGGCTTACTTCCTGGACAAAAGTGCAGGTAGGAAAGCAAGACGTGCATCAGTTCAGGACACGCACCCGTAAAGCACAAGGTTATTACTAGTGCGTGCTCATGCACACAGATTCTGACATCTGTTTTTTGTTTTCTTTTTTCTTCCATCCCACAGAGGATCTACCGCACATGAAATGCCCGCTCCACACAGTGCTCAAGCTCACCCCAGTTGCGTATGGTAGGTCCCTCTCTCAGATGCAGCTTGAGTTTTACGCCACGAACGATCTTCGCTCATAATTTTATTCAAATGTATTTTTAATCTTGTATCTTCTAGGCTGTAAGGTGGAAATGTTTTATCTTAATGTGGAGGCAGTAAACACACACCGAGACCGGCCGCTCGTAAGTTGCTCTGAATCAAGCTGAGAAGTCACATTGCTGACATCGATGTGCTCTCGGCGTTGACAAATTAAAGCCACAGATGTCATCACATGTGCAAAAATGTTTATGTACCATTTTCTCAGACATAAATAATTCGAAATTTAATCAACAACTCCCAACGTCTAAAGTCTAATAGGCTCTTGTTTGTTGTGTTCACTAGTTGGATGCAATTGCGATGCACTCACACTTCATCCCCTGTATGTGAGGCCTTGCTCCCTCGACTCCCTTTCTTATATCCCTGTTTTGCTATGTCTCTTTTATTGTTAACCTTTATCAATCAGCCTGGCTTGACCTGTGAGCTAATGAATGCGAAATCAGCTGTTAATTGTTTAATATTTGACCTGGATTGAAGCCATGGCTGATCATGCTACCCTGCATGGCTTATCTTATCATTACCATTGCTCTGTTTTCATTCTGATAATATGCTTAGTGATTATGTAAACAGAGATACCTTATTTTTGAAAGGTTGCTATGTTTGAGCTACTGATCCCACTGGATAAATGTTTTTGTTTTTTAGATTTTAAAAAAGTTTACTCTTTTAATTGAAGAAGGTGTTAGTTCGTCTGTGCGATCGGGGATGTACTTGAAGTATTTTGTCATTTAAAGTGGCTTCAATTGTCTCACCTGTTGCCTTGAATCACTGTGAAGAGGAAGGCTAGTTTTGCTTGGCTGTGTCGGGTCAGACGTCCCACTGGTGTTTTGCGTTCCCCTTTTTTTCTTTTGTTGTTTTTTTTTTTCTTTCCTTAACACCTGCGGTATTTCATCTCCTACCAGGATAAAATCCCGAGGGACTCTTCTCTCATACACCGGCGGAATAGTTACACTCCCTTGTCCAGTCACGACCAGGTCAAGCGTCCCAGGCTCTACAGCGCGGGCAACCAGCCCTGGCTGCCGCTCGCCCCCACGCCATCGGCTCTGATGCCCGAGGGACGGCAAAGCCAAGTCAGTGAAAGAGTTACGGGCTCCCCCTTTAAACTAGCCACCTTCAGCTGTAATCAGTCCACCTCCCACCACAGTCGTAACCCTGTGTCTGGCATTCCCCTCACCTCAGTTGTTGGATCCTCTTGATGATTAAGTGTCTGTGTTGAAACTGACATACGTGGAGCCCATCCCTCTGTCTGTCTGTCTGTCTCTCTCTCTCTCTCTCTCAGGGCATGTTTTTGGGTCTTGAAACAGGTTGCGCTCTTCTTCTGATGTTGTGGCCGTCAGACGTTTGTCTTGCATGACCTCTGCTTCACCACTGGGCTGTCTCCAGCTTGAATATGCAGAACAGCATGACTCTTATTTGCTGAGGAAAGCTCCCCATGAGTTAGCCTTATGGGTTAATTAGGGGATATAAAAAAGACCGACAAAACATCAAAGACATCCTGTGCTGTTTTATGACAAGTGATCGTAACACACATAATAAACATATTAGCACTACACAGTCCTCTAAAGTGTTGATTCCACTATTAAAAAACTGAAACCCATTTGCGAACATTTAGGGGAGATTTGAGAAAATTAATATAGTACATGAATGACAGATTTGAAACCTAGAGGAAGTGTTGACATTTAAAAAAATGCATATTCATATTTGTATGTGTTGTGTATTTGTTGGCCTTGCTATCTGGGTACACTGCTTCAGCCCATCTCCACATTTCTATCTATCTCTCTCTTTCTTTCTCCACATTCTCCAACCATGTCCTTCAGCCCCGGATAGGAAGCAGTTGTCTGTGAGTATTTTTCAGAGTCTTGGTACATGTAGCTAACCCTATTCATTTTCTTTCCCATAATTCAGCTCATGTCATTTTAACCCATGTTGATATGAAGTAATTTACCACCGTGGTGTATTATTTTTTTTTTAAATGGTTTTCATTCCTTTGGGTTTCTCTAACCTTCCATCACCTTTGCACAGTGAAGGCTACTATCAGATACGTTTCATCACAGCGGCCTTATCAAGCACTCTCTATCACACACTGATTCTTTTGGTAGCTTAATAACTGGCTACAATAAAATGAGACTACGATAAAACTCTTTCACGATAATATTGAAATGGTAAAAGAAAGTAACCATTATACATGCACACATATAAAATTTAGTTAACTCGAGGGTGTTTCAGTATTGAGGAAAGTAAAATGTGCCAGATTATGATTTGAGGCCAGTCATACACAGGGTCAGAATGTGATTAATAATTAATCACTTCTGGAGAATGTGCTATTGAAAGACTCCAGTATTGTGACGGTTTTACCACACTTCACATAATGACCCAGTTTTTCAAATAGGAACTTGCCTGGGAAGCTATTAGTCCCCCTGAATAGGATTTGCTGCTGAAAGGCATTAATTTTGTGAATGTCAGTGACATTATTTCTTTTTTTTTGAAGGAGTCCCTGTGTGAAGGAATCGACTTTGACAGCCCCGAAGAAACTAGTGGCTGTATCCGTTTCTGAGTGAAGATGAAAGCCTCTTTCTTCATCGGCACAATTCAATCATGAATCAAGATATTTGAATTTTTTTGTTTGTTTGTTTGTTTGTTTGTTTGTTTGTTTTAGCCACATTTTTGGAAATCATGGTCAGAGTAAGTGTAGGATGAAGTCAAGGACCAGGTTGATTTTGAAATCGAGGGCGACCAGACACAAGGTAATTTCTGTTCCTAGTTATCTCAACCTACTGTTTGTCTTTACTCCGCATGCTGAGAGTTTGATTTGGAAGCATTTTCATTTGTATCAAACACACCTGCATGTGCACCAAAAAGAAGTCAATAAATCGACCAACAGATAATACTCTATCACAAAACTGGCAACTAATCCTCAATGTACTGTAAATAAAGCAACGCCTTACTGAACATTAAATGTGCTGATAGAATTAGTCTCTGAATGTAACAGGGACAACAAGTTATGCATTGTCATGATGAAAATCAGTTTTCACTATTGTAAACAGAACATGTCATAAAGTTGATGATTGTAAAATATTTTTATAATACAAATCCGCTCGTCTATCTTCTAAAAAACAATCAGTAGTCGTGATTCTTATGTATTCCTAAGCCATCATCATGTTATAGATTTCATGAATGTACTCATCAGGTCCTGAGGGAGATTAAAATACTGTACTGCGTATCATCCTTAAAATGGAACCATTTTTATATGTTGTTAGGAAATATACCACACTGCTGTATACCAGCAACAGATGAACAAATTTACTGTTCTTTCACAAGCAGCCATTGCAAAACCTATTGTACCGAGCTGATGTAATCCATCACAGTGAATACTAAATGGTAAAAAAATCATCTGTTAATCAATTGCTCTTAATGCTTACTTATTCTGGGAGGGTATTTTGTGCAACAAAAACACAACAGGTTGAAGGTATGTTAGCTATTTCTTGATACTCATGTTCATGTTATCATACTGGCCGAGAGGGTGTTTTAATTGCTTCATGCAAATGTATCTTTTCACCTTAAATTCTCCTTAGTATCAGCTAGTTTTTATGTAATAACCGACAGTGGTACAAGATTAATTCTATGGTTATGTAATGTTTGACTGCTGATAAGTTCTTGCCCTGCTCAAAGCAGCCTACTTGTGCCTTTTAAGCAGACAATAAAATTGAGTTTTGAAGTGACATGATTTTTTTTTCCCAGAGAAATGAAGGAGACACATGAATCTCTGTATTACATGACATCTCCCAAATGGAGTGATCCAAATCCGATATGAGTTTTTTTAAATTGATTTAGTTTTGACCTTCATTTAATTTTTCCTTAATTAATTCAATTTTTACAAAATAATTAGAGAACTGAATGAAATGTTAGAAAAAAAAAATCTTGCTCGACAAATATTAGGCCTCAGTTACTGGAATAGGGCAAAATTCAAGGGCGTTACAGTTTATGATTACAGGGACAGATAGGTATGGGATGTTTGGTCTATACTCAAGTACTGTACTTAAGTATAATTTCAGTGTACTTTGAGTATTTTTATCTCATGCTACTTAATACTTCTACTCCACTACATTTCTAAGGGAAACATTATACTTTCACTCCACTTCATTATTTGAGGTACTATTTACTTTTCATATTAAGATTTTAAACAGAAAGATTTTGTAACATTTTACATAAAGAAAAGTGTATGGTAAACGCACAAAATACAACACACTGGTCAAGATTAAACCAGTGGTTTCCAAACATTTTTGCATGTGACACGTTACAAAAAGTGACTAGTTGGGGCCCAGAGTCACAGATGTCCGGGAGTGACTCGGGGCCCTCTAAGATTCCCACATGGTTTAAATAAACACGAATCACCTCAGGGCCCCTCGGATCCGTCTTTCGATCCTTCCGACAGTCGCGACCCCCTGTGGCGGGAACCACTGGACTAAGCTGGCTAATTGTACATAAAAGCAGTCAAAACTAGCTCCACTTTGAGCAGCTGCAACAGTGAAAACTTCGCCTGTACGCCGACGCATCAGTATTGGCAATCACATAAAGTCAGACAGTATCATCCACCAGTCACAGGAGGCATTTCACTGCAGAAAAGTACTTTTACTCTCTGCACATTTTTCTGACACTTCTACTCATGTGGGATTTATTATTTGTTGCATAAACCATGCACGCGTATTGTAAATATTACTGTAGCTCGAAAACGTTGGCGGTGTCCGTGTTTAGGGAACTTACGGTACAGGTGAAGGTAGCGTCGTGACGTCGAGGAGGCGTCGGATGACGCTCCACGCAGCAGCGGTCTCACTGGATGTTTATTGTTTGTGGCTGAGCTGCGATCGACGGCAGGTGAGAGAAGGAAAACACCTCGGCTAGTTGTCGTACGGTCGAATGAGCTCGTCCGTGCGTAGGTTTTGTCGCCCGACGAGGTAACAGACACGAAGTTTGTCCAAACGCGAAACGCCAGAGAGGAAAAACTGCCCAGTTAACGCCGGGTGAATGGCGAGGCTTAGCATGCTAAGCTTGACCGATGATGCACGATGTAGTTAGCCGCCGTTACGTGAACCTTTAATTCGTGCCTGAGTCCGGGCAACTGTATTTATTTTATACAATTTCAGGACAAATGTTACTATAAACGTGACCGTCTGTCGAAGTAAACGACCGGTGGGTTAATGTGATGCTATATTGTCTTTCTTGGCAGAGAGTTCCTTTAGCTTAGCCGGCTAACTGTGTATCTTATTGCTGAGTTAACTGCCAGAACAAAGAGAATAATACAAAGCAATGTCGCTGTCAGGTGTTTTAGTCCAGTGCCGCCGTCCATCAGCAGTTTAATTGTTATATCGGCTCTATTTAGAAAGCAGTATTATAATATAACGGCCAGCGCGAAACGGAGTATCCGACACCCCGATGTTGGCAGTGTAACGTTGGCTAACAATTACAATTAGCCGGTGCAAGCTAATGTAGCTTATCGCTGCACGATAAAGCGGCTAAGTTTCGAGTAAGATAACTTTAAAATGACCACCACGACAACAACAATGAGAATAAAGTATAGTTCATCGCCAGCTTGAACAAGCAGCGTTTGAGAGTCTCTATATGTTTTCTGAAAGGTTAAAGAAACATTTTAAGTGGTTTAAAAGTCGTTAAACGATGGATTCGTTAGATTAGCTTGTTCAAAGAAGGATGAACTTGGCTTTTAAACTTCTAGCTGTATGATCGCGACTCGTTGTTGGGACTTAAACCGACTATAATTTCATGTATAGCGGTTCTCATGGCGTCTGGCCCTTCTCCAATCCCATTTTGTGCCTCACACTTAATTAAAATGTAAAACCAGTGATTATTTGCACTGATGAAATAATTTACTGCTTTAATTCAAAGAGAAATTAAACTGCGAATAACGTGGAAGGTTATTAATCAAACTTTACTATGATTTTTTAGAAATGCTACACCATTTCCCTGGGTGTTTCCCCAGTCCTCCATCTAAATAAAGATGCCAAACTTAAATTAATTACACACACACACACACTAGGGCTGCAGCTAACAATCATTTTCTTGATTAATCCTTGAATTATATTATATATTGAATTATATATAATTATATTTGGACAAAATGATAGAAAAAATCTTTCTGTATAATGGACCACAGTTCAACACAACCACAAACTGCAGCCTCCAAAAAGGTCAAACACATGAATCAGCACCTTACTGAAACAATTTTGACACAAACTTAACATTGTAACCTTCATGAAGAAAGATTATATGACTGTTCTATTAGTTTAGCTTCAGCATTTACTCTTTGTAAAGTATCCCCTTGATAGCTATACCAATCTTGTGTAAAAAAAAATGGCCTGGTGGATCATTAATGCTTATAGCAATTATTTGCAGTGTTATAGATTTGAGTTCTAATTGAGATTTGCTGTCAAATGTTTTTTCAGGTAGGATGTTGAGGCTTCGCTGTAAAACCAAAAATGGGAGCCACATAATGCAGGGCTTGACTCATCAGTCCTGTGTCCAAGAGCTGAAGAGTAAGGTGGAGGAGCTGACTGGAATCCCCTGCGACGTGCAGAAAATTATGGTTGGTTACCCACCCTCCAGCCTTGATCTTCGAAACGGAGATGCTCACCTCAAGGATTACCCCATTAAATCAGGTATTTCGTCAAACATGAAAAATATAAGGATAACATGGAACAAAGTCACATCATTTATTGTTGATATGATTATTTTATTACTTTAATTACATGTTTGGACCCCTTTTTCAAAACAGAAGTGTAATGACTGAAATGTTTAATTAATTTTCAGAAAGAAAAAGTCTTTTAGACAACTCTGGGACAGTGTTTTGCGGTTTATCCAGAGGTTCGAGGACACTTTTTCTCTAAAGACAAATTGCTGTGGAATTTTTTTTTAAACTTTATCTTTCTGTGTGCTGTGAGCACCTGTAAAGAAACTCAGTTTACCTTCATTGTATCACAGTGGTGGCAGAAACATCAGATAGGGAACTCTCAAAACCTTGGATAAAGTTTTGTGGGTTGTTTTTTTTTTTTTTTTTCCTAAATTCGGTGAACTTACCCTTTAACTCATCACATGTGTACACATCTTTTTTTTTTCATTTAGACTTTGAGTCATTTCTAATATGTGTAAGAGATTCAATTGAATAGATAAAAAACAAGACAACTTTTTTCTTCTCCACTTTGTCAAACAAAGTCTGACCAGGCTGAACTCTGATGTGTCATCCCCTGCAGGAGACACACTCATTGTTGAGGAAGAAAAAAACAAGCCAAAGCCTCAGGATCATCCCACTGTGACTAAAGCACCACGCCTGGAAGCCTCACCTGTGCTGGCACGGCGAGTGGTCCCAGCCGACAACTCCTGCCTCTTCACCAGTGTGTATTATGTGGTGGAAGGGGGTGTGTACGACCCTGCTTGCGCTCCTGAGATGCGAGGCCTCATCGCCCAGATCGTGTCAAGCGACCCCGCAGCTTACTGCGAAGCGGTGTTGGGAAAGACCAACGAGGAGTACTGCTCCTGGATAAGGCGTGACGACACCTGGGGAGGAGCTATTGAGGTGTCCATCCTGTCCAAATTTTACCAGTGCGAGATCTGTGTGGTGGACACTCAGACAGTCCGAGTGGATCGATTCGGGGAGGATGCTGGCTACCACAAACGTGTGCTGCTCATCTACGACGGCATCCACTACGACCCGCTGCAGAAAGAAACCCCCGGCTCTGACGCCCCGCCCCAGACTATCTTCTCCACCACAAATGACGTAATCCTGGCCCAGGCCCTCGAGCTGGCGGACGAGGCTCGCCGCAAGCGGCAGTTCACGGACGTAAACCGCTTTGCGTTGCGCTGCATGGTGTGCCAGACAGGCCTGGTGGGACAAAAGGAGGCTCGAGAGCATGCCAAGGAGACGGGCCACACCAATTTTGGGGAAGTGTGAACATTTTCTTGTCTTTTTTCCCCTCTCACAGATACAACCCCCACCAAACCCGTGCCCCATGTCTGGCATCTCTGTCAGTCAGTCTGTCTGTCTGTCTGCTTGTGTGATCCTCTACCTCACATTGTCCAGTGACATCTACGGAGAATCTGCAGACACTGTGTTCAGCCTCTAACCTGTTCAGTATTACTTTTTAACTGCTGTCAGTTCTCAAAGTCAGAAACGCTACTGCAGTGCTCCGATGTCATTAAACCATCATGTTAGTATGCTAGGGATGGTTTCAAATCTGTTTAACTGGGTCCAGGAAAATATGCTAACAATTCTTAGGATTTGTTTTAATCTGTTTAGATTCCTCAATAGCTGGGTTGTATTGAGACAAACCAAACAACTGCTGATGTGTTGTCAGTTAGAAAATGCACCAACTTGCCAACGCTAACCTGCGACTGAATGAACTTATAAATGTGATGGGGAAAAAAAAACCCTCACTATCTTGCTCTACAAAGAGTTTAAAACAACCACTAAGAATTATTTGTACTATGATAGGATCCTACTCACTGTTGTCTTAAGATCAGCACACAAAGTTTGACTGTTAATCATCATGTCAGTTATGTAGCATGTTTTTTACTTTCTTTGTGGACAGAGGTTTGTCAGAAGCTCTTCCAACACTTAAAACTGATCATTTGGTTACTTTTAGATTTCTGCATTGTTCAGCACAGTTGGGCAGTGTGAATACAAAGCTGGAATCATTCTCTGTACAAATGTGCGATTTATGACATCACCTTATATTTTCTGAGAAGTAGCCAGTGAGATTGAGGTTGAAATTAAAATATCATATTGAAAATATAATCCAAATTTTGCCTAATTACCTTATGTGGGACTTTTATCCTTTTTTGATTTTGCAACATCATTAGTCACTAAGCTTGTTTTAAATGAAACGGAAAATGTTTTAAAAATTAATAGTGCTGAACATTTTACAAAATGCTTTGCGCTTTGTTTTCCCCTTGTTGGTACGAAAGGTTTTCGGGAGTGTATTTTTAATTCTAGTGTGTAATTTTTCAGATGTCATGCTGTAAGAACTAATCTTTAAAAAGCAGGTTTGTTTTTTTTCCTATTGCTGCATATTTTGAAAAACACGGTCATGAGGTGCTTGAGCATTGTATTTTAGAACACAAATCATGATGAGAGGGTGGAGGATTGACTATTGATCAGAAAGGAGTGAATGTGAGTCACTGTTAGAGAAATCATGCTCACTTATGCATTTACTGTTCAGGTGCAGTCCATACATCGTGTGCTCTGCTAATCAGCATTAATTTGAAACTAACCTTTTTATCTTTTCAGTTTTAATTTTTCATCTCACATTTTCAGCCCAAGAGCAAATCTAGACAGGGTGATTCAGAACTGCAAGTAAAGGGTTTTGATTTATTTTGTAGTGCTTGTCCAAAAATTGCTGCCGTTGTTCCACTGTATATTTTGCACAAATGGAGGATGTTCTCATACTTTCAGCTAAAGTCAGGCATTATCTCTTTGCTTATTCCTTTAATACTCACTGCCTATGGGGATGAAGCATGCACGTTATGTCAAACATCAGGTCAGAAATGTGTGAAATCGGAGGAGGCCATCAAGATATCTGTGGGATTAGTTTTTCCTTGAAGCTCGGTTTATTATGCAGAACCAGTATTTCTACTCCACATATCTAGGATGGCAGTACTGGTACTGAATTGTTGCCAAATAAAAATATCAGAATGACAATGGAGGACTTGATTGGGACTGAGTTTTTCTTGGTCCAGACTCTGCGATAGTGTTAGAAATAAACGAAAGACAAAGCAAAAAGGTAGAATTACTTCTTTATTTAAATGTGAATTATTATGAAATTTTTTCTCCCTCATCTTTTACCTTTTGGTATTTTATTTTATTCAACACTAATAATGGATTAATCAGCTCACATACAGGTGAAACTATAAAATGGCTTTGTTGTATTTTGTAATAACTACGGAGTTGTTATGACTCTTCAAGGACAGTAACAATGAATGTTGCACACAGAGCACTACAGAACAACTGGATTTACTTGATTTTTTTCAGTGTTGTGTCACAATTAAAAGGTATAGCCAATGGTGTTGTGTATGAGTCGTTTTGTATCAGCTGTTAACATTTTCAGTTTACTTCTGAATTTGTGTAGCATTGTGTAGCAACTCGTATCAAGATGATAATGGTTCAAAGTTCTCATGTATAAATAAATATAAAGCCTTTACAGAAACCTAATAGCATGGAATCTAAAGAGCTTGAATGTATATATTTGAACTTTTAAGTGGTTTTAATATGTTTGCATTCACAGATACAAATAGGTGACATAGATTTAACCATCTCCTATTTATAGCTCATATCGACAATCCATGGCCACTTGTTAGATCCACCCCAGTTGGCTAAACAGCACTGATCCTTTGCCATCACCATGGGATTACGCTCCTCACATGTTATTTTAAGGAACATCTATTCTTTCTTAATAGGATCTAACTTTTATTCACTCACTGACCAACTGTAGTAGCCACAGTTGCTACCACAGAGAGGCCAAGTAAAAGACAAGAGCTAACATTTGCATTAAGCCTATAGGCCTGAACTAGTTTGTTTCTAGCATGTTATAATGGGATGTTTTAATTTGTTTGATAAACACCGTTGCTTTGTCCCCACTGGATTTTTTTTTTCTATAAAACTAGCTACTGGCTCAGTGGGACACTTGAATGGGACAGAGCCTTCATTAATCTTATTAACAAACCCTGTACTTTTTTTTTTTTTCTTCACAGCTCATTTGGGCCAAAGCAGCTCAGAAAAGTCAGGTTTATCTGGTGAGGAGATTTTAGCTGTGTCCCAAATGCATACAAATTTTACTCAATATGTACTAAATGCAGATTTTCACAGTTTAGTGTTTTTGCAGTTGATATACAAAGAAGTTCAAAGTGTTTTACTATGCAAAGATTTCCTTTTTCCAATTTTAAGTTTGTCAACAATGACAAAACAATCAAAGAAATAAGCTCTGTAGTTACATCTATATTACAAAAAGGAGCAGCTGTTACTTTCACAGATGAATCTTAATCTGAGGAGGTTGCTGGAAGCACATTTACAATGTTGACTGATTTATATTGATTTATAGCTCTGGGTAATATAGGATAAAATCAAGTGCTCTGTGGGACTGGTTTTGGTATGATACTGGTCACTGATTAATGTTTGCCGAATGGGATGGTTACTTATTTATTTAAAAAAAAAAATTAAATGCGTTTTCCAACATAGATGTTTTGTAATAAAATTGCTTATTGCTAATAAAATCACCTTTAGCCGAAACAGTCTAAAAAATCGTGTGTGTGTTAGAGCTGAAAGGATTAATCAACATTTTTAAATTTTTTTGACCTTTTATCGTCAAAACAACCAAAATAAATTTCTGTTGCAGCCCTGGAGAGTGTGTGTGTGTGTGTCTGTGTGTGTCTGTGTGTGTGTGTCTGTGTGTGTCTGTCTGTGTGTGTGTGTGTGTGTGTGTGTGTGTGTGTGTGTGTGTGTGTATGTGTGTGTGTTTGTGTGTGTGTGTGTGTGTGTGTGTGTGTGTGTGTGTGTGTGTGGTCTCGAGGCTTTGTTCAACACATGCCCAACGCAGGTAAACGTCGCGGTAGCGTAACGGAATTACTTCCCGGGAGTAACGAGTAACGAGTGATTCCACCACGTGGCCCTTTTAGACTAGTTGCGGTTACTATTCCTCCAGCGACCCCGACCGGGCCTTTCTACGGCGGCCGGGAGGAGCCCGACGCGGACGCGCAGATTAGCGGATTAGGGCAGGCGCAGGTGCAGGTGCTATGACGGCGAGGGCTCGCGCGTCTTAAGGTAAACGCCGCTCCCTGATTGGCTGAAGGCTTAAGGGCACAAAGTCCCTCTCGCCAGGTGTCCCTCTCGCCAGGTGTCTCTCCGACAGCCGCGTCTTCGGTTGCACAAGGAGCAGGGGTTGGATTACGGACTAGTGCGCGCAACAGGTACCTGGTCGATTTTTAAATTTATCTATTTGCTCATTAATTCATTTTTCAGCGTGAAAGTTTTACTTTGTGGTCAGTTCGATTCTTTTTTATTATTATTATTAAATAAATTCATATAGCGCTAAATCACTAAAGAGGTTATCTCAGGTAAATTTTCATATAGACCACGTCTAGACCGGACTCTATAATATTGGGTCAATCTGAGTTTAAGATAAATTATGATTGATTTGCACAGTTTTTATCTGCTGAAAAATCCCGTTTTGTTTTGTTTTTTAAAAAAAAAATAGTTTCTGCTGCCAAACGATGAATATTTCCGACTTCATATTGGTACAGTGTCATATAGCTGATGTTATTTATGAACTTGATGAATGCCATATATACAGTGTTTACCCCAGCCTTCGTTTTAATCAAGTGACTCAAGTGAGAACAGTTCTTATGTCTGCTACACCTGTTTCGATCGATGGATATTTGTGTGTTTTGTGAAGACTGTAACTAAGGCAGATAATCTCCACAAGGGACAAATAACCAAATGAATATGGGAACCTGAAAGATCTGAGGGCAGAGGGCTGCAGGTCAGGTCATGAGGGTTCACATGCGTTTGAAAAATTGAGCAGTAGTCATATCAACTAGTTGCTTAATCCTTTTCAAACAATGCACAAAGGAAATAATAAAACCTTGGGCAATTTTTCTTTCACAGTCACAATCAAAAGAAAACTGCTAGTGTGCCAGAGGTGAAAGTTCCCAGGAGTTTGACACGGCAGTTAAGTTTATTGCTCATCCGGTTTTTTTTTTCTTTTTTTTATTGCAGTTGCTACTGTCTTGATTGGTTCCTATAGTGATAACAATATTGTATATGTCCTTTTACTGGTAATGGTTTTCAGGGGTTAGTGACTAAATGTGTTATTATTCTGAGGTTCTGTAATGATGGGAAAAAAACAACTCAGTACCACTTTTGATGGCTGAGAAAATGTATAATAATTAAATAGGGAAGACAACTGTGTTTACCCCCCCCCCCCCCCAAAAAAAGCAATAGGTTTAAAGTTTAAAATACTTAATTGATATTCAGCTAATTGTTTTGAAATCATCTCCAGGCCACAGCAGATGCTCTGGTTATATACATGTGATTAGTCCAGATTGTTCCAGGTTAAACACACAAAAAAACCTTATCTCAGAGTTTCCAGTCTTCAGATTCATATCCTGACTCGCCTGCGGCAGACCAGATGGGGACATTTACATACTGGCCTGACCAGGGATGGGATGACATGGCAAACCATGAGCAGTGAACAGGGAAGCTTTTGTGCCTCCCTTGGCCTGTTTAGCAGCACCTACCTCTCAGGTGTTGAAACTTAACCAAAAGTTAATTATTTTCACAAGGATCAGACCAGAGTTACTTTATACTAAAACTCCAGCCCTATTTCTACAATACCAATGGAAAAGTAATAGCTGTTTATACCCCAAAATATGTTTGTTTTGGTTGAAATCTCATGTGTAAACTGCTCTTAAATTACTTATTTAATTTCTGGTTGCCATAAACAGTAAATCCACCATTAGAAACATGCTTTTATCCAAAGTATTTTACAGTAACAGAATGCTGCATACATCTTAGCATTCCGATGAGGAAACTAATCTCTAATCTTGGTGTTACAATTCACATTCACTTTGCAATTCCCTAATACTAGACTGCTAAGTAAGACAGCACGGTCAAAGTGGATATCATATGGCTTTCAGGAGATCATTACCGTTGCCCTCCGCTCCCTCTGCAACTGATCCAGTTGAGAAAGATTAGGAGTGGCATGTGTGCTGTAATCTGACTCAGATGCAGCAGGGGGACTATTTACATAGCTGACAGAAACAGACTAAGCAATGAGACTCTGTCACTCTCTACCAACAAGGCTGTCGAGGCACCCAGAAAGCTGGTGCAGCCAGAGCAGTGATTTCAATACAGACTATGCATCCCTTGCATTACCGGGAACCATTTTCTAGACATGCTGTACTCTTTGGTATGGTAAAAGAGTAACTGATAGTAGCTTTTGTTAGTAAAGTATAAAAATTAACTTGCTTACTAGATTGTCCACCACAATTAACATAAAGTTGCCTTTAACTTGTTTTTTTTTTCTCACAAAAGTGTTTACACTTGCATGGTAATGTTTTTTAAAAAAAATTGTTGTTGTGAGCTTCAACATCTTGCAACTAAGAGTCGGCTGAAGCAAAATCACAGTTGTCCTCTCAAGCTATATAAATATAGATGTCCCGGAAATAATGTGGACTTCTATCTCGCACTAAAACGGCCGCTGTTCTGCAGCAACCGGATCTTTATGTGTTGGGTGTAGGAGTTGGCCCACAAATGCTGCACTACAATCCAATCCAATTCTAAAACTGTCCCTGTGAGCAAAGAAAAACATGGACTTATTTAATGCAGTGGCTTAGCTATCTATAGTAGGTTTAGACAGCTGATTCTACAGAGGTTCTAAGAGCCAATCTGAGATAATTTATTAACCATTTTTATTCACTTGAAATAGTTTTTGAGATGTCTTCAAAGACTCCCGATTCCTTGAGAAATAGTTTTTACATTCTCCTGTGATACTTTACCCTAGGGCTACAATGCACATGTGTCTCTCATTGGACGCATTTGTTGTTCTTTAATGGCATGATGAAACTACAGTCTTACACTCTTGATCCAAACATCCAACAGCATGTAACCAAACCACAATGTACATCATAATTGATGAGGGATATCTTTACACGTTTGACATGGTTTATATATAATCCTGAGCTAATAGTAAACACAGATCAGCCTGCTCTGGAGCTGTCCAGACCTCTTTGGTGCTGATTACTGGTCACACACAGCAGCTCGTTGTCTTTCCTCTCCATGTTCATGTACATTTGTTGGAAACCTTTGTTGGAAACGAATGTAGAGCTTCCTTGACTCCAAACCTTGTGCTGTTAATCAGTGTCTGTGCACACTGGGCTGTAATTTGTTCGTAAATTATAGAGGAAGTCAAAGTCTGAATTTCTTTACAGCTTAAAGCCAAGGCGTGCCATAGCTTCTTGTCTTATAGAATTTAAATCAAACTTTGTTAGAGTCTTCAGTTTTATCAATATGATTATTTCTCTGATTTTCCAAGAAGTTGGCCTATTTCTAACATATAAAAATGTCCACAGGATAGCCATCATAGTGTCCAACCAGTGTTTTTTCTGCCCAAAGGTTGCTAACACATGTACAGTTATTTGTTAACTGGACACTCTTATATGCTTATCAGAAACTGCTGCATAAGGTTTGTACTAACACAAAAGTTTTCCACTGTGGTCCTTTAGGGACTCTATAGATTTTTTACAGTACAAAACCGACCAACCAATGGTTACTTAGAAGAGAGGGACATTCAAAAACCAGCAGAAAAAGGTTCACAGAGGCAAAACACAAAGAATGATGTTAAAATATGGCATGGTTCACTAAATGAAATCTACTTTTGAATACTCTCATTCGTTCTTTTTAGAATACTTTTGCTCTACTAAGCTTGTAGAGGAACATTGAAACTGCAATAAAACTTTCTATTTCTTTTTCACAGAGGGAAACAAAACAATCTGCGCTGCTAACCTTGGATAAGTAGGGTACTAAGATGCCCAAAAGTGATACGTGGCCTAGTGGCATTGGATTGGAGATGATGACTAGCATGGACAGTGCTGGTAGCTGTGACAGCGTTGTCAGTGCCAATTCTGGCTTTGTAAGTAACTGAGCCAACTTTCGTGAGTCTGAGAATGTGTATAGTTCTACTACCTTACACCAAACAACATGAAATTTACCAAAAAAACAGTGACACAGTGTTTCAAAGTGAAGGGTTGAAGGCCTTAAACACACTGGTATAAAAGTAACATAAAGTCTTTTGTTATTCAGTTTTTGTGAGTTTATGTCGTTTTTGGGATGTCTAATTTCTTTTATGTATTACAGAGTGATGATAGTCTTGAGCACCTTTCTGCTGAAGAGAGGGCCTGCCTCATGTTTTTGGAGGAAACTATTGAGTCTTTGGATACTGAGGAGGATAGTGGACTGTCTAATGATGAACCTGACCAACTGCCCTGCCCCGGCAACCTTGCTACCAAACTGGCTGGCTTGTCAGCCTGCATGAGCAAAAGTAAGGTTAACAGTGAGTTAATCTCTGGGGATAGATGCAAAATTAGCTAAAAATTAGTCAATGAAATACATTGAAGAGCAATTCATTTTATTCCCAGTGATGAACATGTGCTTTTTTTGTCTTTCAGATTCACAGAAACATGCCTCTAAAGAACCCTTCAAGGAAAATGCTGGTGTGAAACCCATTCACAACTACCTGGTTCCCACACCTTTTGTTGTGGCAAACAGCACTCTTTGTTCTGTACCCGGTGCTAGAGAGGGCATTCCTTCAGACAAGAACCTCTGCTCCAAGCCTGAGTTTGGTCCGTCAAGCAGCAAACCTTGTAACCAACGCAATCAGAAACCTGTTGCTCCCCTGGAACTCTTAGAGGTTCATGTTGCAATACCTTCTCCCACCAAACCCAGGGACAACTCAGTGCGGACACCTGAGGGTCCTTTACCCAGAGGGCCACTGTCCTATGAGGCACTTGTTCATCTGCGGAGGAGTGCCTCCACAAAGAAGACCCCTTTGTGTCCCACAGTGGATCATACTATAGATTTGGACAAGCATCCTCCTGCCACAACGGAAGGCCCAAACCTCGGAAACCTGCCAAGATCTTACAGGTCCCACTCCGAGTCCTCCAAGTCAAAGAGTAGTCCCCCAGTTGTGGCCCCTAAACCCCAAAAGATCCCTGCTGACATATCTGCGAAAACACAAAATGAAGTTTCAGTAACCTCAGACTTTTTATATAGTGTTAAGCATGCGACAGATCCACAGGCAGTGAGACTGGAGGCTTTGCAGAAGCTTGGCCTCCTAAAAAACCAACAGCAAGAAAATGAGACAGTAACCCCACTACCTGCCCCTAAATCTCCCACCGCTTTGGACCCTACACCTAACAGATATACAAAAGGTCCCTCCAATGGTTATCCATCAAGAAGCCCATCATTTTGTTATTCTCAAGTGCCTGCAGAGCCCAAGAACAAACCTCTGCAGAGCAGTGCCAGTTTCCATCACTGCTCAAGAAGCGACCAACACTCTCCATCTTTGTCACATCCTGTTCAAGCCCATGGTTTAAAGGCAGCTGGTCTTGAGCGCTCTGCTACCCTGAACAGCCACAGAAATTGTGAAAACTGCCCTGAACTGGGACAACTCACATCAGCTTTGGATACCACTACTGCAGCTCAGCCTGCAAGCCGCAAACCCTCAAACACAGTTGAATATACTGTGATGATGGTGCCTGGGATGGGAGCTGATCGAAAAGAGGCACTCAGAAAGCTTGGGCTGCTCAAAGACTAAATGCAATGCTTATATAGAGTACCATCAGCTTAAAGAGTTAGAGCATTAAGCTGGAACTTGGCACTTGGGCAAACTAAAGCATGTTGATGATGAAGAAGAATTTATAAGGTAATAGAAGCATTTTAATCTAGGTCATGCTTTCATACTAAGAATTTTAATTTTAATTTTAATTTTAATTGTTGTTCTGTAGGTCTCAAGAGTATTTGGAAACATTTCAAACCCCTGAGGCTTTCCGTATTTGATGGAAACGGTATGACAGTGTAATTACATGTAATCAGAATGTTGAATCGTGTTTGCTGTACAAAATATCAGTTAGGTACAACCAGATACAAAGTCAGCCCAAGAGTGCATATGAAAAAAGGAAGAATTTTAAACAATACATCCTCACTTCTCCAAGTAAGATGCAGCCTTGGGTTAGTGAATGTTTAAAATACAGTTATGCATACACCACGCACTCTTTATGACTATAAGGAACTATTTGTCCTAATTCAGCTACATAAGATTATATTGTAATAAGCCTTCATGTGCATGAAAAATCCCATTTTATAATGGTGATAAAGAAGCCACTTTGTGGTATTCTAAAAATCTTGGTCCTTCCTTATCATACTGTATCTCACAGGCTGCTCCACTCTACTTCTACTTAAATGAATCAACCTAAATCAAGAGATTTTTTTTACATTATTGATCATTTTATAATTCACAGATGTGCCTATAAGTGGTATATTGAGTAGATTTCTTGGAGCAAAGCCCCAAAGAAGTAGATAAGTATATGTAGCTCATTATTATTGAAAACTTTGAAAGTGTTTGGGGTGATCTTCAGTGTTTTCTAAAGAATAGTAGCTATCAGCATTACATGATTTTTAAAACCCGATGTACCAGTAGCTCACAGATTTGTTTCCACTAAAAATTTAAACTCTATAGGTGGTTTAGATGGTCTCAAAAACTGTTTGACAAACTATATTCATGTTATTTTCTGCCTTTATAGTCAAAATTATGATATGAGCAAAAAAAATGAGAATGTGATCAGTTATAGCCACTCTTTAACATAAATGCATCATTGAAAATAAGAAATATCTGCACGTAATATATTACTTATTTAAGTCTATCTTTACAATATGTAGGTAAAGTATTACATCTTACGTCAGTCCGGCTGTTTCTGTGCAAGTGAGAAAATCCCACTTTTTTTTGAATTACACAGCTTGGTTCCTGAAGTTGTTACCATGCCATGTGGACTGTTTGAAAAAGTTTGAGGAAGTTGTGTATGCTGGTTCATTTATCACTGATTTGCGATGAACTCTGTGGGGAATTGGGGCCATTAAAACTTAGGACAGATCATTCACTATGAATTTGAATGTTTTTTCTCTGAAGTCTGGTGTATGTTGTATGTCATTGGTCTTGGTGGTGGTGGTGGTGGTGTAAGCTCTACAGAATACCATTCTGGTTTGAAATATAATAATGTTGAGCTCATAATCGTTCGCCTTTTCAGACTAAGCCGCTGAGTAACAAACCCAAAGAGGCAAAAACTCCCTGTAAACCTGCAAAGTGACTTTACCTCTCTGCTTCAATCAGCACTCCACTTACAAAATGACTCACAGTCGTACTACTCATCTTACTTGCCACTCGGGCGATGAGAAAGCCTGCTCAGCTGTTCTTCCATTATCCGATTATCTTTAGCCCCACCACCGTGAGAACCCAGCAGAGCAGGGCTTTCCTTTCTTTGTTTTCTTGATATCCCTTGCATGTAAGATTTCTAGTTCCTCCCACAGACATTATTTGAATCGCAAGGCTTTTATTATGTAACAGTCCTGAAGCCTCAACTGAATTAGTGTGTGGTTGATCATCGTGAGAGGGAATTGCATTCTCTAGTGTTATATTCTCAGTAATGCAAGCACCTCAACTAATGGGCCTGTATCTGTGTCTAGTGTGTCTGGGCTAAGGCAAATAAAGGGTGTCAAATTTGGAAACTGACACGGGTCTCTGCCAGTCAAGTAATATTAAACAATGGATGAAGAAATCAGACCATAGCCACAATTAGAAATATGATACGCAAATAGAAAAGTGAGCTGCAGAAAGTATTGAGTTTATCACTAGAGATACAAATGCAAACTAAAGCATTTGAGGGATTTTGTGGACTGTTGCAGCTACTACGCTTGAGATACAGACTCTATCATGCCATTATTCTAAATAGTTGATTATCAAAATAAATCTATACAGACTTTTAATATAAGCATCGAGATCCATTTTTATCATTCATAGATTTGCTTTTGGCTCCAGCATAAATTAAGGGTTCTCTCATCTTTATTAGGGTCTAGTAAGTCACAGCAAAATCCACAGCACTGACCCCGAGGTCACATGTAACACTAGTCTACTACCTGTCAACACTGTTGCCTTGGCAACAGCCCCCTGACCCATTTGTGACTGTGAAGTCACCCATTTGCTGTGACATTACAATCTGGCCAAACATGTCATTTGCTCAGATCTTATTACTGTTCATAACACTCCATACAAGTTAAGTTTAAATGTTTTTTGTATAGTTAATAAAATTAGCCATGAGGTGGATACATTCATTTATTTTATCTATTCAGCAGCAAGTGCAGATTTTTAAATGTTTGATAAAGGAACAGGTTAAAATTGTGACCTACAATAAGCAACAGCAAAATAGATTAGAAGTTGAACATTCCAGTAGCTGGACCTTTAGTCTCACAGAGCATAAATCAAATGTTTTTAAGTACAGTGCACAAATTCAAGTTAAGTATCATACAGTAGGTAGCATTATACTAAAAAAAAAAGTGATTTAAAAGACATGACACAACTATTAACAAAAAGTGCCCAATTTATTCATTCCTGGTTAGCAGTAGTTATCAAAAGTTCAATGTTTGATAATGTACTATATACTGTCTATGATCACATGGTATAAAATCTTTTAAGTCAAATATAGATGACAGTGAGATGTGTTAGAATAGGTAGGGCTTAAGAATTCCCAGTCTTTTCAAATCCCCTCATTTTGGATGTGAGTTTTGCTTTTTTTGCGTCTCACCTTACTATTGGACAAGGGGATGCCCAAAGACTCCAGGCGGAAGGGGCGTGGCAAGACGGAGTCCGAGCTGACAGGTGGGTTTGCGGCGGAACTACTCATTGTTGTCAGGTGGCCCACCCCGTTAACCAGGGGTGGAGAGTGGATGGCTGTAGGAGAGGAGACCCGTCAGATGGTTGAGATCATCAAAAGAGGGAAAATGCCGATACATAAATGGTGACCGCTGCAGAAAGCCATCTTATTTGTAGACTTTAACATTCTTATCTTGAGAAATAAATCTTTTCAGTGTGTCTGCATTTAATATAAAAGGTAGTATTTAATATATATCATGATATATTATAATACAATATAACATTGTTTCTTCTAAACTCTTTTCCATCTAAAGATCCATCTTTTGTGCCATTGTTTAAAGTTTTTACATTTGCTCCCCAAAACTAAAGAAAGACCACTGACACACAATGAATTTATGATGACAACCTGCAGATTTTCCAGACTGAAATTCTGAACTAGAGTGAATTATTTAACTAAATAGTTTATAATGTACGCCATTATTTGTGAACTCTATCATCGCAGATTGTCGAGTCAGTAGTCTTACCGTGTCCCTTGGTAGCGTCGCCGCCCAGCAGCTGGCTGGCCCTCTTTGGCTTGAAGTAGCTGCTGGCAATGTTCTCACTGTCACTACGGTCCAGCATTTCCTTATACCTGTCCTCTTCCACCTGCTGAAAACACAGAGGGGTAAGAGGCTGTGTCAGTGTTTCACTGAGGGCGAGTAAAAGATGACGCATGAAAGTCAAACACGTATACACACCATGAATGCTTCTCCACTATCAGCCGCCGAGCCTCTGCCAGTTGAAAGTTTTGGATGCACTGCTATGAGAGAGAAACAAAGCAAGATAACATTCAAGGGAAAGAATTTGAAAAACACATATACTTTTAACAGTCTCACTAAATGCATCAAGACTAAAACCTAATAAAGCTTTGGCTTAGTGTATTTTCTATGTTCCCTCTTCACACGTTGCACCTGAGGGCAGTGTTGTTTTCTGCACCATCACATCCGGCAGCCTCCAAGTGGCACTGTCCTCGTCCCAGACAGCTTCTTTCTTCAGGCGGTCCAGGCTGCTGTAGTTGCAGTCCCGGCGCACCAGGGGCACCATACGCTCCAGCAGGCTGTTGAGCAGTTGGCCCTCCTTCTCCAGCCGGCGGATGGTTGCCAAGTAGTCGTTCCTCTCCACCTCAAACTCTGCCTGCAGGTCTCGGATCTCCAGTTTGGCTGCTTTCAACTGTAATAACAGGTTAATGTGGCTTTACGGTTGAAGGGCAGAGCATACAATTCAGCACTGAAAGCTTAAAGACTGCAATTTTGATTTCACATAATCCAGTATTGGTTACTGCAAAACCTCTAAAGATTTTTGTTGGTTAGTAAGCACTCATTTATGTGGTCTTTTGTACTTCAAATCATAATACAGCTGAATATGCTGCATGGTGTTTCTACAGTTTCTACCTCCCAACTCATCCAACCCAAGAGGCAACAAGAGTTTCCTGATTTTCTATGTTAAGAAAGTTGATGCAATGCTTTTACTTTCAAGCCTAATAAAAGTAGGAGAAATTTTACGACCCTGTGGGAATTTTGGGATCAGTTAGTGCTTTGTTGTTTGATAATGATGCATGAGTCTGGTTGAATAAAATAGGTTTCATGAAATGAGAATAGTTTCAGCTATTATTGCATGGACATTTTTGGCTGTTGGGAAAAATCATGTTGTCAGAGACAACAGATAATTTCAGAGCAGTGGGATTTTTGAACAATTATATTAAGTAATATAATGTTTAGAAGATCCAAAAATATACAGCATATTTCTTTGTCAATGGCAAGATCCATTACTGAACATTGCTCCAAACCTACTGTACTGTATGTCCAATAGAACCTGTTACATTTGCCCCACAGTTGCTGTGACCTACCTTGCCCTGCACCTTGACCAGAATTTGGCTTTTAGCATGAACTTCTTCCTGGATGGAGTTGTAGACATTCAGCAGCACATGTTCGCTCTCCTCACTGTTCTCTGACAAAGCGCCGATAAGCTGGACTTTTCTCTGGTCGGCGAGATTCTTCCTCTGCCGGTGTCTCTGCTGTAACTCCTTGTTCCTGGCCTGCTCCCCTCCTAACACCTCCTGTTCCAGCTGCTGCAGCCTGTGGAGAAGAGAGATGGATAGGAATGATGCAAGAGCAGGGAGTTAGTTGAGTAATAACATCAGACTGTGTTACAACATGAGGCACTGAAAGCTTCTTAATGTCCTGGTGTCATATATTTTCATGGAGCCATAACACGTCAGATAACATGGTTGATATTCAATGCAAAATGTTTAAAACACAAAATTAAGAGGCACATTACTATGAAGTAAATGCATTGCTGATGGTGAGGACCATATACAGCATGATGACAGTTTTAAACTGTGTGTGTAATATATGTATGCAGGTTTTAGCATAGAGGACCACAAACCTTTCCAGGACATGTTTCTGGGCCAGAGAGCCTGCTGTGTTGACATCAGGTGAGTCAATGAGCCCATCTACGCATGGACCTTTTTGGACACCGATTTCTGCACGAGGTACAGCTGGCTGGCTCACGAGGAAACAACGTCTGATTAGTTTCTAATAACTTACTGTTTATTTTAAGGTCAGAAAAATATTTTCAGGTAGTTATTTTCTGAAGTGTTGGATACGTCACTTTTTATTTCATGCTTAGTGGTAATGGCAGTGGTGTCAGTACCGAGGTCAGAGAAATTTCCCCAGTTTCACTGTGGCACACTGGATCAGTTTTAAGGCAGAGCTCTTCCTCGGCGACCTGCGCTGTACAGCTTGAGCTCACTGGGGTTGGGAAACAAAACCATAAAAAGAAAGCAGTTTAAGTAAACAGGGTGTGGCCACAGTAACAAGAACTCTTGATACACATCACAATCAACCTTGCTGATGTTCAGTTCTTGTTTAGACTTTGTCAGGAATGTTGATTAACTAGTGCTATTTGATAGGAAGGCAATCACAGAAACCTATTCATAATCTATTTACATGGTTCTGTGTTGTGTGCAGCTGATTTTCTGTTATCATTCTTTGGGAGAGAGCTCTCCCTGCCGGCCCAGGCCTTCTCCAGAGTAGACAGCTTGGATTCATAAGAGGAACGCAGGGCAGCGATGTCCTCCTGCAGCTTTGCCTTGGATTCCTGCTCTGCATTGTACTCAGCCTGCAGCTTGGCCAGCCTCTCCTCATACTCCTGTGGGGAGAGCAGAATACAGACCCATAAATCCCTTGATCCTTACACAATGCATGCAGAGATGTGAAGTGATACATTGGTGTGGGAACGGCTTATAGTTGCCTCTTTAATCTTCTCCTTCTCTGCTTCTGTGCTGCTTGACTGTGACCTTGAAGGAAGATCCGAGGATGCCTCAGACAACTGACTAGCCAGCAGAGCTGCATTATAAAAGGACAAAAAGCAGGATCTTTTTTTTTGTTTGTTTAGCAAGTCAGGTGATGAAAATCACTTAACACACAGGAAATACAAATAAAACAGCTCTTAATATGTAAATTTAAATCCTTTGACAATATCTAAAATAAAAACATTCTGTTTCCCTATATTACAAGATTAGACACAAAACATCTCACTCACTCGAAAGGTTAGCAGAGCCCAGCTGGCCTGAGATGAGGGCCCGCAATTTCTTGATCTCTTCCTGATACTCTCTTAGCAGAGCATCCTTGGGGTCCTCATTTATACAAGGTCTGTTCTGGATGCTCTTGGCCCGGTTGGCGTAACGCAGCGTGCTGAGGCTTTCTTCATAGTTGTTGTCTGCTGGGGAGAGACAGGCGATCATCAAGGTGCGTGTGTTCCCCCCCAGAGAGTCCTGCAGCAGCCTCGTCAGCTTGGAATCCCGGTAGGGGATGTGCTTGGAGCGTCCGTCCACCAGGGCCGAGATGACATTCCCCAGGGCCGAGAGTGAGAGGTTGATCTTGGTGGCCTCGCGCAGTCGCTCGCCAGTAGCGCCAGTTTTAGACTGACGCTCGCTTCCTGCCAGGTCGACAAGGTTGAGTTTACCTGCTCGTAGATGGTCCTGGCCAGCTTCATCTGAGAAGTTTGGTGACAATAAAGATTGTGAAGAAAATACAACTTTACAATTTGTGTCTGTATTTTTTATTTGGCAAAAAAATTATATATATACATACATACATACATACATACATATATATATATATATATATATATATGAAGCAATACGGTCAACATTTGTTGTTTTAATGTGGTCTACAAATAAACTGATCTGAATTTACTGTTAAATTGTCTGACTGTATTTTTTTTGCTTATTTCAGGTATAACTGACAAAAACTTTTAAATTATACAAGGAGAAATCAGTCCTGGTAGGCACAGGTGGCAATTTCTCAACACAATATAGCTAATAAAGCAGCTACAGTGAAGCCATGAGGCCCGGTGTTCCCAAACATGTGCTGCTACCTAGCTAAAATTTTTTACACATTTTTTAAAAATATTTTTGGTCTTTCATCCACATTTTTCTGTAAAAACAAAACAAAACAAAACAAAACAAAACAGCAACTTGTAATCTTTGTAGTATTTCAGGAAATATAAGTTCAGTGTAAAGTGGTTGCACCAAAAAGAACAATGACACAATACAAAACAAACAAAAAAAAAAAAACCCAAAACATTTCATAACAGCTTGATGATTTCAGAAGGTGGAAATGTTCTTTAACTTTACTGTTGCGCTACTGGTGACGTTATTAGACATAATGATACCACATGCCTGTACAAGCACATGTTTATATGTAATTAATATTCTTTATCCCTCATTAAACAGATAAGATACATGAGTCAATATGTTAAGGGTATCGTATGATTGTCTGTGTGTGTGTGCGTGTGCGTGTGCGTGTGCGTGTGCATGTGCGTGTGCGTGTGCGTGTGCGTGCGTTCACCAGTGTTGCAGATCTCCAGGTGGATGGTGAAGATGGAGTGGGAGCGGGAGGAGTCTTTGTTCATCAGCGTGTAGCCCACCGCCCGGTTCCTCCAGCCGTGCTCCACGATTCTCTCACACTCGCCGACGCTGTGCACGGTGTGCATGGAGAGGTCCCGCACGTACACCCCGCGCTCTGTGTGCTCTTTCAGCTGGGCATCCATCGACCCCACACACACACACACACACACACACACACACACACACACACACACACACACACACACACACACACACACACACACACGTAATGTTCCCAAAACACAAGCAGCGTATTCACCGCCAGAATAAATCTGGGAAACGTGTTTCATAACCATTTAACTTTCCAAAGAACAATAACCTTCGGGCGTCCAATGTTAGACAGTGTAAGCATGAATTGTTTATTGAAACAACAGTGCCCTGAGCAACCTACCTCCAATCTCTGCTTTGTGTCGATCCCCAAAAGGTCTCTGATTTCTTCATTGTAAATCTCCAGGTAGGAGGCCCTCACCAGGAATTTTGTATTTTCTGCACACTAGCTCAACACAAACACAGAAAACGATCCTTTTGTGAGCCGCCAAGGCTCAGACAAGCCTGGACAGAAACAAGAATCATCAGACTGAGACGAGTATGCAGATTGCACCAACGGAGAAAGTCATGAACGCGCTTTATATCTACTTTTTCTCTGCATGACGTCTGCTAAATCACAAAATGGATTTGTGGCGCAAGAAAACCCCAACAGTTGCCCTGCGTACCTGAATACTCTCAAAGATGTGCTCGAACGCTCGCGGGATGACTCCCCTCTGGGCCGCGGGCTCGGGCACCCCCTGCATCGTGAAAGACTTACCGCTTCCAGTTTGCCCGTAGGCAAAAATCGTGCCATTGTATCCCTCAGTGACGCCCTGTTGAGAAAAAATAAACAAATAATAATAAGGGCATCGGTGATCTCTTGCATGAGGAGCAACACTCCGTTGACCTTTACTGGTGACCGACAGCAGACTCTTAAGTAAATAATGAGCTCTGCAAACAGTAGCAAGAAGATATGGGCAACCTGTTTTGGACCGAGGGTGTCCAGTGACCAGCGGGCTGCTTTTGCAAGGCCTAGATCTGCAGACTGTTGCTTTTTATTTGCACCGAAAGCAAGAAAAAACAGACTCCAAGCCGTTCACCCAGGGGTCTTACCTCCACCAAAGCGTAGGCGATCTCATTGTACATCTGCTCTGTGGTTTGATCGGAGGAGTAGGTCCCATCGAAGGTGAACTGTTTGGGCGGCTCGTCCACCGCCCCGGGCTTCTCTATGAAACACTGGCAGCGGTGCGGATCCATGGACAGCACCGTCCCGGAGCCGAGAGCCCTCTCCCTGTCGTTCAGGGGCCTGCACCGGGCCACCACCTTGACCGACTCCGACCCCATGACTCGGCCCTTCGGGGGCAGCTCTCCCTGCAGACGTCTGGCTAACAAGAGGCTTCACATCTGAAAGAAAACCCCACTGGGGGAGAGCTGGTGACCAGAGGACGACGACGAGCAACAGTCCAGGGGGGAGCTAGGGAGAAAGAGACTTGGGTTTAATGGAGACGGGGATGTCTGCAGGCGGGTTGTTGACCGACATCGCTACAGGTTCCTGTGGCACTCGGCGTCGGTGCCGAGCGTTGCCTAGCAACCGTAAACAACCGCCCGGGGACGCGGCCGGCGGCCATTTTGGGGAGGACGGCGTGAGGTCGAGGCCGGAGGGACGCAGGTGAGTTAGACCGAATAAAAACGTTAGATCTTTACAGATTAGTTCAATATCGCGGTTAATGTGCTATTTACTGATTAAATAGTTTCCGTTTTCTTCATTTCGTCTTCTGCAGTCCCTCATATCTACATCTAGTTACTAATTACTTACCTCTTTCTGAATTTTGAAGTGTTTTTTTTTTAATACAATCTTAACTAGATACTTCTTTTAACGATACACAAAAATGCTATTTTGTTTTAAATTAGCCTGATGTGAGCCTGTATGTTGGTAATTGTGCACAAACCCGTGTTTTTGTTTTGTTTTTTTTTTAATTAACTGTACTTTGTTTTTTTTTCTCAATGAACATCAATGCTGAATGCTAAGAAGCAAACGGACAGCGGATGATGTTTTATATTATCTAAACAAAGTGAGAAATGCTAAACTGTGCAGTATATTATTACACCGGTGTGATAGGTTACAGCAGGGAGGGAAAGAATTTGACAAAAAAAAAAAAAGAAATTATAGCATGTATGTAACCTAGTTAAGATTTTTTTAAAATATATTTCACAAATACATTAAGTTTTCCAGGCTACTCTGTACAACTAGCTAAAACTGATGCTGTCTAACATTAAAGCAACAGTTCTGCAATAAATTTACCATTCATGAAGATTACCATTTAGTTCATTAGTCAATCAACGGAAAAATAATCAGCATCTGTTGACATTCCCCACTACTAGTAAAGAAATGTAAACATTCTCCGATTCCAGCTTCTCCAATGAGATGACTTACTTATTTCTTAGCTATATAATCACTGTAAACTGAATAGAATAATAAATTGGATTTTGGACAATCGGTCAGACGTGGAGATGTCACCTTCAGCTCTGCAAAGCTCTGAGAGTCATTTTTATCTAAAAAATTTTAACGTTTAGTAGTGCAATTAATCAAAAAAATAAATAGCAGATTAATCAATAAGGAATATAACTTAATTGTTTGTTGCAGCCCTAGTTGATTCAGCTGTGCGCTCATTTTGGAGAATGTTGTTTGTGGTGTTGTCGAGCTGTATTGCTTTATGATGTTTAAATTATTCGTTCACCCCATTTATATCAGTGAGGTCTGGCTAAATAATGAATAACCCTGTGTGTAATGCAACAGTTCAACAGCACCACAGACAGGAGCCTCCAAAATGATCAGTTTATAAAGAAGTATCAACACCTCTTAAACAGTGTCAATGAAAACTTGCATTTTAACCTTCACGGCGATAGGATTTACTGCAGAACTGTTGTTTTACCGTATATCAGTTTACAAATGTCCTGTGACCCTATTTGCAAATCAAGCAATCTCATGTGCAGTTCCAGCCTAAGTTTTAAAACTGAGTGCAGTACAAGTTGCCCGAGTATTCGCCAGAGCAAAGTAGCATCTTCCTCACTGCCAAAGCTGCAGGAGAGATTGTGCGATGCAGAGTCATAAATGCTGGAAAACTATTTTTGCACAGTGTAGATTCAAAACAGAAAGCCCCTCTCATTTAATCTCTAGCAGGATTTGACAATAAGAAAATTATTTATTGGCCTAATGTGGAAAAGTACATACTACTTCCTAGAAATATGTTAACTTAATTGTAATGTGGCCACTGGGACAGGAAAACAATGTCAGAGGAAATTATAATGAACATCCCAGGGGAGAGCTAATTTCATATCACGGTTTGTCAGTTTCTATTATGGGTATGTTCCCCTAAAAACCTAACCACTTCTCAAACATCAGAGCTTAAGATACACAACATTACCAAATAAAATAAACTGTAAAACAAATGTAACCATGAGTCAGACTGACTGCCACTGGGGGACATGAGTCAGTCTGAGGTCACAAGATCTAGAAAATAATTGATGTTATGGCTGTGTGTGTGTGTGTTTTTTTTGTTTGTTTTTTTTTTTAAACCAGACAAACTTAGTGTAATTTTATTACTACGTAACCTCCAGGTCTAATGTCTAAACTCAGAAAGAACAACATGTAAGCAAGATTAAAGTTCAATGAAACAATAAAGTTTGAGCAAATATATTTGCATAATGTCTTTACAAGAAAAAAAGAGAAAAACAGTTATGGCTTTAAGTGCCGCCAGGTGAAGCAATCTGAAAAGGTCTACTCCAGATTGAGGACATTACTTTCAAGCCATAAAAACAATAACAAACTCATCTGATGCCCTATAGGCACATATAAAAATACTTAAAAAAATACACTTAAAAGCAGCAAGCACAGAATGTTACATTCTCGACAGATAGGTACCTTTTCATAAAATGACTTATATACAATATACAGTAAGTGCTAACACTGTTAAAAGGTGCATTATGTTTTACAGTTTGTGAAGCCTCCCCACAACACCAAATGTGATTTTAAAGTAAGATTTATGTGCAATAGAAAAAAATATAAAAATGTGGCAACTGATTTGGATTCTCAGAGGCTGGCAAACCCCTTGTTCCGGTGTCCAGGGTTTAGAGCCACCCCTTTCTGCGGGTACTTTTAATTTGAGCTTTGTTAAGGCTCTTGTGTAGTTTTACAGACTGCAGTTTGCTGGTATTTTCCTCCCACTCGTAGCAGTGGTTTACTCGGGCACAGCTCAGCAGACATGGCAACTCCCCCTGGTTCTCTGTGTAGTATTCAATCAGTTCTGCTATGGCACTGAAATCAGTCTTGCATTTCTAACACAAAGATAGAACAAAGAAACAGAAAAATTTACTATAAAATCACAAGTCCCAACTAGGGTTACACTGACTTTTTGGTTTGCAAATGCTTTTAAGATGAAAATGCCACCAATAATTTCATCAGAGTTTTAGAGCTCACATAGATTCCCAATGCAAACTAAATAGGTCCAAATACTTGCAGTATGATGATTGAAAATTTAAGAATATTTTTCGTCCTTAACACCCACAGACCCAATACTGGTGTGCTGCAAGGCCAACCATTGTTGAGGTTAAATAATGTGTATTTTAAATGCAGGTCCAGATACCACAGTTTCTATATATAGCACTGAATTACAGAAAAAATGTGTATCAAATGAACCACAAAAACTGCATCTTGGATTTCTGATGTTTCACTTGATATAAACTTAGTTAATTCTCTGCAAACAGATACAAAATACATACGTACCTAAGAGGAAATTTATGGAGGATCGGACTTAAAAGGGTTAACATTTTAGAAAATATCAGATATAGGTACCTTTGACAAAAAAATTACAATATCAATATTCTACATTAAAAATAATATGTTTGCAGGTTCAGTGTTAATCATAATTTAACTAGTGGGAAAAAAATAAAAATATTTTTCTAGGGAGTAAACTTTTTCCTCTGTATTTCAGTCAACATCTTAAAATTTTATTTCCACTATGAATATAAGCAAATATTAGCCTGGCAGGCTTAGTGTTTTATGTATAAGAGCTACCTTGACAGAACAATTACCTCCAGTATGAATTTCCCTTTGCGAGTGTTTTCTATTAGGTGGGTCATCAGGCCAGAGGGGGATCGAATGATGAGAGAGCCACATTTGGGTTTTTTAGGATGGGGGCACAGGAGGTACGAACCGAGAACATCATCTGCCAGCAAGGAATAGCTGCTGTCACTGACATAAAGAAGACATGTCATTAGAAAACCACTGATATATTCAAGAAAAAAAAAAATGGGCTGGGGAGAGCGTCTGTTGTCACTGATGTATGTTAAATGCATGAGGGACACTCACGTTGCGATACCAGCCCAACACCACACTGCTTGAGCCAGTGCTTCTTCTGTTTCGGCCAGGCTTGGAGCACGGGATCTCCTGACCGGCGTCTTGTCTTCCGCCTTTTCTGTTTGACAAATAAGAAGAGAAATCATTGTGACTCTGGATTTGTTTAAAGTTCCAGAGTTTCAAAGTGGATATAACCCAACAGCTAAGTTTGTGTGGGAACCCAACCAATGTAATCCCAGTTTGGTGGAGGGAGTGACTGGATTAAAATGCAAGTGGTGATGAAACGACCCATAAAACCAAAGCTCGTGTTTCAGTGTGTTAAAGCAAAGAGTCAAATAAACATTAGTGAGAGAGGCTTAACGGTGAGGAGCTTAAAGAAAATGTATTATGATCCATGTGAGAAGAAAAAAAACTACCTTCTGACACCACAACAGACAGTGACTGCCCATCATCCAACACTGAGGGGTTTGCTTTACCTAATCAACTCTCTGACTCTTGATAGCACTCTGTGAACACTTGGCCCACCTTGTGTCGCAGCGCTCAGTCGCTCCTGAACACCGCGCTGTTTGAGCGGTGTAAAAGTGAAGGAGCGGTACGCCCCAGAGCGCAGTGCTTTGGTGCGGATGGCTTTCTTTCGAACCAGGGAAGGGGAGGAGGTGGGGAAGACTTCATCTTGGCTGCTGTGCGGGTCGTCGGAAGGCTTACGATTTTTCTGTAGATGAGGGAAAAGAAAATGTTGTCTGAATGCGACTATTTTAATGGTGATTGGGATTTTTCCCCCCATTCCTGTCAGTCAGAAGCCACCATACTCTTTATTTGTTTAGTCTCTTTAACCAATGGACCAGATAGCAGAGGTTAGTTTAAATTTACATTACATTTTGTCATGAGGCTGTCATGAGGCTCACTGATTTAATAAAACTGCAGATTCTACGCGTTTTGTTTTGATCAACCTAAAGTCCAAAACCCCTGAATATTCCACTTAAGAAAATGGGCAAAATGTCTCTTTTGAGAGGCTGAGATATGCAAATATTTGGCATTTTTTCCATTTCTTTTGCTTAAAAAAAAGAAAAAAAGGAATAAAATCTCTTAATTGATGATCAAAATAAATGCAGACTATTTTTCTGATTAATTGATTATTCATTTCAGCTCTGTCACAAAATAATGTAACTAAGAGCCTTTGTAAAAGTGAAATGCAAACTAAAAAGGACATACAGCCATTCAGCAATGATACAAAATAATATTAACTTGTAGGAGTGAATAAAGGACGGTGTTAAGGTCCAAACCTTAGTGCCTGGCAACAAGCCTTGAAAAGGGGCTCTCCTGAAGGACACCAGGGCACTGACACTGAGGGGGAAACCGTGGTTGAGCAGCGAAGGGTTGCGACGAGGCATTGAGCCGACAGTGTCGTCCTTGGCCTCCTCTGGGTGCTTCTCCAAGTAAGACAGCTGGAAACAGCGGCACAGCAGCAGGTTCAGGAACTGGGCCTGAAGGAGAGAAGTTTACAGTGTTTAACCGTTTTCTGTGCCATCTCATTCTCAGGTTGTGCAGTAAATAATATAATTACAATTACACTTTTAAAAGAACTTGCTTGCAAATGTGGGCAGCAGACATCCAGTAGGAATGTCTAGTTGCAAAATATTATCGAACAACTAAGAAACAATTCTTTTCTCACAACAAATTGACTCTTCTCTCTCTGTCAATAAACACTAACCTATGTTGTCTCATATACTTCTTTTTAGGACTGTTGGGTGTGTACAGACTGAGCTTGTTTGAAGTCTCCCTCAGTCATGTTATTGCTACGTTGCTGGGTTGGGTAAGTTTCCCTGTAATTGCTCTTACTGGTATGTAGCGTTTGTGACATTGTGTAATTCCCGGCATAGTTCCACACAGCTTTAACCTGAACAGGTCTTATTGGTCAAAGTGATTGAGAACACCTGTGTTGGTGTGCAGTGCCTTTAATAAAAAGTAAAGCTGTACTAGAGTAATTTATGTTTTTATCATGATAAACAATTATATGATTATTGAACTATATTTGGATGCAAAATCCCAGTTGTGTTTTTATGGCACTGTACGCAATGTTTTTTCAGCATTTTGTAGAAGTTTTCCCTGAACGTGACAAACACCTGCACTTTGAGGTTCAACTAGGTGCAACTTTGAAGTGCTTGCTCGCGGTATTTTAAAACTTTATCAACCCCTTCTCATACACCAATCCACAGGATCTTTAAAAAAAAAATACTGTATATGACACATTCTCCCTTTGATGCATCACAAATAGTCTTTATAACAAGACCAGAGTCACAGCAATGTACAAATCCCACAGATATTTCATGGGCATTTTTCCACACCGGCGCTAAAATCTTCCTTACCGCTCTGGCATGCCTGGCTCGAAAGACGTGGCAGTACAGTTGAGCATCGAGGCTGCCTGGGTTGTGGGAGACGAAGGCAAACTGGGCATCTATAGGCCGGGCGGTGGACAGAGAGACTCTACGCAGGGCATGAGCCATCAGGAGGGTCTGGAGGACAGGGAGGGTGACGTTCAGTCAAAGACTCAAGAACCAGAGATGCCAGATGACTGAAACTGCAGTTAACTTTAATCTTTAACACTTTCAGGTTGAAAGAAGAAAACACCCATCACCTCAAGCTGTCAATGTATGTGCATAATGTTTTCACTAGAGACAAATCGCCATCCTTACCGTTTCATCCTCGTTGTACATTTTCACACCCTTGATGGAGAATCTTAGGGACACCGGCCGACTTTTCCTGCATGTCTGATTAATGATGAAGGCAACCACCGTATTATTCACTGTATTCTCCATTAAATAGGCATCAGTTGGTTGCGTTTTTGAGATACTGCTCGGATGGATCTGGACTCACTTTAAGGAATTTGAGCTGAGTGTGCAGCTGCTCTATCTGGTCATCCAAACAACGGTCATCCACAGGAAATGAGCCCACATACTTCACAGCAAAGGCAAAAGTTCAAGCAAAACACACACACAAACAACAAAACGACACTAATGCGAACATAAAAAGGCAGTTTCTAGACTCACCTCTGCTGTCCGTGTCACTGTACCATCTTCTTTCACTGGTGCCTCACCCATGCTGCCTATTTTTTCTCTGTAAAAACATACAGCAAGAAAACCTCAGCAAAGGACGAAGAGAAACAAGGGCAAGGGTCAATTATAATCCTGTCAAAACAAATTTAGGAATCCCCCCAACTTTAGAGTCAAACAATCAGTAGGAAGACACGGGATTAAAAACCAGTAAAATATACAATAAGTCAAGGTGTAGCACCGTGCTGTGTACTGTGTGTACATCTTGGAACAACAGGAAACATGATTTAGGACTTTAACAACTCTGTCGTCTTGCAGGCCGTTGCATTTAAACCCAATTTCTAAAGTCGCAAACGCGCCCAAGTCCCTGTTAATACACAGGGAAGTGTTGGTATTTGTTTTGTGAGCTTATCAGTCCTGACATGCACCGAAGAGCGGACAAAACCCGACATGTTTAACTGAAAGCAAATCTGACAAACGCTGAGCCAGACCAAACCTCGGGGCCGTTTCCGGCCCCCGCACGCCGACGGTAACACCGGAGCGTCCCAACCTGAGCTCGTTCCGCGGTCTCGGCACGTAAAAACGCTTAGAATTACCGTGAACTCACCTCTGAGAGCCGGGAGAGCCTCCACCTCTACCGCCAACTCTACCGCCACCTCCTCCGCTCGGTCCGCGTCTCCTTCACACGCCGCCGTTGACACCGAGGTCCTCCTCGCCTTTACCTGCTGCCCGCCGCTCCGTCTTCCAGGTGTGCTGCTGCTGCTGCTGCTGCTGTCCCGGGGCGGGGCCCGGTGCTGGGCTCGGGGCGGGGGGGTCTCGGGGAGGAGGAGGAAGGAGGAGGAGGAGGAGGAGGAGGACACCGTATGTATGTATGTATGTATGTGACCCCCCCCCCCCCCTTCACATGACACCCAGTGAAGGGTAACGCATTTAATCCCCCCCCCTCCTTCCTGCTGCTCCGCCGGTTCCAGACATCCCTGATCATTGCGCAATTCATCCCGCTGACATCACACGTCCAGCGGTACAGGAAGTACTCAGACCCCCCCCCCTTTTTTTTTTAAAAAAAATAAAAATACTAAAAAAAAAACTACTGCTGTAGCTGGTGGAGGTGAAGCTCCTTAAATGTACTTAATTTCCATAACTTCACAGAGCCTGGTACCTTTCTTTCTTTCTTCTCTGCATGTCAATGTACTACCCATATATTTTTTTTTTTTTTTAAAAAAAAATTTTTTTTTATAATGCTGGCAATAAAAAAAAAAAACAAACAAGGAGGCTGTTGATATTTCTCTCTCCTGTTTCTGTTAAACAAAGTTTGAAAATAAAAGATTTAATTTCAGTCTGTTTCTGAAGATTTTGTCCCACTGGAACCCAAACCGAAAAGATTTCTCTCAGTGTTACAAAATTTTGACAGTAATGCTAAACATTCCCAATTACCACAGACTGTCACTGGGTCAACTTAAATCTGATGAATCATTTAAAATCACTTTAGGGACACCTACTTATCCGAACATCCCATAGCTGGGAAGAGCAGTTTTGTGCGGAATAAGGAAAACCCAAAAAAATAGATGCATATTTTCTCCACTCAAATGATTATGGTAACAGCATGTTTACAAATATAGCCATTTTATTAATGACTTGGAAAAAAAGCTTAACAACACAAGTAATACATGCATGCAGGGTATGTATGAGCTATTATCCTCCTTTTTCTTATTCACAACACACATTTCTTACAGGTTTGTACTGAATTACAGCTGTGAAGCAATAAAATCAATTTATGTATATGCTTGTTTACACACACATCAAAAAAAGACTTTTTATCCAATGTGACTTGTTTTGATTTGCTTATCATTTTTTATCCTCTGTTCAGTCCTCAACCCTGCACCAGCGGGCCTAATCTTTTCAAGGGGCATTTTTTGTTTGGTTTAAATAGACAAAAAAATTAATAATATAATTATATGAGAACACATATGGATGACAATTCAGATTTTGATGCAGTGCTGCAAGGTCAAAAATGTGTCCAGAATACAGGACAACAGCCCTAAAATCTGGGTTTTATAAAATATCAATATTAGTAACTGTTAAAACTTCTCAACCCACATTTTAACTTAGAATGGACATTCTTTTCAACCCTCCAAAAGACTGATATCTCACTTCATTTGATATTAGGAATGTGTGCTGCCAAACCCTAATGAGTGGATGAGGAAGAGATATAAAAACAGAAGTCACTACATGGCTCTAGTTACAGTATGTCGGATCCTGCTATGGTTTCCCGCGCTGGCAGCTGGTCACACATCTGTTTTAAAAGGTAACACTGACTGAGCTTCTCTACACAAGATGATTTAAAGGAAATTCAGAAACTCTCAATGTACAGTAAACTTGATGTTAGGATAACGTTCTTATTCTACAATAGAAAAAAAAAAAAAAGAAAAAGAAACTACTGCTCCATTAAAAAGGGAGAAAACAATGATAAAAAGAGAGAGAGCACTGAATCAAAGCGGCAGGCTGCTGCATATTCAGAGCAGCCCAGTCCGTGGAAGGCGCTATCTGGGCTCAGAATTTCCCTCTCTTTGACTTGCGGGTGGACTGCTTGGTGCTCTTTGCCCCTTTTTTGACTACTGGCTCCTCTTGGGAAGACTCTTCGGCCTCGGTGTGCTTGGATCCGCTTTTGGTCGCAAGCCTTTTAAGGGCGGGCTCCTCAGGGGTCGACTCTTCAGGTTTAGATCTTTTGGACCCGCTCCTTGCTGTTTCCTTCGTGACAGCAGCATCGTCGGGGGAGGAATCTCTGGACACTCGTCGCTTGGATGCCCTTTTGTTAAGCTTTTTAACGGCTGGTGTTTTAGGCTTTCTCGCAGGAGCTCCTCTCTTGACAGGCGTGGCTTTTGATGGCGTTGTGGATTCCTTCTTATTTGCTGACTGTTTCTTTGGCGATCTCTTGGGGGAAGACACCGCTTTCTTGGCCGGAGACTTCTTTGCAGGGGGACGTCCTCTGCCTCTAGCTTTTGACTGACTAGCACTTCGAGATTTCTTGGTTGGTGGAGGCCGGCGAGCCTTAGGTGGAGGCCTCTTCTGAGATTTCCTAAGAGCCATGTGGACAGGCAGCAGTTACTTAAATAGGAGGACCATAATTACACACAAATCAAACGTAGGTGCAAGGCTACTTAAACACAACACTGATGAGAAGAGTAAAGCCTACACACTGACTCAAAATGACACATTTTCCAGAAAGCAGACATGAATACCTTTCCTCTATAAAACGGTGAGGTGAGACCTCATATATCAATAAAACAAAATACCACTATAAATGTGGATTTACTTTAGGTATATCCTCTTTTGGTAGCTGCTTGACCAAATTAGTAGTTAGTATTTAATGTGTTGCATCTGCTGAGAGCTTCATGTGTAATGATTTTTTTTATGCCTATTGTACAATTTTTAAGTGTTTCTTTTCATGTAACTTAAAACTTGATGTTAATAATATATTTGAGATTATCGGCAGAAGTATCTTTATAAGTATAAATATAAGCCCTTTACTTAAGTCAAACATATAAAATCTTAAAATCTGCATATGAAGAACAAAATTGCCATTGGATGTTGTCCTCACTGTGTAAAAAAACAATGTTCCAGGCTATTTACGTACCAACGTCTGGAACTTTGACACATGTCATGTTTCCATCAGTCTGTTGGAGTTGGAGCTGATAAATACCTGTGACTACTGCAGAGTCATTAGACTCGGGAATCGATGCGGATTGTAGCCTTTCCCACAGAAGACAAAAGCCAAACGTTAGTGGGGTTTTTTGACCAGCGTTTGACCTGTCTGAGGTGTGTGTGCTGCATCTCTTGTTTTGAGACGTTACTCACCCGGTGATAAGTTGGATGGTTAACTAAACCTGTCATTATAAAGCCAATGAGTATATTGGTATTTACAGTATATGAGTGTTAAACACATTGACCTGACTGGAAATCAAAGGCATTGTCCATCTCAGTAGCTTTGTGGTTCCAAGTCACTGTGCAAGTATTACTCTCATTTGATCAAAGCCTTGACATAAGCATCTTTATAAAATGATGGGGACACTCCCTGCAGACTAAAACCCTGTAATTAGGAATTCTAGCCACATACCAAATGAGAGCATTTACACCCACCTCTTACGGGAGGGAACTTCGTCCTCAGACTCTTCCTCTTCCTCTGACTCTGACTCTTCTTCGTCTGAAGAATCGGCTGTCCGCCTCCGCTTGGGTGGAGTGTTTTTCTTCTGAAGCTCTTTGAACTTGTCTGGGTACAGGATGGTAGGGCTGAAGAGAAAAAAATAATATTAAAGGGATAACAAAGCATGTACAGCTATAGCACCTGCAAATTTTCATCTTGCAAACATCTAAAATTTAACTGAATTTAATTAATTTTATTGCCCACAATTTCTGAAGATATTGTTTCCAAAGCGAGCTACTAACTGATCCGTGTGGCTTAAAATATATACTATATAAAATATTTAAACTTTGTCAAACTATAGACTATGGAAGTTTCCCTAAAGAAAATAGATCGGAAAGCTTATTATACACTATATCTCAGTTAGTAGGTTAAGATTCATAATTATAATATCCATATCTCATAAATAAAAGAACTGACTGTATCTCTGGGTGGGCTTCAGTTTGCTTTGACGATTTCAAACAATGACAGAGTATGATAAATAAAAAAAATAAGTTTTCAGAAAAATTAAATGGTAGATTTTAGGAAAACTTTTCTCCATCTATAGTTGACGTACCTTGGGTAGAAAGGGAATGAGAGCTGGTAGGTCCCTGTGAAGCCGTGACCGGTGATCTGCTCCATCCATCCAAGTACTTTACATTTTGTCAGGGTTCTCCTCAGGTTGGCCACTAAGTGAAAATAATCCCCCCCCCTTTTTTTTTAATAATTTCATTTTTGACCCAGAAACCTTGTTACCCAAATCTTGCAAAATGACACTCAGTCAATCAAAATTTAACAAGTCTACCATCTGGGTGAACTGCTAAACCCTGTGGGCTTGAAATGTGGATGTAAAAAAGTTAGTTTCATCCTCTGCAGAGAATTTAAGCCGTGGTTAAGCTATGTTACGGTGGATTCCACTGATGGTGATTAAAAAAAAAACAAAACCAAAAAACTCAAAAACTAAAAACTTCAAAACATCCATGGAAGCTTCTTGAATACTCTTGCAGCATAATCCACTTCTCTGCAGTACATTTTTTTCTTTATCAATGCCTGCACATGACCCCTGCCAGGCTTGTTCATAGATGTGTGTGTTGGTTTGTGCATTTTGAGTGCATGCTTCCTGCTCTTTCAGTGGCAAGAACTGGTTTCTGATGCTTCGAGGATGCAGCTGTTTGAATTACTGTGCTGTTTTACAGCTGTTTGCAGCCAGTTTAGCTCCAATAGGACTTCAAACCAAGTGCTAGAGGTTCGCCAGGAAGCATTGGAACAAATGCACATGCCAAAGCTTGACAGTAAAATGTACAAGGTTTGAGATCTAGGCTTTTATAGACAATTTGACAATACTCCTCCCTCTGCTTTCTTGGGTGAATACAAATTCGGCTCGATTCAGTCAGTCAGCAGCAGTCTTGCTAAGTCATGCCAGCAAGCGAGAGGGAGTCTCACCTAACTGGTACTCTTTTCTGTCCTTGTTGGCATCTACTAGGTATCTGCGTAGAGTGGTGGTACTGCAGGTTTTGGGTTCATTCATGGCTGTGATGGCAGCTGTGATGGCGTCCTCCAAGGCGCCGCCCTTCAGCAGGACCTGGCTCCCAGTGCGCTTCAACTGTGGCAGTCGGATGTAAACATATTTTAGGGTTAGGATGCTTTCAGACAACAGCTGCAACAACTGGTTGATTAACTGATAAGTCAATCAACAGAAAAATAACAGTCAACCATTTTGATAAGTGACTGGTTGTTCTGAATGGCTTTTGAAATACAAAAAAAAAACAACCAAGACAACTTCTGTTTTCAACTCCTCAAGTGTGAATATTTTCTGGTTTACCTTTGGTCTAGGTATTTGGTTTTTGGAAAAACAGGATGGACATTTATCCAAATTTTTTGATATCTTATTTACCCAACTATTTATAAATAATTAAAGAAACCTGCATTTTTTTTCTTATTTGCTGCTATGATTCAGAGGCAGCCTGTCCTTTGCCTCTGCCTGAATCTGCAGTTTTTGGCCGCATAGTCTTTTTTTTTTATGCTGCCAGTATAATAAAGAGAGAGGGCCTAGCGTAGTGTTTACTGACGCATGAAAAAACACTTTTATTTCCCCCTGGTTTTCATGCTTTACAGGGAATATTACCTAGCAATATCTTGCAACATCTAATATTACTGAAACAATATAATAATACAACAATGATGTTCAACTTGGCATATTAATCAGTGGTGTAGTCCTGGAAACAAAGCAGGTACTGAAGTGGTTCAGTGTGGGTGCAAGCTGACCATATAAAAAGATAAGCGATTAGTGGCACTGAAAATAAAATGCATCTTAAAAGATTCTTTAAGTTTAATGCTTACAAAAGCTCAGATAATTGATGGCTGAGAGCAGAACATGCGACATAAACTAGTGATGCTCATGACAAAGACTACATCATTGTCCACCACTCTGGCTTTAATTTAATCTCCCAGAATTGAACAATTTATGCAAATTAATTAAACGGTGTGTTAGAGAGCTTTACCTGGAAAGTCCCTCTGGCTCCTTTCCCAGTGATCTGTTCCAGTTGTCCTTTTTCTACTGCCTTCACTAAAGCTGCCTTTAGGACCTCTGGTCTGAGGATGAACCAGTCAATCAGTCAATCATACATTCAACAGCCAAAGCTACTAAGACAACATTTTTGTAGGTTACTGAGCATCTGAAATCCCGGCTAAACTAAAGAGCCTTGTCATCTTTTAGGTAAAGCTTCTAAAAACTCACCTTTACCACATTTTTTTGCCTTTTAAAATATTGTTGCTCCATATTAAAGTCATGTTTGAAAGTTAATTTTATCAAGCATCAATTATTTTGCCACCTGTGGTGCTGTGTTTTATTGTTTGACTGTTGAATTGATTCCAGTTTTAATAAAAGGATTATTATTATTTTATGAGAGAAAACATTTTGCAGGTTACAACTCTTCAAGTATAACAACTTGCCTAGACCTACAACATTTTATATCCTTAATTGTCAGTCTTTTTTTATTTATTTTTTTGTTGTAGTCGTGGGCTAATAGTACTTGTAAAGTGACTGTAATGTACTGTACCTGTTCTCGATGTTGAGGCTGGGGAAGTGCTGCTCCAAGTATTTCTTGATCAGATTGTAGGAGGCCTCTTTGGGCTCACAGAGCCGAGTGATGATGAGAGGAAGAGCATCTCCCAGAGACTCTTGCTTCTGGGCAGATTTCTAAAACACCGTCCATTTACAGACATGACGATTACAACCAAACACATCCCAGTCTCATAGGGAAAAATGGGAGAAGGAAACTGTTGATACTATGTCTTTAAAAGTATACGATTATATATTAGATTAGACCTATGAAGTATTTTCCTAGGATCTCCTACTGAACTTATTTTGGTACTGAGCACAACTTCTGTTGTATCTATGGAGTTGGACATTAGAATGTTATTTGACTTTTAACTGAGATTGCAGTACTGCAACTTCTCACCAAAACTGTCAGTCATCTCTCCTACTCTGCAAGGCTTGATAAATATGAGCCCAGATCTACTGGTACTCGATAAACCCACAATGAAGGGTGCTAAAATTGAGGTACTCAGTATCAAATTGTACATCAGCTCACTTCCTACCTCTGCTGTTAACATACCTTAGATAAGGTGGACTGCTTCCCAATGGCAAAGGTTCCTGAAAGGCCTTTACCCTTCAGCTATGCCAGAGAATGAGACAACAAGAGAAAGAGAGATGTCTGTGATGAAAAAAATACAGCTTCTTCCAGATTTGAGACCACACTATTGTTTTTATTCCAAATAGGAGGAATACTATATAAAAAGTAACATCCTTTACCTGTTTGATGGTTCCCTTCTCCAAATGTTTCTTCATTGCTTTCTTGATGAGAAACTTCTTCTTGTCCAGCTCCATCTCTGGGTATTTTTTCACTATATATTTCATGACGGACTGGTACGAAACCCCGGACTTGTCGTTACAAGACTGTGAAGAAAATGGACATGAAATCACACAAGGGAAAAATAAACACACTCGGCTGAATGCGCTGAGAGGTGGATTTGCAAAGTTTGTACACACCGTAATGGCTTCAATAAGGATATTGTCCACTTTGTTCTGAGTGCCTGAAAAGTTGGTAACAGGAAGCTTTTTGCTGGCAGCAACGCTCGCCCACGCAGGGATTGTCCTTTTCACCTTCTTGACTTTGGCTTTCTCGTACTTGTAGCCATCCTTCAACCTGTCGCCAAAAGGAGCAAGAAACAAGTACAGTGACGTGGGTCGATCCTTTGGAAGCGATATTTCACTGTGATTGTTACCACCCTTATCTATATCACATCCTCACCTTAGAAGGAGAACATAGCAGTGTGTTGCACACTGTCCAGCCGCGCAGTCCTTGCATTTGTCACTTTGTCCGTTTGTCACCGACGGGAAAGACAAAATGAAGTTTCAGAACATCTGTCTTAATGATCACCATGATAATTTGACCCTAACTGAGTCTCTGTGTTTGTGAACTGTGTGCAGAGAGGTGAATGTTTGCTTTGTCGAGGTCTGGGAGAAGAAAAGGAGGAGAAATTACCAAAATTTAATTTGAGTAATTAACTTGGAAAGCAACATCTAATATCCCTGATACTTCATCACCTACTGCTAGATGGAGGCTTCTCCACATTTCCTCAAACTACCCAGGTTTCCATACGTATTTGGAAAGATTTGTCTAAACAAAGCTCATTACTTTTTCATGGAAATAAAAAAAATCATGCATGAGGCTTGTGAACTGCAAACAATTCGACTGACTACAGCTAAATTGAAGGTATATATCATAGTAGATAATGCTGCTCTCTGTTTGAGTTCTCAGTTATGAGCTAAGATGGTAACAATTTATGACTCTTTCTTGATTCCAACATCCTCTCCTCCTGGACTCCTCCAAGAGTGCAGGCAAAGGGACTGGTACACCTGTCTGACCACTATGTGAAGAGGGGATGAATGTGGCTGTGACAGGTCACATCTTTTGGCAATGCAACAACTGCAACCATGAGAGGAGCAGTCTGCCGTTATCCAGCAGAGGTAAGGATCATATAAACAAGATAAAAGTGCTATCAAAGTGAAATATCGCAGCGTTCAGAGTTTCACACTAGGTCTCCGGTGAAACTCACTCTTTCTTCTCCGCGCCCTTGCCTCCCTTCTCCGCCTCCGGGCCTTCGCTGGCCTTCTCCCCATTCTCCGTGGGCTGCGTCTCGCCCGCGGCTTCGCCCTTCTCCGCCTCGGCTGTCGCCGCCGAAGATGCCGCCTGCTCCTCGTCAGCGGAGGGCGACTCCTCTGAGGAGGCCTTAGGCTCTGGGAGGAGACGATCATTGACATTTAAATAGAAAAATATGTGCTGCTGGCATTTAGAAATAGCGATACCCCTGAGATGACCATTTTTTTTAAAGCCCTTTTGCCTTTGTTTATAAATTTATATGTCGAGAAGGAGTCCTGAGACTTTTTTTTTAAATCCAGGTACCCATAACTTAAATATAGTACAAACCTGGAGACCAAGCTCATTTACAGTGTAAATAACCACCACAAACATCCACGATAATATCAGTAAGAGGCTCACATTCAGCAAATCGTCTCATATGGAAAAACCTTGTATTCTACTTACAAAATAAAGTACATAGCTTAAAGTATTGTTAAAAATATATTATACATAAAGAGAGAACACACAGAACACTGCTGTGTTTGATTAGGTCACTATTGCTCAGGTCCAGAGACTCGTTTCCGTGACGAGCACTTGTATAAACAAACCGGGGATGACCACACATCAGCCCCCGGACTCGGGTGCATGGCGGCGGGGGGCTTTTACCGGGGGGGGTGGGCGTGAAAGCTGTGTCAGAGATAATGGTTGCTCTCAGGTGACGGACGACCCCGGCCCTCACCTTTCTCTGCTGCAGCGGAGGGGGCCTTCTCCTGGTTCGGAGTCGCTGCTGCTCGGCGTATCGGCATCACACGAGATTTACCTGGGACGGAAAGAGCAACCTGAGCACACACGAAGGCACATTTGGACGCGGCCGGTGCGAGGCCCGTTCTCCGAGCCCTAAAGTGCGTGGTGAAGTGTGGGGGGGGGGGTGAGATGGTGAGACCGCCAGACCTACTTTCATTCATTGAGGCCCATTATCCTCAAACACGAGAAACGGGACGCTTGTAATTTTGTTAAGCAAAACGCCGACGGCGTCGGAGACGGCGCCCCGCCGCCCGGCTCACCCCGCCGGCCTCCGCCGGCCGATCTCGGTCGTTTCCACACGAGCAAGAGCGTGAGCCGCGACCAGATTTCGCCGATTTCGCCATTTTGTCCGTCGGTTTACACACACACACACACACACAGTGATGGCGTCGCACAAGGAGGATAAAAATTCATTTCAGTTGCACGAAGTGGAGGAAAAATAAAAAAACAACAGAAAAAAAGCCCACCGGCCTGCGACGTTTTCCAGCAGCGCGTCCGTGCAAATTTGCATCCGGACAATGAGCCGTCGGGCGGCGGGCGGAACTTACCTGTTATTTTTCGAGAAAAAGTGAAACACTTTGGAGTAAATTTCTGCACGATCCTTTATTTAGATTTGTCTGTTTACGAGCCCCGCCCCATCACGGTCGTTGGTCACGTCGCGGCGTCACCGCGCACGTCGGAGGATTCCCGGTGTCATGGCCGCCGACGCCGGCCGTCGAAGCCCCTTTTGTTTTCCCGTTAACGTTCAGACCTAAGACTCGGGAACTCGCTCGGAGCTGCCGCTGCCGTTGAGCGTCGTTAATTGTGAACTGTTCGAGTCTCTTCCTCGTCCTGGGTCTTTATCCCTCTTCCTTTAAACAGTCCTTCTAAAATAGCTCAAACATAAAACTGAGGTTTTCTTTCCACACTTTCGAGTTAACTCTGCGACCATTAACGTGTCAGTCAACACAATCCGGGCGCCTCTTTACTTTAACCAGGATCAACCAATTATTAGTCTAAGCAAAACAAAACAAAACAAAAAACAATAGTTCTGATTAGGTCTTGGTAGGTTGTCTATGGCTGAGACTCATGGGAGCTGTAGTTCTTGAGTGCAAACTACATAATGAAGTTTACCTTTGTCCCGAAAAGCCCGGAGGAGCCCAGGTACAAAGATTTCCCCAGACGAACAACCTGTGCTCCCGAGTAGAAATGATTGGTCGATTAACTGATTGATGATTGTCATTGTCTGTAAAAGTAATCAAGGTGAATTGCGCATGAAAAAAATAAAATAAATGAATTGCCCCAGGTTCTCTTAAGTGAATATTTGCGACTTTTAGTTTTCTATGAGAATAAACTCAAGTTTGTATTTTTGACACCTGGTTTGGACAAAATTAATTATGCATTAACCACAGTTGACTATTTTCTGGCATTTTATACAACAATCACTTGATTATACACAAAAACTGTCAGACCTATTGATAATGAAAATTGTTTGCCGCAGTCTTTCAGGGCTTTTGTGATGGAAGAGGACTGTGCCTGAGGTTTTCTAAGAGTTAATTACTTGACACAGAAACAGTGGAAGCAATTTGATGAAACAGGATTACAATAAATGATGCAGTCTTTGGCCCATGGGCATTTGCCCATCCCTGGTTGGTAATCAAGGCTTGAGCAGACCCATAGCACATACTCATCCCAATCAACTTTGAATATAGACCGAACAGTCCAGTAAAACATGCTTGAAAACGCTCTACAGTGACAGCAGTGATTGGCCCTCTCAGTCTAATCTCTGCTCTGTGTAAGAAGTGCAACTTTTACTTCTCAGTACAGTGGTAGATACAGGTTTAGTGTAGAACACAGAAAACTTCAGGAACTTGTTTCAGATTTTTCCGAAAGAGTGATAAAACTAACCATTAATGAATACATACCAAGAACCAGGAGCTCATATTGTAACAAAATGAGCCTCAATCTTCACTTAGAAATAGGACTGAAACAAATTTGATATAAAAATAACTATTTTGTATAATCAGTTGTTATTTTTCAAGAAAAAATTGTAATGCCAAATATTTCCTGACTTCAGATTGTCAGGAGATTTGCTGTAAATATTTTCATTTGTCACTTTAAAGTGAATATTTCAGGTTTTTTGACTTTGTGTCAGACAAAATACAGAAGGATGTCATCTTCAGTTCAGGGATTTTTTCATAGACTTTTGTAGATTCAGTCTTACATTATAATCTATCCTGTTTGCTCTTTTTGACACACGTATGTCTTGACTACTTCACCACCAGAGTAACAGTCTCCATTAGAGCTGCAACTAGGGTTTACTTTCATTATCTTTAAAATTTTTCAGCTTTATTCTTGAGACACAGATTGTATCAATTATTTGGTCAATAAAATGTTTGAAAATGGTGAAAATGCCTGTCATAAAGCCCAAAGAGGAATTCCTCAAACTGCTTGTTGTGTGTGTGTGTTTATGTATGTATGTATAAAAAAAAAAAAGTCAAAACACAGATACAATGATATTTAACAGAAAAGCAGAAAATCCTCACTATCAAGAAGCTGGAACCAATCAATATTTGGCTTTTTTGCTGGAAAAAATTACTTGAACAACTAACTGATAATTAAAATAGTTACCATATAAATAAATAAATAAATAAATAAATAAATAAATAAACAATTCAATTTATCATTACAGCTCTAGTCTCCGTTTTGTCAGTGGGTGTCTAAAATCTGTTTCGGCTGATCTGGTAAGTATGTGACCACACAGACGTTGTAATATGAATACATTGAAACATCACAACTGGATATATACAAAATCTAGAACAACAAATATAAGAAGTGTAGAGGGAAAAAAAAAAAAAACGATGATAATGATAAAGTGACGAGCTGCTAGGACACTTTCAAAGGCAAAGCACCGATCGTTTGTTGGTGCCTCAGTGACTCAACAGGAAAGGATGGAGTGGTACCCGTGTAGCGAATCCTGGGCCGGATGCCAGCTGGTCCCTCAGTGGGTTCTCCTGGTCAGATCAAACTGCTCTTCTGAAGATGCTAAGGCGTCGTCCAAAACAGGAAAACTGAAACATTGCCTCAGTTTATTACACACAGACAGACACACACATACAAACACAAATTGAGTCGTAGCGGAGCAGCCAAAAGCGAAAAAAAGCCTGCAACCAACATCTCCAAACACCGACCACCCAAAGAACAAATCATGAGAATCAGCATTTTTAAATACCTTTTTTGTCTTTAATGTATTTACAAGCATTTAATCTGCTCTGTAGGTTTGAAGTATTACAAGCATTTCATGTTCAGCGACCCTTTGCCATTTGCTTTTTAAAGTTGCATTTTTGCTCATTTCATGTGAATGTATCCGGTGGTTTGTTCGTCTGCGTTTGTTTTGACAGTTCTGTGGACTGACTTGCATCGCTTTTTGAATGCATACCTCTGCCTCTCACGAGGTGTATGTACATATCAATGCAGAGCAAGCCAAGGCTTTCTGGTTATTAAGAGATGACCCTTGACCGCAAACGTCATACACGGACAACGTTGACAGTTCCTGTGCATCCACTCCTTTTTTTTTTTTCCATCTCTGCTTCCCCTTCATCCCAAAATAATTTTTGTCTTACCCTGTTTTAAACCAAACAGCGTGGAGTCCAGGGAGGCTATTCATTTCACAATTATTATTTTGTTATTATAATTAATTATATTGTTATTTCTGTTCTGTTTTTGTGAGCATCTGCAAATGTTAAATAACTTTCATATTTGCAGTCCTTAAAAAAATAATAAATTAAAGAGTCCAGAACCTATGTATCTTTTAAGTCTCTTCTTAAAAAGTAACAAAAGAAAAGTAAGTTAAAATTTAAAACAAAAATATTTTCTATGTATAATACAGGTATTTAGTGCTTCCGCCGTTGGAATCCAAACTCAAAATGGCGGCATGTTTCAGAACCGTACCGCAGAAAAAAATTCCAGCCGTAAACATGTCGTCCTGCCCATACACCCATTTTGAACGTTTGGTCTGCTGTAAGGATGCAGCTCTACTACGTCATGTCCCCCGGGTGTCTCCCTCGTCAATTATCTTCCGACTCTTCCTCTGCCTCCCGCAGCCAAGTGAAGAAGGCCGTAACAGACTTGAGAGCCACACCCTTACCCTGCTGCTCGGCGGGGTCTTTGCTCGTCTCCCACTTATAGAAAGCATCCTCGGAGATGACATCCTCGTCATACAGACAGTCAAAAAACATCCGGAGAAGGTCTGAAGACAAGAGCAAATACACATCAGTCCTCTTCAGATAAGGGTCAAATATCTGCAGATACTCTGTACTGCAAATATGTACTGGGTGTTTGGGGTTGGAAACACGGCAAAAACACACTTCAGGAACGTCTATAAAGTGGAGATAGTGTAGCTTTTCTGTAAATCCCCACAAATTAGACACTGTAATTGTTCAGTGTTTCTTCAGGGTTCATCAAATTGCATTTAAAGACTATGTAAAGATGTTTTTCACACCACATGTTGACATTTTAAAGCTGATCTGATGCAGAACTTACTTGGAGGCTGATCGAGGGTGACGATCAGCGCCTGAAGTGCATAAAGTGCTTGCAGCTGTCGCTCAGTGTCTGAGTTAAGGTACTTGAGTAATACAGGCAATCTCCTCTGGATGATGGCCGTGTCCACTCGACAGTTGGTGTTATCATCTGTGCAGTAAAGCAGGAGGCAGAGTAAGTGCATGCTGCGCCTCTCCGCTCAGAGTTTGGCAGAGTATAAATATTGCAATCAGATGTGTGATTTTAGCAGAATAGAGTATTTGACTCCTTCAGGTGATGGGAGTGGTTACCTTTCACTGCTGCCTTACACACAGCTGTCATCAAAGCCCTCAGGAAGGGAGACGAGCTCATCTGAGATTCATCTAGGTTTGCCTGAGAAATGGAGCGAAATGGAGCACAGGAGGGGGAGGACAAAAAACACAATTTGTCAATTTCACTTGGCTCAGCTTGGCAGCGTTGCCGCTGAAGAACAGGAAACACTTTGTAACATGTCGTGGGTTTTTTGTTTTTTGTAGCCTTATTCCAAAGTACTGGAAGAAGCAGCATGGTTGTGTCAGGGAGTGGGAGTGGAGCATTGCGGCATGATTTTATCTGATCTGTAGAGCTGCAGAGACAGACCCCCCCCCCTCCTCAGAGAGCCTTGTGTGCAACAGGACAACTGTTACCAACTGTTTTCCCTTCGCACCATGTAGTATTTTTGCATCTGTCTAAACAAAACACTCTTCTATAGCGCTTGGTTATCAAACGCATCTCTTAACAACTACTTGTCCAGGGTGGATCTGATACTCAGTACTATTATAAGGCAACTTCTCACAACATTTTTGAGTCACTAGCTGGCATTTTTAGTGTTGTGTGGTTGTACAGTGGTAAACACTAACTGGACTGCAATCATGTAGCATTTTTATCCAAAGTGCTGTATAATTTCATTCATCCATTCAGACTCACACTCACATGTTGAGCGAGCTGCCATGCAAGCTGCTCGCCTGACCATGGGGAGCAGTTTGGGGTATAGTGGCTTGCTCAAAGGCACACAGCGTGTGAGCAGGAAGCTGGGGATCAAAATTTCCAACCCTGACTCAGAGGCTTTCAGTGTAGTATAATTGTATCACACCAGGTCAAACTAAAGCAGTCAATTGGACTTGTGTTGCATCCTACTTGTGCTAAGAGCACTTCTCGACTCTGCCCCAGAGCTAATGTAGTTAGCAACACTCAGTGCACCGTGCTGTAACAGCATGTGAAAGGATTTGTATTTCACCTCTAACTCTAACTGTACTTTCAAACATCAAGTGGCTGCAGCTACCATCACCACAACCTTTGTTCCCATGGAAACACCTGGGAAATCTGTGTGAGGAAGTGCTGAGGTGCTCCCGAGCAGGGCCCTTAAACCCCATCTGCTCCTGCTCAGTAGCCAGCAGATGAGACTGTACTTGTACTAGCAATTCTCTCCTCAAAAAATAAATGCAAGGTGTAAATAAGCTGTGCCAGAGTTTGGGTAATCATGAAAAACAGGCTGCCGCGCTGAATTTTGGCCACTGGGTCACAGAGTTTGGTTGATGAAAGGTATCTGCATACATGTGTCACTCGCCATACCTCTACCCAGTCAAAGATCTGCTCGTCACTGGCCATGTCCTCCAGGAGGAGTCTCTCCAGCTGTCGTCTCAGCTCCTCGGGAGACAAGATCCTCTTAGACAGAGCCGCCTCAGAGCTGGAGCCTTCCGACTGAACGAACTGGAGTTTCTGTTTGTGTCAAGCCGACCGAATCGAAAAAAAGAAAGAGGAGGGAGAACAATGGAGAGTATTGAAGAAATCGCCCTTTATCAGCTTGTTAGTTTAACAGTTTTCAGAAAGCTAATGGATGGTGACGGAGTTTTTCCCATTAAAATGACATTTCTCTATTTGAGTGCAGGGCTTTGACACGGACCTGTTGTGAGATGTAAGCCTGGACGTCCTCTCCCTCTGGTAGAAAGTCGGTCCAGTTGAGGCCAGATTCCCTCCACAAAGAAGCCACGGTCCTATGGCTCTGTGGAGACAAGGCCAGACGATATCACGACACTCTTCTCTAAAATCTCTTTCTACCTTTTATCTCTTTTACAGCAGTGAGAAAAATAAAATGTCAGCGCTAAAGCCTGAACAGATGTTTACCAAAATACTAAGCAAGTTATTTACTTGATAAATGGAAGCAAAAAAGCCCAGAAAAACCCCTAAGCCTTGTTGATTTCCTTGGAGTGCACATTTTGCATTAATCCTTTAACGGTACTTTTACTTAATCTATAATTATAGCGAATGAATTATTCATGAATTGGTAAGGGAAGTCTCCACTTTAGTGTCACAATAAACAATATATATTCTTTATCAATGCTTATTCTGCACAGACCTTTATGTGAATTATCAATCATTGTTCCTCCTTTAACTGCGAATACGTTTTTTTGTTTTTTGTTTTTTTTTTTTAAATTGAGCTACTGGGTATATTTATTCTTCAGGCTAAATAATGTGAACAGGTAACAAACGTGTGCAGTACAAAGTTAAAAAAAAAGTAGCATATGTAATTGTTGCTTACCATTTGTTTGCATAGTATGTGAAGTATTTCAGAAATTAAGATCCCAGCTCTTCCCACAGGAAGCAAAGGTTTGCTTAATTCACTGTGAACAAACAGAGATGAGAGAAAATAAATTAAATTTTAAAAAGTCATGCCCCTTTCTCTCCTCATACAGAGCGTAGTTACAGCGAATATGCAGCACTGAAAACAAAAACCAAAATGCCTGTATGTGTTTTTTTTTTTTTTTACTGAGGGTTATTTTTTTCCCCTTTATGAGACCCATTACTAAGATTGTGTAATTTGATGGTAAAAAAAAAGGGGGGGGTGAAAATTTTATTAGCAACGGTAGCTTGGCCTCCAAGCTTGTACACAATGAGGTGACTGAAGCGAATGCACCACTGTTCTTAGACATGAATGCATGACGCGGGTATGGACGTCTCAGTACCTAAAGAGCTCTCTCATAGAGAAGCCCCCTTCCCTCAGCACAGGACTGAGCAGCTCGGCCAGGTACAGCCAGATGTGGGGAATGTCAATGGCCATGTCGTCCGCTTGTTCCAACGTGTCTGCAAACCTGAGAAAACCCAAGGACATGGTGGAAGTTAGAACTGAAACTGCCCGAAAGCACGGATAAACATCTAATATTTGTGCAAACGTCTACTTCAGGGGATTCCGGAGGGCTGAAAGACCTACTCCCCCTAAAGAGCCCCCTAGCATAGGGGCCTTGTGATTTGTAGCCTGTGGATGACATCCTGCACCCGCTTGATGATTTTAATGTAAGACAGTGCATTAAGCAGGTGAACCCACCCTTTGTAGAAATGGGCTTTGGGCAGGATTCCCTGCTGCACCAGCTGGAAGAGGAGCTGGCCCATGTGGTCCCGTGTGATCTGACTGCGCTCCAGAGTCGACTCCACCCCGACACGCACGAAGATGTGCAGCCGAGGGCCCAGATCAAACTCGTCCACACATTGGACAGCCTCCTGCCGAAGACAGAGGAAATATGATCAAGCCAGAGTGACCCAGAGAGCCCACAGGAAAGGGAACTTGAACACCACGAGCATCTGAATTCTGTCATTCAATTAAAAAAGCTGTTTATAAATCTATACGGTCGTACAGTATTTCCCTAAATGTAGCTTAAAGAATCAGAACCTACTGATTCACACAGAAATAGGAAATTTCCTCAAATAATTATGATAGTTATTGATTTACTGCTTATGCATTACCTCAACTATTTTTTTTGTTAAAGTAAATTATCTGATTATCTCTGATTATTGTCAAAAAATCCCTGAACTCTGGCGCCATAGGCTTCATGTACTGTCGACTTTCTTGTGAATCTCAGCACCTTGTAATCGTTTATGTGCAGGAACTCGTCGATGATAGACTTGGACTTCCTCTCTATCTCCTCCTCAGACAGGGCAGGTCGGTCCGGGGTCTGGACCACAGGCTCAAGTTTCACTGTTGGCGCAAAAAAAAAAAAAAAAAAAAAGTTAAAGGCTATATTCAGATGAATTTGATTAAATCTCCACATGAATAACAGCCCACTCTATTCTGAATTTAATGAAAAACAGTCACAATGGATAATATAATGGCTTTGTACTGTTTATAATTTATAAGCGTTCATCCTTTGCCTTCCTAACTTGGATTCGGACCTATGATAACCAACAGCAGCTGCAAATGCTCCATACTAACTTGAGTTCTTCTCTCTCTCTCTCTCCCTCCCTCTCTGGTAGTTTAGTGCTTTCTCGTCGCTCTCCTCCTGTGCCTTTCTGCTGGTTTATTTCTGTCTCTGATGCTGCAGTGTCTGGATCCATGGTTGCAGACCACCTACTGCCCCCATGATCCTGCTCAACACCCACTACTTCAATTAATATGATTATTAATAGTAATATTTTATAGAGTATTATCATTAGCCTTATCATAGCTATTAGTTTTATTATTAGTCACAATACTTTCATACATTGTCACGTGGTAACTGTATTGTGCTATTCTCTCTTCTCCGCCCCCCCCTTCTTTTATTTTCATATTTTCAAGTAAAAAGCCTCAGTGAACAGACTTATACCACACGTCATGGCCTCTATAACCACTAATTTTAAAACAATTTATTAATACTTTGTAGGACTAACAAGGTCTAACACTGGACCAGCAAAGGAAATTAATGATGTCTTCTGTTTGATAATAATGTTTGCTGAGGCTGTTAAAAGTTGTATAAAGATGAATATTATAAAACTGAAAAACTAAAATCATATGTGAAAATATGTATAATTTATATTATCACATGATAATTCACATTAACTCAATATTCAACCAGCTCTCCAGAGTAAATTTTATACATATATTTTAATTCCACAAATAAAAATGACAATTAAACTTTCTTGTTGCTACTAGTTTGAGAAAAACTGCACCAATTTTTATATTTCATCTTTTTTCAGTCTTATACTGATGTTACAAAGTCAGTAAAAATGTAAATATCAGTGTGATACCAATAAGGAGTGTTTATGTATTGGTATTATCTCCACTTATGTCCAATGTCTCACCAGGCTCTCGGACTCTGCTGCGCTCCGGCTCCGTTTTGTCCTCGGTGACGCTCGGTCTCCGGGGCTCGGCCCCCTCTCGCTCCAGGTCCCTTCGTGGCTCCTCTGGGGTTGGACTCTCCAGCAGCTCCTTCGAACTGCCTCCCCTGATGAACGGTCCGGGCCGTGATGGCGGCGGGGCAGAGATCAGTGGCTTCTCGCTGCGCTCTCGGCCTGCGCTGCTACGACTACGGGAAGGGGGAAAAGAGCAAAGGAATGTCAGCAAGGATATTGGTATTAATTAGCACCTCTTGTGAAGGAGACAACCCCGTGAGTACTGACATTCTCAACCCTTCTGGAATCTAACCCAAGCACTGACACTTTAAATAGAACAGCTTGGTTATCAATTTTACTAAAACGCAAATAGAAAGATTCCAAAACCATGATTCCAAAACTCAGAATTTAATCGAAATCAGTTAATCAGGGTTTGAAACTTTCTGCTGACAAATTAGCTATCAGAGCCACAAAGACACCCTCCTCAGAGGCTAGAGAAAACAATCTAACGGATACAAGAGTAAGACTGTAACGTTGTCCGTTTACCTTCCCAGAGTTCTCCTGGAGTCAAAGTCTGGGTTCTGGGGAGGCGTGCTGGAGGGTTGAGGAGAAGGCGTGGACTGCAGGGCAGAGTAACGGTTAAGTCCAGCTGTCCTCGATAGTTCTGTTGAAACAAGATTGACAAAAAAATGACCAGAAAATCAAGGGTAGTGATGGTGGCTTATCAGAATCAAGGCCCAGTTATTTGGACGAATGCTGCTTCCCCTGATTCACTATATATATGTATATAAAAGTTTCATATGTTTAAAAAAAACAAAAACAATGCTGATCAAAGAAAAAAACCCGAAAATTCCAGCGGGCTTCAGGCTAAAAGTGAGGTGTCAGTATGCTTCAACGCCTGTGCTTGTTGAACAGCTCAAACAACAATTCAGAACCCGGGAGCCGAGTCTGACAGCCAACACATCAATGCTACGTTCACACCCACTTCCATGCAGCAATTGGTCAAATGCGTGGAGGCGGAAAAACTAGCAGGGTATGACCTTCTCTCTGGCTCCGTTTTTAACATTCTAACACTGTTACTATAAACAGGAGCAGCGTCGTGAATGCCTTTGAGGAAAGATGTGTGTGTATGTTACACCCATGATTCTCTGTTTTGCCCCTGCCCTGGAGTGTGGTTCCACGGAACGACTATTACCATCCTCGGACTTGATCAGATGACACGTCGCACGTCGTATAAAGCAAATTGACACCTTTGCTGTGTGACCATTAAGCCGGTTGCAGCCACAATGTCATCACACAAATGATGTGGCGTTAAGCAGGGCTAAGTTCTTTGATCTCTCGCCATCTAGTGTAACTGAGACTGCTGTGGTTATTTCAAAGGTGTTTAACCGTTACGACATATAACGACTTGTAATGTTGACAAGTCGACGGCTGACATCTGAGCAGACACACGAGAGAGATGGGCAGAAAGCAGAGGGATGTTAGAGGTGTTAGGAAAACCCCCCCCCCGACATTTGGAACATTGCTTCTCTGAGTCAGCCTCGGCGTTTTTATTTGATGAACGGGCCTTTGAGACACACGATGAAAAATACTTGGCTGCGCGATGAACAACGTTTTCACTGTCTCCTCCGTTCGGTGCTGCACCCCCAGGTCTTCTACGTGTAATGGTGTTTCGACTGCCTCTGTCCTCTTACCCGAGTCGCTGGCCTTGGCTCCTCCGCTGCTGCCCTTCACCCACGTGACTTGAGCCCGTGGGCCCAACTGGATCTTCTCATCCATTTGAGGCTGCAGGAAGAGAATCGTTTAAGGGCAAGGTTCAGTATTCCTGCTTTAATAAAATAAGAAACAATTACAATAGGAAAAAAGATGCAATAAGAGAAAGGAGAAAATCTGAAAAGAAAAAATAAAGGGAAAGACGCAGACTCAAACATACAGGTACACAGTTTTCACTCCTTTGAGCCGAAAATGCCAAGCAGAGGGAGAAGTAAGCTTCGTTTTTAGCACTGGCTTATTCTGCTGCTCCAGGTGTTCATCAATGACAATTACCAGCCAAATTACTGAGGTCTGTACACAGACAATGCTTTTCTCTACATAAGTTGAGCCACGGGCCTGGTTTATGACTGTTCTCCTCCGTTCAACTAACACTGAAACTTGCCACAGTGCATCCAGCAGGTGGAGCTACAAAAATAAATAAATGTCTTTTCTTTCTTTTTTTTTTTAAACACTGTAGTACCTCATAGTTCCAGCAGGGGGGAGTTTGTACTACTGAACACGCAAAGCCACAATAATGTAGATCAGATGAGAACTGGGACAGTTTGTTTAAACAGCCCAGTTGTGATGATCCACAGGATTCATCTTGATGCTGTCAAAACAGTTATCTGCCTTCTACGGAAACTTTCTGCCTTTAAGAACAGAAAACCACCAGTAAAGGCAGCTTGCAAATAACGCGGAAAAAAACATTGGAGGTGGACCAGGTGAGACAAACTTGTCACAACGTGAAGAACAACCTCAACGATTTATCTAAATTACGATGCTGTCAACGATCAAACAAGACTGACTATTAAAAAAAAAAAAGAAGAAAAAAAGCCAAAAAGCCTGAAGGTTTAAATGCAGAACATCAGACACAGAAAATACAAAACGCCGCCACAAAACCTTTCACGCTGCCTGATCATTCTCTGATCAAAACAACAATATATTCAGATTCTGTTGGTTTGACGGATTATTTAACTAAACCCTCGTACATCATTGAATTGACTGGCTCCTAAAAATGGCCCTGAGAGCCACGTCTCACCTTGGATATCTTTGGGATCTTGTTGGGGTCGATGGTCCTGCTGTTCTTTGTCATGGGCACAGTGTTCCAGGTCTCGTCTCTCTGTACGCGCTGATCTCTCTGATCTCTCGGATCTATTAAGACACACCCATACATAAACGGGGAAAACCCGGGTTTGAAATGAATTCAGTAGAAATATAGCGGAGAAAAACGAATGTGAAATTGGCCGACAGAGCAGTTTTCACAACCCTGAGAACGTTGCTATGCATGATAAAATATTGTTGGTTGGTGAACAGATGCTGGGGAGTAAACAGTTTCCTGTCTACTGTTTGGCACAATAGAGCCTGTGCAGGCTATAGGGACAGGAAGTCTGCCTGTATGTTTGCAGGCTTCCTGAGTCACTTTAGCAGTGCCGCTGTGATTCTAAGCTGTAAAGAGGATTTAGACTGCAGGCCTGACCTGGCCGTCTCTTGCTGTCCTTGGAGAGCAGCTGCTGGTGCACTTTTCTCTGCTCTTCCTGCTCTTCAATCTTCGCTTCCTTGTGGATCTGCTCGATGGTTTTCGGGCCCTGGTCGGCTCTTCTGGACACCCAATTGTGCTGGAAGAAAAAAAAAAAAAAGGCAACCACAATGACTTAAGACCTGAATCAAACAGTAGTGTCAGAGTCTGAGCTGTCATTTGAATTGACTTAGATAAAGAACAGAGACATCAGTTTAAAACTACAGAGTGATTTAGGAGTATGTGTGGGATTTATAATACAGAACCAGACACATCAGAGCAAACAAAGAGGAAGTTGTCAATCACAGAGAAATCTCCTAATGCCTGGGGAGGCACTGATGAATCAACCAGTGAGCGTAACTGACAGAGAGATCCGTTAACAAGGCTATCACTTTCAACCTGCATAACAACCCATCATTTGCCATGAATATGTGTGTCATTCCACAATGCAAACACTCAGCTTTTTGTTTTCAAACAAAGAAGATTCACACCCTGTTTAAGTGGCCTCATTCATTTTAATTTTTAAATATGACAGGAGCACGACACATTAGTGACGGAATCTGTGTTTCCGGTGCCGTGTAGGAGACAGAGACATTGATTCAGGGAGCTTGTTTCAGGTGAGAGCTGCAAGGAAATCAGTTTGATCAGTGCAGATGTCTCTCTATTGGAAAAGCGAAAAACACTTGTAAAGTTATCTCTCAAAGTCCATGTATATTTTTTCTGCCTGTGCTAGAAAATGTTAACTTACCCACGGCTATTTCTTTGTTAGTTCATTTAACAATATAGATAGATATTGTTATATAAGGAGGAACTATGCATCAGATGTAATGATTATACTAAAGTTGCAGCCTCTGGTCAAAATCTAGGAGTGAAGGTATAGATATGAACTAAAACAGTAACCAACACAATAACTGTGCGTCATAAATGATGGCTGGCTACATTAGCTTTCGTGAGTGAAAGTCTACCTAATATAATCATTTTGATTTTCTATGTTGTAATATGATAGTGTTATTTCTGTCCACTCAGAACAGGCTACACCCAAGGATAGAGGGTGTTGTATGATGCACAGACGGTGACGTCTTGTGAGGGAAATTTGGCAAATTTTGAACTATAAAAATAAAACCGAATTGACTCCGCTGGAGTTTACAGAGTTGTCATGGGGCTGGATGGCTAGTCGGCTCTGGCTAACCTGAAGTGATTCTGGTCATCACATCTACAGGAGTGGGAGACTGTAACCTGACTCTGCATTTATCTGAGCTTTCCGTGTTTGCTGACAAGAGGTGAAGCCATGGGAAGAGGACCGATCGGTGTGTGGATTCCACATTCACCCAGTGGGAGGCTGGTCTCCTGCTCAGGCTGATGCCAAGAAGCAGGAACAGCTGTCTATATTTATTATACATGCATAATGATGACAACCTAGCGATTGGTCAACAGGGTTTTTGTCTGTGTGCATCTGTGCAGAAGAGCAATTAAGAGCGTGAATCGGGGCTGGGTGATTTAGGCCACATCAGCCAACTCCGATCTGACCTTACGCTTCATATTTGTATCATTTCATTCATCTATATCTGGTAAGTCCTGCTCTTTTTAGAGGCACTGGCAAAACAACACTGTGTTAGCAATGGTACAGCGATATTGCCCGCAAAATAAGCAATTTTTACTGTGTTGCATCTTACCACAAAACGCAATAATGTTTCATAATACAGTCCAATTACATATGATATAATTAATGGTGGCTTTAAATTCTTTTAGGTACACTGGATAGTTGATATACTCCTGTCTGAGTGTTTTGATAATGCCCCCCCGGTTTGTTTTTACTTTTTATTCCACATGCTGATGGTACGTGCTCTGAATGCATTTGCTCACAAACATGGCCTGAAGAGTCTGTACCGACTGTGCAAAAGCCTTTATCATGTGTTATCAGCAGCAAATTCAATAACTATAGCAGTGGTAGATGTCCATTTAGCAGAATATGACCAGGATATATCCAATATCATGTTCCAAGGGGTCAGAGAGATGAAATACACCTCTGGGAAAATACATCATGAAACTGTGTTACTTTGAAGCATTCTGAGTTTGGACTTTTTACAGCTGTGCGGATTAGGAAAGATCAAGACCACACACTCACCAATCTCAGGTCTATAACATCTTGTAGCATAAACCGTATCCGGGATGATGTCTTCCTCTCCTTGACGATTTTTTCCATCTGATTGAAATACTGATCCATTCGAGGCTGGTGTGTGTGAGAGACAGAGAGAGAGAGACAGACAGACAGACAGACAGAGAGAGAGAGCGAGAGAGATGGTTAATTTTCAGAGAGAGATGGAGGTTATATGCTCTATGTCACTATTCAATTGGCCAGACCCCAGGTTGATTCCCACATTATTTCACTAAGTCCACCAGTTGTTCAGTTTATTACTTAGAGCAGGAGCTGTCCTGACAGCCCAAGGTTAAATTGGAACATTTTGTGAGACAGCGACACAAAAACTGTAATGGCCCCAAAAGAACGGATCCAATTGACTGTAATGGGCTGACAATAAAATGTCCTTGTTCAGGAAATTACCACATTAAACAGGACGAAGCTCATCTGAAGGACAGGACGGATGATTTATGACCACATTCTGTAATGCACGGACACTACACTTGTATGTATATAGTGCAAAAACATCTTTCAGTAGCAAACACAAAAGGAAATAAAGAAGATTTAGGTTGTTGTGCCGAGTTCATAGCAGTTTCCCTGGTCAGAGCACTGTGACTGGTGGGTGATGTGGAGCAAACCACATGTCACAGCACAGCAGAGAGAGAGAGAAGACAGAGAGGCCCCTGGAGTCATGTCTCTCCAAGTATCTGAGAACTCCGGCTGTGTCCAGCTGGGAGTCACTGATGTCTACAGGAGAGGCCGTCAGACAGAACAAAGCCGAGCGGGGACAGTGTGGGGATATTCCCGTTTCCTCATAACTTACATTAACAATTTCTCCTCTGCCTCTGGGACTGGAATGTGGCGCAGCCGGGGTGGGATCGAATCCCACCAGAACCTTCTCTCATACATCTCTGAAAACTGTGTCACTGTAGATAACAATCGCCTCCAGAATCGCTTAATTTACCACTTAAACCAGTGCAGAGGGATTTATTCTGGTGGCATGTTAGCGGAGGCACACTGACACGCGCCGCCCTTTGGCTGTGCCGATGTCAAAGTGCTGCTGACAAAAATGTTCACCTCATAACTTCATCCATGCAAACAACTGATTTACACTTGATATTTTAATTTGAATCGGAAAAAAAACATCTGCTGAACCACAAACTGCATTTCATTCTGGTGAATACTGAAGATTTAAAGCTTTCCATCTGTGGCCAGTGACAGCATGCTGTTATCATATTCTCCAACAAATGGAAAGATTGTCAACAACAACATACATTCTCTGACTCCTTGTTTCAGATTAAATTAAAGGAAGAGTTCGAAATTTTAGGAAAAACGTTTCTTTGCTTTCTCTAAAGGAGTTAGAGTAGAGGACTGATTTCACTCTCTTGGCTCACTTAATTATGAAGCAACAGCTAGCAGCAGGTTAGCTTAGCTCAGTGTAAGGACTTAAAACAGCATGTTGAAATGTTTCTTTAAGCACAAACCTAGAGTCAACTACTGCAGCTCACCTTGGCCTTCTCAAAATCCAGGTCCTTGCCAATGGTGGTGAGCAGTCTGCACAGACACTCCAAAGACTCCTCGTCGTGGTTCTTCAGCAGCTTGACCACACAGTCGTGCATGATGGCCTCCGTCAGCATCTTGAGCTTGAAGAGTTCGCCGATGAACTTGATGTTGCCGATGGAACGCCGCCGGGCCTTGTCCTTGGCTTCCTCCAGCTCTTCCTGAAGACGCTCGCGCTCTGTCGTCTGATGGGACCAAGAAAACATCAAAGAAAAACTTCCCCTGAAAGTTCTTCACACCTCAGGAATTTTACCCTCTTCTGTGCTAGAAAATATTTTGGTAAAGTATAAAATCAGGTTGCACATGTACCGATGCAGCAGAGTCCAGCTCCTTCTGCTTCCTCTCAAACACCACGTCATCCACCTTGTCTTTCTCAAACTCCTTCTGACAGCGGTTTAGCAGCAGTTTGCGGAAGTTCACTGTGGTGTTGGGTTTGTCTGTCATGGGCACTTTGAGCTGTATTTGAACAGTAGACATGTTGGATATAGTAGAGAAACATAAGCGTAAAGATGAGGTAAGATGAATTAACCCTTTAGAATTGTTTGAAATTAAACAGTGAATCAGGTGTCAGGAGTTTTCTGCATGTTATACTGTACTTTTTGCATTTACATTTCCATGCTAAAATTCCCACATCATCTTGTTGCATCTGGTAAATACATTCATACACACCAAGAGCTTCTGGACAGTTCTGATGATTTAAACCATTAACCTTACAGACACAAGCCTTTTCTATTCCAAGGTCTACAAGCTTCATTCATTCCAATCAGCACGGCGACTCGCTTACCGTGGCGAGGCAGCGGCACATGTTTCCGTAGGCCACCGAGAAGCTGGGCTCGTCGATTGCCTTCTCAAAGACCAGGTCGATGACGCCTTTGAGCCTCTCCTCTGTGTCGATGGTCAGGTCCGTCACCTGTTTCATCAGCTGGTTGAACTTCTGAGGCGTCAGCTTGTTCAGGATGCTGCGGACCTTCCTGAAGAGCTCCTGAGGGGAAGCCACCATTTAAAGGTAGTCAACCGAATCGCTCACTCACTAAACTTAGAGACAATATTTTGAAAAATGACCTGATCACCTAACTCTGTACTGTTGTAATGCTCCTATTGTTGGTACTTTTGGATATAAACACTTTTTCCCATAATGCCTTTAAAGAGGAAATTATGTATTAGACTTTCCAATAAATTAAAAATCATCAATCAAATGGATTTTATCGATTATTCATTAAAAAAATAGTCTGGTGCATGTAGCCAATTTTAATATTCACCTTTAATATTCACTCACTCCTTTGTGTATGTCTTGTGTCTTTACATATTTGGCCCTACCTGTGTCTTCTGTGTCTCGGGATCCTCTGCAGGGCCCTCCCTCTTCAGGCCCGGTTTCCAGGCGTTCTCTGATTTTTTCAGCTGAACATCATCATTCACGGACACATTCATGATGATCTTCCTGGGAGGGGGCCGCCGCGTCCCTATGTTCATAAGCTGTATGAACAATGAAAGAAAAACAGTATGAGTCAGCAATTCCTTGCCCTTTCAAGTTCCACGTGCAGCTGCCAATCTGCTAAGAGATATTACCCATTATCTTGTAAAAAACTGGTCCTGCCAAACTGGAGCAAAGTCACATCATTGACCTAAAATCCTGTCTAGAAGATGTGCTTTGCTCTAATATGTGGCTACACGCCAGTGGTTTAAAGGAGCGGTTCGACATTTTGGGAAATTCTCTTATACGCTGCCATGTTGAAACTGAGATGTGTATTGACGCTACAATTAGAAGTCGGTTAGCTTAGCTTAGCAAAAAGCCTGAACTCAGGGATAAGCAGTCGGCCTGGCTCTATGCAAGGTTGATAAAGTCTTGCCATCCAGCACCTGCTTCCATTCTTTGTACCAAGCTAATCGAATCTTCTCCATGCTCCAGGCTTATACTTAACAAACTGATATGAGCGGCATCGATCTTCTCACCTAACTCTTGGTGAGATAGCCAAGAAGCCAATTTCCAAAATTGCTGAACTAATTCTCTAATTCCAATCAACCTGATTTTTGAACCTGGCAGAAGCAAACTCTGTTAAGGTACCTCAGAAATGCTCGCAGCAGACACTGGGGGTTTTCTGTGTTGAATTAACTGTCAGCTGAAACAAAGTTCCTAAAATTGAATTAGATCATTGACCTCCAACATATTTTTATAAATCAGTCAGGAAAAGTTTGAAAGCGGTTACGTTTCTCACCTACTTAAAAGCAACAAGTTATCTATTTTTCCAGACTGTTAAAAGAGCCTGAAGGTAGAAAGTCGAAGAGTGAGTGTGTGTCCGTGTATGTAATTGCATGAATGATTGCGGCAGGTTAGGAAACTGTGAGTGTGTGTGTGTTTGCATGTGTGACTCACTGCAGCGCCTCGTCCTCCGGTCATCTGCCTTCCAAAATCTGCGAAGGCAGGTGTGAAATCAGGTCCTCTGGAAATCACTCTGGAATCCACCACTCGAGATGGCAACTTGTTTTGGTTCATCTGTACAACACATAATACACACATTACATCATCACGCACACAGACAAACACGGATACACACACGCACACACTCAGGATGAGCTGAACAGCAGGGGGAGCAGTGATCCCCTAATAATCCTGGCAAACAGGGCAATTGGAGTCAGCCTGCTGTGTGTGTGTGTGTGTGTGTGTGTGCGCGCGCTCATTTCTAAATCAGTGGTCCCTTAAAGGTGACTCCCTTGAAAATGATAGTCACACCACACCGCTGACTTTTGGTTTATGTAATTTCTTTTTTCTTTTTTTTTTTTTTTTAACTTTGCTGGTAATGAAGTACGCTGGCTCGGTTCAGCGGGCCGTTTGGTGAGAGAAGTCAGGGCCAGATGTGGATGGGAAGGAACGCAGAAAGGAGCACAGGAGAGAGCGAGATAGTTGTGGGGGAGGAGAAGAGAACAAATCCAGCTCTTTGTCTTTCAGCTGTCCTTGACTTCCTCTCCACTCTTTCCCAGTTCAATTTCACTCTCTCTCCCACGGAGAATATGAGACTGTGGAATTGTACCAATCAAATGTTTGCCGGTCTGGTTGTTCTTTTTTTTTTTTTTTTTTTTTGGTGGGGGGTGGGGGGTATGCACTCTTCGCACTGCCAAGTGTGACATAATAGCAATGTGGTTTTAATCAAAACAGCATTTCAGCGGGCCATATGCTCCACCCATACATATGTGGGGATCAGAAGAATGAACCAAACTCTCTGTGGTGTGTCTTTGATCCAGTGCACACAATCTAACAAAGTAAAGCAAAGTCTAAAACACAGCCTGCTTCTATAAGCCAATAATGAGGAGCAATGTTTCATAAAGACCTTTATTCAAATTAGAGATGCAACTAACCATTATTTTCTTTATTGATTAATCTTATTTATCATTTAATAGCTTCATCGCTTAACTTTACGACCTCGGAAAATTGAAGCCCATTACAATTTTCCAGAGCCTGAGGTTAAGTTTTCAAATTTCTCATTTTGTCCGAATAACAGACCCAGTGACACTGAATTTATAGGGATATAAAACAGAAAATCTTCACATTTGAGAAGCTGGAATCACAGAGTGGTTGGCGATTTCTGCTAGATGACTAATCCTCTAGTCGTTAGAGCGCCATTAAAAACAAAACTTTAAATTATAATTGTCCGTTTCTATTTCCAGATGCCAACACCTACATTTGTGGCCAAAAATGACAAAAGTAGAGGTGAAATGATTAGTTGATTAACAGGACATTAATTGGAAACAATTTGGATAAAAATTTTTTAGTCATTTGTATGCAGAAATGCCAAAAATTCACAAGTTTTAGTGACTGAAATGTAAGCAATTGATTGCAAATTGGGTTTTTCGAACTGAACACTTTAAGACGTTTTGCTTGGAGTGTTTTTAAGTCATGCATTTTATGAACCAATCTATTTAATCGAGAAAATTGTCATCAGAATAATTGATAACGGAAATAAACGTTAGTCGCAGGCCTCGATAACAAAATTTTACTAGCCACTTTCCATCGGCAAAGCCACATTAAGAAAAGGCACAGTCAGTTCCTTCTCTACTGGAGTAACAGACTGTACACGACATTTCCGTCCATCCATCCATCCATCCATCCATCCATCCATCTACACTTGACTGTTAAGAGTTATAATCACAGGCAATCATTTTGTCTCTGAACTTATGAGGTTGCAGGGCTGTCTGTGGCTCACCTTGTCCAGCACCACATCGCTGATAGGTGGTAGCCCCTCAGGCTTCTGTATGCAGGCAGGCATGAACTGGAAGCCCAACAGGAAGTCCCTGTTGTACTGACGCTTCCCACTGGGCTCAGCCAGGTCTGGATCACCAAGCAGGGTTCGGGAGGCAAAGGAAAGAGAAACAGAGTCAACGCAACAGCTTACACACTGGTGATGCCAAAAAGGCAGAAACAGGTTTGCTTCAAATTTTGTATTTCAATACACATTTGTTTTTTTTGTATTTTTTTACACATTCAAGTTTTGCCCATTATCTCTCCAAACCAGCTGTCTTAAACGGTCTTACCTTCCATGTCCTGTGGAGCCCCTGTGGAGTTCTCCTTGTCTCCGGGGGTGACTCCGCTGTCACTGCTCTCCGTCTCTGAGGTGTGGCCCGCTCCGTTCCTCATGGGCTCCATCTCAGCCTCGCCGTTCTCTTCTGGGGCAGCGGGCTTTCTGTCAGCCTCTGGGGTGCTGGCGGGAGCCGGAGCGGCGGCCGAGGTGAAGACGGATGGCAGAGGCGCAGGGCTGCTGCTCAGCGGGGCTGACTGCAGGGCCTGGTCTCCAGCAGGTTGATCCGCTGGCCTCGGCTCCTCCTGTAAAGAGGCAAGTTTTTCAGTTTCCAGATCCCCAATATTTGCTGGTAGGCATTACGCCCCTCTTTGTTGTCATTTAGCAAAATAATAAATTCCTACCAGGTCAGTGGTTAATGTCACATAGCTCTCTTTGATTGTCTTGTGGGGGATTTAAAGTGCAAAAGAGTCTAGGTACTTATTTGACTGTCCAGCAAAGTGTATCTACAGCAAGTGACAGTCTATAATTGTCAGTTATAAGGCTATAAGGCTGCCATCTGCAGAGAGGGTGAAATGGATGGACTCACAAAGACCATAAAATGCGAGAAAGGAAACCGAGGGATTAATGAATAAAAATTAGTGGAGGCAGAGGACACAGGGATGATGGGAGATGATGAAAAGCAGAGGTGTCAGAATGGGTCTGGTAGAGCAGAGGATTTTTTTGGTAGAGGTAAAGGATGAGATACTGCACAAAAGACAAAAAAAGGGGAGAATCTGTGGAAAGCACAAAAAAAAGCCTGCCAAACATACCAATGTGACAGCAAATTTTCCGAGACTGAGCCAGTTTTACTGTATAATCAAATTTTTGATAAATAAAATTATTGTAATCGAGAGGCAGAAACTCAACTGAACTTGTTTAAGCTATTTCATTGTGGCTATTTCATTGGGGTTATTTTTTTTTTTAATAGTTTTGCAATATCTTCAGATCTTTTTGTGTGAATGTGTTTCTGTAAAAAAGGTCAAAATTGAGTGCAACTATTATCAACTGTTTTCATTATCGCGTATAATTTGCCAATTATTTTTTTGGTTAATTGTTTGGTCTGGGCTCTCCTCGGTCCATTTCACCACCAAAAGGGATGAAAAAAGCTCATCACAATTTCCTAAAACCAAAAGTGCATCTACAAATTGCTAGTTCTGACAAGAGTCCGAAACGCGAAGATACTTTGTTTTCTGTTTTATTTGACAAATGCTCAAATTTAAGAAGCTGAAACCAGTCAATGTCTGGTGTGTTTGTTCTATAATTACTCAAATTATTAATAAATAGTGAAGAAATTTGCCGATTAGTTTTCTTTCAATCTGGATATTGATTAATTGACTCATCCTTGCAGCTCTAGTGATGCTATATGGCTTCATAATGCTTGTTCAGTGTGGGCTGAAAGACGTCATTATAGTCTGTAACAGCAATATTTGGTAGCGTAAAAATTCTCCCACAGCTACAAGCACAGAACAAAACAAAGGAAAGGAAACGAGAATGGGATTGAGCTGATTTTTACATAAAGTGGGGTGGGTGAGCAATGAAGATGATGGATACCTTCTTGCTGTCGCTCTCGGACAATAACAACACCCCAAAGTCATTTACGTCTGCTTCCCCAACAACACATGTGGAAACATTTTCCACTTGAACTGTTGCCCACATTGTGTTTTTCTCTCTCTCTCTCTCTCCCTCTCTCTCTCTCTCTCTCCCCTTTGATACTTGGTAGTCATTTAAAAAGGCTTGTGCCAAACTGAGACACTGACCAATTCGGAAAGGTGACAACTCATGACAAAAAAAAAAAAAAAACAAAAAAAACTGAAAAGTAGGTTAATTTCACTGGGTAATTTCCTTTCAGTGTGTCAACAGACTTCTGCCGAGGGACTATGAACACACACATGGAACCGGGAGGTGAAATGATCTATGCTTTAAAGACTCGACATATTGTTTTCTTTCCCCTCTCCTCATCCTGCGTTATGGTGAGAACGGGCCTCTTTTCTTACCTCGTCCTCCTTCTGAGGTGCTTCTCCAGCAGAGATCCCTTCATTTGGTTTCCTCCAGGTCTTTGGTATAGCAGAAGCCGTCTGATTTACTGCAGGACAACGCAAAACGAGGAACATGCAATCAGCCTCAGAGCCGGTCAGTAAACAGCACAACCGCAATAGATTTAAAAGAGAAATTTGTGTTTGAAAAGCAATTACAGCAAGAAAATCTGTCTCTACAAGCAAACCTTTCAACTTCTCTAAAAACTAAAAAAAACAGCCCTGGCAAATGATTTTTGCAGTTATGCCTGTCAATATGATGAAAGCCAGAAAATTACATGAAATGCTTCAAAGTTACAGATGTCTACATTTCCCTGATGGGTTAAAACTCACTCATTTCTGACCAAATTAAGGCAAACATTATTTACAAAGATTATTTGACAGAGCAGAAAAAAAAGGGATAAATGGAAAAAAGATAAGTTTCCAGGATATCTTATATATGACAGACATAGCTCACACTCTAGATATAAAGGTTCTTCCCATTTAAGAGTCCATTGATATATCTTACAGTTTATAAGCTATTCCTCTAGTTATTAAAAATCCTTGCATTTAAGCCCCTGATCTTTGTCATGAATTGTTTTTGCAATAATTTACAGCAAACAACGACATGATGAGATAAGGTCTGGGGAAAGTGACATTTCTAATGACTTTGAGTAAAAAGCAAGCAAAAATGGGTGACAGGTTTATGACAATGCTCTCTCTGTCTGTAGCGAGATCAATCAGCAGAGGCTAATAACAGTTCTACCTGTCTGTCAGGTATTTCTCTGCAGCCTCCTCTGAGGTACTGAACTACCTACTGTGACACGTACACTCAGTCAGTCAAAAACATGTGTAGCTTTTCACAAAACAAATGTTTAGAAGATACTCCCACTTCTTAACCATCATTTAGTTATGAACATACCCTATGTTCGTTTCTGGAAAATTACAAGTATGAAAATGGTCTTAAAAGTTTAAAACATTTCTCATAACTTCCAGGATTTTCTGGATGCAGAGAGTTAATTCTATCTGAGTGAGCCCTTTTGGGGAACCAACTGTGTCAGCACAGTGTTTGCCAAGAAATGATCTACAGTGTGTGGCGTATCGGCATTCATAAACACCGTAGTGCATCGTAGGACCACTTAATTTTGCTATTTAGGCATAATACCGTAAAAAAAGTCGCACTCATAAAACAACCTTTCATTTTTCGCTGTCCTGTCACCAAAACTCACTCCAAAGAGGAATTACTCCTCTGTTGCAGAGGTGTAACTTATCAAACTTCTAAGTTACTGAAGCAAGTTGTTTATTAATTGTACAGCCCCTGAAATGAAGCAGAAATGGTACCTGTAGTGGGACTCTTCCTGATGAGTGCTTGATATTGGGACTCTGTTTTGCTCTCAGTAATGCCACCATGTGCCTCTGTCCCTACTCCGGGGACAAGGTCTTTAGTGTCTAAGGATTTGCTCAGCTCGTCGGCCTCTGTTGTGGCCTGCACTAGAGGCGGAAGGCCAGGGGGGAGCAAAACTGGCATGGCTGGGGCGGGGCTTGAGGTCAGGGTGACTGGCACCACGGCCACAGGTGCCATAGGGGTGAGCGCAGCAGCGATTGGGACCTCTGGCCTCACGTCAGAAGGCAAAGTTTCAGAGGAGGAGGACTCTCTGTAAGTAGGAGCAGCGGCCTGGGGCTGGAGTACAGTGGTGGGCATAAGGGAAGGCTCGTGAGCTGCAGCGTCTAGCTCGGTCCCAGACTCTGCAAGGCCGTTCAAAGCTTTGGGGGCTGGTGCGGGCGAGGCAGCCAGAGTTCTTGGGGCGTCCGAAAGAGGCTTGTCTGTGTTGGGAGTCTGAGGTGGCACCAAAGAGGGTTTCTGCTCCCCTGCTGTGGACGAGTGGGAAGAGGCTGAGGCAGTGGACTCCTTGGCTGGGGGACGTTCACTGGTGTTGGCCGCTGTAAGTGGGACAGTGACGGGGGTGGGCTGCGAGGTGGGGAAGGGAAGCTCTTGTTCATTAGCAGAAGTGGCCTCAGTTACAGGTGTGTTGGCCTCCAGTCTCTCCACGGGGGCTTCAGGCTGCACTAGTCCAGGTGAGGAAGACTTCTGGACGACTGGCTCCAGTTTTGGCGAATCATCTGGAAGGAGGATTACAGATAAACACCTGTCTTCAGAATTCAAATCAGCAAACGGTAATATTTGTATTACCTTTGTATGTATTTGTACACTTTACCTACCAGTTCTTTAAACAGATAAGATAAAGACACTTGCATGGAAACATGGCTTTGTGTTTTTGTGCAGCATATAAACTAATTAACCTTTTAGGTCACATATTGCAATTAAGGTAAACTAACTAACAGTTCACGATTTTAACAGCCTCAGGATCAACAAACCAGACAGAAATTAGTTTCCAACATTTGCACTGTGGTTAGGAGTTTAAAACTGCAACCTGAAGCTCACAAATATACTGTTTCCAAAACTTAAATTGAGAAGTGCTTGTGAAATGTTCCAGCTAAGTACTGGACAAGCAGGGAGCCCGTGCTGAAACTACAGTCTGATTTGTAACTGGAATAATAGCGACAGCACCTGGCGTGCCGTGTTTTCCAGGAAAAACAAAAGCACAAAATATAATGTCTTTGGAAATCATTGTTTGAGGGTTACTGGGGTTGCTGCACCATGAGGTGGGGGCAATAAAACTGAAGATGACATTGCCTGACTTGGGAGAAGATGACGCAGCCATACAATGAGCCAATGCTTAGTTTAATTTTCTTGGGGGTTTGATGTTAACCCTTTACATTTTCGACAAAAGATTAGATTGTTAAGAGTGGCATCCATTCTTGCTGTGGATGTAGTTTTAAAAAATGACAAGGGTGTTGGGGCAGACCTGGCCCTGGTTTGGTGTCTGAAGCCCCTGTTGACAATGGCTGCATGGGCTGTTGGGGCTGTTGGGGCTGCTGCGGCGGCTGCGGCTGCTGCGGCGGCTGCGGCTGCGGCTGCGGCGGCTTCTGGGGCTTCTGGGGCTTCTGGGGCTTCTGGGGCTGTTGGGGCTGTTGGGGCTGTTGGGGCTGTTGGGGCTGTTGGGGCTGTTGGGGCTGTTGGGGCTGTTGGGGCTGTTGGGGCTGTTGGGGCTGTTGGGGCTGTTGGGGCTGTTGGGGCTGTTGGGGCTGTTGGGGCTGTTGGGGCTGTTGGGGCTGTTGGGGCTGTTGGGGCTGTTGGGGCTGTTGGGGCTGTTGGGGCTGTTGGGGCTGTTGGGGCTGTTGGGGCTGTTGGGGCTGTTGGGGCTGTTGGGGCTGTTGGGGCTGTTGGGGCTGTTGGGGCTGTTGGGGCTGTTGGGGCTGTTGGGGCTGTTGGGGCTGTTGGGGCTGTTGGGGCTGTTGGGGCTGTTGGGGCTGTTGGGGCTGTTGGGGCTGTTGGGGCTGTTGGGGCTGTTGGGGCTGTTGGGGCTGTTGGGGCTGTTGGGGCTGTTGGGGCTGTTGGGGCTGTTGGGGCTGTTGGGGCTGTTGGGGCTGTTGGGGCTGTTGGGGCTGTTGGGGCTGTTGGGGCTGTTGGGGCTGTTGGGGCTGTTGGGGCTGTTGGGGCTGTTGGGGCTGTTGGGGCTGTTGGGGCTGTTGGGGCTGTTGGGGCTGTTGGGGCTGTTGGGGCTGTTGGGGCTGTTGGGGCTGTTGGGGCTGTTGGGGCTGTTGGGGCTGTTGGGGCTGTTGGGGCTGTTGGGGCTGTTGGGGCTGTTGGGGCTGTTGGGGCTGTTGGGGCTGTTGGGGCTGTTGGGGCTGTTGGGGCTGTTGGGGCTGTTGGGGCTGTTGGGGCTGTTGGGGCTGTTGGGGCTGTTGGGGCTGTTGGGGCTGTTGGGGCTGTTGGGGCTGTTGGGGCTGTTGGGGCTGTTGGGGCTGTTGGGGCTGTTGGGGCTGTTGGGGCTGTTGGGGCTGTTGGGGCTGTTGGGGCTGTTGGGGCTGTTGGGGCTGTTGGGGCTGTTGGGGCTGTTGGGGCTGTTGGGGCTGTTGGGGCTGTTGGGGCTGTTGGGGCTGTTGGGGCTGTTGGGGCTGTTGGGGCTGTTGGGGCTGTTGGGGCTGTTGGGGCTGTTGGGGCTGTTGGGGCTGTTGGGGCTGTTGGGGCTGTTGGGGCTGTTGGGGCTGTTGGGGCTGTTGGGGCTGTTGGGGCTGTTGGGGCTGTTGGGGCTGTTGGGGCTGTTGGGGCTGTTGGGGCTGTTGGGGCTGTTGGGGCTGTTGGGGCTGTTGGGGCTGTTGGGGCTGTTGGGGCTGTTGGGGCTGTTGGGGCTGTTGGGGCTGTTGGGGCTGTTGGGGCTGTTGGGGCTGTTGGGGCTGTTGGGGCTGTTGGGGCTGTTGGGGCTGTTGGGGCTGTTGGGGCTGTTGGGGCTGTTGGGGCTGTTGGGGCTGTTGGGGCTGTTGGGGCTGTTGGGGCTGTTGGGGCTGTTGGGGCTGTTGGGGCTGTTGGGGCTGTTGGGGCTGTTGGGGCTGTTGGGGCTGTTGGGGCTGTTGGGGCTGTTGGGGCTGTTGGGGCTGTTGGGGCTGTTGGGGCTGTTGGGGCTGTTGGGGCTGTTGGGGCTGTTGGGGCTGTTGGGGCTGTTGGGGCTGTTGGGGCTGTTGGGGCTGTTGGGGCTGTTGGGGCTGTTGGGGCTGTTGGGGCTGTTGGGGCTGTTGGGGCTGTTGGGGCTGTTGGGGCTGTTGGGGCTGTTGGGGCTGTTGGGGCTGTTGGGGCTGTTGGGGCTGTTGGGGCTGTTGGGGCTGTTGGGGCTGTTGGGGCTGTTAACATCCACAGAAGGACACAGAAAGGAAGATGTCACAACGTCCCTCAGCAGAATCCAGGAAAGGCATCTAATTTGGGCTTGGTTCAATTCATCTATTAAAATGCGCCAGTGGCGTTAGTAAGGTGGGTTTCAGCTTCAATACCAACACCCAGAGCCCTGCTGGTTTCCATTCTATCCATCTGATTAGAGGCTGCAGTACCAGTAACAGTGGCACAGGTCCAGAAGGCTGGGACTGAGAACCACTGCCTTTCCACTTCTACTTTTAAATGTACCTGCCCCAAAAAATAAGTTATATTCTTTGTTTTAAAGAGCAGCATCAATAGTTAAAGGGACCTGAATGGATTCTGTAGAAGGAGCAGGAGTATACGCACAGTGCATTTGCAATCTACTGTAAAAGATAGTTGGTGAATAGAAACAGTGATTGGAAGGAAGCAGGCGTAAGAATAAAACGGCTGTTACAAAGAAAAAACTGAATTTATTATACTAATTAAATTCAAAGTGTTTTTTTAAGTCATGCACCATCTGTAAGGTCTAAACATATGTGGTCTGTAACGATGGGGATAAAATGAATCTTTATTTGTCTTATAAGTTTTTGTGACCATGATGTTCCCAGGAGCTTAGGGCTGGGAAATGAAGATGTGAAGAACATAAAATCTCTACCACATTTATAAAGCTACTGACAACAGCGCCAATTAAGATGACGTAATGATGGCCTGAGCAGTAAACAACAGGACCTGAGCAGTAAACAACAGAATTTCTTATGAGAGAGCTAGACGACCGAATACACTACAAGAGACACAGAGGCTACATCCTGTCTGTCAAATACATGGTGGAGAGCAGAAAGGAGTAGAGCAGAAAGTTCACAGTGCTACCGAGCACCACGAGACGTCTCTCCTCTCCTCAGCTAAAGCCCCAGTTGAATCAGCCGCTCTCTATGCTACGCCCCCTCAACTGCAACTACCGTGGGTGAGAGATGGGCGAGTGTGAGAGCGGGAACATGTCAGAGACCCATACCTGTGGCGGGGTGGGGGTAGAGGAGGGGGGACCGACAGGAGGTGTTGAATTCCTGCTCCCTGAACCCCCTGCCATGATCTCCTCTGTGATGTCCCTGCCACCTTGATTGGGGTCACGGATACGGATCTGGGAGGACAATGAGACAAAAACAACAGACCTCACTAAAGCAGCCACGTCTCAAAACGACCCTGCCTCAGGCCGCAGGTTTTTTTGAACATCAGCTGATCAGCTGCATTACAAACTAATACTGATGGAGCAAAATAACAAGAATCAGGTTGAAATTCACAATGAACTATCTTTTTCGACAGAGGGGGGCATCTTGACATGAGCACCATACAAAATATACAAAAAAAAAAAAAAACATTTGGTGTGTAACCACGAGCAAAATAAAATCACAAACCTGGTTCTCATTTGTGCTTTCTCTCTTAATTTTTAAAGAGTTATACTAGTACAGAGTCATCTGGATATCTTCGTTATATCTTCTGCCACCTCCTTTTCTCATTTTATTAATTGCAGAAAAAACGCAAAATCCTATTTAATTTGAAGTACACTGCTATCCTTAGATATCTGTGCTAAGGGAAAGAAAACTGGTTGCTACATTTCACCAGCGATCACAGACGGATGAGTGTATTCATCCAACAGGCAGAGTAGGATATCTGCACATAGCCTTACACAATTTGTACATTTATCAACCAATAACAAAATTTCAGCTAGTTTTTTCTAAAAATTGCATTTCTCGACTTTATCTGAAACTGTATGCTGATAGAGGGAAGCCATTAATTCTCTAATTCAATATATACTTTTTTAAAAATTAAATTGAAAACTGAAATGTCAAATTCATTAAATGCCTACTCATAGTTATATTAGTGCTTGAAAATATATCTTTGCAAGTCTCTAACATATCTATCAGTGTCTTTTAAGCTTTGTGTGAGAAATGTGATTTGATACTGTACAGACAGATTACAATTGTTAGGTGAATTTAAGAGTTAGATTAAATTGTCATCTTTCAAATAAAATGCCTAAAGCCTCAGAATTTTTTGCAAAAAATTAAACATTTTTTTTTAAAATAAGGAAACTTATTCTGTTACTCTCAACATGAAGACCAACAGGGACAACTGGGCACACTCCATCAGCCTAATGAAGATCACATGACATGATCAAGAGCCCCAGAACAGCTGCTAAATGGACCTTGAGATGAGATTGTTTTATCAACTGCTGTCTCAAGATCAAAACAGAACTCTGAAGTTCAACTTCCAGCCAATATGGTTTGGAAGTCCTTAAAGTGAAAACAGAAATTTCCATTTCCGCAATAACCGATAAAAATCATTACTGAGGAACTCCTAAGATACTCACTGTTTTCTTCTCACGCTTGGCTGGTGGAGGTTGCTGTGGTGTAGGCACTATGATGGGGGGTGAGGGGGGGTACACAGTCTGTCCCGGGTAGTAGGGTGGACCAGCTGTGGGAACGGGAGCAGGGACAGAGGGTGAGACTGGTGGGTGGTACCTGAGGGGATCTGAATGAATTTGCAAGAAAGGGAAAAACAAAACAGAAGAAAAGACATTTTAGTAAAAACAGTGTTAGGCTCCCTGGGAACACACAAGGCTGACTGACAGGTAGTGTGTATTTGTGCTACTTTTTGGTCAAAATTCAGATTGTGAATGTGATGTGGGAATATTGCTGGATGTGCAACTGTGTTGGATTAATGACTCACGATATGGGGCAGGGTACTCCCCCGGCCCTGGACCAGGATAGAAGGTGCCAGACCCTGGGGGCTGTACAGAATACTGCTGAGGAGGTCCCACGTAGGGCGTACTGTGGCGATACTGTGAGTAAAGAGCACAGGGAGAGACGCATCAATACATCATACATCATCAGCAAGCACAAGATTGATAATGTACAAATTTCATTTTAAATACTGCGCAATTTTGCAATCAGTGATTGTTTTTCTTAAACATTCAAATTTAATTTAAAAAGGACTTTTGATCATTCTCTGGTGAGAATTCAGAAAAGCCCTCTTATAATTACTGCCTTGACCGCTGTTATGACCTTTTTTCCTAGTAATTAGACAAAACTAACCAGTACCAGCTGCAACTTAAGAGTATTTCCTCTGCAGTCATTCAGCAAAAAAATCAAAATGATCACAGCTGCCATAAGAAATAAATTATTTCTGCTGCAAGGGTAATTATAATATTCAGAATTAGTATTTTTATTATTTTTTTAATTTTATGATCAATTATGCAAAATAAATAAATAAAAATAATAAGAAAAAAAAAATCAAATATGCAGACATACATTAGCTCCAGCTATGATATGGACAAGATGTGGAGCCAGGATTAAATTTATCCACATTAACTTCCTGGAGCCTGCCCCCTCCTCCCATTTTCTGTCTTCACGCAAAGGGAAACTAACCAACAAACGGCTGTGGTTTCATATTTAACATGAGAACAGTATCCAAAAGCAAATAAGCGCATTTCCTGAAATGTCAAAGTAGTCATTTATTCGTCTGATCTAATCAGTAGTAACTGCAACCACAGAGTACTTTTTGTTCATCACTACAATAAAAAGAAAAAAAAAAAAAAAAGAAAAAACCCACAACTGCTATGACAAAGAAGAAAATCAAATATTTTTTACTCTATTTCTATCCAAGAAGAAGCATAAATTTTAAGTAACCATCTGTGTCAGTTCTAATAAATTAAACTAGATACAAATAACTATATCTGGAACTGCTATGTTAAATTAGATTCAACAACTGCAACTGTAATTTTAAGGGCTAGTTCAGTGTGTTGGTCTCACCTGTGGGATGTAGTATGGTGCAGCCTGCGGGGAAGGGAAAGGCATGGGCGCCATGGTCATCATGATTGGTTGGTTAGCAGGGTAGACGGCTGCCGTGGGAGTCTGTGATCCAGGCCGTATGGAGGGTGTGTTTGTTGGGATGGTGGGCCTCGCAGTCTGCATCTGAGTCCTCTGGAAAAACTGAAGGTGACGCGTGAGACAAACACAGAGAGGCAACAAAAGACATTAATTACTAACCCAGAGGGAGCAGTCTCAGTTGTGTATGCTGCCAGGCTTTATCTAAAACACAAACGGGTACAGTTTTTCAGGTGTCTTCCCTGTCTGGCCTACATATTCTCACAGTGTGACAGCCCTGGTTTGTGTCAGCAGCAAGCAGATAAAAATAAAAATAAAAAAAGAAAAGGCCTAGCATCCCACATTTATCTGAACTCTCATCATTCATGTGGAGAATTCAGACTGTCAACTGTCAGCCACTCTGAGGGATGAATTGCAGGGCGATATGCACACATTTATACTACCTTTTTATGCTTCTATAAAACAACCCATAATCACAACCAACAATCACAATGAGTGCCATCTACAGAGTAGGGAACGCAATTCTCTTCTTAGACACTTTGGTCCTAAATATTTGCCCTAAAATGATCTAATCAACTACACAAAGCCCTTAAAAATATGATTGATCTTTATTAGGCTAAATGTTCAGTAAAAAAAGGACGGGTCACCTAATTGTGATCAGTGTAGGTGCATGTTAAAAACTGTTTTCCTCCTTTTGTTCTTGAGACAAATTGTTTACGAGACTTATAATTTAACTAATGTAATTTGATGCCTCTTCCTGCTGAGTCAAATATAAATGGAACAAGACTCTAACACACCCACACACAGTGGTAGTTTAATGTTTTCCTGTGTGTGACTGGGTTTTTTAGGTCCTCTGAATTTCGGTGATTGATATTCATATTTTTATAAAGAGAAACACAGACGATTGTAAATAATTTTTGTCTAGGTGTTTGATAAGCAACAAAGGACTCTAGAGCACTTTGGTAAATAAGCTGAACCAGACTTCACAGCTGTAAAAAATAAAAGCTCTTGGACTGCTGAATGGCTCCAAATACCTCTTTTTGTGCCTGAGACGCTTGGCAAACCTTGCAATTGTGCTAAACGTGTGACACATGGCATTGCTGTGTCCATCAGGTAGCCATATGGCTTTTTCCTTGTGCATCAGGGAGCACAGAAAATGCAAAAAAAACAAAAAAACAAAACCATACTGTAGTGGCTTCAGCTACAATGACTTGTAAACAGCACATGTCTCAATCAGCTAAAGGTTTAATGTTTGACGGGCTTTTAGTTTGGACAACACTTAAAATTTAATCAAGGAATCTTTGAATATTGGGGGCCTGGAGAAAGACCGCTACAAACAGCTGTGACCAACATCCAATACCTGACCAAACCAGCCAGTGTGTTCCAGTGAAGGAGAGCAGAATAAACGATGCTGTAAAGTCGTCTAAAAATACCCAGGGGGGAAATCACCTTTAACATAATAAATCAGCTTCAATGGCTTAATTGTAAATAGCCCTGTGGAAATCTGGGAAATGACCAGGAAATTGTTCATTACCAGCTACCTGAAGAAATTCTCAGTTTAAAAAAGAAGAAAGAAAGAAAGAAAGAAAGAAAATCGCTTGCATGGCAAGAAATATGAGTCAAGACAGACAAAACAGCTTTTCAACACTGTCAACTAAAAAAGTTCTTGGTGTTTTAGGCTTAAAACAAATCACTGAAATACTAAGTGTAGTCAAAAACAACACTGAAACCCTATGCAAAACCAGTGGTCATCGATATAATAACATCATACATTAAATATTTCCAACAGGTAGCAGACACTTTATCAACATGGACATAAAAAGAAACTAAAAACATAACTGAGGGAGTAAAATACAGTATCTTTCATTCCGCATGCTGTTCATCATAATATGCAAGCTCATTAAAGATGAGTAATGAATGGAGCAAAAAAGAAATAATGATGAAATTAAAAAGAAAAGTCCAGTAATGATCCTCTAAAGGATAAAAGACAGGAAATAGGGACAAAGTGATGATAAAGGAGCTCTCTACTGAGCACACACTGTAGTGAAAATGAGGGGGATGTATGGGGTGAGAAGTTAGGAGGGAGGGGATCATATGAGGATTATCCTCATCATGCCATGCAGGTCTGAGAGACTTTTAATACAGAGGTAAATGTTACCTGGATGGGCCTGAATCCTCCCTTGAGTATTGAAAGCAGGAAAGAGAGAAAAGCCAATGGGAGACTGAACTGGTGAGACTGAAGCCCCGATACAAAAACAAGCGTCAGTCTCTCGCTCTCACACACACACACACACACACACACAAAACCATTCAATTATTTCCATCTGCCTGACAGAGTTACTGGTCCTGGGCAATTCTGATTGAAAAAAATATCAACTCCTACAATATATAACAAACTAAGGAGGAGTGATTGGTTTATCAATTATTGGGTGGTTGAGTGGAAAAAAGTCAAAACGTCACATCCGCATTTGTCTTGTGGCGACGTAGCGTGTGCACGTACCCACGCACGCACGGGCCTCTCCTGTCCAAACACACGCTTCACTTTGAGCTGTGCGTCTGCACTCAGATTTTGCAGCCTGAGCCTCCATGAGCCAGTCTACCTCTTGTTCTGTCCAACTGGCGTTTTGCAGCCCCAGTGGGACCTGGCTGTCACCTGCGGCGCTGGCTTAGCAACAGACATGATCGTTGAGGGCTGTGGGCTGGGGCAAGTTGCAGACATCCCTCTAAACCAAGCTGGTAGGTGTCACCCCCCCGCCCTGGTAGCCTGGTGTTTTGGCTCGCACAATATTCATGGAAAAGTAAGTGTTTAGCGAAAACCCCTTTTTTTGTACGGTATAAGTTAAGGTGGAAACGCTAAGAAATGTATAGCAAGGTTTTAATACTTTGTGATATTTCCATTATTCAAGGCAGACAGAGGACAAATTCAAACGTTGAAATTCAGATTAATGGAATAATTTACAGTCTGAAGAGCTCTCAGTTTGTTTTGATTGCAATTGTAATTTCCACTGGCTTTGACCTTTTCGTGCTCTCACACACACAAACATACACACAAGCCGTGTCTGAAATCCAAATAAGTCAGTGAGGCTGATAAGTTTTGGGGGGGGGGGTAAAAATGAAATAATGACGACGCTTGTTTGAAGACAGACTTGTGTGTTGGGCAAATGAATTAATTTTCTAATCTCTGTGAAGCCTTTTACTTTGCATCGAGTGTGTTTCAGAGAGACAATGGCTGTTTTTTTCCATTAGTATAAAAGGCCACTGTTCAGCTACATCTGCTTTCCGACTCCACTTCCGTGGTGGCACAAGAGATCCCAGCGCCAGTTTGTGACAGCCAGAGCATGCAACTCTGTGTGTGTGTGTGTGTGTGTGTGTGTGTGTGTGTGTGTGTGTGTGTGTGTGTGTGTGTGTGTGTGTGTGTGTTTACACACATCAACGCTAGCAAACACTCCCAACACACTTTGACACCATACTATTAATAGTCTGTTAAAAATTTGTCCGCACAGAAGCGTCCAGAAGGTGAGGATGTTAGACAACAACTTGCACGGGGCACGTCTCTGGGACCAGGGAGTGTGAATAACACATCAATCCTAAGAGTCAGCAGCTGCACGGCAACCGATCAAAAAACATGGAGATAACAGGAAGTCGCATGGACTGAACGTCAGCGCGTTGACATGTCGGAGACACCCAGCATTCGCAAGGTGATACACGAACATCATAAATACTGAACTATCCAACACGAACGCATTAACATGTCCCCCAATAATCTAATGGCCACTGGTTCACAAAGTGTCAGTTGTCTAACAGGATTCAGTGTGTAATTTCCCTATACGTCAGCCATGGACACAGACAAGCACTGGGGCCAGTCCACACACTTGTTCTCGCCTCTGTCCTCGAGCACAGCTCACCTAACAACCACTCGCTACTGTCCCTCAAAACTGTCTTCTTGTGCTGTGAAAATTAACAATTACACCTCGATTACAGAAGTTTTCAATAAGCAATGAAAAATAATCAGCATCTGGTCTAATTACTGGAAACAAATGAAGCCACTGTCTCATGACTTGGTTGTCACTGCAAAAAGTTGGACATATTTAGCCACACATGCACAGAAAAGGAAAAAAAAAAAAGTCCCTTATTCTATTTTCAGGCGTCAAACAATTCAGCAAATTGCCATGGAAGACCAGTGCCGACAGCATGTAATGTCTCTTCTTTGCTTTACTGAACCAGAATCTCATTAGCTTTGGTTGGTGGGGAAAGCAAGAACTGATATTTAGCCCCAAAATTCTGCTACATGTAAGGGCCCTTCAGTGTGTCCAGCAGCACCGGCACTAGTCAGGCCTTACTGATGACCAATCAGCTGATTAAGTGTGTCGATTCGTGTCAAGATGCAGTCGCAAGAGAGCTCCCAGACCCAGACTCCGAGAATAAAGCCAATTACCACGGGCTCACAAGGCCAGTGAATTCAGACGTATTCTCAATGTGAATTCAAACCGTGGGGGGGGGTCATTCTTTTCATTTCTTTGTGGTTTACAAATACAGACTGTGTCCAGCTGTGGATGGCATGTGTGTGAAAATGTGAGACAACATGAATTTGCAGTTAAATCCATTGAAGGACAGTTTTATCATGTAAAATGCCTTATATTACTATAGTATATGACTTGAAAAGAAAGCTGGGAGAACAACAGTCATTATGAGCCCAAGACAGTCAAATGCTCCATTGTATTTAAACCTGATAAAGACTAATACCTATACTTTAATCTAATAAATTCATTTTTTTTTGGGGGGGGGGGGTGATCCACGATCCTCACTAAAAATAAACCTGGAGAGAGCAAAAATCCCACCCTTCAGGAAAAAGCTCTGTGCACTTGGCTGGATATCTTCACTCAGTAGCAACACAAAAAAACAACCAAAAAAACACCCATGCTAATAAAAACCTGACTGTATCCATGATACTTGAAGGCTTTCAAATCTGACTCTTATTTAAGGAACAGCAGACGCCCCACTAACAGCCCTTTGCCAGCAGATACCAGCAAAATGCTTTGATGATGACGACGATGATGACGATGATGCGAGAGGGGGAGCGGGAGGGGCGTTCAGCGGGGGTAAATTACCTGATGGTGGGTTGGTCGAGGGCCCGTGGCAAACTGGTGGGGGAGGGAGGAGAGGTCCAGCAAGGAGATTGAAGCAGTGATGGCAAAGCGGGGAGAAGAAAGAGCATAAGAGAGACACAGAGATAAAATGAGTGATGGAGGCAGACGCTTAAAAATACAGTACAAAAACCACAAAGCAACAAAGCTTAAAGAAACTTGGCACACGATGCAGCACCGAGCCCTGAGTCAAAGTGCACAAATACTAGCTTGTAGTTTTTGCTTGCTATTTTTGACATATTATATAATATAGATATTAAAATTCCAAATTGTCAAAACAAATTACCACCATATCCCACCATTTTAAAACAAGACTTCCTGTACACGTAAATACAATTTGACTGAGGTCTGGTTAGTCTTATTCTCCTGACGGGGGCTGTACAGGAGCCAGGTAAGATTAATAAATAATGCCACTAAGTGCATCTATACAGTGAATGTTGGACAATTTAATATGATATTTGGGAACTATGCTTTTCATAATGGGAACTTTTTCACAAAAAGGTGGAAATGTGAATCTTCAAGTTGCTTTTCTTATTCTACTTTTAACAATATAAGATGGAGCATCTTGACATTACACTAAAATTTCACAAAAAGATATTTAAACCTAATAACATGACAACAATACATACATCCACAATTTGATAGCGTTTAAAAAAATAAATAAAATAAAAAATTGCTTCATACTAAATACATTCCATTGGCCTAATATTGCAGTTCAAATTCAGAGTCTCCATAGGGATCTCATACTATGCGAGCATTATGAAGTTGTAAATTTCCCTGAGATCTTGAAGACTTGTCTTTACAGAGAAACTGACTAAACCCTCAATTCATAATGTAGCTAAGCTCAATTTTAACCCCTAATTCACCCCGACTGACAGAACTGGGTCAAATTTCCACTGCATGGGCTGTAATTTGATGTTTGAGGAAGGTCCCAACTCTTCATCAACTGCCCTAACAATGACTGATGTGACTGTCACACAGTCTGAAGGTAATCTGGAAGAAAAAAAAAATCTCTACCCTGAAGGCCAAATTGAACCCTTTCTTCTGCAGCCAGCTGCAATTTATTTATTTTTTTTAGGCTATCGATTTTTTCCACTATTTTCACTGAGATTAATTATACATGGCTTTGACTGACTGTACAAGGCTTTTCATATCAGATGGTAGTTAATGATGGAAGAGATGAATGGGAGAAAATTACATCAGTGTAGGTTCGTGTCATGTACACCACTGGTGATCCACTGCCGCCACCCACAACTAGGCTCTAAGGAGACAATGACGGAGACTTTATCAAATAAATAATATGGTAAACCGCTTCACTGCCATGAGCAGCCTGGGATCAGCTCTGTGTGGCTTCTTAAAACACATAAACCCTTCATCACTGACTCATTAAAACTCCAAACTTTCAACAGTAGTCACAGTAAACCACAATCTGGTGTCTCTGAGGCACGTGTGCTGTAAATCAAAGACTGGAGGGAAACTCACCGGGCGACTCTGTGGCTGTGCATTTATTGGCTGTGTCTGGGGAGAGTACACTAGAGGGGCGGAGCCAGCATTTTGTCCAGGGTTGTAGGGAGACTGTCAGAGAAAAAAAAAAAAAAAAGAAGAAAGAAATGCAAAGATGGAAAGAGGAGGAGAAGGTTTGTTAAATGCTAACGATGAGTTGTGCTGAAACCAGTCATGGGTCATTTCATACTTTCAAGGACTAACTGTGACATTCCTTTAACAATGCACCAGACATCGATACACTAACTTACTTTGGATGATGCTGGGAGAAAATGGTTGAATGAGGTTTATGTCCTGCGATAAGATAACCGGTGCCCTCAAGGACAGCAAAATCCAACATCCCTTTATTGTTCATCTAGTGTGCAGTGGGCCTAGGCAGAGGTGGTTTTTAAACCGATACTTACTCTTCTTCAAGCTGCTGCAGGTATGGCTGCGATAATTTGAGTTTGTGCTGTCTTATGAGATTAATTATAGCGAACTGGTGAGAGGCTAGAGATGCTTTAGGGTCAGGCAGTGGGGCCATTAGACCATAACAGTAAAGAGGAACTGCTGGATTTCTCGCAAGCATAGTCACATACTTCCAGAGAAGCTGAGTCACAGAGTCAACACTCCGGTAATTGAGAACAGCAAGGTGGTCACAGCTGCTGGCTTCTCATGAGCAGAGTGAGTCTCTTTCTGAGAGTTACCTACCCATTTTACTAATATTTGTTAAGTGTTTTTCTTAACTAACAAGCATTACTAGTGGATGTAGTGCTGCCTTAACACAAGAGGTTTGACATGTGAGTGAATCTTCCCATAAGGCTCAGCCTCAGTTTATTTCTCATCTTTTGCGCCTCTGAATCTTGTTATTACCCCATCCTGTCTCCATCACATGCAAATGGACACCGTTGTGGTTACAGTCAAAGGAGGAAGTCCTCTTTAACCCTTACCTAACCCCCAACATTCCATATCCTGACTAGAAAATGCACTCAGTAGAGTGCAGACTTCCAGCAAGGCCAATGTCAAACAACATACACCGAACTTCAGAGGGAGGAAAAAAAAAAATAATAATTCAGATTCATAGTAAATGATCAAGATCTGCCCTAAATTTAATGGGTTCCTCCCTGGCCAATGCCCTGTCCCTCCACCAAGTGTGGTGAAAATCGGTTCAGTATTTGTTGCCTAATCCTCCTGACAAACAAACCAACAAAACAAGTGATCACATGACCTCCTTGGTGGAGGTAATGAATGAATGAATGAATGAATCAATCAATCAAATCAATCAATCTTGTTTAAATCCAACCAAACTCACTTTTTTTTTTCTTGTAAAAAGAATGAAATTAAACCGGTCACAATTCATTTGAAAATATATCTTCCAGGTGCTCTGCTGTGTGCCTTACAGCATAAAGTTCGGAACATTAATATTTGGAACAACACAGTTTTTGTAATTTTGCCTCAGCACGCCACCAAAATGGATTTGAACATTAACAGGAATTACATGTATATCTTTTCCCAGTCTCTCATTTTCTTGATGGCTTTGCTTCATATCCACTGTGGTGGTGTACAGGGGCAATTTTTTTTTTCTTCTGAACTGTGTCACTTTCCAAATACTTATGAACCTAACTATAAATGTGAATGTGTCTGTATATATATGTATTAGTCCTGCGATAGACTGGCAACCCAAACATGCTACACTGTTTATCTCGATTTCGCGACATGCTTGATAGATTTGCCACGTCCTGACCCTTATCAGGATTAAACAGGTACTCCATATAGAACACAGCAGATGAAAGTTTGTCTATAGGCAGTAGTGCACAAAAATTGTTCTGGAATTTGACTGTTTTAAATTACATAATCATCTGAATTTCATTAAAACAAGACAGTCATGCAAACATGGCTTACTGCTGTTAAGAAGAACTGACACAGAAGAAGACAAACGGAAAAATAAAACGTAAAAGGCTGATGTAAGAAAAAGACAGATAATACAGGTTAGGGGTAGGTGATATGGACAGAGCTAAAAAATTCTGCAATAATTAAAAAACATTTCCTCACAATAAATTTGTTAGAATATAAGTATTTTAGAATGTTGTTATAAAGTCAAGCAGAAATCCTAGAATAATTAAAAAAATAGATAAATAAAATCAAATTCTTCGAATTTGTAAAAAACTTTGATTAAAAAACAATTCATCACTTTTTAGACATGCACCGCAATATCCTTACGTAAAATTTTTGTCATGATGTGATTATACTTGGAAACGATAACCTGTCGTGATGAACTGTTGCCCACCCCTAATAGAAGTCACAAAAAGAAGGCAGACAAATGGAGAGACCAAACATGAAGACGCAGAGAGGATGACGGCGGACACAGTGACAAACTCACCCCTCCGCCTGCCTCCCAGCCCTTAGGGTAGCGATATGGGGAAGCTGTGTGTACTGATACCTGAGAGAGCGCCCCGGAGTGGGCATGACCGGGCGGGGTGCCCGCCAAGTTAGGGTGTCCCTTTGTGATGTCATGAGCAGTGTAAGGAGGGCCAGCATGCCTGGGTACCTGTATGGCATAAACAGTGAGGATAGAAAGATACACAAAATGGGTTATTACAACAGACTGATAAACAAACACACACACACACACATACATATACACACACAGACAC